>JAGSMZ010000002.1:3350000-4550000 GCA_029286645.1 Papilio protenor
CTCCGAGTATCCACACACCAATTAAGCTAAATTAAATATACCAAGAATTTAGAAACTGCTTAGCTTCCTTGAAGCGCATCGCGGTAATTGGCTTACTTGCTCTACGAACATTCGTGATTTATTTACTGTTTTTTCTTATACACTAGGCCAAAGACTCACGTTTCGGAGCAGTATTTAATTCGCTTCTCGTGGAGAGATTGTGGCTGCAAAAAATCATTAAATTTTGAGCTCTAATTAAAAAATCTGTTTATACAGCATACGAGTATATTACGAGTTTAAACCGTTAGCCGGAGATAACAAGAATCGAAACATTAATTAAAGACTTTTAATAATTTGCGGCGGCGAGCGAACGAACGCCAAAAATATTTAATAACGATACATTTGTAAATTCATAAGTGCGCGATAAGAAAATGGAGCGAATAGTATGTGTTCTCGCGGAGGTCCTAGCTGAGGTTAATTAAAAGCGTCGGGGCGGAGGAGAGGATGGCTCCTGGGCTTGGGGCGCGTCTGATGACTCCGCTTACACGTTAATTAAGTCGCTACATGCCAGTTGTTTTTTCTGTTCAAGTTGCCGCAGTATCTAATAGTCATAAGTTGCAAATAAGGTACAAATAAATTTCGGTCCGTACTATGAGTTCGGCAAATCGAATTTATAAATCGCATTCACATACATTTAGATATTTTAAGACAGAATAAGTAAAAGCAATGACCGATTACATTTTTCAAATATTGATTGAAATAGTATTTTTATTTGTATAATAAAGGGACGCATAGGTCGCCGAAAGACACAAGTTCGTCGACATTAGTATGAAGATAAATATCTCAAGTAGATATTGGAAATAATTTATTCAATGCAGGTAAAGGCACTCATAGTAGATGTTATTAACAGTAGCATTAGTTAATAATACATACTATATACAATAGTTAGCGAAATCGATGACTGTTAAACACGAGGAATGAAGCCTAATACAAAGCCATGAAAATTCAATTACTCGTACAAGTGAGCTGTAAGTATATTTAATGGCAAACGAGTTGACGTCTAATCAAGTGTTACCTCGGCAAGTGAGGTCAGCGACGGCGCTGGGGACCGCAAGCTTCTGCACCAGCAAATGTTTCTTCGCCATTACCGTCACTAATCGATTAAGAAAGACGTCTCAAACTATACAGATGTGTTTCTAATGATCGGCCTTGTGATGTTGGCCGTTTCTACGTAACTGAATCTATTATAGACTTACACGTCTCTTATTGATCATAATAAAGTATCAACCGAATTGTGTGTTCGTAACATAGTGTGGGTTGGCTTCTGCCCACAGAATGGACCAGCTGTGGTCAAGGTTCAGAATTCCATTGCATTAGAACAGCAATCTCAAAAGATTGAATCGATTCGAGACTTGTGCAATATAATTGTATGTTTTCCTCAAACTTAAAAGTGTAGGTTATAGGATATGATGTTAGCGTGTCAAATGAAAAGGACAATTCGCTTAGCAAACTAGATAATTAAATATTATAATTAATTGTTATGGTTTGTACGACCTATTCTCATTAGCATACGTTTATAGATTATTAATAAATTATTATTATTTTAAAGACGAGTATTTTTATATTTTTATCAAATGATATCATTTTATCATATGATGCGATAATCTAAAAATATCAACGTTCCAAAAAGAAAAACGAGAATAATACATTAGTACGTAAAATGATGAGATATATGTAAGTCCAGTTGGTAATAAATTACATGTTATTTTTTTTTGGTCGGCTGTTTTCCTGTGGTAATTTCCATATAAAATTGCATGTAAAATATGCATCACCGCATACACAGGCGGTCACTTTATCTCATGTGGATTAGCAGTGTTAATGTGACTTAGTTTTACCAGTTAGCTAATGACGTCACACGTCGCAGCGTTATTACCCGAATTATTAGGTAAGTAATAAGAAACGCAGAGAGCGGCGAGGCGAGCCGAGTGCGCTGTGCTAAGTGGCTTTTAAGGTCGCTTACCTCATCTCAGCGCCTCTGGTCCAACTATCTCGCTGTTTGCGCTCAAATTTAGTACGATCGCTGTTTTGTTTATTTGATCCATTTCTGTAATAACACCCTGTATCACGTCTACACGGGTTCTTTTTTCTTTTTCTCATAAACGCTCGGGATTGGTTCCGAATACGATTGTTTGCAAATTGAAGTGCGCTCTTGAAGCCATCTCGAGGATGTTTATATTATAAAGTTGTAAAAACAAACTCGAGCGTTCGGCAAAAAAGCAGTGAGTCATAAAACATAGCTCGATACAATGACGTTTAGTTGCCCGAGGAAGTAAAAACACCAATCATCACGTCTTGCAGACCGAAAATAGTTTCTGAATCATAGCGGCGGGACTCGATCAATGTTATTGTATGCACGAAACCCTTACAAAACGATGGAACAACGAAATATTCATTCGTTTCGGTGTGAAATTAGCTTCAGGCAATAATGGAAACCTGTTTATTAGCAAAATATGGACCTATTATATACGAAAAGTAATTTTTGTTACTTTAAGTTTCAACACCTATTTCACATTTTCATTCCACAAGAGAAATTTGTCATCGACAGATCATTAAAAACAATTTTCAGTTTTATATAAAAAAAATTAACTGGGTGATATTGTAAGTATACAATGTTCTTATTCTTGTGCCATGATATTACTAAAAAGATAATATTAGGTGATGCCAATTAAGAGCCCAATTGAAGGCATTTAAATGTCGCTTCAAATGTGTATTTAATAAGAAATGCCATACCGCTGAGAAAGATCAAGTTAAAGTTGGCGCGAATTAAATTGTTGAAATACACGTGCAAAATTTTAAACGAACACGTCTCGTTTGAGAACTTTTAAAATTTGTTCGCGCGTTATTTATGAAGTGATGCTTCTGAATTTATTGGTGTGTGTTTTCATTTTCGCACTTTCCGGGGAAATCGACGTTATGAGTGAACAGAAAATTGAATTAATATTTGTGTAGAATGTGTTTGTGGGCTGGATTAGTGATTGTTGTAATTAAAGTAAAAAGGTGAGTTCTCAAGGTGGTAGGTGTGAGATCGCAGTGAATTCGGTGTGTCGACGTGCCACCGATGCGGTGCGGGCGCTGCGCCACAACTCGTAAATAAGGGCGTCTCATTGCGGGCCATTATTAATGAATCCGACGCCGGCCGCGCGCCCGCTCGCGCCCCAAAGCTATATAACAGGTGCGTGTAACCCCGTTCGCAGAATCTATTTTCGATGTCTTATAACCGTGAGGAGAAACTCCCGTTCCGTTGCGTTCTCCCGTTCTAAATATTCATACCGTACACCAGTTGTTATGATTTGCTCGGCATCTGCTTGACAACGCCGACTCTACTAAACAAGCGCGCTATTGCGTTAGTCTCACAAAGTTTCATTAGCCGTCTGGCTACAATTACGGTATACTGCTGTCGGAATCGTGCGCGGAATTTCCACCTCGCCGTGGAGATAGTGACGGACGAACAGCCCACTGAAGTATAAGCGATAAGATAAGATTTTGCTTCGAGAACACATTAATTAGCAGTATTTTTAAAATTCAATGAATAAATCTTAAGTATTATTTTTTGTCTTCGAGCATAAACGCGTTTCGTTCTCATAATTTGATAACTTCCGGTGTTCACTCTTAAATAAAAATATATATACCCAATGTTATAACGATTTTTATTGTAACAGGTGCAAAAAAGGCAATGCTTCAAAGTGCTAAAACCATTATTTTCGCAGTGGATCGACGTGACGCTGAGACTTAAATAAACGTAATGTTTGCTAACGATAGCGACACAAAAGAGATGCACATGTGAGGTGCTTATTGTACGATGTGAATTTGAATTCAAGTGAAAATTAGTGCAGCCTTTGCGAGACGAGCTCGTTACCTCATAAATCGTATTATTGCGGACGGAATACATGACATTATCACAGTGGGACATATTAGTCGTCTCTTGACACGAAGACCCGGGCGAATATGCGAGGCTTTCTGGCGATGGCCACTATTATTATGCTGCTCGGAAAACTGCTTTTCAAATCAAGACCAGCGAGCCACAGCGGAGACACAATAATGGCGTCTGTTCTATCCACATTAATTCACATTTGCTTTCCGAATGACGTAATCATTTTATAGTTCCACATTTGTACATCACGTTTGTTTGGTAATCAGTGAGAACTGTCTTGCAGAATGTACGAGTACATATGTTTCATACTAACCCTTTTATTTTTAAAAGAACTTTGTATAATATTACTTAGTTCTTCAAAACCGTCGCGACAAACTTAAAATATTGTAAAAACAGTAGGTTTGGTTACACTTTGGTATTTAAGAGAATTTAAACAATAGTAATTTGAAGCGCTGTGTCCGTTTTAGAGCTCCAAGGACACGAGGCCGTAAACAGACGTGAGCGAGGTCAGAGTTGAGACCGATTGCCCAAACTGGAGCTAATGGCGGCGGCTGGTGAGTCACGCGACCGGTGACGTCAGCAGGAGGAAGTCTTTAGCCGGCGACTGGGCCCACGCCACGCCACGCCGCGCCGCGCTGCGCCGCGCCGCTGTGCGCTCAGGACGATCGAATTAACGTAAATTCTACCTTCTTAATCGGTCTTCATCTTATGTTTTTATAACTCTTATGGCATTTTACGCAATTCCTATTTTAAATAAATGTTTATAAATATCGCTAACATAGTGATTGAACCACACTAACGACATTGGCGTATCGATATGAAATTGAATTGATACATGTTTGGAACAACGTCATCTCGATTTAAGAAAAAAAGCAAGGTAACAAAGTTCGAATATTCTATCTTATTCTACTGGTTAATAATATCCGAAATGACTAGAAAAACCGCTCGGCGTCTTTTGTCAATATACCTAGAAATCAAGTTCCATGAAATCAATCATTCACGTTTCAGTGTGACGAAGCAAACAAAATGTATTTCATCGCTTCGTATCGAGATAAAATATAATATGGACAGATTACGTAGTGTTATTGAATCGGAAACCCGACACAATTTAGGTTGGAGCGGTGTGTATCGGCGCGCTCTTATGATCAGAGTCCGTGTTAATTAGCGTGTTGCTGGTGTGGGTGACGTCACGCATCTAATTTGATTACACCGGGACAAGGCCGGTGTGGTGAGCGCAGCGAGCACGGAACGTGCCGCGGTCGCGCCTCGCCGGACTCGGGTTCGTCGCTGGCTCCCGCAGACAAAAACATTCCTTTCAAATTATGTCGACACGTGCACTCGTTGCTAATCAATCCCCGGAGCCTATTAAACTAATGTCTCGTTGCTGGAAAGGGAGACTTAACTTTCACAAAGGAGATGAGTACTTCACAAAACTAGCGCAATATGACGACGCCACGGTGGTGAACGACTGTGTCCCGGCTTTATTATTAGTCCACTCGACATCCCACATCTAAACAAAGAGGAGACAAAGGGTTGCTTATCCGCAATGTAAACTTTTATTAATCTCTTCCTGCACTAAACACGGGTGCATCAGTGCATGTAAAATGTTAAAATCTGAATGCTTTTTATACATTTCTTTTCTTTTGTACTTCCAGACAGTAGGTATGTAAGTGGCTAGTAAAATACCGTTACTATTTCTCACATTTCCTCGAATTCACCCTGTGTTCTCGCGGATCATTTGAATTATAAAGTAACGCGGGAGTGCATACAGAGTGCATAAGATACCTTGGCTATGCAAATGAGACGTGTGGAAGCTGCGAACGACGTAAGGGCGAGTTTACACCTGCCGGCTGTAAACATCATTCATTGACGTCCCCGAGTGTGGTATGATAAAAGATGAAAGGACAGTTTTTCCAAGATTAACTGTGGCTATCTACTTTTTGTATTTCAATTATAGGATTGAAACATTCGATTTTTAAGGTTTTTATAAGTGTGCAATGTTAAATTATCTTCTCATGATATTTCTACCTATATTCTCTACATCTGCTTCTGCAAATTACATATCTCTAGTGTCGAATACGTTCGCATTTATAAAAACAAATCACATATCAATAATTACAGGTCTAGCAAACAGCAAAATAAGTTTCATTCTTACAATGACCCCGCGACCGTTATTTAAACTTCGGTCAGCTTTGTTCCCAAAACACGAAACTAATTTATTCCTATCTCAGCGTGCCGTTTCACCGTACTAAATAATCGAAGAGCAAATTATATATGCGTATTAACGGTCAAGTCATAGTTCAAAGATTAGGGCAACGGGCAACCCTTCACTACGATCGTTCGAGGCGAAGAAGTTTCAAATTAAATCCGATCACCCCGCGGCTCCCTGCACGCTTAAACAATTTGATATTATAATAAAAGCGCTGCCCTTTGTACAATTGCCGACCGCGGCCGTTGGTGCGATGAACTGTTGATTTTAGAGGGTTTTCTTTCAACGTTACGTGTAATTGCCATCGATGAAAATGAATGGATCTTTAAACGTAGTAAATTACACTTTGGCACAGGACCAAGCTCGTCGGGGTCGACGATTTGTTTTCAGTGGTTGCCGGTGGTCAGTCACGGAAGTGCAAACTTATCGCTGATCGCGACGGCATATCGGTGATCGTCACGGCGGGCGCCGGCGGGGCGAGGCGGGGGTGTCGGGCGGCAGGCGGCGGCGGCGCGGCGGCGGCCAGCGTCGCGTGTGGCGCCGCTAATGGATATTGATGGCTATGGCGCAACTAATTAGACGCCACTACCCCACTACGTTTCAGCCTGGATTCCCTCAGGCGTATTTCCAGGTGCCAATATGACTAGTCGATCGCTGTAAAAAAGTACACTCCGGAAATTTTTAATGTTAATGACATAATTGAAAAAAAAAAACACATTCGATTAACCTCATTGTACAATTCATTCAACATAATTTATTCTATCAAACAAAAGAAAATACTTTAATCACTGGCCTAATGAATGACACAAATCTGCGCACCGGGATTGTTTATCGAGGAAAAAAAAACGTTGACGATCGACATCGGAATGAATGGCAGCTGCGGCTTTTCTTTTTAAATCCCACAACAGCAGAGGAAGAATTACTGGACAGATTTCCGTTTAAACGATGTCGGCGAGCGCGCAAACAATCTCGCAATCGAGTTATTAGACGGGTCGGGGGCGGGGGCGCGGGGCGGGCGGTATCAATCACCGTGGGCGGGCGGCGCGACATTGGAGTTCAATTAGGCGGGTGGCGCGTGTGATTGCTCAGTCCTCGCACACCAAAGGGTTACTTGACCCACTTATTAGGGCCGTGGCATGCGTCCTTGTTGCCAAGCTCGGAAATGAACAAGCGATTCAATATTAACTCCCACTATAAGCTGCAACTTTATCTTTAACGATATGTTGACCAATTATCATTTTTACAAGACCATAATCAACTTGTGGGCACTTTTAACCTTTACGCTGTTACAAAATTGTTGACTTACATTTATGTGAAGTATTTTCTATTAAATGGTAAAAAAAACACTTGATAGTGCTTTTAAGAAGCTTCTCAGTTTGTCTATAGAAGAGTTTAACTTTTGAACACGGAAAGTTTCTGTTGTAATTTCTTATTCAAGCTCAGTAACAAGTTTGATTACAATGTTGCACACAGTTGCATTATCTGTTCATTTAAAAAGTTCTGTAGCTGTGACGTGCTTTTTTGTACAGTCGACCAGATTGAGATTTATTGAGTAAAGTTTTTTGACGAATACAAAAGAGTGCTAGCCTGAAAGTGAGTGACGTGAGCCTTAAAAGGGAAACAATAAATCGAAGAAAATTTACCGCGGTATTTATAAATAAAATATCAGATGACAAGCATTAATAAATGCAGATTTTTGAAAATTTAGGTCTATTTCCAGCTGCATCGCTGAAATGCTAGTTGATGGTCCCACAATTAAGCAATTAGGTTAAAAACTTGTCATAGGCAACATACAAATAAATACTTGCTAAATTATAAACGGTGAATGTTTTACTATATTCGATCATAAGTGGGAAGCGAATATTATTCTTTGACTGTAAATAGTTGTATTTTATAGTATTAAGTTAGTGTTCAGATTATATGCTGGACTGTGGACATGCAGACTCAAAGAGACGAACTCAATGGGCTTATCTTTTCCAAGCAAGCGTCAAGGGATTTTTGTAAAGATTTATATTTAGATATTGCAAATATTTTTACCCGCCTGATATAATAGGATTTGATTTTAAATTTCATTTTCTATATGAAATACATCACTAATATCCCTTATGTGTTTAAATATAATATTAATGACAAGAAAAGAATATCTGTTAAGATGCTTAGTCTGAAACTACATGAAGCAATAATGTTCAACCTCCGTGACGGAAAAATCGATTATAATAATGCTTGCTAATTAAAATTGATAATTAACTAGCCGGCTTAGGTTACTTGAGCACGATAAGATTTAATAATTAGAGGTTATTGTATTCATTGTTACACATTATGAAACACCAAGATTCTTCAAACGAAACCAAGAACAGCATAAATTGAATCTGATGTGTCTTTTTTAAATGACGTTATTAACAACCTTCTAATAACATAGAAAATAATTTGTCATTCAGAGTTAAGAGTATCATGTCATTTAAAAAAAGAAGCTTTAGTGTAAATCTTTCATTACATTCAACAATTTTGGCACAGTAAAAAGCTAAGCTGGTATACCCACGTATGGTAACCAGGTACTGGCGGGCTAGTGAGGTTGGCGCGAGCGCCGACTCCGCTCGCCGTCTGACCGCAAATAGGTCGTATATTGGATAACACTCCAACCTGCGCAGGTTTCTAAATATGTACAAAACGATATTATTGTGACCGCAGTTGATATTTCACAAGCCGTGTGTGAACCAGACTTGACGATATGTTTCGCAGCGATTGCGACTGGATTGATAATGCAATAACAAGGTGCCCAATAAATATGTTAATACTACAATCATGTTATAATATTTACTAGAAAATTATGTAGATATATTTAAGCTGTATGGTGACTAGTATACCGCAGTTAAAATAGTTTGCAACTCATCTAAAGACTACGTTTCAAGAAGCACTTTGTACATTAAAGTGTGCTTGTAAAATAAAATAACTAACATTTGTCTAAATTATAGTGTTTATGTTAAAATATTATTGTCGTGGCCTTATACGAACTTACATAATTAATGGTAGGCGTGTTCCAGATACATTGCAGTGATGATTGACGTTTATTACGGTGACGTAGTTATTAAGACGAACAACGTCTATATCAAAGCGAATCATAAACGAATATTGATCAATGTTCGTCTTCTATAAGCATTTCAAAGAAGACAAAACAGTATTTGACATAATAATTCTGTAGATTATGATAAATACACTTTCAATTAAGAGAATAAGTTTGAGAGCTTTCGTCATTTGAATGCTGCGGGAGAACTAATTCCGGCTCACAAGCCATCACAACAACGAGGAGCACCACCGCCGCGTAGCCGCATCGCAACTCCAGAATTCACGGCTGTAACGTGGAGCCGTATCATACCGGGCCGTACGTAATTGGATGTCCAGTGCAAATATTGAATTTCATTTATGCTGTAACGAGTTTATGGCTTGTTATTCAATTTCTATTGCTTTTGAATGACTGTATTACGTATACGTGCGTTTGCAACTCCTTATTTGATATCATCGAGCAAATAAATGAGTAAATTTCCTAAGAATAATTTGTAGTGATTCAATTTGAATGATGCATCGAATGCGATCATTAAGGAAAATCATTGTTTTTTATAATTCGTCTATTTATAGACAAATATTGCGCGTCTTCAGTATAATAAAATGCACACAGGGATAATATTATACTAGGATATAAATATTACGAGTAAATGCATCTAGCATTTAATTATACGTAGTGAGACGCTCCTTTAGTAATCACTTAATGACTATGAGTGCGGTAGTAAGTTGTTTTTTGAAAGAGATCTAACACCATTACGGTTGGTTGAGGCAGTAGGTTATCACCGAGTCGTAATTATAGAGTGTTTAATAGTGTACAAGGTAAGCAGACGTTACTCGATGTGATGTTAATTGACAGCTAAGACTCGATGGAGTTCGCGCGCTAATTGATAGATCTTGACGTCGTAACCCGAGCCTCTATATTTATGTATCTATGTTACGTTTCTCCCAACAGTTTATGTTTAATGCTCTCTCAAATTGAACTATTAATTGTGTATTGCAGAAAAAAGGTAAACGAAGAGTTGTACAAAAGCCAAGTGGATGTTGGTACTGTTACTTTTCGTTTTGGCTATCAACATGACAAAACGAAGAAAGTTAATGATTTACTGTATTTTGGTTGCTTCAGTCCATCAAGTCCATTTAATATCCAGAGGCTACCATTCTTATGAGCCGAGGTTTGCTTCATTCCAGTAATTCATAAAATTCGTGCAAAGATAAGTTTTAATTATTCACTAGAGAGACAACATTGTTAAAATAACTTATAAGTGATTTGATTAAAACGGAAAACTTGTCTAAGATTGGAGCAATTTTTAATCAGTCGAGAACACGACTTCATTTTACGACTTTTCGTCTTAACAGTTCTTTTTAATTGCCTCTCAGCGGGTCCGGGCCGCCGTGTAATGCGCAATTTAATGATCCTTCAAAATGTAAAATGCATTACTGCACCATCTTTATTTTATGGCTTGCTAAGATGAAACCGTGTTAAGCTAGTGTACCCTGCCCAGCATTACATTATGAGTACAATATTATACCTTACACTTTTAAATCATACTGTAATCAATGATCCTTGTTTAAGGTACATTTTTGGTGCTATGCAATTAATACATTCATACTTTACTTGTCGTCTACATATATTTTTCACTATATTAAAATGTCAAAATATTCTATGCAAAGAAACACACTTTCTAATTACGCATGCACCCCCACGGCTAGCTCTCGCCGGCACCTAATTACAATATAAATATCTACCGGCGACGTTTAACAACTGACCCGGCCTTTGTAATCTTAATAACCCGACGTTTTGTAATAAGATTTAGCGACATTTCACTAAAACATAGAACGAAGAATCTTAGAGTATTAATAGCTACAGAGACATAGACAAACTAGTGAAATTTTTGACCCCAAACGAAAATGAAGACGTTTGTCACTGACCAATGATATTCCTGTTTTGAAATTGGTTTCCGTAAGATTACGCAAAGTCGAGTGGTCCAACCGGTCGCGCAGCTCTGTTACCTCGATATCGTAATTTTTAGCATGTTACACTGCGCATATGGTATTTCGCGGTGCAGTCCGGCGCCACCGCTCATAGTCCGGGCGGAGGGCGACGTGTCAGCCATGTGGACGGATATATGCAACAATGAGCTCGCACAACCGGTCGCGGGACCGTTACAGATGGACCGCCGCGGCTCGCCCCTGAATATGCATGAGGTCTCGACTTGACCTCGCGTTATTAGAGTTTGGGCGCGGAGCGTGGGACCCGTACAGCAGATACAAAGCTTGTATTTGACATTTGCTCGGTTTACTGACATTTAATCTGTATAATTAGTGACGTCGCTTTGAATATGTTATAGACACAAATTAGTATGAGATATAGGTGACAGACTTGAACGATAGTATAGCGCCTATATTGTTGGTATTACAACGCATGTAACCTAACTATATCCCAAAAGTGTTTTGACGCATATTAATATTAATTATGTTGCAATGTTTATCATTCTAACCGCTACATCGTCAATTTTTGTCGAATTATGTAAAGTTCATATAAATACAGAAATGTCGATAATAATGATTAGATAAAAAATAAATTTATGAATGGTAAATTGCATCGAGTTAAATGTGAAAAATTTGTCCTTGGAGTTCAATAAAATTAATTCTGAAGTACTTTACTTAGGTAAGAATTATTGCTTTCCGAGCGACTGGGAATTTCCGTATAATATGGGAGATTTATGAGATAGCGATAGCTCGTCATTGGAGGAGTTGGATGCGGCGATCGTTGTAAATTTCATCTGTATAGCGAATATACATATGTACACGTGAGTCTAAAAATAAACACGGAGACCGCAACGCGCGCGGCAAACGATACTCCAACAACTGGCCGGAGTCGGAGAGTCCGCAACGGATCCGGCGCCACTAGCCAACGCCACACGTCGTGGCTCGTGGCCCACTACAACACACACAACATTCTAATTAGACGAGCTAATTTTAACAAACTTCTGAGTGGGCGCTAAGGATTGTTTCATTAAAGATTCGCCCGATTGTTTGTCACCGCACGATGCGTATTTAAATGCCACGCATCACTTGAATGTGTGACATTCATCAATGTAGAACATTTTCAATAACGCGACGCTATTTCGAAATGTTAATGAATAAATTACTACGTTTTAACATCGGACATTTATAATGGCTTTAAAAGTTTTTTGCGGTATCTAATAATTTATCGCATTGGGAGCGACTCGAAATCAGGCACGCAGAAAAACAATTCTAAGCTCAAAAAAGTTTTCGATCTCTTTCGACCGGGGCGGGGTGCTTACACCGATTTACGATACTTTAGGATAACATTAAAGTAGTATAACACGGAATGTCCCAGAAAGTTTTGAGACTTGAAAATATAAATCAGCTTTAAAATATTTGCGTCGTATTTGACTAGGAATCGTTAGTCATTCCGACGCGTGATATTGGATGCGATGCCTTATGGAGGCGTGAGATATGGCGGCGAGGCGAATGGTGCAAAAATCTAATGCGCTTACATCTCATACGTCGCAGAAACAAATGGGGGAAAGAATTTCTCAGTCGCATAGGAGGAACGATTTACAGAGTGTCTCAATTGTTTAGAGATAGAAGACTATTTAGCTGTATATTAAGCAATCAAAAATAAATCGTGATGAGCGAACTGGAACGAAGCGATAACGTGTTGGGCTTCATCTCGGCCAGATCACGTCCGTGGAACAAAAGGAATGCGCGTCGAACCGGCTGCGATAAAGAGAATAAAAAAACACGTTCACCCGCTTTTCACACTTACAAACTCACGGATGAAAAACGAACTTCGCAACCAATAATTCGTGCAAGTTTACAATGTGTTACTGAGTAGACAATAATGGGTAACTTTATACAGTAATAATAAAGAAGTTCATCAAACGAGGCCAGTTGGGCAAATGTGAGGCAGGAAGCGCGAAGACTCGCCGCGCACAATGCAAAACGTGAATATACAATATGACAACTCCATGCACCATTAAGAACACATTTGGAATGGGGCACACTAAAGGGTGCATTATTTACAGATTTATCACGAATTCGATAGCTAAATAAAGTAAGTAAAAAGTATTTCCAATATGTATCTAAATTATTTTAACTCTTACCTTTTACCTCTATTCTCGTGATGCATCTTTAACATTCGATCAGAGATGATGATGTTATACTCAAAAATAATATTCTAATATCTATATCCAATTGTGTGTGTGTGTGTGTAATATCTTTTTGTGACTCATCAGTTAGCGAACGATATGGTGGAATAAGCAACCTACAATTTGTGGTGAAACAGAAAACACCTAGTTTTATTAAACCAAATAATTTTAATTGACAGAAACGTACCTGTTAAATTAAATGGGCTTATTCAGAAACCAGAATAAAATTAGTATTAAAAACGTAAAATACACATCACTTTTGCTTTTAGTTGGCAGTGCTTAATAACACTTCTTGAAATCAGCGCATGAACTTTTCATCGCACGTCTCTACGAGCTTTCAAAAAGCTTTCAGCGGTTGATCGCGCTCGCAACGACTGTGTTACAGAGCGGGCAACGCAGTAGTTTTAAAAATAAAACAAAATGTTGCATACCGAATTGTATAAAATTAATATTAAATTTTAAATAGTTAAATGATTTATTTCGCATAGAGTCGTCCGTCTGTGTGCGGTGTGATAATGAGGCGGACGGGGCGCGGTTGCCAAGCGCCCGCAGCGGAAAATTTGGCGGAAACTGATCGACACCGCAACTGAAAACTATGCATTTTAAGTCACATCAATCGATACGCGGTCGGAGCCACACGTGTGCAAGTTGTTTATGTGCCGCACAAACCACGAAGTTTTGCGCAACTGCCAAATGTGGGACTTTACTTCGTATAAAGTGGCTTTTAGGAGTTCCCATGGGAGGTGTTGGGTTAGGCCGGCGGAGGCATGGGGCTCGGCGCGGCTCGGCTGGTGTCATTATCGTTAAGGCTTAGCAGACGGCGCCAATTTGACCGAGCAAGTAACGAGTCATGCGACCGTCGCGCTCTCTAAACTACATTAATTGGGCCCATGACTCATGATTTCGTTATGGCAAATCTTAGACATTATACCGCAAATTCACATAAACTAAGATTAATGTACTTACATGATAGATTAATACAGTGTCATGTCATTGTTATGAATTTTTGTAATAAAACAAAGTGGTTTTTAATTGTTTTATATTGTATTATTGGGTATTGTAAGGCAAAACAAATTATGTTATTTCATTAAAAAACTTTCTCGGACACTATTTAGTTATAACTTGAAAATTCGGCGAAATTGAGTTTTGTAAAGACTAAATGGGAAATAGGCTTAAACATCAAGTCGCATGACGGAACCCCATGCAACATGAATATTTCATTCGGTGCTACATGACGTCGCGATTGGACAATTGTACGCCCAGCGAGCAGATTGGTAACGAATCAATATTTCAAGGCGAGTCTGAATTTGTGACGAACTCTGAAACTATATGTTTAACCTTACTGGTCGTTATGTGTAATGGCGGTGAGACGCTGCTCCTCCGAGAGAGTGATGAAAGCGAACACGAAATGTAGACGGAGGGTGCGGAGGGGACACGGTAAGGTCGCGTTACGCCGTTTGAAAGTGAGATGCGAGGCGCCAAGAGAGCAACAAATTAAGTCCCCGCGGGGACCGAGCCCGCCCACACCCGCGCGGCGTTGAGAGCGCACCCGCGATAACGTCTCGTCGAAGGGAAACTTGAATATTTCCAAGGAATTACATAACCGAATTCGCCGAATAAAAGTTCACGTACGTGCCCCCACAACTCACGAAGTATTTTTGAACTCAACTCTCGAACTTTAATTAAGATTTTAGTTCAATTTAATCGGCGAACATGGTAATAAATTTTACGCTCGACTTTCCATTACTTGAACCTTGCCACCTTACCATTCTAATTGTAATCGCTAAAGCTTTACGGGACTTTTACAATATGAAAGAGGCCAATTTCGATTTATATACATTTTACATTCACGATAAAATAAAAAGACAAGCGTTTCCCGAGCGACATAAAACTCTTACCGCGACATAAATTTTATCACTTAAAGTCATAAATATATCTGTATCAATATCATTCGCCAGCACGAAGGGTACGTGTGCTTTTAAAGTCACTAAATGCATACGACTCAACATATAGCTGCAGGTACACTTTGCTGTCTGAAGTCGTGTCCACCGTCCGGTATGAAATTTAAATGTAAAAGCAAATATTTTAACATATTATAGAGTTATTGTCACATCCATTTATGTAATACTGCAAATTTTAATCAAATTAATGAAATATTAAACGATATAGTTCAGTTAATGACAGACGTATAAAAGGAGAAAAGAAGAAATCTGCCAATAACAACGCTTAAGCGAGGGTATAAAATTAAATGGGTAGAAGGCGTTTTTACAAGTTTATCGAGCGTTCCACATCGGGCAGACGTGTAATGGGCCGGCAGGCGCCGCGCGCGCTGCCTGTCTGTCTCGGCGGCCAGCGACGCCGCCGCCGCACACCACCAAACTGCTGTTATCGCTATCGATCCCGTCGACGACCTAGCTTGCGATAAACGCACACATTGCTTAATTAACTATGGAGTAAAAAGATTAGAAAGATATAGAGTAATAAGAGTTCAGACGGAGCGCGCAATGAGAACAAAGGCGCTCGGCATACTTACACTGAGCCGCGGTCGGCCGGCCCCGGCCTCGCTTTTTATGCGGATTTATCGACTCAAATTAATCGTGTAAGTAGAGAGCCGTCGGAGGAAACTTGCGTGAAACGCGATAAAAGACCTCTATTGGTTCAAAAGATTCCTCATTGTGATTTAACAAGGTTTGCTCTTACTTGCTCTAAGGTAAAGTTCGCAGTGAACTTGTTTATTATGCAGAGGACTGGCACAATCAAACGAAACTAAGTTCCAGCAATTTTGTAAGTGCATATCGTGAGGAGCGACATCTGAGAAAGATTAAAGTGGCATTTAGAGGAACTTATTTCGTACTTTAGAACAACTTTTTACTATTACTAATTGATACAGATTTATAGAGATAAATAGAGTAAAAATGTAACTTGGTTTTTAACGAATCTTTGTCAATATTGCGTATTCTTATTTCTCATATTAAATTGACATATGAGTAAAGTACTGTAACATTCTAAATCTATTTCTATTAAAAATCATATTTTAAAATAGCTACATGTTCATCCTAATTTTAAAATAATCTAAAAGAACCTTATTATACGTGAAAAACACGTAAGCGATGCTTTGGCGCATTTTAAAGCCATGTTTTCTTTCAAATACTGTACATAAAGAAATAATTTTCAGTTAGCTTTGTCGGAATTCTAAAGCGGTAATGTAATACAAAAATTGTGCCAAATTTTAGCTATTAATCCTGAGAAAATAACTATAACTACAAACGGGAACATGGGAAAAGGGTTCAGTTACAATAATTTTGGCACGACATCCTAGAACATCTCCGCCAAGTTATGAATAAAAGAATTGCATGGCAATAACGCACAGAATTTATGTTAAGCATAAAGCGTAAATATGGTAGCATCGGAATGTTATGCTCGTGCGTCTACGAGCTTATTGGATGCAATTGTTGAACAATATGATGAGATAAATTAAATGTCAACTTTGGTAGTAAGAAAGAAAGATAGAGAAAGGAAAGATTATCAGGATCAGGATACTAAGCCACTATAATTGTTTACTGAACCACAAAAAAAATACATACAATAAAAAATCCTTAGGATATCCATACATAGGTACCGGAAATATTAAAGGTTTAAAGTACATTTAACTTTCAAATATTCAGCAAGTTGAGTGCTGAAAAATATTTCATGCTCATATTCAACGGAGAGAAGTTCTCCACGGGATAACAATCTGCCGAAGCAAATTAGTGCCAAAGGACTAATACTAACATTTGCATAATGCACGTAGGGTTAGAGCAATTTGCAACTTGTTAGCAACTAGCTAACCGATAGTTGAACATGGTACGTAGGCATTTAAGAATTTTGAGAACTTGTTCCCTAACTAGTTTTGACTGAGTATTACGTTTCTATTAAAATATAAAAGTTATACCTTACTATTAAAGAAAAATATTAATTTATTATATATTTAGATAATACTTCAACTAATACATTTTTTTGTTCTTGAGTACGACTCCAGCGACTTTTCTTAGGTTCACAGGTTAGGTCATTCATTTGCTAAAGACCTGAAACAAGTTGCAGAAACTGGTGTTTTTTACTGAATATTTCTTTACTAATCGAGATAGATTTAGGTTTAGCAATGAAATGTGCTATATAAAGAGCAGAACATAAAGTAGGTCAGAATATATTGTTGATATAAACAAGAGCAGTTGTTTCATAAAGCGAGACCAACTGATTTCGAGCTATTCGTATAAGCTGATAAGTACACAACTAGTCACGAACTAACTAGTTCTTACATCCCTCAGGCAGCTTGTAAAATGTTCCCCTCATTTATATACTAGCTGTTGCCCGCGACTTCGCCCACGCGAAATTATTAACAAAAATAGCCTATGTTACTCGTGGATAATGTAGATTTCAAATGGAGAAAAAAATTTAAAAACGTTTTTGAGCCTATTCATTGCAATCAAACAAATAAAGTTTTCCTCTTTATAATATTAGTATAAAACAGATTAATATAAAAAATGAATACTATAGAATAAACAATATACAAAAGGTAAAAGATCAGATTAATTTATACAGATACTTATAGTTAGTTTATTAACCGACTATAATTTCCTTTCTACGCTCCAATAACCGAAACCGATGCCGACCAAACAATGTAGTTATAAGTACGAATTTTATATATTTTTTTAATATGCATACCTACGTAATATGTTAGTCTCGTATAGTATAATTGTTATTACCACATTCGACTGTATATTTAACAAATTATAAAATATGTTTCTTACAACACATATCGTGAAATGAGGAATAGTAATAATCGCCTGATGACTTCATAGAATAATAATAATTTATAATTACATTGATACAACTCAAGGTTAATTGCTACAAGTATAGTCATTTGCAGGCAATATAAACCACGAGCGTTGGTCTTAAACTTTAACAATAAAATGTTTTAGAAAAGCAGTATTCTTTAGGTTGTGGGAGCGGTTCGGTGCCGCGCGCACGGCTCCGAAGCTGCATAATACATTGCAGTGAATGCACCGCAGTTTGATCCCTTCCTAGACAAGGTAAGTACGACTGTAAAGTTCTCTTGATGTTACCTCCACTCCACTTCTGTAACAAGTGCGGACATGAAGCGGCGAGGGGCTTTGCAGTTTCAAAGTAAATCGACAAAGTTTCCACGACGTCATCCTTTTGTCTTCTTACGGAATATCGATTGCGCTCAATTATTTATGGCTAATCGTTTCGAGAACTTTTCGAATAAAACGAAGTTGTCGAAACTTTTGCAAAAATTATATTCCAGGATTGAATGACGCCTGACTACAATCGGTAAGTACTTCCAGCGGTGTCTTCTTTGTGTTTGAAAAAGTTTTCTACTAGACTTCCAGCCACGCTGCTTTTAGGTATGTTTTAAGTCGATCAGTAATGAAGAAAATAATTTATGATAGGTAATACTACTAACACTTCTTCCGCATATATCACACAGCGTCCCAATAATTAAACTATTTTTTTTTTATAATAAAAGGGAGCAAACGAGCGGCGAGAAAACCGAGGTGGTTAACGACGCCCATGGACATCCGTAACACCAGAGGAACCACAGATGCGTTGCCGGCCTTTGAGGAAATGATAGGCTCGCTTCTTGAAGGACCCTAAGTCGTATTGGTTTGGAAATACCGCCAAGGACAGACCGTTCCACAACGCGGCTGTGCGAGGCAGAAAGTTCCGCGAAAACCGTACGGTTGTGGAATGCCAGCCATCGAGATGGTGAGGATGGTACATCATCATCATCATCATCATTTTCGGAAAGTTGTTAATGTCATTTAAAACCAGCGAAGCTTGAAGGTGAACCAGTTAGCCGCTCATCTACCGCGCCAATACGATTCATTTACCGAATAAGATCAATCCGAGACTAAAAAAACAAATATGTATTTTAATTAAGCGATAGTCATATTTTAATTTAGATGCTCCGCTTCCGGATATTAAAATGGAGAGCTGGGACAGATATAGCGCAACAAAACCGGATTGGCAGCCACTGGGTAAAATTGTAATAATTCATCAATACTTTGCTTTTATATTGCAATCAGTAACTTACACAAATCGTAACAACTTATAGGAGTCATTCTCATCAGCTCGCTACACATCCCCTTTGATTAGCAGATAGAAGGGTAGTGGTCACTTATGGAGTATTTTGATAGAATTATTCTGAATTCAATTGCCTCTTTTTCTCATCTTTTAAATTCACTAAATCATGGTTAAGATCGGCGGTTATTTTCAAAACAATGCACATGAAATGAGCGGCGTTAAGTAAAATGAACTATTTGCAGTATATGGTAAGTCTAAGTATGTACCCGTCATAAAATAGAAAATATACGCCGAGTGCTCCATACTTGTAAGCCGATTCACCCACACAAAGAATATAAATATATTTGTTAAAAGTAGAATGGAAACACTTTTCACACAACGAGAAGAAACTATTGTATCCTATACAGTGCTAAGTTTAGGAACTAAGTTTAACACTGAAGAATATATTATAAAAGTTGAAAGAATTTATGTGTAAACATTTATACGATATTAGTGTGGGTTAGATATCAAATTATTAGTGTATGTAGTTATACTGAGTTAAATATACAACTGAGAATGTTCGAATAAGGATTGTGTGCATTTTCCAGCATATATGCAATTTGGCAATCCAAGACATTAAGCCAAACGTTGCAATGAGCTTTATTTAAAGAACAATCAAGTTGAAATAATAATCTCAATCCAATATCCAAAGTAGACTCGCCATGTTGTTAGTGAACAGTAGTTAAATAGAGCTGCAAAACAATGGTGGCACAGGTAAGTGTAGCTTTCACGTGGAAGCAATCTGGCATTTATTAATGCGGATCGGTCGGGTAGTCCGGGACAATGGCTCACGTTTCTTCGGGCCCGCAGTCTACGGCCGCGCGCCGCAGACCTTAGGCGAATGACGGGCTGCATTAGCAATTCAGACGATACAGACAAACAAAACATTTACTTTCGTTTTCATGTCTGAGCAAGAACAATATCATTTGAAAATAGAACCCACAACGTTGAAAACTTAGTTCGATGGCTGAATGTAACGTAATGCGACAATAGAAATAACAAATAACTGTAATGTTGTCGAAACAGAGTTGTGCAAGCCGGGTATAACCTTCTACATTTATGCAATTTCAGTTGGAACTTTTTGGAACAACGTCAATATTGGCTATTATTTTTAAGTAATGGTTTTATTTCGAACAGATTTAAAATTTTTACCCGTGTCATTTAGATTGTTTAACTACAGTACAGAAATAGATAACATTATTAATAGTACTATATTCATACTATATTAGATGTATAAAAGACGATATAGGAAAGGTATTTATGAATTATTTTATTAAAATAGGATAGAAGAGATATTTTGAACAACTGATGAAAGAAGCGAATGTTGTATGGAAGAGAACATACTCTTCCGACCCTCCGTAGGGACAAGGGCAAGTTAATGATGAGTACTATATTCAACGTTTAATTACAACTTACTTATAAGAGAGCTTCTTTAAAATGATATGACTCCGAGCCAATATCTGAAACAATAGAAAATACAAATAAGTTAAGATTACAATAAAATTACAAAATATGTTGTATCATATCCCATATCCGTGTGACATAATTTAAGTTTTAACGACACATATTGCCGCGCGAATATAAAACTAAACCAATTACAAGTTTTCCAATATGCCCGGCAAATTATGGCAATGTAAACTCGCTACGGGACACGGTGTGCCTTCTTACACGCTCGTTGAAGCAAAGTTTGAGGCGCGAGCTGATTTACAAACGCACACGCCGTTCACGCACCTCGTAAATTACACAACCAAATGGGGCATTTTTTACTAAATTCTTTAACATAAATTACCGACTTTTCGCTAATTCTAGCACTGTACAATGTTATTTCAGTAGTTTCATGTCAGTGTGTGCTGTTTGTCTTACATATTTATATCAATTACAACATGTAACTTGCAATGCGGCAATCATCTAAATCTTTGGAGAAATCAATTATCATAAGAATGCACTCAAAATGTTTATAAAGCATAAAAGATTTATATAGCTTGTTTTATCACTTATTTGAAAGTCATTACTCTATGGTATGATAACTTTAGCACATCTTGTTATCTTTAATTTAAGATGCTTTCATTCAAAGTTATGTTTGTTAACACTATATTATGTTTATAATAAAAGTTGGACGTAAATGTATGCAGACAACATCGCAGCCTTAAAAATTAGTTACTTTGAAAACAAAATTAAATCCCAGCGGATCTAGTGGCTACAAACGAAGTGTTTGCTACGCAATCGGGCAGCGTGGTTACATAATGAACTTTAGCAGTGAAAAACTGCATTTAAAAACTCCATTACCGGGCGGCGTTCTTTACGCCGAGCACAATACGCGCTAACCGACAAAATGAGAGTCGCAGCTAGTTAACGGAATAAAAGGCGTTATTATGAGTGGCGGTGTGCCGCCGCCGCTGCGGACTCGGGGCAGGTAAACACTGCTGTTTGCTGTTTGCACTGCTCGCCCGAGCCCTTACCTGTGATTTGTGACATCCGCCCTGGCGGAAAGTTTGCGTCGTGTTATAAAATTTATACCACAATTTCGTAGTCACTATAAAATATTTTTATCGATATCATGTACAACTTTTTCAAGACTTCAAGTTTTACGATTTATCAGCAAATTTGCTTATGAGTTAATGCTCTTGAATTGAAGGAGATCAAACTTTTGTATTTTTATAAAAAACTTTAAACAAGAATTAGTGAAGTTACATAAATGCGCGTTTCCCGAACTCAATAGAAGTGCGAGGCACGTTCTACGTAAAACTTGAGGAAAGTATGACAAAAGCACGTGCGCGCCTGAACCTTGCAAACTTCCCGAAGGACACGGTACCGTTATTTTTAGGGGCGTTTCTGAAAGGCGAGGTATGTCGTTCTCGTCTCAAGGGAATTTACTACGCTTTAAAGCTGGTAATTTGATGTGAGCCTTTCGAGATTTTTCCATGTCCCTAGGCTGCGGCAGCGACACGGGCCACGCACGGTTTGGGCGCGGCGAGGGCGCGGGAGAGGGCACGAGCGGCGACGCGCCAGATTAATGTCGTGAGCTTTGCGCCACATTTTAAATGTCACGTTCCATTTTTCCAGGCAGCACGGTTCGCGGCTGAGCTCCGGCGTTCACATTTCCGACATCTAATAACTGTTGAGCATATCTTGTTAGGTGTGAAATCGTTCTTCTTTATAACATTAAAGCGAATGTTAAGCTATTAAGTTAAATTTTTATTACACATTTTCCAGTTTTATCAGTTTCCTTGCCTTGACTTGATTTGAATATGAAGTAAATAATCATCATCATTATACTCTCGTGTATACAATAAATGTGTTCGTCTACAACATACGTCTGAAAATGGTATTACCTAAACTATATCCACTGCGTTGGAAAAACGGCAGTCGTAAAACTGGCGCCCGCCAATCGCCAAATGAGGGCGGCGCGGCACCGGCGAGACGCGCAGTGGTGTCCTTGACTCCGGGCCAAATGACATAAGTTGGCCCATGGGTGCGGAATCTTGACTAATCGATAAACTAGACTGAATGAGGAACCCGAGACATCGATAAGCCGCACCCGCGTCCAAGTCTATTATGTAATTACTAGTACGCGCATCCTTGAACCCGGCACAATGGAAGTGCGTCACATTCTAGCTTAACAACAGTACCTACTTTGTTGTTTAATACAATACGCATTTGTATTTTTTAACTTTATCGGAAATATATCTTCAATCATTTGTCTCTCTTCATATTTGAAAATTACAAAAGAATAGTTAACCAACTATGTATGAAGTTGCTAAGTCTTCGTTTATACTTCTGATATCATCTGAGCAAAGCAGTACTTAAGCTTTTTATGTGTTGTGAAATGTCAATAAAATTGCAAGTTTCCTAAACATTATTATAGCTTTACGACGTATATTTGTGTCTTGTTAAATGTTAATGACAGGATGCCCTATCAAATATAAATGAAATACTTAGTAATTTAATTCGAAGCTTGTTTGGAATAAAATAGGCGAATTAGTAAAAAATATAATTCCGAAACATACTAGTGGTTAAGTTGGCTTTGTCTGAATTTCTTGTTGTCAAGAGATTTCCTAATCAAATTAAATGATCCGTCGCGTTAATTAAATGTACTAGAAAGCTGAACGTTTTGGTTCCTTAGCATTATTTCATTACTTTTTGTTACTTACTCGATGAAGAGATCAATGAAAACACGTGTTTACAATACTACAACCAGGTGAGTGACTTTCCTTCGATTGCACCGACATCGTACACACATATATGGATGATAGTAATTATGCACTCACGCTATGTTGTTGAGTAATAAATTACATGGCGATAATGTAACAGGTTAATTAGTTCTATTTATAAAAGGAATTTCAGATAAGATCACATAAAAGTCGTTTTTATGCAACCAACTTATGGTCTACGATTTGCATGACATAAGATTAAAAAAACTAAACAAAATTGTTTGACATTTTGCATTACGGTTTACAAATAAGTATTATAGTACAAGAAAATTTAGTTAATCCAACAATAAAGATCATTTAAATTATTTAAACTTTCGTGAGACGTTATTATAACTAATTATTTAAAGGCTATCCATCCACACACGTCAATTTCTTGTTGGCGGCACCGACTAGAAACTGAGTGATAGCCGTTAAATAATTAGTTATAATATAGATAATATTGCCAGGTTAATACCCATCTAGCAGTTTGTTTTGCACAAGCACTAAGTATGCAAGGTGTGATCGATTCACCACAGTTTCGGTAGTGAACTCAATCAATGATTCGACGATCGATAAGCGAACAAAGCGCATTAGTGAAGCGATCACTAAACGTCCACTTCGCCGGTGAGCAAACACGAAGGCGTAATCCGTCCGGTGGCACTTAGCGCGCGCCGCAAGCTCCACGCTCTAATTGCACATCAACTAATCTGTTTGGAAACGCACACATTACCGTTTTAGGCTCCGCCACCTCAAACCATAAACGGTAACTACCAGTCTTGTGTCAATCACCTAACAATCTCTAACTGTAACTTCCTGGATTCTTTCAAAGAAATGCTAAAACACTGTTTTTTAGTATTTCAGAGAGGAATCCTCTGCAGTGTTCATATTTAATACCATGCTAAGTCTGGGAATGGGAGCCCTTAACCCTTTAGGGATGTTTGTTGTAAAATGTTTTAACCTTAATAAGGACTTAATGAGGAGGAGGTATTTAATTCTATTGATATTTTTAGTTTTCTTGAATCCAGAAATCAGAGTATTCCTAGACTTATAATTAGTTATATACTAGTTTATCTTCTAGTATAAAAGATAAAACGTTTCCTAACTTTTTTATATTAATATAAAGTAGCGGTTAAATTTTATAATTCAATAACTTTTAACAATGTTGTATTCACTAAGTCATCTTTACTTTAACGAGAACTTAAGAAGAAAAACTATGCCAGCCAAAATTATAGCGTTAATTGCTCTTCAAGTCTTAACTTTATAGTAAGAATGCGCAATTAAAATGTTGTAGGCGACTTTACACTAACTGGAATACGTGCCAAAGTAGCTTGAAAACTGCCAATTAATGTCTCCATTAAATTTGGTACCAACAACTACGGATTGTGTCATACCACAATTTTCTGAATATTTTAGTGATCTGTCAACAACATTTATATGAATTCCTTGAATTCTAGATAACAATTCAATGAATTTTATTTTTATTACATACGTAACATTGACGCTAAGCAAATATTGATGTCTTTTGTTGGAATCATGCGAATGCGAAAAATGGAGTCAATCAAATGCGAAAGTTTATATGAATGAATGGATGTTTGTTAGAGAATAGTCTGGAAGAACACATAGACTACTCACTTTTGTTTTTTTTTTAATTCCACGCGGACGGAGTCGCGAGCTATAGCTAGTAAGTTATAATTTAAAAGCTAAATATGTATGATGAAGAAAATAAAGGACATTAACAAGAGTAAAGTTTCCGTTTGTTATGGCGATGAGTAATCTTGTCTTCGATATTTTAACAACGCATTGTGTGCAATGATCCGGACACACAGACAATGCTTCTGTAAATATTTATTGATAGATTTATTTCACAAGCCGCTGCGGCCCTTGCTACTTGCTAGGGTAAAATTACCCACTGAGTAATCTGACGAGTCGGTTATTCGTCGCGCTCGATGAATTCTTCGACGTTTTGTTCCTATCTTTACTTCTGAGTCATCTTTACTTTGTCATTTCTAATGTATTGCCCTTTTTAATTGACAAGATACAAGATTTATATTTAAATTTGCTTAAGACAATGTGAAACTTTGTCCATCTGTATACGGGAATAACGAAACCGTTTTATTTTTAGATTACGTAAATTTAGCGGCCAACAATAGACTAGAAAGTAAACCTAGCTGGTGTCATAAGCCTTTCAGATCTTATCGAACATAAGTTTATTGTAAGTTGTCCAATGCTTTTAGTCTTATAAAATTTACTTTCATTTAAAAATGATTAACTAATGGAAAGTTAAGATCTGCCTAGTGAGCTTGAAATAACGTATGAAATTCGGGGAATGGAGGATACTGCACCGAAACCTGTTGGAATCAAGAAAATAAGTAAGATGGTTGTATTTGTAGTCGGAGATTGAAGTAGGTTTTAATATTAATTTCGGATCTGATTTTTAAATTCGATTTACTTTAAATCTTAATTAAGTCTTGAATAAAGACTAATAAATTATCTTTTAAGGTAAAAAAATAAAAATCTGTTTATATGAAAAGCTGTATGAAACTTGGAAGTAAAAGGACAAAATTTACGATCCGCGTAACCGTGGGTAGGCGGACCTCGCCCACCGCTCGCATGCAAATGACTCCATTGGACCGAAGCAGCGTACTCCCGAGATATCAGCGAAGATACCCCTCGAAGCACTTACCAATAATTATGACAGCTATTTACATTTTGACGTTTCAGATCCATAAAACTTTATATTTAAGGCGTACGTTTAAAATAAGTTGCTTGCAAATTGGTTTTTTAAATACTATAAGAAAGTATTCTATAACTTCTTGTTGATCAAAGGTGTACTTTTAGTAGCAAGTTTTCTACTTGGGAAAAACATACTTATTAATGGTAAACAAATGCTATTTCGAGCATAGAAAACATCAAAGAGATTCGTAGTTTTAATCAATAAATTGGCACGTGTATAGCTGATAGTATGAGTAGTACCACCAAAGCGTCCACACAATAGTGTTCAATTATTTTAGAGTACCTACGTTTCTGTATTTCTACCAATCAATCAATTTTCTACTAAAAACTCAAAAATGGTACTGTTTCTGCTTCACTTCGAAGTGAGAATATTTTAGGAATACCTGTTTTTTATGCAAACAATTTGAGTAATTGGACTACACTATCCACAGACATCAGCTCGAATTTCAGTTACATATCGAGATTAGTTTATTTGATAGAGTTTCAGCCTGAAGACGTTTGGTGTCTGGTTACAACCTATGGAAATACACCAGTTTGTAAGCCAGTATGTATCCGGAACTGATATGGATCGGTGACTCGGGCTACAGGTAAGGATTACATACAAATTACATATACTATATAATCTGATGAATTTAACCGTCAAATTATTAACACTTTAAGAAAGTAGTAGGAAGTACTCATATAATATTGTGCCAAGGGAATGATATTTAGATTAACAAACAAAGGAATTGTATGGTATATAAAACTTGTTGGTTCAGTTATTGTGACGCCCACGCGTCGCACTTCAGGGCGCCATACGTTCACCGTGTTGATGTAATGTCATTTACCAACACGCCCTTTTTAAACTATGTTTACTAACTAGAAAATAGTATTACATATAAAACTAGATGTTTTACAAGTTGCATGAGTAGTTAAACGAGAAAGTAAATTTTAACACATTGAAAGATAACAATATTCAGTCTTATTTAGCTTAAGTCCCCTAAAAAATGTCTCTACTCGTGAGATGACATTAGCAAACCAAAATAAAGAGTTATATTTTATCAAAAATGTAATAACAATACATATTACATTGTTTGCTAAAGCGGTCATTTATAGAACATGAACGTGAGGACGGTCGGATCGCGTATATTTAAAGCTACGTTCTAGTATTGCCAGACGAGTGTAACGAATTTTTTTAAGCGTCGACTGTCACGTCAAATGGTTAGCCATATTTATCAAGTGGTAGGTATAATGAGTCAGTTTTGTTATAATAAAGAATACATTTGCCTGAGGTGGAAAGTGGAACGTCTGGTGCACTTTCTCTTGTCAGACGTTCGGCTGCGCGCGAGATGCAAGCTGTTAGTATTATATTGCATACATTTTACAATTATTATGTTTACATTAAACACCTTCTACTTTTTCTTTAGATTACTGACAATTAAAAAAATCGATTATCTGGTCTGCCGTCTATCATAACTGACAGCCGAAAATGTTATCTAAAAATTAAAGATTTAACGCGGAAGACAAAATGCGTTCTTAATGTCAATCAGATACGAGAAAAACGTGTTGATTATTAAATATTCCAATGCACATGTTAGGTCAGATTACCTACCATATACGAAATGAACGACGTCGGTAAGGTGAATACCGGTTTGCAAAAGATCCCTGCATCAATAGGCACTCGCTAAGCCGCCGGCAACGTCGAGATTTGCCAGTTAAATTCGACGCAGAAATATTTACAAAAACTTTATCACAAATATTTCAATACTTCGATACAAATAAGTTGTATAATTTCCTACGTATGTTTAACAAAAATAAAAGTTACACAACAGATATTTTTCACATCAAGTGTAATGACGTAACCCTCCGTGACTACTGGCAACTCTAAACGATTGCATGTTGTTGACCTGAAGACTGAGCAGTAGATTGCAAAAAGCATAGTCGTACAAAATTGGCTTTAGTACCGTTATTTTAGACTATATTTTGTTAACCATAATAGACGGAAGAATAAGTTTTGGAACATGACTTCTTCTAAGTGTACTGTTCAATACAATAAGCGTTCCCATTACAATAGTCAGTTTCACAAACTCCGAATCGGCCGAGCTCGGGCATTGTCTCGCAACAGAACCGGTTCCATGTGACGTGTTCCACAACCTCCTTATTGCTCTATTTGTTATTTTATTATCCAGTTACCGCGCACGAAATGAATCTTAGCGTCCTTGTAATACGTTTGCATTTACATATCAAATTTTGTTTTAGAAAACGTATGCAAACAATGATTTATACCATGCAATATCACGTTTTGTCATGACATATATTTAGATTTTGCCAATTTGAGAAAATTCATACATGTATAGTTTATCTGTCCTGTCGCATAGACAAAAACAGCGCTAGTTGGAATGGGTGGTATATTTGCAGTTAAACAATTTTGCAATTTTACATTGTAACATCGGCCGTCCTAATTCCAAAAAATGAAACAAGGCTATCAGTTACATTGAAACCGGATTCGCTGGAATAATACCTAGGTACTTTCGAAGGCGTCATTGGCGGATAGAGCGTTTATAATATCACTCACTCGCCTTGCGTAGGCCAAGGCAGTTCATAAAGTGAATGTACCCACTTAAATGTCTGATTGTTATCAATATTTGTCGAATGAGCTGATGTAATGTGACGAAGAGAGTTATATCGAAATTACTTTTAAATTATGATTAAGTCATAAAAAGTGGTTTTTGTTTATTTTATTTACTGCCTTTCTATTTTGCTTCGTTATAATGCTCAGCTGAACAGTTTCCAAAAAAATATTGTGGCGTTGTAAACAGATTCTCTTCTCATTCTTATGCCTAAAAACGAAAGAAATATATCAAATATGTCACAAAGAATATGTTTTATAACAATTTTTGCTTATCGCCATGCTCTACATATGTGAATAATGCTATAAAAAATAATAAGGCAAAACGCTGTCAAATCTATATCAATATTCATGCTTAATACAAATAACTAAAATTTGAAGGGCATAAGAATGTATAATAACTACTTTACATTGAATGTATAAAAAACATTAATATTTTGTTAACAATGTTGTTTTATTATGCCACACGTTGCAAAGATACGAAAATGAAGATCTTGCGTTACGATATCGCAAAAAATGAACCCTTTGCGGATATGAGTCATTGCGCGACCACCAGGAAATGACATTAAATTTTCACGATGGCGTTTTACGTTACCCATGCTCGCCGCTGGTTTCGCTACTTCATACATATTTATCAAAATAACAGTGCCGATTGAAAGGCTGCATATAAACACGCACTGAATTGCAAAACGTTGAAAGGGACCGCGGATTTAAGAGTTTATGTTAAAGATTGGAGGGTATAGTTTCGCGCGTGAGTTTGGTTGCATTTGGGCTTGCATGGCGCAGGGCGGCGCGGTCGTCGTCCGACGGTCATTAGCGATCGCACCCCGCCAGCCGCCACGCCGCGCCGGAGGGTTGAGTTCCGCGAACCCAGCCAAGCCGTGACTCAGCCCTACCGGCTCGGCAGCGGCGCTGGGGAACACCGATTGTCCACTCGATAACTGTTTTATATCAATGCGTTTGCATTGAGACGACGCAGAGGTTAATGTCTTCATCTAATGCTAACAAAAACATCTATTGTTTCTAAGGTTAACTTTTTTACCGATGTAAAAAGAAAAAAAAACGACCGATTTCAATGACGTTGACCCTAATGTAAACAATATCAACGGTGCGAACAATTTAGTTGCTTACATAGTATCTAAATCAATTGGTTAATATTTTTTCTAAATATAAAGGGTAGTCGTATAATTTTATGTTTCGACGTACGAGAGGGTATTTAAAAATCTTCGCCGGCTCGGACGTGAGCGCGGACGTGTCAGTTACGTAATCTGTTGGTTATCAGTAGTGTCGCTAATGCCTATTTCGCACTAGACTAGTAATTTATTCGAGCAGCAAGTAATTTAGCAAATAAACGTATCTGAACGGATTAGTAAATCATACAGAGGAGCTTATTTTAGCTACTAAATAACTAGTCTAATGCGAACTAGACATACCTAAATTACGCAGGAATTCGTGAACATGTTGAATTCGGTTGGTTAGTTCGCACTTTGTGGTGTTAATTAATTATTTATTAATTATATTGTGTACTGCTGTGACGGGACACGGATATTGCGGAACAGTAACAAACAAACCTTGACTACAGACTGAAGAGACGGAGTGAACCTGATCCTGCAACCATCATCGACTTGGTAAGTCAACTTTCAGGGTGAGCGACAGTGTACCCGCAGGAGCGCCCACTCTTTTCTCAAAGCATTTCAGGGCACTTTTGATACCCTTGTAACTTCGTACTGGATAAAACTAGGAGGTTGATAGATTATTTTAGATATTAACGCAACGGGGTTGCCCCACAGGTTGTAATTTTTGCAACTACAACACGCAGCATATGCTTATTCAGTACTTATTAATAAGTAATCAATGAAACTTTTATCTACATAGGGCTGGAAACAAATAAATGTAAATATTTTTAATTTAAATTCCTGCTTATATTATAGTATATTTTACATGAACTTGTGTCACTGATACTAATCGTGTACTATAAAAATTATTTAACATACACACATATGTCAGGAATACGAATGTATCAGAGTGGCTTGCGGCTTAAACCAACACTAAAATCAATTGCAATTGCAAAAGTAGTGGCTTTTAATTGCCTCCATTTTACGCGCCATGTTTTTTTCGGATCGTATTTTTTGCGGTGCGGTTTGTTTTTGTTTGGCTATTTGAACGAGATTTGAATTTATTATCCCAATAAACTAAAACATTTTTATGTGACCTGTGACATGTGACATGTGACATGTGTGATGTGTTGATGTGTGATGTGTGAATGTGTGATGTGTGAATGTGTGATGTGTGCTGTGTGATGTGTGAGTGTGATGTGTGACGTGTGATGTGTGATTGTGTGATGTGTGAATGTGTGATGTGTGACATGTGACATGTGACGTGTGATGTGTGATGTGGATGTGTGATGTGACATGTGTGATGTGTGAATGTGTGATGTGTTGATGTGTGATGTGTGATGTGTGAGGTGTGATGTGTGATGGTGATGTGTGACGCTTGACGTTTGACGTTTGAACGTTTGACGTTTGAAGTTTGACGTTTGAACGTTTGACGTTTGAAGTTTGACGTTTGAACGTTTGACGTTTGACGTTTGAGTTTGACGTTTGAACGTTTGACGTTTGACTTTTGACGTTTGAGTTTGACGTTTGAGTTTGACGTTTGAAGTTTGACGTTTGACTTTTGACGTTTGACGTTTGACGTTTGAACGTTTGACGTTTGAACGTTTGACGTTTTGACGCTTGACGTTTTGACGCTTGACGTTTGACGTTTGACGTTTGACGTTTGAGTTTGACGTTTGAACGTTTGACGTTTGACTTTTGAGGTTTGAGGTTTGACGTTTGACGTTTTGACGCTTGACGTTTGACGTTTGATGTGTGATGTGTGGATGTGTGATGTGACATGTGTGATGTGTGGATGTGTGATGTGTGACGCTTGACGTTTGACGTTTGACGTTTTGACGCTTGACGTTTTGACGCTTGACGTTTGACGTTTGATGTGTGATGTGACATGTGACATGTGACATGTGACATGTGTGATGTGTATGTGTGATGTGTGCTGTGTGATGTGTGACATGTGACATGTGACATGTGACGTGTGATGTGACATGTGACATGTGACATGTGACGTGTGATGTGACATGTGACGTGTGATGTGACATGTGACATGTGTGATGTGTGACATGTGACATGTGACATGTGACATGTGACATGTGACATGTGACGTGTGATGTGTGAATGTGTGATGTGTGACATGTGACATGTGACATGTGACGTGTGATGTGACATGTGACATGTGACATGTGACATGTGACATGTGACATGTGACATGTGACATGTGACATGTGACGTGTGATGTGACATGTGTGATGTGACATGTGACATGTGACATGTGTGATGTGTGATGTGTGATGTGTGATGTGTGATGTGTGATGTGTGATGTGACATGTGACATGTGACATGTGTGATGTGACATGTGTGATGTGTGAATGTGTGATGTGTGGATGTGTGATGTGACATGTGTGATGTGTGACGCTTGACGTTTGACGTTTGAACGTTTGACGTTTGACTTTTGACGTTTGACTTTTGACGTTTGAACGTTTGACGTTTGACTTTTGACGTTTGACGTTTGACGTTTGAACGTTTGACGTTTGAGTTTGACGTTTGATGTGTGATGTGTGACGTGTGATGTGTGAGGTGTGATGTGTGATGGTGATGTGTGACGTTTGACGTTGACGTTTTGACGCTTGACGTTTGACGTTGACGTTTGACTTTTGACGTTTGACGTTGACGTTTGACGTTTGATGTGTGATGTGTGATGTGTGCTGTGTGATGTGTGATGTGTGATGTGTGATGTTGATGTGTGATGTGGTGATGTGTGATGTGACATGTGTGATGTGTGTGTGTGATGTGTGAATGTGTGATGTGTGATGTGTGATGTGTTGATGTGTGATGTGGTGATGTGTGATGTGACATGTGACGTGTGATGTGACATGTGTGATGTGACATGTGACATGTGACATGTGACATGTGACATGTGACATGTGTGATGTGACATGTGTGATGTGACATGTGTGATGTGTGATGTGTGATGTGTGATGTGTGATGTGTGATGTGTGATGTGTGATGGTGATGTGTGATGTGACATGTGACATGTGACGTGTGATGTGTGATGGTGATGTGTGACGTGTGATGTGTGATGTGTGAGTGTGATGTGTGACGTGTGATGTGTGACGCTTGCCATTCTATCCTCTACATCTGTACCAAATTTCATCGAAATCCGTTCAGCCGTTTAGGTTACAAACTCTAACAAACATTTATCTATCCATCCATCCATCTAAACGTTCACATTTATAATATAATATAATATAATATAATATAATATAATATAATATAATATAATATAATATAATATAATATAATATAATATAATATAATATAATATAATATAATATAATATAATATAATATAATATAATATAATATAATATAATATAATATAATATAATATAATATAATATAATATAATATAATATAATATAATATAATATAATATAATATAATATAATATAATATAATATAATATAATATAATATAATATAATATAATATAATATAATATAATATAATATAATATAATATAATATAATATAATATAATATAATATAATATAATATAATATAATATAATATAATATAATATAATATAATATAATATAATATAATATAATATAATATAATATAATATAATATAATATAATATAATATAATATAATATAATATAATATAATATAATATAATATAATATAATATAATATAATATAATATAATATAATATAATATAATATAATATAATATAATATAATATAATATAATATAATATAATATAATATAATATAATATAATATAATATAATATAATATAATATAATATAATATAATATAATATAATATAATATAATATAATATAATATAATATAATATAATATAATATAATATAATATAATATAATATAATATAATATAATATAATATAATATAATATAATATAATATAATATAATATAATATAATATAATATAATATAATATAATATAATATAATATAATATAATATAATATAATATAATATAATATAATATAATATAATATAATATAATATAATATAATATAATATAATATAATATAATATAATATAATATAATATAATATAATATAATATAATATAATATAATATAATATAATATAATATAATATAATATAATATAATATAATATAATATAATATAATATAATATAATATAATATAATATAATATAATATAATATAATATAATATAATATAATATAATATAATATAATATAATATAATATAATATAATATAATATAATATAATATAATATAATATAATATAATATAATATAATATAATATAATATAATATAATATAATATAATATAATATAATATAATATAATATAATATAATATAATATAATATAATATAATATAATATAATATAATATAATATAATATAATATAATATAATATAATATAATATAATATAATATAATATAATATAATATAATATAATATAATATAATATAATATAATATAATATAATATAATATAATATAATATAATATAATATAATATAATATAATATAATATAATATAATATAATATAATATAATATAATATAATATAATATAATATAATATAATATAATATAATATAATATAATATAATATAATATAATATAATATAATATAATATAATATAATATAATATAATATAATATAATATAATATAATATAATATAATATAATATAATATAATATAATATAATATAATATAATATAATATAATATAATATAATATAATATAATATAATATAATATAATATAATATAATATAATATAATATAATATAATATAATATAATATAATATAATATAATATAATATAATATAATATAATATAATATAATATAATATAATATAATATAATATAATATAATATAATATAATATAATATAATATAATATAATATAATATAATATAATATAATATAATATAATATAATATAATATAATATAATATAATATAATATAATATAATATAATATAATATAATATAATATAATATAATATAATATAATATAATATAATATAATATAATATAATATAATATAATATAATATAATATAATATAATATAATATAATATAATATAATATAATATAATATAATATAATATAATATAATATAATATAATATAATATAATATAATATAATATAATATAATATAATATAATATAATATAATATAATATAATATAATATAATATAATATAATATAATATAATATAATATAATATAATATAATATAATATAATATAATATAATATAATATAATATAATATAATATAATATAATATAATATAATATAATATAATATAATATAATATAATATAATATAATATAATATAATATAATATAATATAATATAATATAATATAATATAATATAATATAATATAATATAATATAATATAATATAATATAATATAATATAATATAATATAATATAATATAATATAATATAATATAATATAATATAATATAATATAATATAATATAATATAATATAATATAATATAATATAATATAATATAATATAATATAATATAATATAATATAATATAATATAATATAATATAATATAATATAATATAATATAATATAATATAATATAATATAATATAATAGAAGTTTGACGTTTGACTTTTGACGTTTGACGTTTGACGTTTGACGTTTGACGTTTGACGTGTGACGTTTGACGTTTGAGGTTTGACGTTTGACGTTTGATGTGTGATGTGATGTGTGATGTGTGATTGTGATGTGTGACGTGTGGACGTGTGACGTGTGACGTGTGACATGTGACATGTGACATGTGACATGTGACATGTTGACATGTGACATGTGTAATGTGACATGTGTAATGTGACATGTGACATGTGTAATGTGACATGTGATGTGATGTGACATGTGTGATGTGTGGATGTGTGATGTGTGATGTTGATGTGTGATGTGTGATGTGTGACGTTTGACGTGTGATGTGTGACGTGTGACATGTGACATGTGACATGTGACGTGTGATGTGACATGTGTGATGTGTGACATGTGACATGTGTGATGTGTGACATGTGACTGTGACATGTGACTGTGACATGTGACATGTGTGATGTTGATGTGTGATGTGTGATGTGTGAGGTGTGATGTGTGACATGTGACATGTGTGATGTGATGTGTGATGTGTGATGTGGTGATGTGTGACGTGTGACGTGTGACATGTGACATGTGACATGTGTGATGTGATGTGACATGTGACGTGTGATGTGTGAGTGTGATGTGTGACGTGTGATGTGTGACGTGTGACGTGTGACGTTTGACGTTGACGTTGACGTTTGACGTTTGAGGTTTGACGTTTGACGTTTGATGTGTGATGTGTGATTGTGTGATGTGTGATGTGTGGACGTGTGACGTGTGGACGTGTGATGTGACATGTGACATGTGACATGTGACATGTGCCATGTGACATGTGACATGTGTGATGTGTGATGTGTGATGTGTGACGTGTGACGTGTGACATGTGACATATGACATGTGACATGTGACATGTGACATGTGACATGGACATGTGACATGTGACATGTGTGATGTGTGATGTGTGTGATGTGTGGACGTGTGACGTGTGACATGTGACATGTGACATGTGTGATGTGTGATGTGTGATGTTGATGTGTGACGTGTGACGTGTGACGTGTGATGTGACATGTGACATGTGACATGTGTGATGTGTGATGTGTGATGTGACATGTGACATGTGATGTGTGATGTGTGATGTGTGATGTGTGATGTGTGACATGTGAAGTGTGACGTGTGACGTGTGACGTGTGATGTGACATGTGACATGTGACATGTGTGATGTGACATGTGTGATGTGACATGTGTGATGTGAAATGTGTGATGTGTGATGTGTGGTGTGTGGTGTGACATGTGATGTGATGTGACATGTGACATGTGATGTGATGTGTGATGTGACGCTTGACGTTTGACGTTGACGTTTGACGTTGGACGTTTGACGTTTGACGTTTGGACGTTTGACGTTGACGTTTGACGTTTGATGTGTGATGTGTGATGTGTGATGTGTGATGTGTGATGTGTGACGTGTGACGTGTGACGTGTGACATGTGACATGTGACATGTGCCATGTGACATGTGACATGTGACATGTGTAATGTGACATGTGTAATGTGACATGTGTGATGTGTGATGTGTGATGTGTGATGTGTGATGTGTGATGTGTGATGTGTTGATGTGTGATGTGTGACATGTGACATGTGACATGTGAAGTGTGACGTGTGACGTGTGATGTGACATGTGACATTGACATGTGACATGTTGACATGTGACATGTGATGTGTGATGTGTGATGTGTGATGTGTGACGTGTGACGTGTGACGTGTGATGTGTGATGTGTGATGGTGATGTGTGATGTTGATGTGTGACGTTTGACGTTTGACGTTGGACGTTTGACTTTTGACGTTGACGTTTGACGTTGACGTTTGACGTTTGATGTGTGATTGTGATGTGTGATGTGTGAGGTGTGATGTGTGAGGTGTGATGTGTGAGGTGTGATGTGTGAGTGTGATGTGTGATGTGTGATGTGACGTGTGACGTGTGACGTGTGACGTGTGATGTGACATGTGACATGTGACATGTGACATGTGACATGTGACATGTGACATGTGTGATGTGTGATGTGTGACATGTGACATGTGACATGTGACATGTGTGATGTGTGATGTGTGACGTGTGATGTGTGATGTGACATGTGTGATGTGTGACGTTTGACGTTTGACTTTTGAGGTTTGAGGTTTGACGTTTGACGTTTGACGTTTGACGTTTGACTTTTGAGGTTTGAGGTTTGACGTTTGACGTTTGATGTGTGATGTGTGACGTGTGACGTGTGACGTGTGACGTGTGACGTGTGATGTGTGATGTTGATGTGTGACGTTGACGTTTGACGTTTTGACGCTTGACGTTTGACGTTTGACTTTTGACGTTGACGTTTGACGTTTGACGTTTGATGTGTGATGTGTGATGTGTGATTGTGATGTGTGACGTTGACGTTTGATGTGTGATTGTGATGTGTGACGTTGACGTTTGACGTTTGACGTTTGACTTTTGACGTTTGACGTTGACGTTTGACGTTTGACTTTTGACGTTTGAGGTTTGACGTTTGACGTTTGACGTTTGACGTTTGACGTTTGACTTTTGAGGTTTGACGTTTGACGTTTGATGTGTGATTGTGATGTGTGACATGTGACGTGTGATGTGTGAGTGTGATGTGTGATGTGTGATGTTGATGTGTGACGTTTGACGTTGACGTTTGACGTTGACTTTTGACGTTTGACGTTGACGTTGACGTTTTGACGGTTTGACGTTTGACGTTGGACGTTTGACGTTTGACGTTTGATGTGTGATGTGGTGATGTGTGACGTTTGACGTTGACGTTTGACTTTTGACGTTTGACGTTTGAGTTTGACGTTTGATGTGTGATGTGTGGATGTGTGATGTGTGGATGTGTGATGTGTGATGTGTGATGTGTGATGTGACGTGTGACGTGTGACGTGTGACATGTGACATGTGACATGTGACATGTGACATGTGACATGTGACATGTGTAATGTGACATGTGTGATGTGTGATGTGACGTGTGACATGTGATGTGATGTGATGTGATGTGATGTGACATGTGACATGTGTGATGTGTGATGTGTGATGTGTGACGTGTGATATGTGACATGTGACATGTGACATGTGACGTGTGATGTGACATGTGTGATGTGACATGTGACATGTGTGATGTGACATGTGACATGTGACATGTGTGATGTGTGATGTGTGATGTGTGATGTGTGATGTGTGATGTGTGACATGTGACATGTGACATGTGACATGTGATGTGTGATTGTGATGTGTGAGTGTGATGTGTGACGTGTGATGTGTGACATGTGACGTGTGATGTGACATGTGTGATGTGACATGTGACATGTGTGATGTGTGATGTGTGATGTGTGATGTGTGACGTGTGATGTGTGACGTGTGATGTGTGACGCTTGACGTTTGACGTTTGAAGTTTGACGTTTGACTTTTGACGTTTGACGTTTGACGTTTGACGTTTGACGTTGACGTTTGACGTTTGACTTTTGACGTTTGACGTTTGAAGTTTGACGTTTGACTTTTGACGTTTGACGTTTGATGTGTGATGTGACGTGTGACGTGTGATGTGTGATGTGTGATGTGTGACGTTTGACGTTTGAAGTTTGACGTTTGACTTTTGACGTTTGACGTTTGACGTTTGACGTTTGACCGTTTGACGTTTGAACGTTTGACTTTTGAGGTTTGAGGTTTGACGTTTGACTTTTGACGTTTGACGTTTGATGTGTGATGTTGATGTGTGATGTGTGACGTGTGACGTGTGATGTGTGATGTGTGATGTGTGACGTTTGACGTTTGACGTTTGACGTTTGAGGTTTGACGTTTGACGTTTGATGTGTGATGTGTGATGTGTGACGTGTGGACGTGTGACGTGTGACGTGTGATGTGTGAATGTGTGATGTGTGACGTTTGACGTTGGACGTTTGACGTTTGACGTTTGAACGTTTGACTTTTGACGTTTGACGTTGACGTTTGATGTGTGATGTGACGTGTGATGTGTGATGTGTGATGTGTGACGTGTGATGTGTGATGTTGATGTGTGATGTGACGTGTGACGTTTGACGTTTGACGTTTGACGTTTGACGTTTGACGTTTGACGTTTGAACGTTTGACGTTTGACGTTTGACTTTTGACGTTTGACGTTTGACGTTTGATGTGTGATGTTGATGTGTGATGTGACGTGTGATGTGTGATGTGTGACGTGTGACGTGTGACATGTGACATGTGACATGTGACCTGTGACATGTGACATGTGACATGTGACATGTGTGATGTGGTGATGTGTGATGTGACGTGTGACGTGTGACATGTGACATGTGACATGTGGACATGTGACATGTGACCATGTGACATGTGACATGTGCCATGTGACATGTGACCTGTGACATGTGACATGTGATGTGATGTGATGTGATGTGACATGTGACATGTTGACATGTGACATGTGACATGTTGACATGTGACATGTGATGTGATGTGATGTGATGTGACATGTGATGTGTGATGTGTGACGTGTGATGTGACATGTGACATGTTGACATGTGACATGTGATGTGATGTGATGTGATGTGATGTGATGTGACATGTGACATGTGATGTGATGTGATGTGATGTGATGTGATGTGATGTGATGTGATGTGATGTGATGTGATGTGATGTGACATGTGACGTGTGACGTGTGACGTGTGACATGTGATGTGATGTGACATGTGACATGTGGACATGTGACATGTGTGATGTGACATGTGTGATGTGACATGTGTGATGTGTGATATGTGACATGTGTGATGTGTGATGTGTGATGTGTGACATGTGATGTGATGTGATGTGATGTGATGTGATGTGATGTGATGTGATGTGATGTGATGTGATGTGACATGTGTGATGTGTGACATGTGACGTGTGACGTGTGACGTGTGACGTGTGATGTGTGATGTGGTGATGTGTGACGTGTGACGTTTGACGTTTGACGTTTGACGTTGGACGTTTGACGTTTGACGTTTGACGTTTGACGTTGACGTTTGACTTTTGAGGTTTGAGGTTTGACGTTTGATGTGTGATTGTGATGTGTGACGTGTGATGTGTGACGTGTGGACGTGTGATGTGACATGTGACTGTGACATGTGACATGTGATGTGATGTGATGTGACATGTGACATGTGAACATGTGACATGTGACATGTGATGTGATGTGATGTGATGTGACATGTGACGTGTGACGTTTGACGTGTGACGTGTGACATGTGACATGTGACATGTGACATGTGACATGTGACATGTGCCATGTGACATGTGACATGTGATGTGATGTGATGTGATGTGATGTGATGTGACATGTGAACATGTGACATGTGGACATGTGACATGTGTGATGTGTGATGTGTGATGTGACGTGTGACGTGTGATGTGACATGTGACGTGTGACGTGTGACGTGTGATGTGACATGTGACATGTGACATGTGTGATGTGTGATGTGTGATGTGACATGTGACATGTGATGTGATGTGATGTGATGTGATGTGATGTGATGTGATGTGATGTGATGTGACATGTGATGTGATGTGATGTGATGTGACATGTGACGTGTGACGTGTGACGTGGTGACGTGTGACGTGTGACATGTGACATGTGACATGTGACATTGACATGTGACATGTGTGATGTGTGATGTGACATGTGTGATGTGTGAATGTGTGATGTGTGATGGTGATGTGTGATGTTGATGTGTGATGTTGATGTGTGATGTTGATGTGTGATGTGTGATGTGGTGATGTGTGACGTGTGATGTGTGATTGTGATGTGTGACATGTGACATGTGACATGTGACATGTGATGTGATGTGACATGTGACGTGTGACGTTTGACGTTGACGTTTGACGTTTGACGTTTGACTTTTGACGTTTGACGTTTGACGTTGACGTTTGACGTTTGATGTGTGATGTGTGATGTGTGATTGTGATGTGTGATGTGACGTGTGACGTTTGACGTGTGACGTGTGACTTGTGACGTTTGACATGTGACATGTGCCATGTGACATGTGACATGTGACATGTGTAATGTGACATGTGTAATGTGACATGTGTGATGTGTGATGTGTGATGTGTGATGTGTGATGTGTGATGTGTGATGTGTGACGTTGATGTGTGATGTGTGATGTGACATGTGCCATGTGACATGTGACATGTGACGTGTGATGTGACATGTGATGTGATGTGACATGTGACATGTGACATGTGACATGTGATGTGATGTGATGTGATGTGATGTGATGTGATGTGATGTGACATGTGACATGTGACATGTGACATGTGATGTGATGTGATGTGATGTGACATGTGTGATGTTGATGTGTGACGTTTGACGTTTTGACGCTTGACGTTTGACGTTGACGTTTGACTTTTGACGTTGACGTTTGACGTTTGACGTTTGATGTGTGATGTGACATGTGACATGTGATGTGTGATGTGTGATGTGTGGATGTGTGATGTGTGATGTGTGATGTGTGATGTGTGTGATGTGTGATGTGTATGTGTGATGTGTGATGTGACGTGTGACATGTGACGTGTGATGTGTGATGTGACGTGTGACGTGTGACATGTGACATTGACATGTGACATGTGACTGTGACATGTGACATGTGTGATGTTGTGATGTGTGACGTGTGACTGTGACGTGTGATGTGACATGTGTGATGTGTGACGTGTGATGTGTGACATGTGACGTGTGATGTGACATGTGTGACGTTTGACGTTTGACGTTTGACTTTTGACGTTTGAGGTTTGACGTTTGACGTTTGACGTTTGACGTTTGACGTTTGACTTTTGATGTGTGATGTTGATGTGTGACGTTGACGTTTGATGTGTGATGTGACGTGTGATGTGACATGTGACGTGTGACGTGTGGACGTGTGATGTGTGATGTGTGAGTGTGATGTGTGATGTGACGTGTGACGTTTGACGTTTGACGTTTGACGTTTGATGTGTGATGTGTGACGTGTGACATGTGACGTGTGACGTGTGACGTTTGACGTTGATGTGTGATGTTGATGTGTGACGTTTGACGTTGACGTTTGACGTTTGACGTTTGACTTTTGACGTTTGACGTTGGACGTTTGACGTTTGATGTGTGATGTGGATGTGTGACGTGTGATGTGTGAATGTGTGATGTGTGATGTGTGATGTGACGTGTGACGTTTGACGTGTGACGTGTGACGTTTGACGTTTGAAGTTTGACGTTTGACGTTTGACTTTTGACGTTTGACGTTGACGTTTGACGTTTTGACGCTTGACGTTTGACGTTGACTTTTGACGTTTGAGGTTTGACGTTTGACGTTTGATGTGTGATTGTGTGATGTGTGAGTGTGATGTGTGATGTGTTGATGTGTGATGTGACGTGTGACGTTTGACGTTGACGTTTGACGTTTGACTTTTGACGTTGACGTTTGACGTTTTGACGCTTGACGTTTGACGTTTGAGGTTTGACGTTGACGTTTGACGTTTGATGTGTGATGTGTGATGTGTGACGTTGACGTTTGACGTTTGACGTTGACTTTTGACGTTGACGTTTGACGTTTGACGTTTGACGTTTGATGTGTGATGTGTGATGTGTGATGTGTGATGTGTGGATGTGTGATGTGTGACATGTGACGTGTGATGTGACATGTGGACATGTGACATGTGACATGTGACATGTGACGTGTGACATGTGACATGTGACATGTGACATGTGACATGTGACATGTGTAATGTGACATGTGTGATGTGTGATGTGTGATGTGTGATGTGTGATGTGTGATGTGTGATGTGTGATGTGTGATGTGTGATGTGTGATGTGACATGTGACATGTGGACATGTGACATGTGATGTGTGATATGTGACATGTGACATGTGACATGTGTGATGTGTGCTGTGTGCTGTGTGATGTGTGATGTTGATGTGTGATGTGTGACGTGTGACGTGTGACATGTGAATGTGACATGTGTGATGTGTGACGTGTGACGTGTGACATGTGATGTGATGTGTGATGTGTGATGTGTGACATGTGATGTGATGTGATGTGACATGTGACATGTGATGTGATGTGACATGTGATGTGATGTGACATGTGATGTGATGTGACATGTGATATGATGTGATGTGATGTGATGTGACATGTGATGTGATGTGACATGTGATATGATGTGACATGTGATGTGATGTGATGTGATGTGATGTGATGTGATGTGATGTGACATGTGACATGTGATGTGATGTGTGATGTGACATGTGATGTGATGTGATGTGACATGTGACATGTGACATGTGACATGTGACATGTGACATGTGACATGTGATGTGATGTGACATGTGATGTGATGTGATGTGATGTGATGTGTGATATGTGACATGTGTGATGTGACATGTGATGTGATGTGATGTGATGTGATGTGACATGTGATGTGATGTGACATGTGACATGTGTGATGTGACATGTGATGTGATGTGATGTGATGTGATGTGATGTGATGTGATGTGTGATGTTGATGTGTGATGTTGATGTGTGATGTGACATGTGATGTGTGATATGTGACATGTGATGTGATGTGATGTGATGTGATGTGATGTGACATGTGACATGTGTGATGTGACATGTGACATGTGATGTGATGTGACATGTGATGTGATGTGATGTGACATGTGATGTGATGTGTGATTGTGATGTGTGACGTTTGACGTTTGAAGTTTGACGTTTGACTTTTGACGTTTGACTTTTGAGGTTTGAGGTTTGACGTTTGAAGTTTGACGTTTGAAGTTTGACGTTTTGACGCTTGACGTTTGACGTTGACTTTTGACGTTTGACTTTTGACGTTTGATGTGTGATGTGACATGTGTGATGTGTGTGATGTGTGAGTGTGATGTGTGAGGTGTGATGTGTGAGTGTGACGTGTGACGTTTGACGTTGACGTTGACGTTGACGTTGACGTTGACGTTTTGACGCTTGACGTTTTGACGCTTGACGTTTGACGTTTGAAGTTTGACGTTTGAAGTTTGACGTTTGAACGTTTGACGTTTGACGTTTGAACGTTTGACGTTTGAACGTTTGACGTTTGACTTTTGACGTTTGATGTGTGATGTGTGATGTGTGATATGTGACATGTGACATGTGACATGTGTGATGTGTGACGTTTGACGTTTGACTTTTGACGTTTGACTTTTGACGTTTGAAGTTTGACGTTTGAAGTTTGACGTTTGATGTGTGATGTTGTGATGTGTGATTGTGTGATGTGTGAATGTGTGATGTGTGACATGTGATGTGATGTGATGTGATGTGACATGTGATGTGATGTGATGTGACATGTGACATGTGACATGTGACATGTGACATGTGTGATGTGTGACGTGTGACGTTTGACGTTTGGACGTTTGACGTTTGAAGTTTGACGTTTGAACGTTTGACGTTTGAAGTTTGACGTTTGAAGTTTGACGTTTGACGTTTGATGTGTGATGTTGATGTGTGATGTGACATGTGACATGTGTGATGTGTGACGTTTGACGTTTGAACGTTTGACGTTTGAAGTTTGACGTTTGAAGTTTGACGTTTGACGTTTGACTTTTGACGTTTGAACGTTTGACGTTTGACGTTTGACTTTTGACGTTTGACGTTTGACTTTTGACGTTTGAACGTTTGACGTTTGACGTTTTGACGCTTGACGTTTGACGTTTGAAGTTTGACGTTTGAAGTTTGACGTTTGAAGTTTGACGTTTGAACGTTTGACGTTTGACGTTTGACGTTTGAACGTTTGACGTTTGACTTTTGACGTTTGATGTGTGATGTGTGATATGTGACATGTGATGTGTGATATGTGACATGTGACATGTGACATGTGACATGTGGACATGTGACATGTGACATGTGTGATGTGTGAATGTGTGATGTGTGATTGTGATGTGTGACGTGTGACGTTTGACGTTTGAAGTTTGACGTTTGATGTGTGATGTGACATGTGACATGTGACATGTGTGATTGTGTGATGTGTGACGTTTGACGTTTGAAGTTTGACGTTTGAAGTTTGACGTTTGACGTTTGACTTTTGACGTTTGACGTTTGAAGTTTGACGTTTGAAGTTTGACGTTTGACGTTTGATGTGTGATGTGACATGTGTGATGTGTGACGTTTGACGTTTGAGTTTGACGTTTGACGTTTGAAGTTTGACGTTTGAAGTTTGACGTTTGAAGTTTGACGTTTGACGTTTGGACGTTTGACGTTTGAAGTTTGACGTTTGACGTTTGACTTTTGACGTTTGACGTTTGAGTTTGACGTTTGATGTGTGATGTGACATGTGATGTGATGTGACATGTGACATGTGACATGTGACATGTGACATGTGACATGTGTGATGTGACATGTGACATGTGTGATGTGTGACATGTGACATGTGTGATGTGTGACGTTTGACGTTTGAGTTTGACGTTTGAAGTTTGACGTTTGATGTGTGATGTGACATGTGACATGTGACATGTGACATGTGACATGTGACATGTGACATGTGACATGTGTGATGTGTGACGTTTGACGTTTGATGTGTGATGTGTGAGTGTGATGTGTGATGGTGATGTGTGATGGTGATGTGTGATGGTGATGTGTGATGTGACATGTGACATGTGACATGTGACATGTGACATGTGACATGTGTGATGTGACATGTGACATGTGATGTGATGTGATGTGACATGTGACATGTGTGATGTGTGACATGTGACATGTGACATGTGTGATGTGTGACGTTTGACGTTTGACGTTTGACGTTTGACTTTTGACGTTTGACGTTGACGTTTGACGTTTGACGTTTGAAGTTTGACGTTTGAGTTTGACGTTTGACGTTTGACGTTTGGACGTTTGACGTTTGACGTTTGAAGTTTGACGTTTGAGTTTGACGTTTGACTTTTGACGTTTGACGTTTGAAGTTTGACGTTTGAAGTTTGACGTTTGACGTTTGACTTTTGACGTTTGACGTTTGACGTTGACGTTGACGTTGACGTTGACGTTGACGTTGACGTTGACGTTGACGTTTGACGTTTGACGTTTGACGTTTGAGTTTGACGTTTGACTTTTGACGTTTGACGTTTGACGTTTGACGTTTGGACGTTTGACGTTTGAAGTTTGACGTTTGACGTTTGATGTGTGATGTGACATGTGACATGTGTGATGTGTGACGTTTGACGTTTGAAGTTTGACGTTTGACGTTGACGTTGACGTTTGACGTTTGAAGTTTGACGTTTGAAGTTTGACGTTTGACGTTTGACTTTTGACGTTTGACTTTTGACGTTTGACGTTTGAAGTTTGACGTTTGAAGTTTGACGTTTGACGTTTGAAGTTTGACGTTTGAAGTTTGACGTTTGAAGTTTGACGTTTGATGTGTGATGTGACATGTGACATGTGTGATGTGTGACGTTTGACGTTTGACGTTTGACGTTTGAAGTTTGACGTTTGAGTTTGACGTTTGACGTTTGAAGTTTGACGTTTGAAGTTTGACGTTTGACTTTTGACGTTTGACGTTTGATGTGTGATGTGACATGTGACATGTGACATGTGACATGTGACATGTGACATGTGTGATGTGTGACGTTTGACGTTTGAAGTTTGACGTTTGACGTTTGAGTTTGACGTTTGAAGTTTGACGTTTGAAGTTTGACGTTTGAAGTTTGACGTTTGAGTTTGACGTTTGACGTTTGACGTTTGACGTTTGACTTTTGAGGTTTGAGGTTTGACGTTTGACGTTTGGACGTTTGACGTTTGATGTGTGATGTGACATGTGACATGTGACATGTGACATGTGACATGTGACATGTGACATGTGACATGTGACATGTGATGTGATGTGACATGTGACATGTGACATGTGACATGTGACATGTGACATGTGTGATGTGTGACATGTGACATGTGTGATGTGTGATTGTGTGATGTGTGATGTGACATGTGACATGTGACATGTGACATGTGACATGTGTGATGTGTGACATGTGACATGTGACATGTGTACAAAAATACAAAAATACAAAAATACAAAAATACAAAAATACAAAAATACAAAAATACAAAAATACAAAAATACAAAAATACAAAAATACAAAAATACAAAAATACAAAAATACAAAAATACAAAAATACAAAAATACAAAAATACAAAAATACAAAAATACAAAAATACAAAAATACAAAAATACAAAAATACAAAAATACAAAAATACAAAAATACAAAAATACAAAAATACAAAAATACAAAAATACAAAAATACAAAAATACAAAAATACAAAAATACAAAAATACAAAAATACAAAAATACAAAAATACAAAAATACAAAAATACAAAAATACAAAAATACAAAAATACAAAAATACAAAAATACAAAAATACAAAAATACAAAAATACAAAAATACAAAAATACAAAAATACAAAAATACAAAAATACAAAAATACAAAAATACAAAAATACAAAAATACAAAAATACAAAAATACAAAAATACAAAAATACAAAAATACAAAAATACAAAAATACAAAAATACAAAAATACAAAAATACAAAAATACAAAAATACAAAAATACAAAAATACAAAAATACAAAAATACAAAAATACAAAAATACAAAAATACAAAAATACAAAAATACAAAAATACAAAAATACAAAAATACAAAAATACAAAAATACAAAAATACAAAAATACAAAAATACAAAAATACAAAAATACAAAAATACAAAAATACAAAAATACAAAAATACAAAAATACAAAAATACAAAAATACAAAAATACAAAAATACAAAAATACAAAAATACAAAAATACAAAAATACAAAAATACAAAAATACAAAAATACAAAAATACAAAAATACAAAAATACAAAAATACAAAAATACAAAAATACAAAAATACAAAAATACAAAAATACAAAAATACAAAAATACAAAAATACAAAAATACAAAAATACAAAAATACAAAAATACAAAAATACAAAAATACAAAAATACAAAAATACAAAAATACAAAAATACAAAAATACAAAAATACAAAAATACAAAAATACAAAAATACAAAAATACAAAAATACAAAAATACAAAAATACAAAAATACAAAAATACAAAAATACAAAAATACAAAAATACAAAAATACAAAAATACAAAAATACAAAAATACAAAAATACAAAAATACAAAAATACAAAAATACAAAAATACAAAAATACAAAAATACAAAAATACAAAAATACAAAAATACAAAAATACAAAAATACAAAAATACAAAAATACAAAAATACAAAAATACAAAAATACAAAAATACAAAAATACAAAAATACAAAAATACAAAAATACAAAAATACAAAAATACAAAAATACAAAAATACAAAAATACAAAAATACAAAAATACAAAAATACAAAAATACAAAAATACAAAAATACAAAAATACAAAAATACAAAAATACAAAAATACAAAAATACAAAAATACAAAAATACAAAAATACAAAAATACAAAAATACAAAAATACAAAAATACAAAAATACAAAAATACAAAAATACAAAAATACAAAAATACAAAAATACAAAAATACAAAAATACAAAAATACAAAAATACAAAAATACAAAAATACAAAAATACAAAAATACAAAAATACAAAAATACAAAAATACAAAAATACAAAAATACAAAAATACAAAAATACAAAAATACAAAAATACAAAAATACAAAAATACAAAAATACAAAAATACAAAAATACAAAAATACAAAAATACAAAAATACAAAAATACAAAAATACAAAAATACAAAAATACAAAAATACAAAAATACAAAAATACAAAAATACAAAAATACAAAAATACAAAAATACAAAAATACAAAAATACAAAAATACAAAAATACAAAAATACAAAAATACAAAAATACAAAAATACAAAAATACAAAAATACAAAAATACAAAAATACAAAAATACAAAAATACAAAAATACAAAAATACAAAAATACAAAAATACAAAAATACAAAAATACAAAAATACAAAAATACAAAAATACAAAAATACAAAAATACAAAAATACAAAAATACAAAAATACAAAAATACAAAAATACAAAAATACAAAAATACAAAAATACAAAAATACATTTTTTATTATTGTGTTTTGTTTATGTTGAGGTTAATTAAACTAGTTTTGTTGAGTATTATCGCAATATTGAATATTTAAGTGTCGTTCAGAGTATCAAATGTAGCGCTTTCACAACATTTAGGCAGTTTATGATTTGCTCAAACGCGGCAAGATGGCCAATGATCACAACTTTGTCAAATAATAAAAAAATTACGTTCGTCACTCCGCGAAGATCGAATTAAATTCAATCAGATTTCATTAAGTATTTAACTACATTATCGTAAATCGTTACACATCCAGTCGAATATTTTATTTGATTATGGAACGCAACGAGCTTACACAATAATTAATAATCACGTTGATTTTGTATGAACACGTGACTTAAAAGTATGCTGAAAGTTGGATTAGAGCGTAGTAGTTGAAAATAATGTCCCAATTAGAAGTTCGTTCAGTTGAGTATTAGCTAATCGCTAACCTGCGATATTTTGTGTTGTAAAGGTGACTTATTTGTTTATTTATTTTCCATAATGTTTGTAATAAAATTTTCTTTATTAATATCTTCATACAAAAACGGAGGAGTGTGCATTGATATTCCATCTTTTTTCAAATTATTTTCACCTATTACCCATTTAACTGTACTGAGTCCCTTGGCTTTCACAAAAACTTCAGAAATTCGTTCGATAATAGGGTTACTGGTTACGTATCTTTGTATATATTAGCTTTCACCCGCGACCCTGTCCGCTTGGAATTAAAAATCAAAACTAAGTAGCCATCTATGCCAAATTTCATCGAGATCCGTTCAGCAGTTTAGGTTACAAACTCTAACGAATATCCATCCATCCATCTATCTAAACTTTCGCATTTCTAATGTTAGTAAGAAGTAAGATTAAGATGGTTGAAAAACCTTTTACAAACTTATTTTTTACTTTTTGATTTCTGTGCAAATTTTTCTTGGATTTAATGTCAAATGTCGTGTCGGAGTCGCGTGACGCGGCACATTAAGGCGCGGCGCAAGTCACCGGCGCGCTCCGGCGGTCGACCTGCTTCCTAAGTGATAAACTACCCTACACAACTAGCCAGTTTTACACTAATATAACCTTCCTCTAACGCCTAGTTAGAAAAAACTATGTTAGGAAAAGACAATTCAACTCAAAGAGAGTGTTGTCTTTAACGCTCACTTTTACAATTTCGATTTTTTTGGAAAATCAAGTCTGTGAGCGGTATATCATTCTTCTTTCTGTTATAGTGGTACTACGAGTTTGCACAAAAATAATATTCTAACATCGAAATATATAATACTTTGCTATATAGCTTAAAATCCATAAAAGCTCCGGACTAAGTGGATTAATTTTGACTTTTCTCTCGTTTCGGAAAGCTAATAAAAAAGAACGTCGAAATAAAACCACGAGCGACCCATATGTAATCTAACATCACGTTATAAATGTCAGTCACGTTCATACAATTATGGTCTTACGGGAGCAACCGTATTGTTAAACAATATAATAAAAATACGATACTTATATTCTAAGCTTTTGAAAACGTTCAGTTCACCTGAAACAACGTTTATTGTTAGGACTATACGTTAAGGTAAAGAGAAATTATTGTACCTATTGTAAACCAAACTTTTACTTCAGCAGATATAAATTAGAAGTTATAGTTTTTTTATTTGAAATCGATTGTAAAGATAACAAAAGTTTGGTACTATTGCAACAGGGGATTGCAATAGTAAACAACATTTATGACGTGAAATACGAGCAATGCCGGTGTCAGGGGGCAGGTCGGAAGCTCTCGGCGTTTTGCTGAAGGCAGGCAGACGTCAGCGGGCCGTGAGTGACACGTCCTTCCGCCGCTGTACTGTACTGTGCAGTACTGTGTACACACCACTGCCCGCGCAGTGTCAATTGTAAAACCTTCGATACTACGAAATATTAGGCACCAAAAACACGAATTCAACCAGAACAATGAAAATAAATTAAATATAATAAGAGCCGCATAGCTGCATTTGTTTTATACATGTAAAATGAAAGTCGTGTCACGAGTCCTACGCTCTAATAAATGTTGAGCCCGAATACGACCCTAATCGGGAGGCAGAATACAAACAGACGGTACCAACTTGTAGGACATGCAAACACATTAAGGGAGTCGTGCGAACGATGCCAAAACATGATCTCTAATAGCAAAACAAAAAATCGCGTCCGGCGTAAACGAATGAGAGATCTTCGTTGGTCTTTGTTTAAAGGGCCTCGGGCGGCTGGACAGGAACGCGGCGCTTATCCGACGCCACACCTTTTGTAATGGTAGACGAGCATTGACCCAGTTCGGATACCGTCGACGGTGAGTACGACAATGTCATCTCCCTTTAAATATTTTTAAAAGGATTCAAATCTCCAGCACAACATGAACGTATATTTAGGTAAACAACTATGTTCGCAATATAAGTATATTAAGGAATAGAAGTATAGTGACTTAAATATATCGTTAATTAATTAATGAAAACTTAGCAATTAGCATTCAAAAGTAGAGCAGAGCGAATTGTGAAAAAAAATGAGGAATTTACGCCAGCACACAATAGAAGAGCTTTGTTATGCGCTCATTTACAAGCAGCGCGATTAAAACGGCAAGTTGGTGCAAGGCCGATCGCCAGCGCGATAGGCCGCGGGGTCAAAAATAGCGGGGCGAGGGCCGTACCTGGCGCCACCCCGCGCCGCGCCGTGCTGTCGACATCCACCACGAGGGGCGGTCGACCCAGCGCCGCCACCGCCGCACCGTTCCATCACCACCTTTATGTCTTTGCTGTTTTATATAGCACCACTTTTTGTGTATCTTTTCGTTGTTAACAATATTAAACAAATGCATGTCACCAATCCTCCCCAAATCACAAAATGAAGAACTTGGCAGCTAATACTTGTAGCTACAATTAAATGTTATGATTATAAAGCAGATATTTACAAATTTCAAAAAATAAAAATAAACAGAGCTTTCATTACTTTCACCAACGTTTTTAGGTTGTATGTTTACGTTGCTGCGAGCATAGCCTCTTCGTACCAACAGTCACTTCAAGTGTCTCGTGATTAGCTCTACCCACTGCCTCATTATTTTGAAGAATAATACATTAATTCACAACTTAGTGTATTGTAAAGGTGTAAATATGAACAAACTATTGTACAAACGATGTTTAAGTATGGGCGGATATTAGCGAAAGTTTAGTTCTCGAACGTCCTCATCAATATGTCAATTAGGGTTCACAATTATCGAAGCAGCACAGGTGTCCAGACCGAGCCGTTTCCAGCCCATTAAGCAAATAACGAGTCCGCAAGATAAACTTGGAGGCAGTAAAGTTTATTAATGGCTCGATTACAAGCTCGACCCGAGGTGCAAAGAAGTGCTATCAATCAGTCAGGTGCGCGACGGAAACGGTACCCACTCCCTCTGTAACGCTAATAACAAAATTCCGACGCCCCTGTTTGTTTCTCCAGAAAGGGGTGAAGATGAATATCCTAAAGCATTGCCATCGGTTACTTGTTTTCGTCCCAAAAATAATTAAATCCTTTCTAAAAGTAAATCTGGCCAAAGAGCTAACGTTTTAATTCTTGATTTAAATTAAGTTTGTCCAGTATTCTCATAGTTGAACGGACTGATCTTAAAAGAAGTTATTTAAATGATTGGAATCGTAAATCTGACTCGAAGTCATAAAGAAATCTCATTTTGATTAAAAATCCATTATCTGATCGAAGCTCTCAGAAGTCGTGACTTTAATGGGTTGAAGAAAGCGAGTAAACGTAGACAGGCGATCGGATATCATTATAACAGATTAGCGAACAAAGAGTGGAGGTAGAGTGGAGAGAGAGTGTAGGCAAACTGCGGAGGCAGCGAAGCGCGGCTCGCCGTTGTCCGAATGGCTCAATTACAGTTAATTCGCAGCGCACACACATTGGAAGCGAAGTGCATGCATGTGCGCCGTCCACATTAATGTATGTAAATGCATGCGACCGGCCGCGGCCTCCCGCCGACGTTCACAATATTGCGACAATAAACGGAATATGGCTGACGAGACAGACATTTTCGACAAAAGTCGACATTTGCAAACGTTTAGCCGCCTTTGTTTATACTTAATATATTCTCTAGTAACCAAAAGACGGAACTCTACGACGTTCTGTGATAGACAGCACCAGGAATGTTTTAAAGAACAAAATAGCAGTTAAACTAAGAAATGTATACGATGTAAGTGATTTGCAAAGTGTGTACATATTTAACAGTCGAACTGTTCAATCAAAACTGTGCGTCTGTAGGCAAAACTTTTAACTTTAACTTTGTTTAGTTAATACTGCAATATTGCAAAAATCAGACTCTCACGAACTCCAATTAACAAACTATACCATAGTTTTTTGGTTGCACCCAGGAGTATCGTTCCGTTCCTAAGGAGGCATTAAACATCTTTCTGATAGGTTCTTCGGGTATTTCTATTCAATGAATTAAACGACAACTCTCTCATCTTTTAAAACAGTTGACGCCAATTATTCCCAGATTCGACATCGAATTTCATTTAATAAGTTTTGCCGCAATATTGGAGGCTGTTTGGATTTGTTGCACTATAGTATTAATCCTTTTATTTTTAGTGCTAAAACCCTTGTAACATTGTTAACGAACTGAAGCTTTTGAAACCGGCATCCTTAGTCCATAATTCTGGCATTTATTACCATTTGAAGGTAAGAGATAAGGCATTTTTGCAGAATCAAGAAAAATAACTTACGCGGTTGTAAATATTATATTAAAATTATAACGATTAAAATTGACTTATTATACGACATATACGTGCTAATTATCACGTTCAAAAAGTATTATTAAACAGTCGAGAAATGTGCCAATTATAATTTATATTCATCATTAATTAAATAATGCCTCATGCTAAGTTCCTTCAAGTATTTTGTTACGCTACTATGTTACCATAACTTATAATGAAATTCTATCATTTTTTTTAATTTGAGAACAAGTGTATCTATGTACACTTTCGGTTTAAAAGAAAATTTTAAGTTTACGGCGGGACGCCGAAAATTACCACAAGCAAAAAATATATTTTTAATAATAATATATTATGAAATGTCTTAATCGGCATATAGAAATACGATTTAAACATTACCATGGTACAATTAAAAAAGTTGCATGTTTGAACAAAATTCTCTAGAACACAATCCGGCTAAATTGTTAAAATAAATAAAAATACATTATAACAAACACAAAACTAAAGCTAAGAATAGAAAAAAATCAAATGCACATATAATTAAAGAGCAAAATTGTTTTTGTTCATATTTTCCACTTCAGACTACTAACGCCCCCTATGGGAATTCTGGGCAGTTCTATTGTTTTATCAACCGAGCATTGTCATGGTGATTCATTTTATGTCAACATTTACTTCATTATTACAAGCACATGAAATTCGATATAATATAAGTAAGTTATATATTCATAAAATCTAATAAAACACCTAAATTATGCAGGTATAAATTAAGTATGGCAAATTTGTGACATTTAATTTCAATCATTCACGTTTGCGAAATTGTTAATAACAACAATCACATGTAAACAGTTGACAGCTTATTCGATAGGTGGTTTTTGTTATTACTACCATCCCAAGTTCCTTATTTAAATTGAAAATATCTCAAATTCTAAAACAAAGCACAGTACTGTGACATGAAAGAGGTTATGTTCACGACAAACAAAAATACTAAGGCGTTTACCTTGTTTCAACTGAATTTTTGCTGGCGGGATCACTATTGTATTGCACTATTACTTTCACAAACATATAAAATAGTTGTTTTTGTTAATAATCTAGTTTGCATCACAGAAATAACAAAATAAAACGGAAAACATTGAAAGCGGGCAAGAAGCGCGACACGAAACAGCAAGCAAGCAGCTGACCATAGCGCACGCCCGGTATAACTTTGTAAAAGCGTTCCTTTTTGTCTTATATTTTATAAAAAAATATATTTCTAAATGAATTTCCAATTAGAAAGCATTGAAAACAACTTAATTTTTCTTGTGTAAATTAAATCTTTTTATTTAAAGTCTTAAATGCAACGGAGTGGTTAGAATTTTAAGCAGCAAAATAAATGACAAATTAAAAAATAACCATTTAAAATGCAAGTACCGCATTTTCATTTTTTTTTAATATTCTGATTATATTATTACAAGCTTTTAAACAGAAATATTCAAATGAAATAGTATCTTCGTTGGGACGCTCTTACAAGGTTTGACATTTAGATGCGCAACGTGGAGGAGTAGCGTGGGTGCGCACCGGCTTTGCTGGCGTTGCCCTCTAGCGGACATATTGTGAATTATCGATTCTCCGCGTGCCGCCGCCCGCCATTGGCCCGGCTCAGTAATTGGTTTATGTAGCTCGTTCGTAACATGAATTCAAATTTAGCGCGCGCTGGGGCTCTCGAATGAACAGAGCAGAGTGTTTGTACAGAGGAAATTACCCGTTTCAGATAATAAAATCTAGTAAAATACTATTCAAACTTTGTTTTACTTCGAGTCCAATGTTCCACACGAATAAATTTACTTAGCGACCCGATGAATTTATGTTATTTCAAAATAAATGTACCTTGCTCTATTTTGCATACTTAAATAAGTTAAAAAAATTATCGTTATAATAATACAAATATTTGGTATATGTACTTGTAACTATTGTTACTTATTGAAGGGATTTGTTACAATATTACAATGTAAGCAGATATATAATTTTATGACTTGTTTGTAGAGTAGAGCTTTACCTTCCGACCGGTGCTAAATTTGGCGGGTGGTAGTGGGCATGATATTTATGTACGTTAATAAGGAGTCGTGCATGCGGAGCCTACCTTAGCCTCACACGCCTATGTATAAAACAAAATTGAATATGGTTTTAAATTATTTTTATATTGTAGAATTTTTTAAATTGGATAGAAAACGTAGGTTTTAATTTTAAAACACAGAATTGTATGGGTAGTTGTTTGATTATCTAATTAAAAGGAAAAGTTTTTTTTTTTTTTTTTGTAAATAATTAAGGTAAAGATTATTCAGAAAGTTGTTACAATGAGCTAAAGATGAATTGAGCACGAACACCTGGTCCGGTATTCTCTTTTTAATTTGTTTGCAATGGATTTGCGAAACAAAACACCGCCTGAAAGAAAATCAGCGACCCGTGACTTTTGATTCTAATTCTAAAACATTGACGGACCACAGAGCTTAAATATTTTTTATTTTAATTCTGGGTTGTTTGGAATTTATCCTGGCCTTAAAAACAATGTAAAGATAGATTAATAGCGCGTTTATTTGAATAATTATAAGAAGTATAATTTTAAAATCAGGAAAAAATATAATAAACAGGATAAAATAATTTTTGGAATATCTACTTCATGAGATTATTACGAGTATATATATTTGATTGTATTTAATGTTTTCTATATAAATAAATATAACTGTTTTAAGTCTATTAAGGCTTTTCGCAGTAATGTTATTTTATCATACGGTACTTCATTGGATGTGAAGTACTATAAAAAAAAAAGAAAAACATAACTGAAAGGACGCGCTCCTCCCATTTCTCATACGTTAATTGTGCTAACATTAGTTTAATTAGATAAGAATGTGATTCTGAGCATTGATCTAGTTTTATAAACTGGAATATAACATTTTATAGAATCCTTTATTGCTTTAAATAGAATAAATAGTGGAATGTAATTTATTTGCAGTTAAGCTCCAAACTATCATTAGTCCAGGAATTTGAAATGTGAACTCCAGCAATAAAGGATACGAAAACTTGCAACTAACTAGTAGTTTTGAAAACGGGAACGCAAACAGGAGCAAATGAGATGTAGCTAGTAAATTCAGCCGGCGGGTAGTTGTGAATTTTGCACGGAGCCTGCATTATGCGGCGCACGTAGCGCGCTGTCTGCACGGTGCGCGGGGCGAGCGTCGCGGGCGCGGGCGCGGGCAGCGCTGGCTGCGGCCGACGCTTGCGTGCTCCTCTATCACCGAACCTCATTTATTATTTAAGACCCGCTGTACCGGATCGCACATACTGCCACACGTGAACCTGACTTCTCTAAGTGTTTCCCTTCATGACAAATCGATTCTGCCGAGACACTGCCTCTACGATTCATAATTCACTATGGGACGCTTTAAGCCCTGGCAGACGCTAGAAAAACATTTAATTCGGGAAGCAATCTCCAAAAAGGCAATGGGAAAAGGATTCCGTGCATATTTATCGTTGTTGTCTAAACAGTTTCTCGGGTAATTCGGTACAAGCAAAGCGACATTATTTTTGTAGTAATTTCACCGAATGTCCTTTAAAATATTCAGAGCGCCATAGCGGAGCACATTAACGTGCTCGGGCGCAATTGGGAGCGGGGACTCGTCCGCAAATGGCGGCGATATCATTAACTTGACCCCTGCAACTATCCGTCTACCCGCAACTTTTTACCAATATTACACCGGGGAGGTGCTCGAAACGTCCGCTCTGTTGTTACTTAACATTACTCTTGAATTATTCCCATAAGTACAGCATATCAAAGATCAAGTTAATTATGACCTACTTTAAATATACGAAATGATTTTCTTCTACATAAACTTTTTTATTTTACTTTACTTTTTTACTGCAAAAGAGTACATATTTGAATTAATGCTAAATTGTGAAGAAGATATGTAATATATAAATAGAATAGATTTATAGATCACGTCGGAAACAATATAAAATTTTATCAAGTCCAGAAAACTCTTGTTCTGGCTACACGAAAAATATGTGAAGCGATTTTAAGAGAGGTGTACGGAATTCCTAACTAAACTTGTGCGGGCGGATTTCTCAGCTAAAGAAATAGCGTCGAAAACTTACTAGGTCTGAACAAACGCATACCAAAGTAGCGCGGTTCTTTCAGATATGCAGAGCAAATTATAAGGTGCTTCACGAGCCACTGCGCAAATTTGAATTTATGAACTTTTACTCGAAAACCCGTTTACATTCTTTGCACTATTAGGGTGAAGAACTGCTGTGTTGTGAATGTCGCTTTATTACACTTAAATCGTAGACTAGAAAAGATAAATCATTATATGAAATTGGCTTCCATCTTGAAAGAGATAAAGTTCTTGAAATTGCTTAAGATAGTTAAGACTTATCACAACAAATAATTCATAACTAGGTATAGTAAAGTTCACATTTAAATATTACTTCATACTAAAATATCATAGTTGAGCCTTGAGAGTTTTTTTTGTTTTTGTAATGATTTTAATATCGTAAATATTTGTTTTAACACTAATTGCTATTGCGGCCTTTAATGCTCACGTAGTAGGTTAAAAATGCAGCCCTCGACCCCCACAGTTCACCCCTCGCCACCTTCCTAAGAAATTGTGTTCGCCGGCGAGGGCCCGCACTCTTAATTTGAAAATATTGCTTACTATAGAAACAGTCGGCTTAAGTTACATCGGTGAGTTAGGTACGTAACTGAGACCTAGATGCCGTTTTCTTTAATGAAATCTTTATTGTCCGTCTGACTTTTTTATACATACATTACTATTAATTTTTCAGGAATCCTTTTTTAAAATATATACACTTGCAAATTGTTTAGGCAAACGTCTTAAGTTACCCAGATGGCAATCGACAGGGTGGGCCATAAACTTCTACTTTAGTGTCAAGCGCGTTATATATTAGCCTCAGTAATTTAAAGTTACTTGTGGCCTCGCAAATAAGCGAGGGTTTTCGGACCGCAACCGGGCCCACCCATGCCAAATTACAGAGTGTCAGCTCGACTCAAGTAACCTGTTGCCTCTACATTTACTCTCTACATTATCCTAATATATGTTTAAAATTATTGTTCATGGACTATGTTAGAAAATTAAGGCTTCTATCGTACCTACTCTGGATTAACTTATGAGTAAATCAAGAGAAAGTAAAAACAATTTTGATCGTGCAAATTGCAGGAACTAAACATGAGTATAAGTACATTTTCTACACAGATCTAGAACGTACAAAAGTCAGGAGGCGTTGATGCATAGATATAATTTGGGATATCAGCCTGCATTCTGAGCTCGTTTTCCACCAGTGAGGATCTAACACTGTTGCCTCGCCGTTTCACATTGAAATTTCTTTCTTTCCGAACACATATCTCGACTTCGACGGCGAATCTACTTTGCATTTCTCATCCTAATGGCCATCGAGAGAAAATTGGAAAAGAAGTTTCCTTGCTCGAATTTCTATTTTCTGAAATAGTTCCGAGTATTCATTGAAGTAAATTGTCTATGAAGTTGTTTTACTATTGACGTTATACAGGATTGTTAAACCCCAGCAAATTCAAAGTATGCTTTGTACAACACAAGGATTGAAGTATGTAGAGTTGATATTCATTATTTGCCTTTTATAAAATGTATAAGTAAATATTAAATTATACACTGTGGCATTCCCAGGTGAAATACAGAATGGCTATGTTATCCTGGAGCACTAAAGGGGTGAGTGAAGGGAGTACACAATGTGAGGCAGACGCCCTTATTGGGGGTCGAGCTCACGGATCATGCCTATGGTGCCGATGACCTCTATCGATTTGTCCATTTCTATGAACTGACTTAATTGCGAATTGCTTTTAATAAACACAATATCTATTTATTGCGAATTGCTGAGTATTGGACTGTTGAATTAATTATTATAAAATTGTTGTTCATTTTTATTGTCATAACGTTTTATATCCTTAAATACATAATAATGATATTTACGTTGCGATCTGACACAGAACGTTATTTTACGATTGACATGGTCCTCGTTTATGATTTCACGATCGAACACTTGCAGAGACCATAGCGTATCGATATACTGGTAAAAAAATTATTGTCAAAAAGAGCATTAGACAATTTATTAGAATCTCTCGCAGCATCTAACATTTTAAACTAACTAAAAGTAACGTTTTCGTGCATGTTTCGCTTTGCTTTCGCAGTTAGGTTCCACCATAATCGAATTTTTCGTAAAAGAAACGTTTGCCGAGTTCGTGGTGGAGGATTCCAAGTCCCTCGCCTTAATTTACAACGGAGCTAACCACGCGGCCCGCACTTTGTATTCATTACCTGGATACTGCCCCGCTGCTAGAGATTTAATGCGTTACGGAATCTCTGCCCTCATTTACCATCGTTTAAATATTTATTCAATGAATGAAAGGTTGCCCTTTAGTGCGTCAGATGACGGAAATATTATGGTACCTCTATTTTAAATTTGAGTATGAAAATTAACGAAATACATTAGCATTTTAGTTTTATTAAATAATATACCATACTTACTAGATAGCATTATCGTTCCGGATCTTATAACAGCTGATAAGGTTTTAAAGCAGTCTGTTATGGCAACCCATTTGGTTTCCATCATAGTTATTTGTATTTGCTTGCAAAACCCCTAAATGTTATTTAAATCATTTAAAATGAAAAGGGAACTTCTGAATAACAATGCGTGATAGTTGCTTATGATATGATGAAATTAATTTTGGTAATGTATGACGCATATTTTATGCTAAGCTTTAATAGTAATTAGTACTTAGTAGTTAAGCTACACTCCGTAGCTGATGCTGATGCACGTTGCACGCTATCTCAGCATAATAAGCTATCTCAAGAACAAAATTCCACGTCGTCCTTTAGGTATACACGGTATTATATAAATTGCTTATTATTCGTGAAACCAAAAATGGTTGGAATAGTTTGTGTTGATCCCGGGCATATATGATGAAGCAATTATCCTTGGCCGGTGTAAGCGAGTTATTTTATTGCGAGGTCGGGGCTGCGAGCTGCGAGCCTCGTGCCGGCATGTTTATGGGACCTTCTTGAACACGACATTTGTTTGGCGCTGTGTTACTAAGTTAAAATCATTCGAAATGTTGCTCTATACTGATGATATAAAACTGCACTACTTACAATCTGCCAAGGACTGTATTTTTGTAAATCAAAACGTCAGTAATCCGCCATTTCCCGCTTTGAGTTTTTTTTCGTAGAGCAAATGTTCGAAATATTTAGAATAGAAGTGATCGCACACAAACAAAATTATTATTTTTAATTCGCTAGCGTCAATGAAATAAAACAATCATTTTATATCTATAATACGCGCCAGTTAAATATGCAAACAGTTACGATAAGCACGCGAGTAAAACGACTCATATTTTAACGCATATTTACGTACAAACTCATTACGTTACGCCCCGAAGGGATGCGAGAAAAGTTAAGCTAAAACAATGAGCTTTTAACCAATTATAAAAAATATGGATAGATTTTATGTCTATCAAAATGTTTTGTTTTTATTGAGATTGTAGCGACGTTTACTTTTGAATTCAATTATTAAAACGTACTAAAACCTGTGTTTTCTTTTACCTAGACCATTAGATATGATGGAATTAGTTCAGTAGATGGTTTAATGAAGACTCAACGTGTAGTGGTGGGTCTATGTTTTTTTTAAATCCTCACTTTATTAAGTAAATTATTGTGTTGTTCTAAATATGTATAATGTTTTTGTTTCAATGGTTTGCGATGGAATCACGCAAAGTTTTGTCTAGATCTGTGTAAGTTTATTCATGCTTTGAAACTTTACTCATATCGCTTCACATTCTGTTCAGAATTCATACTGTACTGATTAAATATGTGATTCTTGGGATTGCTTTTGTTTACCCACGTGAACATCAAACTTATCTCTATCCATTTAACACTTTGTATATTTATTTACGTGTAATGCTTATGAATTAGTTTTGCGAGTGAAGAGGTTTTATATACCCAAATTACAGCTTTCAGTTATTTCTGGCATAGATTTAAGTTTTATTTAGAAAATATTACTTATGTTGGAAACGATTCATACGCAGTAAAAATTCAGGTATGTGTTAAATTGGAATATTTCAGATTGTGTTATTTAAAAAAAAAATTACTGACTGTGCACTTTGTATATTCGATAGTACAAGTAAAGATGCCTGGTTGCATTAAACTCGCCGGTGGACTTTCGCCGTGGAACAAATTAGGCGGTTCGGAGTAAACGAGTTATGGCAAAGTTGCGGCAGCGCGGGCGCGGGCGCGGGGCCGCATTGGGACTCGAATTTTAATGTCCGTAGCGGCCGTTTGTGCCCGTCTTGCACACCAGGCGGACCCGGCCTGCCGTTTTTGGGGTTTACTAATACAACTAAAAGCAAAATGCATTACGTCTTTAGAGGTCATAGTGGACATATATTCTGCATAATAGATTTGTTTTACATCGGAACATAAAATGTCGATCTAGAAATACGCATTTTTTTAAATTAAAATGTTATTGCTAATTAAGAAAAGTATTTTGGAGGTTTTAGTGTACATAATTTTCGAGGCGTGAATTTAACATAGCGAGGTCCACTGCGTGGCGCCGTAGGGCAACACTCCTTATAAATACTGGTAAGCCGCTGTCTTTTGTGGCTAATCTTTCGCGGGGAGATCGCTATTATACCGCTATTTATTATTTTCACCCGCATTTTTCTTTTCTAAAGACAAGACGGAACGTGCTTCTCGTGTCTTAGGTTTTTTCCATTTCTTTCTCGAAAAGTGCATCGGCTTTAGCGGTGGAGAGAATTGAAGTTGCCTCCTTTAATATGCTTTGCCAAATGAAGTATTTCTTGTAAGTTGGAATTTTAAATTATTTTATGTGCCGAGCTAAGCTTTACGGAAGGATGTATTTTTTAATGATATCATCTTATAATACTTTACACTTTGTTAAGCTATTTTAAATTAGTTTAAGAGGAATAAAATGTAAGTCAGAAGTATCTGAGGCGGATTGAGTTAGCGAAGGCAAACTTGTGTTTGAGTTTTTGAATTTAAGGATTCAATTTATTTATTTGATGATAAATGAGATTTTTACTTCACTGACATAAAAAAAAGTTTTAACTTTTAATTTATTTAAGTTTAATGTTTATAACACCTTGGTCTATAAAACATTACGGTAAGTTTCTTAAAGAAAATCTAATAAGAACTGTGTAAGAGAAACGAAGAAAGTTGTCGGAATCATTAGCATCAGTAAAATATTTGCCAAAAAAGAATATTTAATTGTGGTCGAAAGATCAAATAAAAATAAAGTGAATAACTACTTCAATAATATTCATGATTTACGAGGCAGCCGGCAAGTCATATTTTCTACATGAATATGCCTTGATTAGGTTTTGTAAACAAAGGCAGCGTCGAATGAGGCAGGCTATAAGTCCGTAACGGAGTAAGTTATGACAAAGTGCGGCCTGGAGGGGCAGGGGGGGGGGGGGAGTGCAGGGGAGGCGGCAGAACGCCGGCGCCCGCTCGCGCCGCTCCCGCCGGCTTCGGCGCCCAACTCTTAAATTAGCGCTAACTTAGACCACTTAGCTTCTTCGAGTTTTGTTTGCAGACACCGTAAATATTCAATGAAACGAACGAGTTACAACACGATCGAGTGCCGTACTGTTCGCGTATTCGAATGTAATTCGCAAAAGAGCTCGCTTGCGGAGTCGAAAGCGTATTGCATTATTAATTACATCTGGTACGATATCTTGTATAGAATTTGTCTCTGTTAGTACTATACCCATTTCTTTATGTTATGTTTATGTATTTATCAACAATAATTACTTGCTACTTGCCACAAAGCGGGGTACCTTGTAGGTACTCCGCTTTGTGACTCTGGCTCAAACCTAAGGCTTTCTGTTAGTGAGTTAGATTTGACCTTATAACATAATACGAGTGATACGACATAGTAAAGCACACGTACGTGTTCTTGTCTAAGATAGAAAGTCATGAGTAAATGGAGGTACAAAGGTACAAAGCGTCATCAATAATATCAGATTCAGGCACTGAATACTGTATGCGAGCGAGCGATCGGAACGGCAATACGAGTGTGTAGACATATTGAATGGTAGCGGACCGGCCAATAATTCGATTTCGCGGTTATTTTAGCTCATACAGACTGCGTGGGTCGCAGGTGCTCGCTCAAATTGTAATGATCAAACTGAACAATACAATACAATACAGCGTAAACACGAACACGATGTTAAATCACCTCAATTAGGAAATAATTTGAAATTCGAATATAAGCTGTTCAAAGGATTCCCTTAAACATTTTCCCGCGTAAAAATGACGCTTGTGTTAACAATGAGATGAGAGACAAGGAAAAATATTTGACAAAAGTTCAAATTGTCATGTAAATTACTGTACTTATGTATTCTTCTTGTTAAATTGGTTTTACTTTTGTCCAAGATGGAAATTAACGACTTACTTTTAAGTACACAAGACGAATTGTAAATTTGAAATGGGACGAATGACTAGATGACTTTCCAAGAGTTTTTATCATATCGATTTTCTAAAACATTTGTTCTTTGGACAGCGCTGAAGTGTGAAAACAAAAATAAGCTTCAAGCTAAGGTACTTAGTTTAGACTATACTTATACAAGTCTTCTTTTACCTGCCTGACATAAGTTTAATTAACATTTTTCGAAAACATATAAAAGCATAAGCTGCTTAATTCTACAATTATCTAAAAGTTTCATATCTACTTATTACTTTCAACACATTGCTCACAACCGGACTGGAGCTCAGAGTCGATCATAGTTCACAGTTGCACAGCACAGGTACACTGACCGAGAAGCAATGCGGACGACAAATTCTAACCATACAAATAACACGGCTAATTATACGAACACAACAGATACCGCAAACAAATGCGATGCCATGTTAATTATTCGGACAATTCAAGTATTTTGGCATTCATCAGCTTCAACGGCGGGAAGCATATTTCAGTTAGACGGTGCAGGTGCGCCGTTCGCTGCAACTTCGATTAATTCCCATAACGAGGCAGGTCCATCACGGGAGCGCTCGTTTGTCTCCGGACCAGCAATAAATACATCAGCGCACTTGCAATTTAATCCGTTCTGTTCCGCTGCCGGGAAATGCTGTTTTCCCCGTCGCACTCCCCGCCGCCGCCTGCGACGTCACGGCGAGCCAGCCGGCGAAAGTTCCAGCTACCAATATCCAACGTACAAAGTTCGGGACGATTGTCTACATTACACAATATATAGACAAGCTTATAACAGCCGCGGTGCAAAACTCCCGTGCGAGTGTTCTTTCAGGGCTTAGTAATTCTTATACTTTTTATATGCACGTTCACCCTTTTTATTGCGAAGGTACAGTAACTGTTTGTAGGGAATTTGCAAATTTGCGTACAAAGCGCAAAGCACTGGCGGGATCGTCTTTGTATGCAAATATTATTGAAGCAGTCTATTGAAGGACCACACTGAACTCAGTCCGAGTTTACGGCGGCAGATATACGAGTACGAGCAGGGCTTGTTATAAATGTTGTTCTAGAAGCTTTTATTATTATTAGTCATGTAAAGTAATGGAACGAATAAACATTTAATTTAATATACGACTGTTTTAAGCAACTACTACGTGAATAGTAGGATAATTCGTTATTGAAAATGATAATAATAGAATCGGTCTATTAGGCAGTAACTCAATCGAAATGCAGAGTTGGCAATTCATAGGTAAATCTGGTCTAAGCGTGTTAACATGGCTCGGGGTTATTGCGGTGCACCGATCCATACGTCAGTCTATTCATATGTGCAGCATTATATATCTACCTACTTATGTATGTATCTTAATATTGTAACTGGGAACGTATTGGTCGTGTCGTAGGCCGCATATGTATTGAGTTAATTATAAGCTATTCATAAGCATCACTCAGTTAATTAGATGCATTCAAGCAATGTCGGTCACTACCATAATTAGTATGTAAATAGCATATGTGCAAGTCTTGTAATAGATGCATAAAATTTAATTAAATATTTAAGCAACTCCTTAGAGTGGGTTTGTGGAAATTACAAAAGTTGTAAATAAAAAAGAAAACCTATAGATAATCCGTTTATGTGATGTACGTAATTCAAGAACGAGCTAGTGAGAATTTGATATGTATTATTTAAGTGCTGTCTGTTTGAATAGAAGTGATGGCGTTTGGCAAACGCAACGGGCGCTGGTTACAAGCAGCATTTGACTTGTGATGCTGTACTGACATCTTTCAATCATTACGAACGTTAACAATGCGATACATGATACGATTTTCAACGAAATCAATTACATGTATAAAATGTTGCAAATAAACCGATGGACTCAGTGGTACTATTTCTTTCTGTTTCATTGGTTCCATTGATACATATAGCAGCGAGGGCGAGGCAACAACGGGAAACAATTACGCTATTACTGAAGGCCTTAAGGATTCTAATTACGGGCGAAACGCTTTCATTCGTGAAAGCCGATCGGATGCGAAGCCGGTCCATTATCACGCGCAATAAACATTTCTGGATTTCATATCCGCGGCACGGTCTGTGCCGCCTCGCTTATTACCGTCACGCGGAAAAGAATAACATCGTTTGGGTACTTTTGACGCGTATTCCGGATGCCTGCGTTCATATTGTGCGCCGTTAATATTCTGTGCGAAGCATCCGACCTTTTTTTATTTGTATCTAAAATTGAACATTTTGTCGCGACAACGAGCGCGCGCGGCGCTCCCCTCCGTCGGAGCACCGATAAAAATACGAAGGAGGAACGACGCCACCGATCGCAAGCACTAACGACGTTGTGGTATCTCACACGGCACCTCACACCTGCACCTCACCCGGCGTCGCTCGCTTCCAGCTATAGCGATGTTCAATGAAAACGTATTGGGTAACTGAACTTATTGACATTAGTCAAAATAAGTCTAAGAGAAATTATAATTCTTTAGTTATGTATTTATTGAAACAAATTACAATTTTTAATCAAAATTGAATTAAACACATACCATAAATTGAAAAAAAAAATACATATCTTTTATTGACATTTTACGCGAATATGTAAATTAAAAGAAAAAGTGAAAAGCGCACAGTTAAACCCCACCAAACAACAGCCGCTGGGCGAGCGCTGTAAAGCCGAAGTTAACAAAACAAACAACGAGCGTCCGTCGGCAGCGTTTTGCGACCACCTTTGCAATTTACGACTCTGTCATTATTCAAACTTTTGAAAAATACCCAGCTGTCGCTGTAATCGCTGAAAAAAAGCCTCTCTAAATATGATCTTGTGAATCTGCTGAAGCCGCTTGTCTTTATGCTGAAGTAGCAAACTCGCTAAGATAAGGGGAGGAGCGGACAAATTGTAATAATTGCGAGACGAGATAAGAACTGACACCAGAAAACAAATGAACGAGGGCGATGGCGGGGCGGAACGCGGGGGCGGGCGGGGGTGCGCGTGACGTCATCGCCGCTTGAGCCTGTAGCCGGCCTATCTTAGCCTATGACTACAGCCAGACTCATAAAATAAACCAAGTAAAGTATTACTGTGTTTGTCTGCATGAAATAAATAATTTCAAAGACTCGAGGATCATTTTAGTCTCAAGGATTCGTAGAATAGGTCTTGAACAAGTTTTGCGGAATAACTTAGAGTTGTAAGTATCCAATTTGCAGTGACGAAGTCATTACATGAGTCACAATTATAACTTTCTGGCTGGGGAATGGCTTTCGGAAATAATTTACACAACAGTTATGCAACATTTATATTTTTTCGATTTAAGTCGTGTTTTGGTCCTTGCTAATTAATTATAAAGTATGATTTAATTGGATATAAAAGGGAATGATTTAATATAACGAATTCGATTTTGAAGCAGGGTCACAAGGAATCTGTCGGGATCCCCCGAGAACACGTCGGCCGTCCGCACCGTTCACCAAATTAAAATGATAAATCAAAATCCGTCAGCCGACCGCATTCTGCCATATTGTTCGTGTTTACTTTATGTACAGTATACTACAATATGCCTAAATAATATGCCCAAGATATGTAATTAATATGATATGAAACTGATATTTGAGTTTAGGTATTTATTAACCAGTAAGAAAATAATTTATTTTAACTATAATACATGTTTGAAGTCTTTAATGTAAGAACCATTCTTGTCAATAAATTACCCAATATATTTATATACAATCGAGAGTACGTTATATGCGAAAGACTTCCGATACAACTAGTATTTTTAAGGCTATTTTTACTTCTATACATTATTCAAATTGTTTTTGATTCATCTCTCAGTCTTGTTAAATTAAAATTTAAAAATGCCCACCATCTTGACGGAATTACCCCATTATTTAGAAGCGTCTACTAAATTTTTCGACTTTTCACTGTAGCTAAGGGAACAACAGAAACATTAGGCTAAAAAAATTGGGGCGATTTAATCATTTTATTCACAGACCTGGCGGAAAAGATAATGTGGAAATTATACTGAAACAATTGCTTAGAATAATAATGAATACCTATTGCTTCTGTAGTAAGCACTTGCTATTGCGATGGAAAAAATTAAAAGATACTCCCGAAATTATTTGAAAATCCATTTACTTCTTTCTCATATGATTATTAATATAGAGAAATATCAATTTGTGATGACAGGTGTTAATATTGTAAAGGAATATAAACTACTCAATTATGCAATTGCATTATAATTTATCCATATGGTAATTTTCAACAGATTTCAAACTAAATATTTATCGCGATCACAAATCGGTATTTGGACACGCTAAAACAATTGTGCGGTTGATTGGAATGAGGTGCAATTTGCGAATTACTGTATGTTGATTAAACAAATGAAAATGTAAACGCAAACCTACATATTGTTCTCAAAACTTTACACTAAAATAACTGAATCGAAAATCGATATCGAGAATACAGAGAATCTGCATACAACAGAAATGTATGGAAATTTCCATAAGTATTGAGTGAGGTACTCGTATTTCGATATGATCGGTATCGATTTCGGAATAATCGTGTCTTGCGGCTGCCGAGGTTATCGAAAACCATTCTCAGATACCCATAATGTTTTATTAAATGTCATCCGCAATATAATGAGGTGGTAGGGCTCTAACATTTGCGAGAGAGGCGCTACAGAAATATGTGCGAAGTGTTATGGAGTGCCGTTGTAAGTCAATGAAGCGGCAAATGGGGTGTTCTCGCCGCCGCCGCGATGAGGGTACACTCTAATAAATAAAATTATGCCTCAGAAATTACAAGAATACGCGAGCCACCAGCGATCCCCGCGAGATTGGATCCTCGATATTTCCATCGATATCCTCCAATAATGAATCTAATATGTAGTAAGCTTTGAAGATGCTGTCACTGTGATGCGGCGAAAATAACCTTGCTCTTTTTGTGTTATACCTTACAAAAGCAAAATACTTTAACGTTTTTTTTAAACCGCGATAAAGTAAAAATATAATTTTACAATAGGTCATATTTTTTATTGTTCATATTTGAAATTGAACTTTCATAAATTCAGGAAAAAAAAATTAAACCTACTTTAGGCATAAGTTAATTATTATACAGTGTTACTTTTATGTAGTTTATATATAACAGTAGTAAAAATTAAAATATATCTCAAAACATAAAGTTTGTAATTGGCTTTGTTGAGGTTGACTCCCGAAAGTTTTCTAGCCGGGCTCAGTTCAGGGCTCAGGGCATATTTCGAGTGTAGAAGTGGTGTAATTTGTCTCATCCATTGTGTTGTTTTGACGTGGGTCCATTGCTGCGGATTTGATAATGAGTTTCGTATCACATTTCTGAATCAGATCAATTTTATCAAAATTAAAAAGAAAGATATAAATAATCATGTCTTCATTTTAAAATGTATTGTTATTATTCATATTGTAATTTCAAATATTTAAACCGAAACACATGCCTCACTACAATATATTGTTGTTCTTAATTTTAAAATTTTCAAAAAAAAAATAAACATTTTTGGTAATAAATAACATCTTGATTATCTATGCAAATAAAGTTAATTATTATTATTTGTCAGTATATATGAGGTTGAAGCTTAGGCCGGAGCCGGCGTGTGTGTCACGCACGCTGTATCGCGGGGGATCGTCTCGAAGGCGGTGGCGGTGTAATAAATAATATTATAAGGGAGAAATTATTGTGTGGAAGCAACCCTTATTCAGGCGCTACGTTCGCGACGCCCTCCCATCCCCTGCAATGTATAAAGTGATATTACTTATACGCTTACCATTAAGGCTATACGTTTCGAGTAAATTAAGACCAATTTGCAGAGGTTTTGCCACGAAATATGGCAATTTAATTTATGAACGGTGTGACGGAAATAATTTGAGTGAATGTTTAATGAATGATTCTAATTAAATTAACGCGCGTTCGACATTTGAATTGGACAAGCTTTACTTTTGAATCAAAAGTTTGAAAACAATTTACTATTATAAGTTTTCTTGCAACTACGAATACAATAAATTCACATTTTAAGTACGTCAATTACAAAATAGTCAACGATGGAAGAAATGGATTTCCTCAGAATACAAGCATCAGATAAGAGAATGTACTAAATCGTACATTCGATATAATTAATTCGCTATGAATATTATCGTTTTTAAGAGTAAAACTTAAATTTAAAAATCTTAAAACGACTGCTTTAATGGTCAATTTAACCAATGTTTATTTTTATGCAAACTTTGCAGTAGATAAAGGGTAGAACATTTGATAGTTAAAGATGTTGATGAAACAATTGATGACGTCAGCGACGTGTGATGATCAGGTCTCTCCCCGCACCCCGCGCGGTGCCCCGCACCTAGTCCCGCATCACTCACGATAATGGCCGGGTTCGTGTCGCGACGCTAAATGTAAATCGCTCTAATTTATATGCGCGATAACGTCGCCGTACTGCTGTTAACTGTAATTATATTACCGAGCGAGGACGTGTTGATCAAAATGTCTGATTAAAAGCCCCCGATGCGAGCAGAGAAAAAAAATTTACAGGCCCATTATGAGCTGGTTAAAATCAGATGTCCATTTACTGCGCTTGTTTGTTGGCAGCCTCCATATTCCGTGACAAATGTGGGTAATAAAATTGACTAAATAGTCATTTCATGTCGCCCGGACTGAAATTGAGTTAGTTTGGCCGATTATTTTAATCGAATTATATCCTGAAAATCCATTTCGTTACATTTGGTAGAGTTTATTTCGACAGTTTTTCTGCTTATGAGGGATAAATTTTATTTTATAGCGTGCGAGTTGGAGACGTTCGTATGTTATTGCCGAGGCACACGGAGACAATGCCCCAATGGGCAATCTATTTGAGTAATTATCCGCTAAGGGCTATTGTCGGCCATCTTGTGTGCGTGGAATGAGCCTTGTTCCCTCAATGCCGGCCTCATCCGCCGTCGTGTAGCTCTGTAGCCGTGTACATGGTTTGCGTGAATACAGAAACACTACACAGCGCCTCAATTTCTCGGACGATTGTATGCAACGTGAATAAGTAATTAGGTCTGCACTTAGTTACGCGAGATCTCAATACATTCGTCGGGAGTAACAATTGAAACCTAACGAGGCGAAATTGAACATGAAAGGCTGTTTAATTATAACACTTGATAAGTTAACAATCCAAAGAGCAAGTCTGACTGCGGCTTATCTGGCGCCAAATGTTTCAAAGGAACTTTTAACGAGTTTAAAGTTGGGCCGAGTGTAGTGCACCGCGCGAGTGTGCCGCGCCGCCCACCGCCTGCCGCCTGCCGCGCCGCCCGACGCTTCTGTAGCTAAAGATTAATTAAACAATTGCACGATGGCTCCTTGAAAACACTCCGACATGTCTCGGCCTGTCGTCGCCAACCTCGCCAAATTAAAACCATAAATCAAAATCCACCGACCGGAAATGTAGAAATGTAATATTGAATAACTAACCAGCTCAAAGAACCGTCTACGCTACTACGTTCTTTTCTTTTAGTTCTCAATTTAAAATACCTAAAACTGAAAACGTTTTAACAAGAATTATATACTATTTCAAATATTAAACTTTGAAAAAAGTTCAATCATATGATTGAAAATGGAATATATGCGAGCGACCACTCGACTCGAGTGAAGTTTAAATTTACAGTGGGGTGGTGGAAGGTGGAAGGTGAGTTTGTAACATCGACTCCGTTTGGGGCAGATCGTAATTTACCATCAATTTATGTGCGTGCGCCTGTGACGCGTTAAAAGATTAGTCGCAACTCGCTATCAAAGTGTAATATTACAAAAAAGTTTTGAATTTTCCACTAAAACCAATGAAATGTTTGATAAAGTGGAAAGGAGAGATTTTATTTCAAAATCCTACATGTCGTTTTATGTTCGTGATTTTAAACTTTTTTGTGCTACATTAAGATTTTAAGTATAACAATTAAAATGTGATTTAGAAAGGAGACAGTTACAGTTTCTTGTTGAAACAGTATCAGGCGGGGAGTCAGTGGATCAAGTCGTGCTGGCTTCGGTCGTTGCCAAAAGACCTCAATAGTTTCCATTTGACAACTTGTTTGTGTTTCATGTGACAAATGGTAGTGGAGGGAGCGAGCCGAGCTGTTGCTTCCGTTCACAATTTTGTACATTGTTAGCGCACACGAACAATGTAAATTTGCTAATATTTGACCGCAACAATAAAGAAATCAAGGGATCGACTGATTTAGCTGACATAATTTTTAAACATTCACAATATATTCGGATAGTTTTGCATTGCAACTAACACATAGCATTTAGAATTTAAGTAGAATTTCCTAAACAATTAAAAGGTTTTTAAAATCCATCATCCTTTTTTTGTCTATTTTGTTCCTCATTAGATACAGAAATTCAATAGACTATTGGAATAGTCATCCAACATTCATAAACTTGTATCTGAGCTCTAGAGGCCACTAAATTACCATTCACATCAATTTATCAGCAATAGTTTCACTAACTTGAGTTCACAAACTCATAAGTAATAACATAAACAACGAAACTTTGCATAAACAATCGTATTATATATTGTTCATATTGAACCCGCTTAGGAATAGAGTCGCGTAATGAAACAAGCCAGATGTACAAAACATGGAATGTTCTTTATGGGACACGCTTTTGCTATTACAATGTGTCCAATTTCAAAAGGCCCGTCATCGTGTACGTAGCTTGTACTTTTTCGCTGCATTTAAGACGTGATGCGGAGCTCATGGGAGGTCACCATATGTTGGAGATGCGATTCTCCTCTATAGGCATAAGGCGGGTGTTCAGGCTCGTGCAGTGTCGTACGAGATTGTAACGAAACAAATCTCGATAAAATATTAGCGAAATAGAATACATTTGTGTGAATTTATTAGAATTGCTCGAAATTAGTTACGTGTATGATTGTGATGATTTAAAAAATTTGGACCGTTTAGTAATCTCGTCTTGAGTTACTTTTTTCTGATCTAATATTTTTAAGACATACATTGCAAATATACTTTATATATTTTTGCATAAGTACATGAGCATTGATCAATTGTTTTAAAATAACCAGGGAAAGACAGGCCGAAGTGTTGATATCAGGGCCGCTAACAAGACTAAAATGTTTTGTGGCGAGAGATGTTCCGGTTTGTAACTTTTATGATCGACTGAAGTGACGCTGTGCATAAAAATTTAATCAAGCAGTTAAACTGTAACGAGGAGTTAATAACGTCGCATAAGTGACTCGTGCGGCGCCGTGGCCCGTTATCATTAGCATGACACCCGAACTGAGCCACATTTGCGGCTGTTAAGGGACGTGCGTGGTAGTCAAACGATTTATAATGCTATATTTAACGGTACAGTTTTATATTTAGTTTAGCCCAATATCAAATTTCCGATGAAGTGGGCACATCGGATCGCAATGTACTTTTGAGGTTAATTATATGGATTGTGGTTAATGATAAATGTGAGAATTCACTGGTAAAATTAATTTCATCTATTCATATTGAAGAGTATTTCAGTGTTACGTGGTATCCAAAAGGCCTAATTGTCTTTGACAAACCGACGGTCAATAGCGGTTTAACGCGGCTGTGTTTTGCGTAGTGCAGCGAGTCGAGGCCGTAATTACTGACACATGACCTCTTTACTTTCTCACGATATGTAGGTTAATGTTTGGCTTTTAACTTATGGTCAAAGGATGGTGTTTAAATGCTACTTTACGCAACTATTACCATAAATATACCTTTATATTAAGGATAGTATCACATAAATTCTTTTAATAAAGCTAGATTTGCAAGATTAGATATTTTAAATACTGCTAATCAATAGTACTTCAAAGTTCCAGAATAAAATTCGAGCAAAACAAATCATTGGTTCCAGATACGGGATCACATCTATCGAACTGTCTCCATCTAAACTTTTCCGATCTTATCGATCAGTCTTTACCAGGATATTGTATGTGAGTTTGTATATGTGTTTGTGTTTTCACGATACTTTGCTAACTCACTTAGCTTTTACTTTGTTAATAACTTTATGTAATCTTGTGTGATTAATAATATACTAGACTGCCTTTTTGACGGACATGGATTTTTATATTTTAGAAAAATCTTAATAGAATACTTTTGTCTTACTAGGATACTTAAAAATTTCTATAAAAGTTAAATATCGAAGTATAAACATTGAAGTGGAATCTTATCTATTAGAAAGTCACTATCACAAAGACAAAGTATTCTGCTATTGGTTGGTAACACTTGTTTCAAATTTAATATTGTGAAGTAATAACGTTCATTGAAGCCAAAGCCTTTTTCCTATTACGGTGGTTAACATTTGTAGGAAAAGTTCGCCGAGGCACCGGCACCGGCACCGGATTGGACCTTACGTAAGCACTTAGCAACTTTGCACCATCGACTTTGGAACGACTCTATGTTATTGCGGTTTTATTAATATTTTCACTATACACGTTATATCGTCATCATTATAAAAATTGTATGTGATTTACTAATACTATGTTCGGTTTGAAATTAAATAGGTAAACTAAAACCAAAAAGAAACATTTCACAATAAAGAAATTTCTCGATCAGCAGCGTAATGAACAAAATAAAGCAGCTTCACAAACAAAAGATAATGTTAAAAGAATTAGTCGAGTCACAAAACATAAAGCAGTATTTAATAAAACATGAGCATTTGCCAACAAACAAACAATTCATAAGAGACAATTGTGCGCAGCTTCGGCGCTCGCAAAAACGTCGAGAGGGACATGCGGCACGACTTAATTGCAATGTGCTCGTTAACACTGATCCGATTTCGTGCCGTACTACCTGAACTTTAAAATGGAAACGGTCGCAAATTTGTAAATTTATTTGTTTACAGAATGCAGTGAAAGATTTGTGTTGCAAGCTCCACTTGTTATATTTCCACGCTTACCTACTAACTTTAGCTTTTTTGGAGTTTCGCTTATTTTGCACGATAAATAACACCCCTAGCTTTGTTTTCGTACAGAAATGCTGTAATAAACCATAAAGCGATCAACGTAAATTGTTGAATGTTTTCATCTTTCGTAATATCAACATTTCTTTGAAATAACATTTATTTTTATTTTTAAATAGATCATCTGGTTTTCATTATAACATTCACTTTTCTAAAACCAACTCTGTCTTCTTAACTCAAAGTTTTATTAACCAAAAGGCACTAATTAAAAATACTTCTTTAAGTTTTTAATTTTAAAATACCCTAATTAAAAATGAAATTGTTTTGAGAGAAAATTATGACAATCCGTTGTGCTGACGTAGACAAAATGTCTCGCAGAAAGCGTTGCGTTAAAGCCAAGCTCAGGGTTGGAAGGGGTTAAAAGATAAGTTTAGGTGAGGGGTCGGAATTTTTAACGTTGTTAATTTGTAATGAAGTCAAAGTATTCAATTTGTTACAATTATTAAATCTTGTGCCTGTCACATCTTTTGAATAGACATTTATTTTTGGAGAATGAAAATAAAATGTTCTATTCACATCAAGTGTTTTATTTAGCTAAATCCGTCAGTGTTAATGTTTTTTGTTCTTAGAATATGTGTTAAACAATTTAGTCAGCCCTGAAGCATTAGAACGCATCCGGCGGTTACGAGCGAAGGGACATTGTTTCTTCAGCTATTCATCCCAGCATAGAGTTTGTTCCATTCATTTAGTTGTGGATAGCGTTAAATATTTTCCTAGTGAAAGGCCTTTGTACGATATCAGTATTCTGTTTATATGGTTTTCCATGTCAGAAAGTCGCGAGAATTATTTCAAAGTCATATTATTTACTCAAAGCCAGTCAATTAAAATTGAAAGGACAACATACTCGAATTCTTTTATATTTCTACACGTTTAAAATGTAACCAAGACGAGGCGATGCAAGATACATAATTTTAAAATAGTTTTTCTGACAAGATGTGCCTTTTTAACACAGTTAATGTTTTAATCTAATTAAAAATACTTTGTTAGAAATGTAACTACATTATTTGTTGCACTCGTCTATGTTAATTTAATATTTAATCCTTAAAGAATTTTGTATTTTTAAAGTACGCATTAGATGAGATATGCAAAAGCTGTAATCGTGATCGTGATTTGATAAAATCGCAAGATGTAAAACATTAGTAAAAACACCATAAACTTGCAAACAATGTTATATAGTTGCGTGGGCGTATATAAAGTGCTTTGAGGCGGAAAGGTTTGCTAACAAAATAACAAAAGCCAGTTTTAAGTCAATGTGCAAAGTTGTTTTATGTCGGGTCCATGTTGGTGATTCAACGTAATTGTCTCTTTGGATTTTTGTTACGAAAAGGCATGAAATACATTAGATGGAGGAGATATGCAAAGTTGTTAAATGGCGCTGACCCCGGCGAGGACGAGACGAGCTGGATACGAGGTAGACCTGGCACTGAACACGCGGGCGATGCCGTTGACTCGTTCCGCAACATCATTGTTATTTATCTCACTGCCTCCCCGCTTTATTTCGTCCGGTTTATTTCGGTTTATTTGTCTTCGGGATCCGAGAGTACATTAACGTATTTTTCTTGTCTATTAGGGAGACGGTCGCCGGCTCACCTTCAAACTTTGCGTTCCACGTAATCCGAGCCCCGACGATTGTTTGCTTGTTTTTTTATTTCCTAGATAACTCAAATAAAAGTTGACGATTGATTGTATTGTTCGGAGCTCGTAATCACAAAGACAGGGGGAGGACGCGATGCGTTAAACCGAAACTTAGTTTACGGTCCGCCCATCGCTGGTTAACGAACACAATTGCTAGAGTTACAATGCAATTAATGTAACTCTGTGTAATTCGAGTGGCTTCCAAACATTAAGCTCGAAACTTTTTACCTTCGTACTATTTATATTAGAAGATCTGTTAGGATTTTTAATTCATTACTTGTACTTTAGTTTTAATTTTTAATTGGCAAATGTCGCATAATATGAATATATGGCATCATTTTAAAGTCAATTATGTCGCATCTCTATTATCGTAGAAGGAAGGTTAGTGGAGAGCAATTCTTACAAATGACTAGGGCGTTGGCGTTGGCATCGGTAAATAACAAGATTCCAACGTTTATGTGAGGCGCTGATTCACGCTGGAATAAATAGTTGCATTATTTTAAGACGTCCTTCGCACTGTTACATGCCGCTATTAACGCGTCTGGATATTGGCCGTGCTCGTATTAACCGAGTGGCCGCTTTACACAATATTTCGTGAAGCATTAAATCATCACTCTTTACTGAATCATGTTGATATAATATTTGTAATAGTGTTTGGTACTGCGTGTGGGTTTAAAAATTACCTAGAGTATGTCTAATATCAAAAATATCCTGGAAGCTTATTCTATCTGTGTATATAATAATAAAGAAGGAAACTGCGATTAAATTGCCAGAAAGAATAAATCCATTCTCGCGGATCGGTTGCATGAAAATTGCAACAGCGGGCAATAGCGGCGCGCCAGCGAAGCGCACAATTATAACGAGGCCGAATAAATCAGAATGAGTTGTGGCATGTTATTAGGACTGTTCCACAAAATGCGGAGACGCCGGCCGCCTCGCTACAGCACGCCAACCGTAAGCCGAGAATCGAAACTGCGATCGTCGCACTAAGATGAAAATCCTCAGATATCGATACTGTAATATTGTTGTATTGCTTTTTTGTGATCTGTTTTACTATTTTATTATTTGATTTTATTAAATGCTCTTAACGTTTTATCGTCGAGATATACTATCGTAGCACAAAATATTTTATTAAGATTTTCTTTATTCATTTGATCTGCACAAATAAGTGAATGGGATTTAAAGGATAAAACACCTCTGATCTAAGACAGCCATTGGCACAGTTCCCATGCCTGTGAATACAAATTGACGCTTACGAGGCCTCGCCTACCTTTTTACGTATTATGCTGCTACAATGCGGCGACGTTACCTGAAAACAAGATTTTTCAAATGTCTTATTCAGTTTTCAGAAAAGAAAATCTTATTATAAAAACTCTTTAAATTAGTACTCATCTTTGTTTACTCGCATAGAAAATGAGTTCTAATTTAGGTGCCTAGACAAGCCTAAAAGTGTTTATTTTTGCTTACCATATTAAAAAGTCATATACTTTTAGGGTTTATGAGCAAGTTGTGTCAAATTTTATTTTGATCTAAGAGAAAACACAGAAACACACAGTTTGTATTGTTATGAATAATTAAATATAAACCTTTATTGGAAGTTGATCAAATCATTTGAAGAAGCTACAAAACAAAAGTAGACAAAACATTATTAACTAGGATAAGAATAATATTTCGCGACATTGTAATAGAAGCAGTCAAATACCCCAATTAGCGTGACCGTCCCCTGCCGACGGAATCATAAAATATGATAAGAATCTAACAGAGAGACAGACGAAAACCTATTTATTTATATTTACGATCAAATAGCGCGTGACTCGAGGTCAGGACAAGCCGATACTCGTATATTCGCAAGGAGAAAATGACTAAACATAGCGGCACGACGATAGGTTCGTTTGATTAAATCGGGTTCGGTAAACATGAAAATATTCGTTTAGAGGTGGAGTATTGGAAGACGAGCTATCTGCTGCAGCTTGTCGCCGCCGCTCGCCGCCGGCAAACACCGCTTACGTTCGGCGGCAGCTGCACGCCTGCACCCGACGCGCAATATCCCTTCTGCAAAATAAAGGAATTCTTCGCGACGACAATTGTTCGCCTTCTTTACCCTCTTACCCTCACCCGAGAAATACAAACGCACGCCTCCGAATGACTTTACAAAAATTTGCATGGCATGAACTTTTTTTTCTTTACATTTTCACGTTCAGAAAAGCAATTTTTGTACGTCGCCTGCGATACGAACGCGGGAAATTGCAGGCGTTCCTTGGCGGGCGCAGAACAGTGCGAATGGAGTGGTGGAGCATTGTGCCGGCGGAGGCGGACTATTGCTTTCCACTTATTACCACAAATCTATGTGGAAGACTATCTTTTAATTTAAATACTGTTGTTTATTATAGTCGATTCTGAATAGAATTCAATTGAAAAGTAAATTAGAGAAGCTATTCTGCGATTGTCAGCACTCTGTACACCTTTTAAATGCTTCTATTACCTGTAAAAAAGTTAAGTTTCTATACACGTTAGTATTTATTTTGCAAACCTTTTATATTAAAAAGGTGCATTTTTATTTTGATATTCCGTAAGAAAGAGTCTCGGTGCAGCTTTAGCTAATTCTCGATGTTGGAAATTCAATTAGGCTGAGACAACGCTCGCCGGATCTCTGTATACTAGCAAATTATCTTCGTTCCGCGCACCAGGATAACAGTAATTGTTAATTACTTTAAGATATAACCTACTTCCTTTAACACTGTAATCAAGCAGTGCACTGCAATTTGTTGCATCTTTATTGAATTAAAGTATAAACATTAGTATGTAGCGGTACTACCGTTGATAGAGTATTTTGGTTTTGTGGTAGAATTTGAATATTTTCTGGTAATTTTTGCGCCTACCAGGTTCACTTGACTATTTTTATAGATAAAATTACTAGCCAAAGCCACTTGGTTTACACAAATCAAATACTTTTAAAAGTGAAGACGCTAGTTGGTAATTTAAAACAACCAGTTACACTTTTTTTACAATTAAAATTGCACAAAATTTTAAGACAATCAATACGTTAATACAAAAGGAAAATACATATTTTCATCTGCAGAGTTTATTGCGAAGCGCTCGGCGAGCACAATTCCAGAAGGTATATTTTTGTAACGCTCCCAATGTCCCAGCGGGCGAGTTGATTTAAGAAACCAGGTGTTACATAAATCTGCACTTTCTGGAATATAATCTTTATAGTTAAGATCGCTGCGTCGGTAATTTGTAACGACAGTGTTAAATGGTTCGTAGCATTTTGTTTACTTTAGCGGGTAATTATAACAAATAGGTCGGCGTGCAAATCTCGCAGTTTATAATGGGCACGGCGATGGTAGGCTAGGGGGGGCTGATGATTTATGAGCGACGCCTTCGTTTCGTCACCGGCCCCTAATGACGTACTCGATAAACTGCACTACATTCTCTTTATTAGCTTTAATTATAGTCAAAAACGAGATTGTCGATTATTTGACAATGTAATTAATTAGATTTAACTTATTTTATATGTACAAGTTCAATCGAGCACGAAACGGATTTAGCAACTTATTACGATAAGGGATCATCATGTAAGTTATTAACGTAAAATCTTACAAATAATGTTATGTTTAAATCGGCATTGCTATGTCATTAAAATAAAATGAGAATAGATTTTTTTTTAGAAATTATTGTTCTTAGCATTACATTACTTTATTTTCTGTTTCAAGTAGACGTTCGCAAGTTGAAATTTAGACGATCACAGTAGTCAAAGATAAAAACATAAACAAATGTATACTCGTACATTTCATAAAAGTAATGTAAAAGTAATAAGAGTAAAGAATATAATCATAAAACAAAACGATCATTTTATATTTAACAAGAATTAATTAGACGTATTCTGTTCGTATCGATTGTTAAAAGGCTCATATGAAGACGACAAGGGAGGAAACAAATCATAATAAATTTGGCGAACTTATTAAGTCAGCCGCCAACAAACAATGGAGCAAGTTATTGACGATCTACCCTCGTTTTATCTGGCGATTCCACCCTCTCCCACGAATGTCCCCCCATCACCTCAATAGATGGAGCAATCTTTATCGGAAAAAGCTCACGCCGAAGAATACACCAATTAACACAAGCAGGGGTTAAAGAGTTAGGGCAAAGTGACGATGATCGGCAAATAGCTTCCAATCTCGGCAATTGATGATATTCTTTTGATCTTCAGATATTTAATGAGACAGTATTAACGGCTGTAATTAAAATTTATATTCGCTGTTCTTTTAACAAAATTTCTGAGGTAATTTGTTTAGTAAATTTATTATCTTTTTAAAATAATATTGGGTATAATAAATTAACTCAATGTAAAAGTAAGGTGATAAATTTTGATTCACATTTAATACATTTTTATGTCAAAAATGCCGTTGTCCAGATTAAGAATATCCATAAAAATGTTATGCTTAAATGTGGAGAGTGCAGTCATTTATATAAAATTAAAATATTGTTTTATCTTTTCGTTTTATACGTGTGTTGCCAAGCCTAAGATGAAACGGCGGGGTAAAATATTACCGAGCGGCGTATGCGACATAAACAAGATATATTGCAAACAGAAAAGCGTATACCTAATTCCATGTTGTGTAAGTCTTCGGAGTGGCTTACGTATGAATTATATTTATTTATGAACCTTTTCAATATATGATTTGATCATTTTTAGCATCAGTAGCTATCTATTTATTGACATAATTATTAGAAGACATATCGTTTAATTTTTAAGGTAATCGGCTCCGGGTTTTTAGGTTATGTTTCCCTTGGTAAAGTTTTTTCGAAAATGTTTTCTTTCTGTTATGGGAACACTACTAATTTTATTGTTGCTTTTGATAGTTATCGAAAACTCTCTGACCGTTTACGTCTAGACTAGATGTGGCCTATATCTAGATCTTTCCAATAATCTTCAAAGTTATTTTACTGGTGGATAAGATTTTTCTATAGTTCTAACAAATTGGTCTATTTTCTTTTATGGTTCTGAGGCTGACATGTTTTTCAAACAAGGATAAATTCATGTTTTATACGCAATCACATAATGTATATGTGCATATATTATCGTTTATTATCTAGAACATCTTGTTTTTTTGTATGTTACTTTGTAGATTATAACAAATTGTAGTCATTCATAAGCTTGATAGCGAGAAGTTAATCTTTTGCTATTTAAAATTGAAATAAACTGTCTACATAATGTATAACATAAATTATGCAATAAAAAGGGCGTTGAGAAACGTTGTATATGTGCAAGGTATCGAACGTTTTGACATTTTATGATTTGATTAATTTGATTAATAAATAAAAAATAAAAAGAATGTGAACGGACAGATAAATTTATTTTCATTTGTAGCTATATCCTGGTTATTTTAATTCATCCTGGGGCCATTCTTTAACAAAGGGTATACAATTTTGTAGGAAAAAAATCACAAATCGTGTGCATAAATGCAGTGTTTTAGTGCATGAATCATTAACGCGGCGCGTTTATTAATTGAGAGAATATCGAGTTAATGTTATCGCTCCATCCCACCGGCGCTGTGATTTGATGACAAATAATAACACATTCTGTTATATAAATTAGCCCATGTTTGTATTCAATTAATAAAAGGGGACACAAATGAATGCTTGTGCAATTTTGATCTACTGATTGCTATTGATTTGGCAACGGACCAAGTGCACTATTTGTACGGGCATTAGTGTTCTAATTTCAATTCAATTATCGACATATGTAAAACAAATGATATCTTAATTCGATATCGAACTTGTTGAAGAGTATGACAGACGGTACATAGTTACATTTTACAAATGGTACTTGTCGATATTCTGGTTTAAAACCTTGAAAAAAAAAAATTGAAACAAACAAAGAATCAGACAATTTGATTAGTATAAATGATGCGCATAAAATAGTTTAAAGTAAATTGTGCCTACGTGAGAAAACAAGTAATTTCTTACTTAAGTAGACAAACTGTGCCAGCTGAACGAAAGACTTCGGATCCAATTCAACAAAATAGTAGCAATTACAATCTCAAACTAGTCGCGTAGTCCTTAATAGTCGTCCTTCGAGAACACATAAAAATAAGAAAACTACGTAGGTACCAATAATGTACAAATATCGTTCAATAATGGTCCAAATGCGGCCGAAAGTGCGGACCAAATAACAATAGATAGGGAAGGGGCGGTCACGTATAGCGAGTCGCAGAATTAATCAGTTAGTCGCACTTGCGCCAAACTAAGGAAGAGTCGATTAGAAGGGTACCTTGAGGATTATTGAGACATCGGCGTGGCGGCGGCGCGCCAGCTGTGGCCGGCAAACTTGCCGATATTGCCGGCGCGGACGCGGCTGCCCTCAACTTGTTTGAACTGCCCTACAAATTCCAGCTCCGTCGAGAAACTCTAGCGTTCCATCAACTTTATTGGAAAAATCGTTTGCTCGTAAAATTATAAAGACCGCCGATATTACATCTATAGAGGTACTTTAAGCAATGTTTACTTTGTTTAAATAGGTAATAAGTCATTTAATATTGCTTAAGGAAACTTTTAACAATTCGAAATATAATTACTAGCAGTACCTAGAATAAAATCTGTTCTAACTTTTTAAGCAATAACCCCAGAGAAAGATTTGATTAGTAAAAGTATTCGAGTTCTTTTTACTGAACTTTAGCGAGTAGTTTGAAGTTCTCTTTATAGTGAAAAGCGTGTTTCGCTTAGTATAATGATACTGGTACACGAGAGGAATTTTAAAAAGCAAGTTATAATTTCATTTGCAGAAGCACAAACACGAGTTTAATTGATAGTTCGTTACACTCCTCGGCGTGGCGTTATTTAGTTATATCGGATACGAGCTCTGCATACAAGAGCTGAATACAGACAACTTCGCATATTGGCAAATTTTATTTCAATCCGTGCGTAGCGACGGGATATGACTGAGCTTCCTGTTATTTACCAAATATATTAACTTGTAATTTATTTAAGTAGAAAAAAATTGATTCTGCAAATGTATTCAAATAGGATTTACGATTATTTTTATTGGAACTCTATGTTATAGAGAATGAATTGGTTTTGTGTTTTGTGGTAATCTCTACTTTTGTCATTTATTTGTGTATCCGAGCGATGTCAAGGCGAATTGCCAGTTCCTACTAACTTCTATTAACATTTTTCTGTTATCATCGTTGTATTTCTTTCATCTAGTTTCGAGAGAATAACAATTTAATTTTTAGCCCGAACTCTAATTACACGGAATTAGGTAATTTCCTGCGAATAATTTTACAATAAGCCATCTCAAGTTTATTACCGACTATAATATCAATATTTCTTTACGAGATAATAATTTCGTCGGGAAATTTAAGATGGTTGCCGAAATATTCCCTAAATTTATTTTATAATTTGTATTAGAAATAAAATGTTACAACAGGCACACTAATACAGTCTATTTATCATTTTTAATGTTACAAGTGATAGTGTATTTGTTCCAATATATAGGTAAAATTGAGGTAAATGATTTATTTGTGAGTATCGGTGTCACATTGAAGGTCGTTCATTCGTAGCGCGATATCGTCAAGTGAAAAGGCCGAATGTGTCCGGTAGTAGTGCACGGCTTCGGCTGTCAATCACAGAACGCTGATTGGATTTCGATATTGGCACCAATACCGACATCACTACACGTTACGCAGCTCCGGAAAATACAAACAAATTGAGACGCTCTCCACAAAAAAACGTACTTTTTAATTAAACAAAGGATTCGTAATTGGAGATCTATATCTAGAACCGGATTAATACGAACTGAAAAACAAAGTGAGCAATCTTGTACTAATGCTAACTTCTTGAACTAAGAATACTATAGCAAAAGGATAAAATATGCATTGAAAATATTAATGTCTGTAAATGATTACAGGGCAGTGTGTCTGATATCATGCGAATGTTATTTCATTATCTCCGACAAACGCACGCCCATAATGGAGGATAAGTTACCGTGTCTACAAGCTATACCTTTGGAATTAAATTCAGATAGCCGCTCGTCATCCTGACAAATAGATACACTATATACGTATTTATATAGCGTTTTAAATGATATATTAAGTTGCAGAATATAATTAACGACAATAAAACAGGACGTTCACACTTTGTTACTTTTTTGTTGTTTAACGCATGTAATTTTTTCGGAAAAGTATTTTTTGTTGTTTCTGGAGCTCAACACAATTACACATATATTATTTATTTACCGCAAGACAACAAGAAGGTCTGTCCGGATAAAAGAATTGATTTGTGCATAATTTAACAACGAAAACACCTTCCAGAGACCCTCGTGTTGTAATAAAAACAATGTATTCGTTTGTTTTTACTGCTTTTGCCCAAGTGAGTAAATGTTTTTTTTTATTCCTTACCTTTTCACTTTTTTAATTTCGTGTAGTAACCAAGGCATAAGAAATTTATTCTTTGATTCTGGTTCGCTGACTTTAGAAATAATGAAGGCTTGATTTTCTTTGACAGACCGCCTCTAATATTTTATTCAAAAGCAGGTTTCGTTAACATAATAATTAAATGCGCTTGATGAATATAAATTATTAGCAAAAGTTTCATAAATAACATAACTTTTCCTAGTATTCAATTTATTACACTTTGCGCATATTAATTAACTGTAAAGTCTGAAATGGTTCGTGAACCTTTTAATTATGTATAACAAGGCTTCTAAGTCTAATTTGTGTTTTGCATTATTTCCCAAAACCATTTTTTAAAGTTTTAACAAGCTAAGTATCGGTACGCTTCAGGGATTTGGTCGCAAGGAGGGTGTTGAGTTAGATTATTGTGGTTAATTAGTGCTGCAATAAATTGTCGCATGTCTCGACACCGTCCACTGACTTTAGAGGTATTTTCAGACAACGCATTTATCATTGTCGTGTACACAGTGTCCCGAATTAACGTTAATAAAGAGCTTCATTATCGTGTGTTATTGTTTTACGTGGAAATGCTTTTGCGTATTTACAAAGAAATAAAAGTCTTTTATTGCTAGTAGTGGGTGTGATCGCGAATGCAGGGCACGCCGGCGGCGGCGGCGGCACGGGCCCGATACCGCGGCCAAACATTGTCCTGCACCGCAACTCCAGCTGCGTTCGCTAGTTAGTGCCCGCACGACACGCCCTGTGTTGAAATATTGCCCTCCGAGCACGTTACATTGCACGTTAATATGTGAAAAGCTAAATACACATTGTAACCGCATGTTTCTAAGCTTCGGTGAATAGCAATACATTATTGGAATTTATAATTTTAAGAAGAACAATTGATTGGAATGTTCGTAAACTGATTCTCTTAAGTAAAAAAGCAATATACGTAAATTTCAGTATATTAACATGGATTATACCGTGTACAACTTTAGATTTAACTTAACAGTATAAATTGTGGTCAAGAAAGAAATAAAAATTGAATGTAACAAATGTAAAATGTTAAGTGAAACATGTCAAGCAGCTTGTGCAAGGTCCAGGAGCAGGTAATCGCTTCTCGCGCACGTATCTGATAGAGTTTCGAAGCTTCCAAACTAGTTGTGCTGTTGTCGGAAACTTCCGACGCTGCTCGGTGCAAGGTGCATGTTCCGACTTGTTCCCGATAAGGAGGTGGATTCGCTCCTAAATCCTAACACGCGGCCGCGCCCGCGCGCGCACCCCTCCAGTCTGCGTTAGCAACGCTCATGCAGTTACCCCACACTCAATTAAAAGTTTCACTACGGAAATATTTTCCTTGAGGTTGCTACTTATATTATTCGAATTTAAGTACGACTTATTTCGCTATTTTACTCGAAATAGAATCCGCTAAATTATGTTCTTACGTATAAAATATTACCATCTTCGTAATTTGGATCACGACGTTCTGCATACCGAGATGTTTCGCGGAAGAGGACGACCGAGGGGAGACAACGCGTCATGAGTAGTTTATATCCCAGACGCTTCCAAGGACTCGAGACTTATAAGGATTACACGAAAATGTGAATTCGATGACATTTTTTCGGTGCCGTAGAAAAAGATGAAATATAAGGAATTCTATACGTGACTGGAATATCGACTGAGGCGCCACCTATTACCGGTCTATGCGCGTTCTTTTCGCGGTCGGGCGGACTGCGGCGGCGATGAAACCGAGCGTGACGTTCCATTCCTGATATAAAAATGTAAGTATGAAAAAGCTTTGTTAAACGCGACTTGGCTTCGGCGAAGTGGCAAAGTTTGAAGTGGAAAACTTTTCATGGAAAAATCTTTGCGGAGAACCATTAAATTTAAGGAATATTTGTATTGTAATGAGAAATGCATGAAACGCCTATGTATGAAATTAAAAAAAAGTAAATTTTAACTTCGCTTAAACTTTAGTTTATATAACACACCTTATATCTATTAAACTTTTATGTAAAAACAAGTAGTTTATATCATTCTATAACATTGTATACAGTTATTACGCGATCACTAAGAGAGAAGTGGTTCGGTCAATTAGCTTGTTAAAATAGTTCGTATAAATTTGTAAGATCTGAAGAAGATAAAAGTTTTAAGAGACCGAGTCGAGATGAAAACGCAGCGTAAGAGATCCTTATGGAAGATAAAGGAAACATAGTGCGGTCGCTTAGTGCGCAGCTGGACCCTCGTTACAATCAGCCTTGAATTATTTACCGAGAGCCGTTTCACTGTTACCGGATTGATTTTTGCATAATTTAAGCAACCATTGCGTAACCGTTGTAATAAAGTGGAACTTAATCTGCTAAATGTTGGTAATCAAGTAAGAGTTAATTACTATGATGTATCTTGAGTTACTTTATTGAGCGAAGCATTTAAAAAAAATAAAACCGTAGTATTCGTTGAAATAAATAATGCTGCGAAAAAGTCTGAAAATGCCTTTAAAATAAATGAATAAGCACTTTTGTTCAGACAGGCTGTGTTCTGCGGAGGCGATCGTTGGACGTCCGGGGGTAACTATTAGATAGTTGAATCAAGAATGAGGGAGGCAAAAATAAAATCAGTACAAATATAAAATTCAGCGCACGTATCGTATCGGAGGTTTCGGAGGAGAAAGCCGGCGCTGCGGCGGCCGCTACCGCAGTGCGCTTCGCCGACCGCCTAGGAGATAGTTCTTACCTGTTCTAAGACAATTACCGCTACGTAAACGGAAAATTGTTCGAGAGCTCTCCGCTACGTGTTTTCTAATCTTCGACGAACTGGATCGAAGGGGAAAAAAGGAACGATTGAACATTCACAATCAGATAATGCTTTGCAGACTATTCATTTGTTTTTCGGCTCCCTCGGGTATAGGTACGACGTTTATTACGGTTTACTTCTATTGTTTAGTATTGTAATAGCAAATATGTAAATTAATATCTGTTTACTGTTCGTCACAATAATTTTCCTTCAAATTATTACAAGTTACACAATTTTATGCGTGTTCTTGTTTATTTTGAACTGTTAATGACGTTATAAATCCCAGAAGTATCGTATTATACAACATCTCCCGTATCATTCGTATATAACCAGTAGTAACCTTGTTTGTGTAAGGAATTCATCGCGTTTAACGTCTAGCAAAGGGTCATTAACAATAAATCCAGTTGTTTGTCGGTCCTCCCCGCTAGTTACTCCGCACTCGACGTTAATCAGCTTCCTAGCTTGTCTACATTATATCCCTTTCTATGCTATCGTTATTTCTTTTGTTTCTCCTATAGTGGGGTCAGCGTGTACTGGTCTAGAAAGATATTAAGTGGATTTTATAAGTTAATATCAAAGCTTTCATACTAATATTATAAATGCGAAAGTTTAGATGGATGGATGGATGGATGGATGGATGGATGGATGGATGGATGGATGGATGGATGGATGGATGGATGGATGGATGGATGGATGGATGGATGGATGGATGGATGGATGGATGGATGGATGGATGGATGGATGGATGGATGGATGGATGGATGGATGGATGGATGGATGGATGGATGGATGGATGGATGGATGGATGGATGGATGGATGGATGGATGGATGGATGGATGGATGGATGGATGGATGGATGGATGGATGGATGGATGGATGGATGGATGGATGGATGGATGGATGGATGGATGGATGGATGGATGGATGGATGGATGGATGGATGGATGGATGGATGGATGGATGGATGGATGGATGGATGGATGGATGGATGGATGGATGGATGGATGGATGGATGGATGGATGGATGGATGGATGGATGGATGGATGGATGGATGGATGGATGGATGGATGGATGGATGGATGGATGGATGGATGGATGGATGGATGGATGTTTGTTAGAGTTTGTAGCCTAAACGGTTGAACGGATTTCGATGAAATTTGGTGTGGATAGTCTGGAAGAACTCATAGGCTACTCACTTTTGTTTATTTTAATTCCACGCGGACGGAGTCGCGAACGAAAGCTAGTATTTTTATAAATGTCTATGTTTCAAATACATTTATATTTAAAACATCTTAATAAGTTGTTAATATTTGTATCCCCCTTATTTTAAATGTATTTTTGAATGCTACTAAATTATTAAACAATGGCTGTGCTCTACACACAAATAATTTAATGTGATAGTGTAATTAACAGTATGAAATTAATGAGTCCTTGGTGTATTTTTTTAAATAAAATGACCGCAAGTTTTTGCGAAATAAAGATAAATTTTAACTCGAACTTTAAAGCGAAATGTTAACTCAATTCTGTAACTGAAAATCTCCGGAGAGTAGCTCTGTTTTTAAGCTGCACGAAACATAAATTTTACAGCTCGTTTAAGTTCATCTCATTATTTCATTACTCGTCTTATCCGTTTCTAGCAAAAGCTTTTCTTAGGGCTTTTGTTTTAATAGACCTTCTAGCGAACAGCTTCACAGACTCACCTTTAGATTTATAATAGTTAAGGTACAATATTTAATCCTACTGTGAAGAGCTTTGTAAACTAATTTTTAGTTTACTTTGAAGGCCATAGCATATCTAGAGCTGTTAGAAAAATCAGAAAAATCCCATCGAACGTTTCAGAAAAAATTACCGAAAGAGAAAAAATGTTTTTGATATAATAATAGGGAACACAAACCAAACTATATCAAAATGTTTCCAGAATCAAAACAGTAGCTCGCAATAACATCCGAACAATGATAATGGTTTTCTTACAAATCCCTCGTGTAACGATATCTCGTTTCTATGTTATAATAACGAGTATTTCCATAAAAGTACAATGGTTTACATAAACCCGACGTGTGATGGCACAAACCCGTATCATGTATGGAAAGCGTCTTGACATTCCAGTCACGTTTAATATTTCTTATTTCCTTTGTCTCATTTGTCCTCGACTCAGAATGACATCAAGCCAGTATCGCCATGTTTTTTCCTTGCAATTTCGAGACGCGGATTTTTTACTTACGGCTTAGTCGCCTTATACAATTTTATGACCATATGTTTCTACTGGATTGAATTATATTCGTTTGTTTAGATTTTCCAATCCTTACGACGAATCTTATTTCATTGTTATAAAGTTCCGCAGTAATAAGTATTGATTTTTACTGATACTAGCAATCAAACGTATCTGTTTTTAGACTAATCCTCATCATTATACTTCATGTCTTTAAGGCAGTTAGTCAAAACGGAACTTGAGCACTCCACAGAGTTGTTTTTTGATACATCGATACAGCTTGAGAGTTAGATACGATCCCATATTATATGTAAGATGACTGAACGCTCGGTACATTTCACCGGTGTAGCTTCCATTTGATATTGGATAGCAATTTATTTATCATACATATTGCGGCCGGGAACGGGCACCGAATCTCGCGGAGAACGCGTCTTTCTTCCTGAACGAAATCAAGAATCGAATACGTGTTAAGAATTTTTCCTAACCTGTAGATGTCGTTCTGTTGAATAGCGATCATTAGTGCTGAAGGTACCACTTGGATTACACGTTATTCTAAGCTATTTATCAGCGGAATTTTAAGTATTAAACATCTAAACCAATAAACGGTTAAAATAAATCTTTATTTTAGTCAAACTATCAAGTCTAAGGCTGTAATTAAACTTAACTACGATGTTATTGTTTATGTATATTGTTAATTCAATGTTGCCGATGTTTCATGCGACAGATTTTACCTGACAATGAACGAAAAATGTTATAAAGCATTATAAATAAAACGTTTTATCAGTATTAGATCTTGTATTTTACTAGCATAGTTAATGTGCTATCTTTTCAAATAAACCAGCAATGCAATATTTATATATCAAACGCTAAGAAGAAAAAACAATAAGTTGTGTTTACGAGTCCGCTCCGATGTTATCAATAAGTAGATACGGCTCCGCTGTCACAATAACTCGTTCACTTCGCGAAGCAACATCGATAACATGGTTTCATTTAGAAGGATGCAAATGTCTCTGCGCCGGCCACGCTCCGCCGCTCTCGATATTGCGCCTTCGTTTCTCGATGCCCCCTCTCCCTACTCAATGCCCCCTTTGCCCTCTTATTTTTCTGTCACCTATATTATCTTCTATTAAAATCTCCCTCAATTTCTCGTTTGCACTATAGCAAAATTGTAGAAAGCAATTTTGTTTTGGTAGTCAACGAAAAATTTAAGATTAGTTTACGTCGAGGTAAAACTTTTTAGAGTTATGTGTATTTACGGAAAAGGTGCCCCGAGACGCAATAATTTCGAGAGTTACCTGGTAAAAATGTTGTTGGAGTTGTGAAAACTTTTAATTCTTAGAATTCCACACATTTCCGAGTTGAAGTTGTAGGTTTAAGTTGAAATTTATGCGGTGCGAGTGTTCACAGTGTTAAGCAAGAAGGAGAACATGCGAGTTAGCGTCGCATACATCACGCAGGACGTGGCATATCGCGACGACATTGCATATGGAAGCCGCAGGCGCTGCGTCCCGCGCCCCGCACTTCGCGCTGCGCCCGCCCTCGCGGCGCTCGCAAACATTTGTGTTGCGTTTGTGGCATTATGCTTCTTAAATGTGTAAATAGCTTTTCGCCGAAGTGTATACAATGCTTCAATTATTGAACATTAAAATCAGAATATTTTTCTTGTTTGGATCTAAATTTTTATATGGTACTTTAGAAATTTTATTGTCTAGACAAAGTTGGTAGAGACTTAGCACTTTAACCATCAGATTACAGCGTAAATTGACACCAGCGCGGATTGTTCTTTCTATTCAAACGTTAAACTATTTTCCGATAACAAGCACGATGGTAATGGAATAAGCTTCCATTATATTAGCACTGCAGTATTATCCATTAAAAAATCCATTCTATTATTCTCAGCGATGCGTTCGAGATTTTCTAACTTTACACGCCTTCCTTTTTATTTCCAACTCCGTTTTCCCTTCTCGTCCCGAATCACTTCCAGGCTTCGTTAAGGAACTAATCGGCTCATTGTGCAGGGGCTGCACTCTGACCTCATTCCGCCCTTCGCCCGCAACCTTCCGCCCTCACCGATAGATAAATGAAAATTTAATTTCGCTAACAAACGCTACCGGCCTTTTTATTTTGCTATAGCACTCCTAACTACCCTAATAGCATTGTAGTTGTTAGAGTTTAGTAAACATTAAAGTGAGACGTCGCCGGCGCGGCGACTTGCTATGGCCGGCTACGTACCATAGCGACGTTCGCAGAAGGCGGTTTTGGCGCACAGTTAGCAATAAAAACTTTTGTAATTACGCTCATTTAAGGCAAGAAACCCGACATTGACACGATGTCGTGCCAAAAACGACAATTATGTTTAAATGCGATCTAAATATATATTTTTAACGACTTGCTAGATATTATTATACTTTCAAATATATTTATCTTTTGCGGAAATGTTACATTTAATGAAAGTAATTGACTTGTTGATTTCAAGGAATTAATAATTTACTTCTCGTATTCAGACAAATATTAGTTTAGTCTCATTTAACATTCTAAGCAGAGCGTACATTTCAAGTTGTTACCTCTTTTAGGAGTTTTTTTTTGTAATTACCTTCCGTAATTAGTTTTAGAGTTCAAGGAAAATATCACGAAAAACAGAAAAGTACGGCATAAACAACAATTCGTAAGTAATTCTTCGGTTGAAATTATAATCCGCATCGGAACATAAGGGAGCGGTGTCAGGCGGTGACAAGCGTCGCCTTGGCGGAGCTCCGCTCGTAAAAACTTTTCTAATTATGTATATTTTGTAGCTAAGAAGCGCGGCCACTCGTACCGCATTACATTTTCTAGTTAATTTCGCGGATCTGGTGTCAACATGGCTCGCATTACGGTTCACAGCGCCGCCTCCGACACGACACGGTAATGCAAAGCGATGCCCAAACTTATTTGGGCGCTCAGAATAATTTTATTATACGAATTTTATTACCTTACCTCGTTGTATAACGAGTGAAGTTTGTAGATGTGTTCCGAGGTAGTTTCTAAATACGAATGCATACATCTTGCGATAGGCCAAACTCTTAATTTAACATAAATTCCGATACTCACATTTGTATCAAAATATGATAATACTCGAAATGTAAAATTTAAAGAAGGCACGATTGTTTAAACTTCGTAACATCTATCTGAACAAAGCGTGTTTACAAAGTAGCACGTATGATTCAAGTAACGTGCATGTACGTCCGAAAATATCTTGAGAAATTTTATGAAAGAACAAGTAAACTGTGAGAATATCGTGGGGTTGCAAGTTAGAGTGCTCGTCGTAAACAAGGTGGTCTTTTTACGCGATACTAGGTTATTTTTCGGCGAGTACCAGAATATTTTACAGCACTGGACGTATCTCTCGTTCTCATAGACGCTCTGTTTGCAGAGAAGTGATAAAATTTTACGAAACCCGACACTAAAAAAACTACGCAACACTTTAAGATCCCGCGAAACTTCCACGAACAAACTCGTCAAAAATATATTCCTCGGTATACAGATTACAAAAGGACGCGCAACTTTGCCATTTTATATTTATGCTGCATAAATACAAATGAATGGCACTAAAGCACCACAGTTAAGACTGTGGAGCGAAACTTTTGCAATTATTGTAATTATTAGTCGACCGAGAAACATCCAGTCTCGTCATATTTCCTACTTAATCGCACTGAGTTTCCGACAACGTTGTAAATACATCTATTTGTGAAGTTTTTGATTTATTGCGTGCGCTAAAATATGTCCGGAGTATTCAGATTAACAATTCTTTCTTACTATTAAGCATCTCTACTAATAAAGTCATTATATTTCAGATAGTAAATTCACAAGTCGTTTGTATATTCTTAATTCACTGACCAAAAAGTACAGAGCATTCCGCTAAGGGAAATGAGATATCAACAGATCTTTTCTTTCATCCTAAAATCTCTGTAACCAGCGAAAATGTTTGTTTACTCTAATTTAATGACTGTCAGATCGTAAAGCCAAAGTTATAGCTTGTTAAAGCTCATAAAATCAATTTATTTAACAATTGTAGAGAAATGGGATTTCTGGCGTTGAATGTGAACATCACAAAATATCATCGGAGTACTTCTATTCTTGTTCATATTACAGTAGCCAATGGTTAAATGTATATATTAAATGTCTAAATTAACCCCATAAAAGTGCAACAAGAGGAATATTATTGGGTATCGTTTAAAAATGAGTGCACTTATAGTATTAAAACTCTCGACATGAGGCATCGCGCGACATGCGCGTGTTGTAAATTCATCTTATAAAAGCAACGTTTAAATCTCCCCCAGTAATATGAGTAACAGCTTATTTGGTTATAAATCGTAGAGGAGCGCTCGTACGTCATACTTCGATGGGTGACGCAATCAGTTAGAGTATGTGCCCGCTTAATAAGCCCGACACTTCACTTGCATACGAAAGCCGATCAAATCTAATTGCCACTATATTCTAATTAGTTATACCTTTGCAGCATCTCACGACACTCTTATAGCTGTAATCACGTAACTACAAATGTGCAGCAAATATTAATTAACTTGCTTATTAAGTTAAGTTAAGTGAAATGAAAGCCTCATTATATTAATTTTGTTAATACTAATGGCTAAAGTTTTTCAACTATTCGATATAATTTTAAAGAAAAGAGAGGCTATGCAATATTTATGCATAGTCGGTCGTTTATCGTAACAATTAAAACAGCACGCACGTAAATCAAAAAATGCTTACAGCATGCAAACATTATCCGCAAAAATAGTACAGTGTCCGGTAGGGGCTATGTTTTTAATTTCATCTAAGGGTGGTTGCAGACCTGCGGGTCGCAGTCTCTCTCTGCTCTTTACGATCCATTAATTAATCACTGAGCGATGATTAATCAGCGCAGCCGCGGGCACATTTAAAGCAGACTTTAATGATCCGTTTGTCGGATGCTACTATTTCTTCTGTTGGCACGTGCCGCGGACGGCTTTAAGCAGCTTTTTGTGATGAAAAATTCACGGCTTTGATGACAGATTAAAACAATTATAAATGTCACGAATGAACTCGAGCGCGATTTATAGATTGGTATAATTTTATGGCAATTAATATATTGTAACAAATATTGCACATAAGGATTCAATTTTTTACATTTCTATTTAATTATTTTACACAAAAATACTCTACAAGATTTATCAAATGAATTTGAATTGGCAGTTATGTTAACATGCAGCAAGTGATCATATTTTAGCACAATAAACAACAATAATGTATTAACATCGTGCTTGCTGAATAGTATCTAGTGAATAACGCCATTCAAGGTTGGGTGATGAAAGAAAAACATGGGGAGGGATTGCGCTTTTATTGAAACCAATCTCACCACTTGCCTCGTCTGACTGCGCTCGGGGCTGAATGCACGTAATTGCTTCGTCATTCAGATGATCGCAGCTTTACTCGCTTGTCTTGTTGACTGTACTCGTAGGCACTCGCTTTGTAAACGCGGCCTTACATCGCCTGACATGTGCCATTGTCTATGGAGTTTCGCCGCCTGCTTTTATGACGGCAACAAGTTTCAGCTGACGTACAGAACAATACCCTTTATAATATATATTTTAATGTTCGCTTGTTGCGATTACGTATAATGTGCATTGATTTTAATTCACATTATCAAAGTTTTTAGAAACGCGGCATTTTAATTAATTTCATAATTAACGGGCAAAGTCTTACAAAATTTCTTATTTTGATGAGCGTCTCGACACCTACTTTGTCTAGAAAATTTAATTTAGTAGAACGTATCAAATCCGATTTATAATATTTAGAAAAAAATGTTAACAGATAACTGTCAAACTTTTTATAATCTAACCAGACCATCGTTATGGTTAAATTTTTCACATGCATCTCGTATTCAAATAAAAATTAAAACTAATTGTAAAGAATTGTATATTAAGTTACTAGACAGCAACCAATTTTAGCCACCCTTTATCCCCCTTTTTTCATTATCATTTCTAAAATCAGAAGAAAGTGAACGCTAAGGAAAAAAATACAGAATGAGAAGAGAGCCTGTGTTTTAATGGGTTAATTAGCCGACGATCCTCCGGTTGGGGCTTTAATTAAAATGAAAAATTTTCGTGACTAGACTGAACGAATTAATTGTTACCTTTCATGAAACTATTGAGGTGGATGAGTCAGTAAAAGTGGCGCTTTAACGTTCAGTTTTTATAAATTGAACAGAAGAACTGCTGGATTTCTCTTTTTATTGTAAATCCCTTATACTTGATTCTTTTCTAAAGTTTCAAGGTTTAACTAATTCGAATCAATGCATGTATTGAGCATTTGTTTTTCATTCAGAAATACACACATGTTCATTTCAATTATTGCTAATGGCAGACACAACTTGCTACCTATAGATTATTATTTGCCACCAAAATAATATAAAGGTCTTCACTAGACTTCGTATAATCTTTTGTCAAGTTTCAATGGTCATTAAAACTCTGTGATATTTACATGAATTGATTTCTACTTACGTTATCTCTACATTTCATGTATTGATTTTGTAATAGACATACCGGGCCGCACGTCGCTATAATAAATTCAAGACAGCGGTGAGAGCCAAGTTAACAAATTGCGTTCTTAAGTTGCAATAAACTATGTAAATACGAAATTTAAATTACAAAGAGGTCGTCCGGTGACGGTGGTGTGGTGCGACGGTGGGTGGTGTTTAAAAGTAGAGTATTCGGCGAGGAGGGATGCGAGCTCGCGATACGGTGCGTCGGCGTCGGTGTCGGCGAGCGTGAGTTATGGCTCGCCGGCCGCGTTAATTGTCGCCGATCGCTGACGCTGCGACGGCCGACGCCATGCGCAGCACCATGCCACCAGGCCCCGAACCGTTTACTTTCCGCGATACACAAACACAGCCTACTATTTAAAAAACTGTGGTGTTAAAATCTAGTTAACATTTAAAAATAAACGGTTCTTAATGTTTTAATAATACTATTAGTAATCTCATATGAATGCAGTCCATAATCTCTTACAGTATGTTGTAAATGTGCCCTGAAGCGGAGGTTTCGATTTCGTTTTACACAACGTTCGTTAGTGCATCGCCACTCGAAAAGCTTTCTCCACTAACGTTTATCGGTGCTACGAACTAGCACGTTACAAGCAGAATCGCAAAGCATAAACTTTCATGTGTCCGTTTCATTACCTATTTGCATATATTTAATAGAATGAAGGGCGTGGTGCTCGACTACACTTGTAGAGAATAGCCCACTGTCGTTCTGTCATATGTCGTAAAAGCACTATTACTTTGTTTCATGGAATAGAAAGCAAATTAGAATATGTAACAATATACGAAGAAAATAGGTCCATATGTTATTGTTAGCTCTACAATGCCGGCTCTACTCAATTTAATCATTTTTATAACGTTGATTTTTAATATTTTTCTCCTTATATTTGATGCTTAACTCGTTATTTGTTTTAAATTGTATTATATGACTTACAGAAAAATAAACACGAAATGCACGGTAGAGACAAAAGTTTGAGATTACCTTTACAATTATTATACGTTTAAAATAAAATAATAAACGTAAACTAGCCAGTTTATTAACGCAGGTACCTAAATACCGTAAATTCGTTTTATCTGTTTGTTCATATACTGCATGGTTAACTGGAATTCGTTTTAATTTAGTAGATCCAGGACGGTGTTCGTGGCCGAAACTAAATGTTATGGAAATAACAAAATGCACACAGCGGTGTTAAAAGAAGTGCAGTATTGTTGCGGTGCGAAAAAACATTTGAATAATAATTTACGGCTGCTTTACATTGCCGGGACCTCTCCGCCTCTCAGATATTGTATTCGAAATTTAATTCGGGATGTTTGAAGAACTAAACAAACCGAAATAATCAAACGAAGTCTTCACAAAAGGAGGTAAATAGCGAAGTTGTTGGGTGTGCTTAAAACTCAGTCATTATTTTCTACGGATGTTTTATCACTCTTGTGTTATTTACATTTGAGTTTGGATTTTATTCATTATTTACATTAAACAAATTTACTATGTTTTATTTATCCTTAATATGATTAATCTCCGCATTGGATGGATAGATTCAAAATATATGTCCAAAGAAATAAAGATACAAAAACCACAAGGGTTTACAAATTAATGCTTATTTCCTGTAGCTGCTATAAATACAGAAGCGTTTTGCTAATTTCGCATACCCGGGAAGGCCTTGTCCGAAGTTCGCGCCGCAAATAGGTATCACAATGTCCGCGTCGTTGTTTTGGAAACATTAACTAAGTTGAGAGAACGCCAAAAACGGAAACATTTTAACGTCCGCCGCTCCGCCGCCGTACTGCCGGCCGTATTGTGTCCGCGCTTGCCGAATTTTTGCCAAAAAACGCCGCCACTGTCACGCCACATTAATAATAACCTACTTAAATAAATGCGCCCGCTAAAGCCCGCTTGTCAAACTTCGTCTTTCGGAGTCTTTTGTAAGTCGAAAGAAAAATGTCAAGAACAAACCCTCCCTGGATCTATTACATTGGCTAATTTGTAGTTATTTATTTATTACTAGCTTTCGCTCGCGACTCCGTCCACGTGGAATTAAAAAAAATAAATGAAAAGCCTATGTGTTCTGCCAGAGTATCCTCTACGTCTATGTCAAATTTCATCGAGATCCGTTCAGCCGTTTAGGCTACAAACTCTAACAAACATCCATCCATATAAACTTTCGCATTTATAATATTAGTAAGATAACAACAAAACTACCCTAGAAATAAACGGCCAGTAAAATGTCTAAACCAAAGGTTCCAAGATAGCAAAAGAAAGTAAAGGCAACTAATTTTACAGCGCCAATAGCCTAATGGTTTGGGGTACGGACTACCGATCGTGAGGTCGAGGGTTCGAATCCCGCCATTCGACTATTGTCGTGAACCATATCCTAGCACAAGCCTAGAGCTTAGTTGGAATGGTTAAAGGAAATATTAGTAAATTAACAAAAATCTACTAATATTTTCATAAAAAAAAAAATTGAAAGAATAATCTAAATATGAACAAACGTATGTTAACTATGAATACTGTTTAACATTTAAAAATCATGAGTTTTGTTTTGATATCTTCAACTTACGTCGAAGACGTGAGGGTCGAGTAGGTTTTGTACATACTACACATTTGTAAGAACCCACTTGAGATTTTCCTCTCATATTTGGATTCTACAATACAATATTCGCGTAAAAAATATTGAGAAGGTTTTTCATACATTTTAATAATCCTATTTGAATATGTTGTTTCAAAATGTAAATTATAAGATAAATTTAACTGTAAATTGACTTCAAGATTTCTGATATAAAATAGTATGTAATAGTTAACATCGTTACCGTGAAAGCCGATACTACCATTATTCCTTCATATGAATATCGATTAGCTATCGCCCGCTAAAGTTAGCGTACAGTGGTATCAGCTAAAATTGGCAATGCAGGTGGATCGGACCTAATTTCCGCAGAAATGCTCGACGCGGATATTTTGACAGCCGCAGCTGTAATCACTCCAGTCATTTCGGATAGTTACAAACTTTAAACCATTAATCACATTGTTAGTTCAAAATGAAATAAATAATTACTGCTAATTGAATATTTTTACGTCTTTGGTTTCTTTCTAATAAAGTAGAATTTGTCTTAGTTTTTAGAAGATTGAAGCTTAATAGTAAGTTGCCTTTAAGCAACAGAAAATCCTGGTATAAGATGTGCTAAAATTCTAATAGTACTATATTATAAAATATGGTCTATCTTAATTCGTACTCTTACTGTAATATAAATGCGAAAGCTTAGATGGATGGATGGATGTTTGTTAGAGTTTGTATCCTAAACTGCTGAATGGATCTCGATGAAATTTGGCAAAGATATAGAGGATAGTTTGGAAGAATACATAGGCTACTTATTTTTTTAATTCAGCCTAACGGAGTCGCGGACAAAAGCTACTTTAACTAACTGAATAGTCTTGATCAGACTGTACAGTCACTATCTCCTGTCCTCGCTAATCACTTTGTTAGTTCCACTTTACTTTAGAGATGTATAGTGTTGTAACAAAACACTACATAATAATGATAAGGCTTAGTGCACACAATGCTATCGGTGTCATATTGAAGTAGGTCACATTTAAGTAAATGGTAACCCGATCTCTGTTCTGTGAAATCGGAAGATAGCTGACATAGCGTTATTGCGTAAGAGGCTAAAGGGATTGCAACAGCGTGGAATGAAATTAAGCTCGTGGTCTGTGACAAATCGATGCGGTCGACTTTGTGGTACATAAAACATTATCTGGCAACTACAATTGACACAGTTAGTAAACATCACGTTACACTATTTAAATGGCAATGATTAATATAAATATAGAAAGAACAACGAATTTGAAATAATTAAATCTTACTGATATTAGAAATGCAAAATAGGTGGATGGATGGTTGTTTGTTTGAGTTTGTAGCCTAAACGGCTGAACGGATCTTGATGAAATTTGGCATAGACGTTAAGGATAGTCTGGAAGAATACATGGGCTACTCACTTTTTTTAAGTGGACGGAGTCGCGGGCGAAAGCTAGAGTAAATGTAAATGTAAAATACATTTACCAATTGGCACAAATTAGAATTCAAACCATGTCGTATGAGAAAAATTAAAAGTAAAGATGTTAAAAGTAGATTTTTACTTTTATTTTTAAGATGGTTTCATCAGTTTTCTATTTAACCAATTTGTTGAGATTTATCGATGTTTTCAAAGGTTTTGAAAGTAAGGATTTAATCTCGAACATCTTTTATTACGTAGGTTTTTCAATGTCTATCGTTTGAGCGTGCACATAGAAGGCTACAGTATCACGGCCGGGGTTCAGCATTAGTTCGATGGCTATCTTGTTTGCTTTTATTCTTATAGAAAATTTTGTGCAGCCCAGTGAATGCAACTACGAGCTTTCCAATATCATGCGGATTATCCACTGTAAAATGTTGTAAAATTAAACGAGCATTTTTCGAAAATAGATCCAGTGTTCGTGGGATAGTGTTTATTTTTGAATGCAACTTTAAAGTATTTGTATTTTCCCTAAATATTGGTAACGGATTGGCGCGGCTCTCCACCGTAAGATAAGGATACAACTTGTATAGTGATACATTGAATGGATTACTATGCTGTGGTTTGTTTTATTTGCCTTCGTATACTAAGTTAAATGCCTTATTTTCTTCTTAATAAATCTTTATAAATGTGTAATTTAATGCATTATTTAAAAAATCTATAAATGGTTCTAGCCATCAATTTAAATGAAAATTGGTAGGTTTCTTTTAAGGAAAACTTATTATGCCTACCCTAACTCAGTGACATCTATATTATTATATATGGTTAGGGTATGGTAGGCTCCAAGCCCCTCAGTGAGGACGTATAGTGAGCTGGTGATGATGATGATGATGATAATATTTATTGCTTACTAATTCTTCAAGTTTTGTTTTGTTAATGACAGCCATTGTAACTTTTAAGTTATTTTTTCTTCGATATTTATTGTGATAATTTAAAAATTCTATGATATAATATTAATTACATTAATTTAATTTGGTTAAAATCTCGTTTCGATCTTTAGCAGTTGAGATAGAGCAGGACTAGAATTTTGTATTTGTCCGTCCATATTGGAGCGCTGTATGCATGAGCCGACGGCTTTATTGCGACCCGTTTACACTGGGTCTCGGCCATTCGATAATTTGTTTCAATTTGCCCATTTGAATTCGTAATTTCGTACAAGTTAATAGAAAGGTAAATAACACAATTTGGAGCCGTACATGCAAACGATTCGTGTATCTACATGCCTTTCTATTTTATTAACATTTAGTTCTACATTTTTTTCAATGCTTTAAAGCACTGAAAGCTTTACTAAGCTATTCAATTTAATCAAAATGAAAGAAAACTACGACAGCAAGATACAAAACAGCCTTCTTAGAAATCGTAGCCGTAGTTATGTCTTACCTATTTTTCTCTATGTTGCTAATAAGTCACAAGACTACCTCTAAAGCCATTTTATAATTACCAAGGCGTCACCGCAAGGTTAAAGCTATTTGATAGTGTTGGGTCACAATGCCTTGTACTTAAACTAGATAATGTTAACGATAAATGTTCAAAAACCCTTTCTGCGTGCTATCTAATCTAAACCACGTAACTAGATACTTTAACGATAATTCGAGCTATGAGTATGTTTTCACGAAGTAACGTATATCTAAATTATTATTTACCTTTTAAGTTTATAAAATTATAATATTTATTCTATAATTTAAAGCGGCAAAGACCTATTGTAATTTGTATAAATTTACACCTTCATTCCATAGACAGTAGAGAAGCATGAAATAAGTGAGTGTGTCGGACTGAGCAGATGAATGCCGTCCGATGCTTAAACGGCGCTACGAACCGTGAGAAGTCGTAGAGCGTAGAGCGTAGAGCGTAGCGGCTGGCAGTGGGCAGGGGACTTTAGCCGGCCGGCTTGACAGCAGTGTAATGGATTGTTTAGCTGCGCGCGGACGTCCGCCGCCGCCGTCGATCACTGACACCGACCTAATTACATGTAAATAAATACAGGGCCGCTCGCCTTGATCCGCCCCAGTCAACTCTCGGTACGTTGCTTCAAAGGAGAGTCGACCCGTACTCCGAACAATTGCTTTTTTAAATGCTCTCACTTATTGTTGGAAAAATAAAAGCCCTGATTAAAAGTATTCTTCGGGCACTGTATAACAATGGACCACCTGTTTTATTCAAATTATGTTTTTAAAATGCCCTTTATGAATAGGCAAAAGTTGTGGCGAAGGTTTGGGAATAAAAAATGAAGTCTCTTAAACTGAAAAGAATTGAAATACCTACGTAAAAAAGTAGACAGCATAACCTATCTCTGCTTACCCCGATGTGGGTACGAAATAAAAGTATATAGAATTGGAATTGTTCCGATTTTTTATTCATGTTAGATTTTCCTATAGAACGACATAGTAGTTCCAGGTGGTAAACAATGCACGGACTAAAAATCGACTGTCACAGAGAAAATGCTTTGAGCGCGTACGAGCGACACTGCGGAATAATTTTTTTTCGAATTATTTGCAGTTTTTTATTTTTATTTTAATACGTCACGTCTATATGGGCGTAAAAAGCAAACACCGGCGCTCCCCTTGCCTCGCATACTGCACGAAAGAGATACTTGGCTTCTTATAGACTTACAGAACTACTTAATGTGTCAAGATAAGTTCCGAGGAAATAAATAAAGTTGATATGAGAACGGTACAAAAGCGCGAACAAATACTCGCAATAAATTATATCAGTCTATACGGGAAGGGTGCAACGTAAGAGGGTGGGATGGCATTGATAATTATATAGGAGCTCGGATCCCGTGGGTACAGTAAACTGACTGGCTGTGTTTGCGAATTGCGATATCGACCACGGGCTTGTGTACACCTGTGTGTCATTACCCCACAGCTCGGACGGAGCACAACATACCATGTATAAGTGTGACAGATTTATACAAAATATTTCATTTGCCAGTCGGAATTCATGTAATTATCTGCTTTAGCTGATCTCTGAAATTCTGATGCTGGCATATTTAATTAAAATTTTAATAAATATGCTGGTAGACAACTTTAGTTTGACTTGTAATGTATCACTTTCATATACATTCATATATTTCCATTTATTGTAAAACTGCTTCGAACTTTGGTTCATTTGCTACAGGTTTGGCTAACCCTGAAGCTTATGTGTGGTTTGTCGATACATATTCCTACACAAGGGTGATCAAAAATAATTGAGTATAATTTATTAAATTAATTTACAGTTACAAGTGAAAAATATGGTGAGAGTCTCTACAATTTTAAAATCACAGTCGTTACAATAAACTTCCAATTTTATTTGTAGCATTATTTAAGTATCCTTTTAGATCGAGGTACTAAATTCCTAGATCCAATTTTCAGCCTAATCGAATAGCAGCAATTTCAAGTAATCGTTGCCTAAAGGTAAAAGTAGTTTACATTTCTCATTGAGTCTTCTATTTTGATTAAAATGAATGAATTTCCAATTGCGAATTGTAAGTTTCTGTACGTTTATCGGATTTCGTATTTGTTGCTTTTGTCTTTTAAAACGCTCTCTGTTTTGTTTACTCAGTCGTGCAAATTTAGTTTCGGATATTTTGTGTTTCAACGTTTAAATGGATTCTATTTTTATATAGGTTTCAACAAATTCATATCGTTGTTTGTTTATGAATTAAATGTCAAATGACAATTGAATATTACTGGGATTTTTAGAGATAAAAACTATGAAAACTGTAATTTATAGTACTGCTATCGTTATATTAGAACTTTTAATCTCATATTTTATTTTGTTATCTCTAGTGTATGCCAAAACGGGTAAAAAATACCTGTTATCCTTTTTCTTTTTTGAATGTGTTTGAGTTTGTTTGTGATATATACTAATCCTGCAGTTCAGACTGAGAGAGTGGTCTGCACTTCTTCATTTAATGTCTCCCGGCGGACCTGGCGCATATTTCTGCATGCAAAACTCACAACTCCTATTTGATACTCATATCCGTATACATTTTTCGGTCTTATTTTGTATAACGTTATCCAAAAAAATATATTAAATTATCTATACAGCTCAACCACATTAAGATTGTTTGACCCAAAAAAGTAAGTAAACAAAAGCCTTGAATCGTAAGTATGACATCAACAGCAATGACCCTAAAAACTAATGTTCGATAACGGATCGGGTCGGACAATGGAGCCATGTTGTCAATAAAATATGGAAAGTTTTAGAAGAAAAACAAACGCCAACTTGTTCGGTTGTGCATTATCAAAACAATTGGATTGGAGATATGAAAGTTAAATAAATTTAAATTACAAAATCTCTTAATCTTTAAATCTCAAAAGGAAACTTTAAATGGTTTTTTGCTTAGAAGTAAATCACGATAAAAGTTGTTTCGCAAGTGAATTGTAGCAAATGTTCAAAGTTTATAATCACCTTACAAAATGCAATAGTGTGCGGGAATTTCACTTATGCTTATTAAATTTTCTCTGTACGGAGACAAGAAAATGTAAAGCTAGTTTTCACAGAGGACATGCAACAAGGCTCAGCCGCGCGGCACATTGGCCCCACACAAAATATTGTGCAGCTAGGGTAAACGCGCCGCTCTAACTTCCAATACAATATAAATTGCACTTTGAAAATGCCCTGTACAACAAGCCGTGTAAACAATTTGCAACTCTAATACAAAACATGAGGTCGCTTTTTACTGCGATGGGCCACAGCGTGGAGCAGTGCCGTAATACCGGTAATGTGGTGTCGCCTTTCTGTGGCGAGATAAGGGTACGCGACATTGACTATTCAAAGGGTTGCGGTCTTCAAAATTTGCGCTCAATAAGTCCAAAATACCTATGCTAAAACCGATGAGATGGAATGTGTTTTATTATGGCCCTAAAAATTTAGTATCTCATCTTCAACGATGAATTATTTATAAACATTTCAGTAAGAATTTCGTACCTACTATGCTCAACACATTTTTTCTTTAGCTTTACAATAATCAAAAGTCGTTTTTTAACATTAAAAAGATGTAATGATACGTACCGATGCGCTAAAAATGACTCAGATAAGCGTTCATTTACTAATTAACATTATAATTAAATTGGTAGATATTACTTTTCCGGTTAGAGTGGAATGTTGAATTATTTTGAATTTTCACAATTGTACGAGGCATGGTAAAGTTAGGGTGAAAGTGAGTGACTTTTATTACGGAACCAAAATATAAGCCGTGCAATTGTTACCTGGCACAGTGGTACCGGTAAATCCGACGAAGAATTTAAAATTAAATTGAAAACAAAACTTGTTACATTTCACAGAACCAACCTTAGAGGAAAGCTAACTTTAAGAGTTAGAAAATAAGCTATGTAATGTAACTGCGGGGAGAGTTGCTTGATCAACGTAAATCTAAAAGTGGTCCGGTTTGCTCATTCTGTGAGCGTGGCGGCGGTGGTTTATTTATTTGCAATTTGTAGGATATAGCTTGCTAGGTACCTTAATGAGGCAATAACAATAAATAAAGACCCAAAACTTTTCTCAGCACTTCACCCTCGCGCACTCGCGGCGGACCCTTGCGAGGTACCGAGCTACTTCTACTCGCATGAAGCAGAATAAATATATTATTATGTAGATTTGCTACGCTCACTTTTATTTATGAGTTATACGAGTACAAACGTATGCGGTGTCTAAATTGGATTGCGTTAATAAGTAAAATACTATTAAAGGGAAATTTAGAACCCTTTTTAATTAAGTTAACCTTCAATTAATCGTTTTGATGTCATTGTATTTTTACTCCAAAATAGATCAGTCTTAATTTAATTCACTTTTCTTTAGTAATATTGTATTGTATTTGGTTGGTAACCTCACTTTTTATGTAAAGCGATGTTTAAAGTGTGATATAAATAGGTATATAGACCAGTATATATGTAGTTGTAGTCGTGTAGAATCAATGTGCTCAGTTCAGGTGTTCGCCGGGTCCCAGGGGCACAGTAAAGTCTCCGCCTTGCGGTGAGCACGCCGTAATAAGAGTGGTCCATGTTATATGCACTCCAGCTATCTTATTAAGCTCTGAATTTACAAAATAAATTATAGGTATTTTTTTAAGGACAAATAAATTGTATTGAAATGGAAGGTCATAAATTTTAATATGTTCCTTTGTTTTTTACGTACATACTTTTCAATATAGTTGCACAAAATGATTGTAAAATTGATTTACAGAAAATAATAATGATGGCTTAAATAATATTTCGCAATGGTCACCTGGAATCGAAGTGTAATTCTAAATTATGCTGATTTACTTGTAACTAAAAAGATGTTTAATTTCAACTTTAATAAATAAATAAAATTTGTTCTACCACAACTTTATAATATCTCATAAACTTTAACATAATTCCCATTCGATCCACTTCACCGCGCGGTTGCTGCAATCTACGGACTAAGTTTTCATATTGAAATTATTACTTTATACTTTGTTATAACACAACTTTAAATCGTTTCTATTAACACATAAAATTGATTAGTAAATTATGTATTTTATAACGTTGGTGTTTCACTTTTTATTAATATGAATGACAAATAAAATCGTTAATAAATGAATATTTATTTAGAGTGGCTGGTGTCGGGCGCGGACCGCAAAATGCGTGCGGCATTTCATTACGTATACATTGACAAGCAACGCATTGCCGATTAATATTCAGCAATAATGCACAAAAACACGGCGTTATTTCACAATTATTGTGTCATTTACTGAATATTGTAGATTAAATTCCGCTGATTACCGTTCGTGATGTGGATTCGCAGGTGATTCTTTGTCATATAATGATTACAATAATTCACAATCGAGGTACGACATTGTACATCGGGTAATTTATTGTACATCAGTTTAATTATAAATTTCAATTGCGGTTTCTCTTTTATTCGAGGTAAATCATGACGTTGAAAATCTCCCTTTATTATTCGATTGATGTTGAACGAAAAACAGGTTAATTATTCGAATTAAAATGATGCCACAACTCTGACGAAGTAAAACATTATATTTGCAGAATTTTTTGTGTTTTAGTTTAATTAAATCGCATTTTTGAACAATTTATATTAAAGGTAATTTGAATTTTAGTTACTGTCTTAAGCTTAATGTAAAATGTAACATAAAACGACACAAATTAACATGTTTTTGTAAAACATAATGTAGGTAGTAGTACAAAGAAGTGGGAATACGTAGCGAGATAGAGGCGGCAATGATATAGTGCCGGGCTGGCGGCCGCTCCCTCAGGGACGATAAACCCTTCCCGCCGCTTCCCGTCTACTCTTCTTTATGGGAAGGCCGGAATGGCCAGCCCAGGTGAACAGGTAGCTAGATTGCGAAAGTATTTTTAGAACATCTTGTCGGTCGTTGGGTGTTTTTCCTTTGTTATCAAATGTGTTGGTTCTTCCAACGCGTTTAAAGGATGCCTTAATATGGTAGTAAGCTTTGGGTGTTTATGTAGGGTGAGATAAAAAGTGTATATCGAAAAAGCTTTCATTACAACGTATTCTCATATTACAATATACATTTTTTGTAAGTTTGGATAGTATAAGCCTACATTTCGTGTTTAAGTTTTTTTTTATATATATTATAATGTGGCAAATTAATAACCGGGACTTGGATATCCTGAACAAAACAATTCGGTTACATTGAAAATATTCCTATGTTAATGATAATTATTTACACAGTCATAATTATTTGCACGAGATTGATACAGTTGAGACCATGACATAAACCGATGAGACATTTCATGACTTAAGACAAAATAATCTAGGTAAAATTGTAACGTTGTTCAATATCGATATCTCTAGAATCAATCGTTAGATTGGCAGTACTACCCTCGATGCCGTCTACAAGCGTGTACATGCGGCAAGCAGTAAGGTCAGAGATCAACTTCGATTTAAAGGTCAGCCGATTAATTCAACTTGTAGAGTTTTCTCGACACGACAGGGCTTTCTGTGTTAGTCATGTTATTAAATTAAAATAGAATATAGCGCAAAAGTGCATTTATTATTCCAGTTTATAATTTCCTATCTTACTGTAAACAATATTTATTTATGACATGCAAAGAGAACTGAAACGATAATGTAATTTATAAAAGAATATTCCACGTTGTACGCTTGAAAGAAATATTAAATTTGATCAAAGTTACGTTGGAATTGCAGCAACAGAATAAAAAATCCGACAATGTTATTTCCATTTGAAATGATACAGGTCTTTTATCGCATATTGTAGCAAAGCTTTCGTTGTTTGATATCTTTCTAGCTTTATTTGCAAATCGCGTGCTACGGGTACAAGTTTACACTCGTTATACTTGTTGAATTAACTTTACTCCAAAATATACTTCGCATGAAATGTTACCTTTTTTATTTCCCGTCATTTTAGAGTATTTTCCATTTGAGAATTGTTTTAGGTGGTTCAATTTGGTCAAGACATTTAGGTTAAAGCGTAAATGGACGGCTTGATTTAATTTTACTAACAGATACGTGACAGTGTTATACTGATTTTTTATTTTATTTAAGAAATAAAGTCGAATGCATAATGTTATACGTTAAATGAATTTATCATGTGTTAGTTTTATATAATAGTTATGCAATTCAGAGATATTTATTTAACTAAATGTAATTTACTAAGGTAAGATGAAGGGAACCTAGTTGTAGTTGATTGTTAAAATAGAGTGGACTTGTTGGTATATCCGCATGAGGCATGAATTTGTAATGAAAAGCTCAGAGCAGAGAGGTGCATTTTGCGGCAGCCGCAGTTTGTGCGCGATTGCCACTCCGGGGCACGTTTGTGTTCAACTAACAAGTGCTGCTCTACCTAACTATCACTTCTTTGTATAACACACGAGCCTTAAGACGTGCCGAGGAAGATATTGATTCGGTACCTACTTACAGTATGATAATATTTACATGAATTAAATTTTGCAAAAGATTTTAACAAATCGGATTCCTTCAGAATTCGATGAATGTATATGTATCTGTAATTACTAGCCGATTTCTACAAAATAAAATGAATAATCTCCACTAAAAGACTATTAGCGCAACTGTTCAATGATTCGTACGATTTAAAATTAAATATTTGCAAGCTCATTGTTTGAAGTGATGTAAACTGCATACGTACTTCAGGAACATGGTTGAATGTTTGATTGAAGCTAATTTGTGTTAAAATAGCCAGCAAACTCCTAATTATCATGCAAATTGATCGTTCAGATATTACCGCAATTATAAAATAGCGCTCGTCAAAATATGTGGGGCGGTTATCGGTTGTTTTAATGCATCGAATCGAAAGAGAACGATGAACGTGCTAACAAATTATAATATTATATTAGGCACATTGATAAACTCTATTTTGGGACGTTTAATGAAAACAATTATTTAACGACGGTCTCATTTCAGCCGGTTGAAATTCTGAACGGTGCATTATTTAATGCTCCTTTGTCATGTTCCCTGAATATTGTAATTACAATTTTAGAGAGTAATTTCTCCGAGAGTATTTGTGCATTAATGTAATGAAAATTATACTATATGATGGTGAATACATCTAGAAAATGTACGAAGGCATAAGGCTTAGAACAATTTTTAACAGAATTTGTGGACTTTGTTCCCGCCTTTTGGCTCTGTTGTCCCTACTTACGAGACTCATGGCCTCTTATAACATTGAAGACTGAAAAACCCAGAAAACAAACACAATAAGATACTGAAAGAAGGGAAGGACTTAGTTTCATAGTTTTATTTTAAAAATTCTACATAGATTTATAAGTTGTACGTTTAATATGAAAGTAAAAAAGGTAGAGTGGTGGTGAACGGCTGGGCATAGCGCGGCGGACCCGATCCGAGCGAAGCCGGATGTCAACATTTGCTCATGCGATTTCACCCCCGAGGCGGCCGGGAAATGACATGCTCTCCTTTATTTCATTCCACTCTTTAGAGCTCCACTATGCAATTCCATGCGAAATTTTCAAAGAAACATCCCTCAGATGAAGCTTATGAGTTTTTAAAATTATGCATAAGCATGCTCCGCGGTATTGTTGGTAGATGAATATTAACGTTAAATAAAGAGAGTTAGTTTATCTCATTCACAAAGCTGCTTTATTTTACTTTATGCTAATTACCTGCATAACTTTAATAGTTTTCGTAGTAAATTATGTTTTGAAATACTCTGTTTAACGAAAATGTGGTATTTCAAATTGGGGCAAAGTGATTTGATTTATTGTATTATCTTAGGTCATAGTTCATTCGTGAACAGCCATTAGTTGGCATTTTTTTATAACGTTTAACAAATATTGGCATTTAATACAATTAGATTCAGTAAATAAGTAAATTGCAAAATTATCACAAGAGTTTTAAACAAAATTTGTATCAGTAAAATCGTGGCCATAAAACTAGTAAAACAACGATTGGAATCAACAAAATGTGCAATTTAGTTACGTGTTAAAATTTTAAAGCTCCGCCGAGCGAAACTAGTGAATACATAATACCTATTATATGAACTTTATTACTCGCTTTGGAATAGTAAAAATGGTATTCACATTTTTCCAAAGCAAAATGGAGGGATGAAAGTGTGCGTCACCGACGACCGAGGGAAGGAGAAATCACGGCAGCAAACATTGACTTTAGACTTTTACTCTTTTACTCACTTAGCCTAACTCCGGCTGCACTACGAATCACTTCACTCGGAGCGAGGAGAAAGTTTTATACAATCTAAATGTTTTAAAAACGTCTAGCATGAATCAGTCTAAATAGGCGATTGATAACATCTCGGCCCGTTAATTCTGCGGCGCCCTCTTTCTGCCTTCCTAACACTTTGTATTCATTCGCTTTTAGTTTGAATTAAAATTGTATAACAGTTTATTGTATTGTTAGGAATTAGTAGGAAACTGAAGGAAAAATGGGGGGTAGTTTTATAAAACACTTGCAAGGAGTCGCACAGGGCTCAGTCAGACAGTCCGTCAGTCGCTCGGAAGCTCGATAGCTGAGTACATTTCTAGTCGTCACTATGGAACGTTCGATATCTTTACATATGTAGTTGACTTTGTGTTAGTTTTAAAGTAATTAACAAGGTTGATTTGGCCGATCGTCCATATTATTTTTTTAAATCATTTGTTTCGAAATACCTAAAATCAGAAGCGGGGATAGGATTCGCGTGATTCTAGCCTTAACGCTCACCCTGAATGTTGTAAAATTTACGTTAAAAAAGTGAAAGTTAAAGATATCGATCGTTACTGTGATTGCGATAGTCGTAATTTCGACAAGTCTAAACGTGTCTAGTTTGAGATCGCAGTTGTATACAAGTACTTTGAAGATACTTGAAAAAGTCATTTGAGACACGTCACTGGGAAAAAACATGTTGGAACATGCAAGTAGTGAGGCGAACTTGATTTCCTTGCCATGTATTGTAAGACGGAATTGTTTAATTAATACTTCGGTAAGATCCAACCAATATTTTTATATTTCGAATTGTTATGCAAAGGTGCATTAATTTTGAAGTATGGTTAACAATTGCTAAGCTGTTGCTTAATGATTTAGTTGAGTTTTCTCAATTTATAAAAAAGCCTAGCAGATGTAAAATTAATGTTACACGTGTTATGTGAATTCATATTTTGGTAAAGTCTGGGTGTATATCGATGATGTTTTGAGGCTAAGACCATAGACTGAGGCTTTCTATTTTACATAAAGCTTTAGTGATGTAGGTTGTGGGTTTTTCATTAATTCAATTAATGTTAACCTAACCTAACAATGGAAATTAAATTCAGTTTTTCGTTATATTAGTAAGGGTCAGGTAGGGCCGAGCGTTTATAAGATTAAAGTATTTTTCTGAATCAGCTGAATATCGTTATGACTTGATAGTCATTGATGCTTTCCTTAAGCAGTTTATTTTATGCAAAATGTCGTCATACTCCAGATCAATTATAACCTCATTTCACGAACATGACTTTTATGTTTTATTAACGAAAATCGATCGTTATTAATAGAAGTTGGTTGTTTGAAAGTGTGAATTACGAAATTGAGAAAATGCAGAATTAATTGTCGATTAAGGGTGAAAGCCACCATGTGTTTTTTAATTAGTTTTTGTGTAAGTGCAGTCAATTGGAGAGTTTTAGCAAGCCGTCGGCTTGTGCAGTCGGAGTACACATCTGTGCAGCCGATGAGGGGACGCCCTGTGACATGCCCGGCTACAAGCAGCACCTGTGCGATCCTGCAGCGCGCCTACGACGCGTCTGGCTGCATGCAGCGCATCCACAGCGCGCATGGCTAAGTGCAGTACACCTGCAACGCGCATGGGTACATGTAGCGCGCTTGCATTGCCTGTGACTTCATACAGCGCGTCTGCGACGCAACTGCCTACGAGCAGGTGTGAGTACTGCGTACGAATGTGAGTAAAATTTGTATTGAAGTTTTAATACTCAAACAAAGCAATAAGTCGCTGTTGTCTTTAGTGACTGCTATCGGAACCTTGACATTCGTCAAATTGTTACCATCCATAGTAACCTCAATAGTCAGACTAAGCAGTTACTTTACCAAGCTGCTGAGTGCGTTGATATTTAAGTCCAGTTGCTTCAACGTTGACAATATGTCATGGAAGCGTAGCACAATAGTCAAGTTGCATATTTAATTCGTAACTACATAGCTACAATAGATCGTTTTAAGTCTTGGTATAAGTTCAGGTGAAAATGGTAAGGTGTTGTGATTACTGCGATACACCTTCCTTCGTCACATATCTTTCTTGATACGTTGTATTTTGTGTAATAAATGTTGACTTGCATATGGTTATGTTTGTGGGCGGATTTTGGTGTGTTTTGTGCAGATACCGACATTGAAAGAGAGGAAGCGTTTCCGACTCATGTTGCTGAGCCACGAGACGATGAGACGGCGCTAACCAACACATCGAGTGCGAGTGTGGCACTTGTGTCACCAGCCAACGTTCCTGTGGAGCATGTGGTTGATGAGCCGTGTGCGTGTCCGCGACACGTCTGGTACATGCAGCGCTCCCGCTACGTGCCTGAATTCGTGCAGCGCACCTGAGACGCGTATGGCTACGCATATTCTCCATGTCATGCATATGTATTGTTTGAAGATCCGAGGTAGTTGTTACTGGATCTATGTTGGTTGACGATCCGATGTAGTTGTTACTGGATCTATGTTGGTTGATGATCCGATGTAGTTGTTACTGGATCTATGTTGGTTGACGATCCGATGTAGTTGTTACTGGATCTGTCTAGTTTTGTGATCCGATGTAGTTGATACTGGATCTGTTCTGTTTGGTGATCCGATGTAGTTGTTACTGGATCTATGTTGGTTGACGATCCGATGTAGTTGTTACTGGATCTATGTTGGTTGACGATCCGATGTAGTTGTTACTGGATCTATGTTGGTTGACGATCCGATGTAGTTGTTACTGGATCTATGTTGGTTGACGATCCGATGTAGTTGTTACTGGATCTATGTTGGTTGACGATCCGATGTAGTTGTTACTGGATCTATGTTGGTTGATGATCCGATGTAGTTGTTACTGGATCTATGTTGGTTGACGATCCGATGTAGTTGTTACTGGATCTATGTTGGTTGACGATCCGATGTAGTTGTTACTGGATCTATGTTGGTTGACGATCCGATGTAGTTGATACTGGATCTGTTCTGTTTGGTGATCCGATGTAGTTGTTACTGGATCTATGTTGGTTGACGATCCGATGTAGTTGTTACTGGATCTATGTTGGTTGACGATCCGATGTAGTTGATACTGGATCTGTTCTGTTTGGTGATCCGATGTAGTTGTTACTGGATCTATGTTGGTTGACGATCCGATGTAGTTGTTACTGGATCTATGTTGGTTGACGATCCGATGTAGTTGATACTGGATCTGTTCTGTTTGGTGATCCGATGTAGTTGTTACTGGATCTATGTTGGTTGACGATCCGATGTAGTTGTTACTGGATCTATGTTGGTTGACGATCCGATGTAGTTGTTACTGGATCTATGTTGGTTGACGATCCGATGTAGTTGTTACTGGATCTATGTTGGTTGACGATCCGATGTAGTTGTTACTGGATCTATGTTGGTTGACGATCCGATGTAGTTGTTACTGGATCTATGTTGGTTGACGATCCGATGTAGTTGTTACTGGATCTATGTTGGTTGACGATCCGATGTAGTTGTTACTGGATCTATGTTGGTTGACGATCCGATGTAGTTGTTACTGGATCTATGTTGGTTGACGATCCGATGTAGTTGTTACTGGATCTATGTTGGTTGACGATCCGATGTAGTTGTTACTGGATCTATGTTGGTTGACGATCCGATGTAGTTGTTACTGGATCTATGTTGGTTGACGATCCGATGTAGTTGTTACTGGATCTATGTTGGTTGACGATCCGATGTAGTTGATACTGGATCTGTTCTGTTTGGTGATCCGATGTAGTTGTTACTGGATCTATGTTGGTTGACGATCCGATGTAGTTGTTACTGGATCTATGTTGGTTGACGATCCGATGTAGTTGTTACTGGATCTATGTTGGTTGACGATCCGATGTAGTTGTTACTGGATCTATGTTGGTTGACGATCCGATGTAGTTGTTACTGGATCTATGTTGGTTGATGATCCGATGTAGTTGTTACTGGATCTATGTTGGTTGACGATCCGATGTAGTTGTTACTGGATCTATGTTGGTTGATGATCCGATGTAGTTGTTACTGGATCTATGTTGGTTGACGATCCGATGTAGTTGTTACTGGATCTATGTTGGTTGACGATCCGATGTAGTTGTTACTGGATCTATGTTGGTTGACGATCCGATGTAGTTGTTACTGGATCTATGTTGGTTGACGATCCGATGTAGTTGTTACTGGATCTATGTTGGTTGACGATCCGATGTAGTTGTTACTGGATCTATGTTGGTTGACGATCCGATGTAGTTGTTACTGGATCTATGTTGGTTGATGATCCGATGTAGTTGTTACTGGATCTATGTTGGTTGACGATCCGATGTAGTTGTTACTGGATCTATGTTGGTTGACGATCCGATGTAGTTGTTACTGGATCTATGTTGGTTGACGATCCGATGTAGTTGTTACTGGATCTATGTTGGTTGATGATCCGATGTAGTTGTTACTGGATCTATGTTGGTTGACGATCCGATGTAGTTGTTACTGGATCTATGTTGGTTGACGATCCGATGTAGTTGTTACTGGATCTATGTTGGTTGACGATCCGATGTAGTTGATACTGGATCTGTTCTGTTTGGTGATCCGATGTAGTTGTTACTGGATCTATGTTGGTTGACGATCCGATGTAGTTGATACTGGATCTGTTCTGTTTGGTGATCCGATGTAGTTGTTACTGGATCTATGTTGGTTGACGATCCGATGTAGTTGTTACTGGATCTATGTTGGTTGACGATCCGATGTAGTTGTTACTGGATCTATGTTGGTTGACGATCCGATGTAGTTGTTACTGGATCTATGTTGGTTGACGATCCGATGTAGTTGTTACTGGATCTATGCGCCTGTGTGCGAACAGCGCGCCTGTCTTCGTGTGTCGCGCCTGTGTGCGAACAGCGCGCCTGTCTTCGTGTGTCGCGCCTGTGTGCGAATAGCGCGCCTGTCTTCGTGTTGTCGCGCCTGTGTGCGAATAGCGCGCCTGTCTTCGTGTGTCGCGCCTGTGTGCGAACAGCGCGCCTGTCTTCGTGTTGTCGCGCCTGTGTGCGAATAGCGCGCCTGTCTTCGTGTGTCGCGCCTGTGTGCGAACAGCGCGCCTGTCTTCGTGTGTCGCGCCTGTGTGCGAACAGCGCGCCTGTCTTCGTGTGTCGCGCCTGTGTGCGAATAGCGCGCCTGTCTTCGTGTGTCGCGCCTGTGTGCGAACAGCGCGCCTGTCTTCGTGTGTCGCGCCTGTGTGCGAATAGCGCGCCTGTCTTCGTGTGTCGCGCCTGTGTGCGAATAGCGCGCCTGTCTTCGTGTGTCGCGCCTGTGTGCGAATAGCGCGCCTGTCTTCGTGTGTCGCGCCTGTGTGCGAATAGCGCGCCTGTCTTCGTGTGTCGCGCCTGTGTGCGAATAGCGCGCCTGTCTTCGTGTGTCGCGCCTGTGTGCGAATAGCGCGCCTGTCTTCGTGTTGTCGCGCCTGTGTGCGAATAGCGCGCCTGTCTTCGTGTGTCGCGCCTGTGTGCGAACAGCGCGCCTGTCTTCGTGTGTCGCGCCTGTGTGCGAACAGCGCGCCTGTCTTCGTGTGTCGCGCCTGTGTGCGAACAGCGCGCCTGTCTTCGTGTGTCGCGCCTGTGTGCGAATAGCGCGCCTGTCTTCGTGTGTCGCGCCTGTGTGCGAATAGCGCGCCTGTCTTCGTGTTGTCGCGCCTGTGTGCGAACAGCGCGCCTGTCTTCGTGTGTCGCGCCTGTGTGCGAACAGCGCGCCTGTCTTCGTGTGTCGCGCCTGTGTGCGAACAGCGCGCCTGTCTTCGTGTGTCGCGCCTGTGTGCGAACAGCGCGCCTGTCTTCGTGTGTCGCGCCTGTGTGCGAATAGCGCGCCTGTCTTCGTGTGTCGCGCCTGTGTGCGAACAGCGCGCCTGTCTTCGTGTGTCGCGCCTGTGTGCGAACAGCGCGCCTGTCTTCGTGTGTCGCGCCTGTGTGCGAACAGCGCGCCTGTCTTCGTGTGTCGCGCCTGTGTGCGAACAGCGCGCCTGTCTTCGTGTGTCGCGCCTGTGTGCGAACAGCGCGCCTGTCTTCGTGTGTCGCGCCTGTGTGCGAATAGCGCGCCTGTCTTCGTGCATCACGTCTGCGTCTTGCCTGTACGTGAACAGCGCGCCTGTCTTCGTGTGTCGCGCCTGTCTACAAGCAAAGCACCCGCGACGCGTTGGTTGCGAGCAGCGAGCCCGCGACGCGTCTACCTACAAGCAGCATGCCGCCTGTCAGCAAAGCGCGCGACAGCGCAGCATCTACCAACGAGCCGCGAATCAGCGCAGCGCCTGTCACCGTGCCGCGTGAGAACGAGCCGCGCACACGCGCAGCTCCTGCCTGTGAGCTGGAATCTACTGCCAGAGACGGATTCCGCAACATTGAAGACACTGGAAGAATGAGACCGTGGACGGTCTCCTGTCAGGAGAGGCCGTGTTAGGAATTAGTAGGAAAACTGAAGGAAAAATGGGGGGTAGTTTTATAAAACACTTGCAAGGAGTCGCACAGGGCTCAGTCAGACAGTCCCTCAGTCGCTCGGAAGCTCGATAGCTGAGTACATTTCTAGTCGTCACTATGGAACGTTCGATATCTTTACATATGTAGTTGACTTTGTGTTAGTTTTAAAGTAATTAACAAGGTTGATTTGGCCGATCGTCCATATATTTTTTTAAATCATTTGTATCGAAATACCTAAAAGTATAATTATTGGTATTTTTAAGAAAATATTAAGACATTATTGCACAGTATTCGATTTACGTAAAATAGTTTCTTGAACACTGACTTTAAATTTACTTCTCTTCGAGTATTTCTCGGCTGATAAGATTCTCTGCAAAGATCACTGCTCCCACTTCATACTACCTGACCGTTTGAGTAACTGCTTGCTTTTAATCTTTTCAGACTCTAAAATATCCGCTCATTAACTTGTGTACCCACTTCAGACATCAGCGATTTGTTACTTCAAATCGTGCCGATAGAATGAAAGAGCGCTTCGATCCGAAGCAAGTTGTACGGATGTATTTTCATCTCCGTTATTCACCTGGGGCATTTCGCTCGCAAAACAACACTTAAATATGTTGTAACAAAATGTTCAATCGACTTGACATGTTTATTATTTGTTTTATCAATCGGTTTTCGTAGTGTAATTTTGAGAGTGCGTTTAGGACATTCTGTAAACAATTAATTTATTAACAGTGATTTTTATATATGAATTCTACTAGCTAGTGTATTGTCTTTCTATTCATGGACTAGTATACAAAGTTTTACGTATTCATTATTATCTAGCTTAATTGTAACTAAAATATCAGCATTGTATTTATGTTAAACTTTTAATGGTATTCTTTGTGTTCGTTGTCGGAGTGTAGCGTCGCGTTTCAGTTCCAACTTTAAGCGTATTTTCATCTGCTCAGAAACCCTTTTAAGCGTCGAGACGACGTAGAAAACAGGCAAAGGATACATTTAGATAATCTCGACGAGAATCATCCGAGTACGGAGGTGTCTATTCGACTAGCGAACGATAAATATTTGAATATTTTATCGCCGAATTCTGATAAAGGGATGTAAATGACTACTCGTCCAATTTGCATTGAACAGATTAACGTCATAATCGGAGCGATTCAATCAGCGATCTCCGGGAACTCGCTCTGGACCAGTCTGCCTGTGGGCCAGCGGGGGAGGGTAGGCAGGGGAAGGGACGTCAGGGAGGCGCCGATGGCATTTATGGGGCTACTAATAACTTCAGATAAAATGCTAATTTTGTGTTCATTCGATTTGAGAGCAGAAGATACGGCGCTATCTCTTAAACTAAGCTCTAAAGGTATGTCTTTTTTAATGAAATTGTAACCTGTATTCTTGATACTTTAAGAAGAACTCGATCAGATTACTTTAACAAAGTCTTGACTATAGTTGGACTCTTTGGAGTCTTTGGTACAACACCGTACCGTCGATGACGCAATAGTATGTCACAAACTAAAAATGAATACAGTATACCATTAGGTAATGTCTATTATTGTTAAGAAATGGCATATACCCATAAAGAATTCCATTGATTTCAATACAGCTTAAGCAATCGGATGTAAGTGCGCGCTTGTCATATTGATTCAGCGTTGGCCGTGAGTGTTTTCGGAAGCTTAGATAAGGCGGAACGTGCCTGCCGCCGCCTCCGCCGGACCAGCGCTGTGGACCTTTATTCTTTACACTTACGATACCGTGTAAGCGTTGTGTTATAAACAGCAAACCACAAACTTCTACTCTAAGTGATTGCTTTACACATATGTTGAATTCACTAGAGAAACATTTGACATAGAACTTTATAGGTAGATAGAGTACGACTTTTGTAAATTGTACTTAGAGCGGGCGCACACCTTTGACAAAACTATCGCACAGCTGTTATGCGATTGTCTATTATTTCGAAGCCAATTCAACTGTTTAGTTGCACAACTAAAAATCGAGAAGTGTGCGCACCTCCATATAAGCTCATAGGAATCAAAGCGAGACTAAACAGTTATGCGATAGTTTAGTTTCAGGTGTGTGCACATTCTTAATATTACTTGAACGACTTGATAACGAATTTGCACATCATTAATTGATCGTAATAGCCCTGGTTTTTTTTATCGTTTAAAATCCATGAATACATTTCGAATATTTACCAGTTATGGTAACATTTAATCGCCTAATGTACCTGGCAATTAATATATCCGGATGTATGTTGAATTGCTTTATCTCGTAGCGCAGTGCATTCGGTAGGCAATTTGTAAGCTGTAAGTCTAAGAGCACTGGTCGCACGTTATACAGTTAGTCTATGCTCGCCTTCCACTATATTGGACCCCTTTGATGCCAACGAGAAATGTTCTATATAGTTACTATCGTTACCTTAAGACATTCGATTTCTAAACGAAATATGCATTCATAACGAATACCAGCGCATATACGATGCATCTTGGAATATCTACTACCGTACTACGAATATTTTCACTATTTCGTAAATGGATCGATTTCGAAAAACTTTTATGAAAACTACTAGCTTTCGCCCACGACCCAGTCCGCGTGGAATTAAAAAAAAGAAAAGTAAGTAGCCTATGTGTTCTTCCAGACTATACTCTACATCTGTGCCAAATTTGATCTGTCTAGCCGTTTAGGCTACAAACTCTAACAAACGTCCATCCATCTATCTAAACTTTCGCATTTATTTTAGTAAGATTGAAATAGCATAGAAAAAGTTGTTATTTTATATGTTTTAAATTTAGACAAACAATAAAAAAAGCAGTATTTTTACAGTTCTGAATGTAATTAAACTAATAATAAGTTATTTTACATAATGCAAACGATCTAGTGAAGTAAATAGAATCTTAGATACTTTATAAGTTATGTAGCTCAATAAAGAAAGGAGATAATTTTGTAGGCATATTTTCAAATATGTTATCAAATCAATTAACATTTTTGTTGGACAACTTTATGTGATGTAAGTTAACGATCGTTAAGTTACCCGCAGTGAAGTAAAATACTAGAGGCGCAGAATTATAACTAGATTAATGTTCGGTAAGTGAAACTGCTTCGCTTAAACTTTAAAACTTAGCGGATAGCGACTTTTTGTATTATTTCTAACGAACCGAAACGCCTTCGGAATTCATTAGTTCCGAAACTAGAGAGTTACTGCGACTGTTTCAATATATGCTTTCTCGACGAACTTTCTCGAAGGTTGGTTTATTTTCTTAATACGTCTTGCTGCATATGCCTTATTATTTTGTGAAATGTCTCCTATTAAAAAAAATAAAACAAACGAAAATATTTAAGGATGTTTTCTAAAGATATCAATAATTTTTATTATAATACAAGTCATTTGAGGTTAAAAATCAATCCAAATTAAGCGTCCGATAAGTACATTAAATGGTTTTGTACAAACATTCAAAGTATTAACTTTAGTTTAATATAAAGGAAATGTTTCAGAATTAACATAACTGGAATATGATATCCCATAACGAGTGTTGTATCTGTGATTAAGAAAGCCGGGAGCTAATGTAGAAGTCAAACAGAAGTTTGCATAATGCTGTAGCGAGAGTCGGCTCGGATCGGTCGTCATTAGGCAAATCGGCTGCCGTTAGCGTATCCAATTAGTACAGTCAATGTTTGAGGATCCGATCGAGATCAACGCGTCACTTACTTTATTTTAACTCCTGTCATCTGTCACTTGTCTTTGCACTTTAAGAGCGGGCGCACACCTTTGACTAAACTATCGATTTGTATCGATATGCGATTGTCGATTGTTTCGCAGCGCATTCAACTGTTTAGTTGCACAACAAAAAATCGAGTAATGTGCGCACCATAAAAGCTCATAGGAATCAAAGCGAGACTAAACAGTTGTACGATAATTTTGTCAAATGTGTGCGCTCTAAAACGATAACTGGAGATTCAAGTGTAAAAACGTTTTATCTTTGAATGTATATGGTAGTCTATCATCATAAAGTACCTTAGAAATCCAAAATTTTAAACTAGATATGAAAATAAAAACGCTTGAAGTTGCTATTGGCCGTAAAAGGAACATTTTTCTCAACCTTATGAAAATGTTTTAGTAGATTTATGAATAAAACCTTTCAGGGAAGATGCGAAGCCGCAATGTAATTTAAGCCGCATAGGCGAGCGGTAACCTACGAAATTAGACCGTTATCATTCCGCCGCTGTCGCCGCGCGTATCACCAGTTATATGAGCCAATACACCGAACGAACAGAATAAATTTGCTTTATACCAGACAGTTGACCTTCATATCCGATATTGTTGTTTTCATACAAGGAAACGTTTCGGGGAGAAATGCCCACGCCCGCCCTCTCCGTGTCCGGGGCCCCGTTTCCCTTACGTTCACTGTATTTTTTTCAAGTTATTTGTCCCGCAAGACCACTGTAGCAAACGTAATAATATAAGAAAATTGGATATGTTAAACAGTTAATACAATCGGAGATGCGTATAAGCTAAAAGCCTTTGTTATTGTGGGTCGAGTCGTAGTATTGGTCTTCATTTAAATAGTCCCGCTGTAATCGGCGAATTAGAATTACTCATATTTGATTTGCGCAATGCGTATACAACTAAATAGCTAACTAAAATGACGTCCGATTGTTCATTAAACATGAGTACTTTATCGAATAGGTTCTTTTTGTGTGTACCAACTTAAGAAATCTGTAATACTGAAAGTATTGCAACTCTATAATATAAATCGCAATGTATGATGTACAATCAAATTAATGATCGAGCAACGAACAAAGTAAATGTAAATATGAAAATCATAGTAATAAATGTATGCAGGCGTGACGCAGCCCCGTAACTTTCACGATGGCGTGTATGAATCATGTCTTAAACCAAGCAATATTCCCGACCTGTTTTGCTTTTGTTCCCGTACATTAAATATGAATTTAATTGAATACACAGACGTAGAAACAACAGTCGAGTGGTCGGGCGCACGCATTCCGGAATACTGGATGGCGCGAACTAATTACTTATTCGGAAGTTATCTCTGGTGAAACATTGTTGCCTTATTTTGACGTAGACTTTATACTATAAACTAAATAGCATTAAAAATTCTATACACAATAAGTTTCTGATATAATACATTGATTCGGGCTATTTAGTCTTTTAATTAATTACTAATTTATATGTTTGCGTATACGATTTAAGCGTCTGAAATAAAATGTATTTAAATTTAAAACCGTAGACTGCTTCTGTAAGAAGGAACAGATGTTTGTGAATAAAATTCATTTGCACAGGTAGCCGATGACACCGCACGTCATTCGCACAACATGACGGCCGTAGTTGCACTGCGGGGCCTCGCTTTGTCTCCAGCTTGCCCTTTTGTGAGATATTCCAATTAATATGTCATAGTTTCGTAACAGAAAAACCCAGTATCGATTTACGTTTTGCAACTAGAACAATGCCGCCGCACTATTGTATGACCTGTCAGGAATGGTTCTACGAAATTTCACCGAAACTAACGCCGTATTTTTCCACGTAGGTAGAATGCATTTTTAATGAAACCTTATTAACTTTGAGGATTTTGTTTGTAAAAATTCGACGGTTTACAGATTTTTACACAACTCTTTTAATACTTAACAATTTATCCGTTATACGTGTTTTTCAGTACCTAATGTTCAATGTGTAAAATAATATGCGGTTTGTTCGTGAATTTTGAAATATCTAGTTCTTTAACGTATTTTGTTGCAAGATATTTGTTCCAGAGACAATGTCGGCGTCACGGTACATTGCGCGCTTATTGCCGCTTTCATGCGTAATTCATGTCCGCAGCCCGGCGCATTCCAAATGTAATCTCCCGCCCGAGCCCGACCATCTGCACCACACCACTCCTCTACCGAATAAATACATTTAAAGAATTAAGTGCAAAATAATGCAACTCCTATTATATCCTCTTTCTTTCTTCCAGTTCTTTGGAATTCGAACAGGATGTAAAATATGAAATCAATTGGAAGCGACTTTTCCATTAAAGAAAGTCCGTAAGAAAGGACGCGGTGTCCTCACTAATTAGAAGTCGCGAGTCGAATTTTCAATGCGTTTCTTCGCCGTCGGGCTAATGGTGGACTGAAATAAAAGTTTATATTTACTGTGCGTGGCTCCTTTTTCCGGAATGAATATTTATACGTCTCTTAACATTATTCACCTCAAAGCCAACACCGGCAGAAGTTTTTAAGGGCACACTTTTTGTAAATTAAATTTCTTTGACATTCCTTAGAATTTAAAAAGTTGAAGGCGATACTTTTTTTTATTAAAATTAGATAGATGGAGTTTTAAAAATACATTGTTTATTTTGTAAAATCAAGAAGCATTCCTTTTTGAAGCAAATATCGTTTATTCGTACGTGTTAAATTGCAGGGAATATTTTGTGTTCACTTAAGTTCGCAGTGAAGTCGTAAAGGATACTTACGTGTACAGAGAGCGTATAATTCTTGGGAGTTTAACGGGCACATGAGATTAGCATATGAGTGGTGGAACGCGATACGTCGCGGCATGCAACGTTGCGGGGTCGAGTCGTTCGTTACGGGTATAACATAACGCTAGATTAGCAGGCGCGAGGATGTTCGAGTCGGCAAACTTTCCAATAAGCCTTCCCGTACATCGGGACTCGCTTTACAAGAGTAATGATGGTTAATTTTAATGACGCGTCGCCCGCTCCGCGTGGAGCGACACCCGCGTCGCCGGGTCGCGCCGCCCGCCGCCCGCCGCCCGCCCGGCGCGTGACCCGACTCCACAACTACCCATGATATTGGAAGACTACCGCGTCGACCGAAAGTCTGACGATAAATTTAGTTATTACTTGTGAAAATAGACGGAAGGAGATCGCTAACTTGTCTTCGTGAGGAGATAATGGATCATTCGGGTGGATGTTTTAGATTCTTTACGGAAAAAAGTATCGTTAATCTTTTTTAATGTGGACACTTTGGAATTGTATCGACAATATTCTAAATTACATTGAAAAATAAAACGTCCCTTTTTGCATTGAATGTCAATAAAGTACGATATTTTATAGTCATCACACGTTATGTCAGTTTTCGCGCAGGCTACAAATGTTTTCGATGTAAATTGATGTTATAACCTCACATTGCATACGTCGTTTAATATTAATAATTTTTATTTGGAACAGAATAGTAACGAACTAATACATTGGGAATGAATTCGGCATTCAATGTGACTTTTGATTAAAATGAATATGAAAAATAATTAAAGGTATTCCTTTGTTCTCAAATAGATATTTAAATAAAGATTTTTTTTGCAAATAAAGTAACAAACCAATCATTCTGATTGGCGTGGCATGCAAACATGAATGTGTACAAATGAAAGACTTCCCCGGGCGACCGCGCGGCCGCGCCGCCACCCAGTGCTGCTGATGAATATTGTTTACAAATGCACAGCATCCATCATGAAAATGTTTGTTGACGCAGTTAACAGATACAGAGCGCTATATTGTTCACTGTTCATTTATATTTCATGACGAATCGTCACACATTGACAATTGTTTTTAGGATATACAAAATTGAAAGTTTTAATGGCTTGTATAACATTAATCAAACGCTAGCATTTGTTTGTAAAAGATAAAGACGTATTGAAATAAATAAGGTTGCATTGTTCTACAAATGGAATATTAACTACGCATCACTCTTAAAAGTATACTTATAAGGATTCAATAATAAACATTTTCTAATTCTATTCTACAATCCTTTATTGTTGTCTGAATGTAATTGCGATTGAGTTAAATTAAAATGGTTAAGCAAGATAACAACATAAAGGTGACCTCACACCGAATGCGGTTTTCGCTTAAGCGACAAATTTCCACCACCGCACGAATTTCAGCAATAAAGCCTGTAAGCCAACGTCGGTAAGCTATCGCGAGACAAGTGTCGCCGCGTCGACGATATACGAGCAACACGGAGGCAGGTAACAATATTTCCCACGCCAACAAATTGAATAAACACATCAGCGTTCGCCTTAAACGACGAAAAGACTAGTTCAATAACGGCAGGCCCTCGCAACGATAAATATTCCCCTATCTAGAGCCGCCTGCGACGCTCTACGTGTTTATGCTATCTTACTAGCTTTTACTACCTACTCTATGTTTTATTTTTGCGTGCGTGACACGACCTCACTTAGTTTATAAAATACTATGGAACATAAAACTAAGAGTTTTAACACTTTATTGCTGTTAAAAAGATGTCAACGCAAGTACGTTTTCATTTGGTCGCCAGAAACATATTAAGTACTTACTATAAAAAAAAAACAAAGATGTATATTAAAAATTATAGTTGGAAAATAAAACTGGCGACACGTATTTCAAAGTGGAAAACGGCTGCTTAGAAAAATGAAAACGGAACAATTCAATTTAGCAAGTTAACGTAGTTTAAGTCGGGCGGGGTACAAGTTTTATATTCAAGACGGCAAAAATTCATTTAGTTGCAAGTCTGACGAGGTCGTGGAAGGCTCCCAATTTTCGCATTAGAGGCGAACTGTCGTTCGTACACATGTCGCTGGGAGAATTCTCCGCGGGGTCACGTATTGCCAGCGTCTAATACAATTTGTTGGAGACGTGCTTCGGCCGCGGAATGCAAACAAGCCAACATTATTACATAAGACATTATATCCTTAAATCTACTAAACATACGGTGAACATAGAAAAAGTAATTTGTGTTCAACTTGTTACCGACAGCCAAAAATACACTTTTATAATTAAACATAACAAATTAATTTAATGTATTACAATAAAATCTTGTACGTTTTTCACTTCTCGCGCCTCTCCTGTTTTTTAATATGATTTTTTTTAATAATCTAATAGGCGAAATTCTTGGTGGCCAGTATGTCACCTCTTTGGCTGTATATGAAATGCTTGTCAGCCAAAGAGATTGGATTTCGCACTGAATAATTTGTATGGACAAATATCTATAAGTCGTGTTTGCACTAAAAGATTGAAAATACCTCAGTAAAGTAAGTTATTTGTTTGATTCATTTATTTTGTTGAGTAGAAATATTGGATAACATATAGCTAGTACAACACATTATTCAGAAGTCCAGGCGTCAAATGATAAAGCGTCGAGCAGTGTAGGACACGCGGTACGCGCTTACAGCTCTTGTTTACAACAATATTGCACTAGAATTATTAAGTCTTGGCGGCGTTTACCCGCAAAGCAAACTCATGAATAATAGCCATGAATATAGTAAACTAGGGACACGATGTGCACAGGCCGGGGATTATCGGAATTTATGTGGCACGTGTGTGACGCACCTCGCGCTTGTTCCGGCCCACCAAGAAAATATTGTGGCCGGAGAGCTTAAATATTGATGGATTTATGGCCGCTCTTAAAATTATGACAGACCTGAGCTACCGGCGACTTTATTGAATCTTATCTTGCGGTTAAATTTATTGGGACCCTTATAAAATTTAGGGAAGCAAACATTTTGTTTATGCCGTGTTTCTATTTATAAAGTCGGAATACTTTTGTGATTCATTTTTCTGTGGATTTACATACTTCTGTTATTGTTTTTAAAATACATTCTTTGATAATAAAACATCCTTTTGTGGCTTTTAATTAATTGATACACAAAACACAAAATAATAATCATTTTAGTTTTCATTTTATCCTGAAGCCAATAAAAAAATACTGTAATAGTTTGTGTTTTCCTACACAATTAGAGTCCAGTTCAATAGAGGTTGTTCGAAGTCGGACCGCTATTGAAATAACAGTAGTCGAGCCAGCCATTGTACATTCATACGTCTGAGGAACTTAAAAAGAAAATATTTTCTGAAAGAGTACTCCCAAACTAAATCATTTGAGCAAGAATATAAGTTGCGAGTAACAGACAGATGGCGCAACTCGAGGTGCAAATAAAGTTTGAGTGGAAAAACTTATTCGTTCCCGCAAATCCTGAGTCTGAGGCGGCCGAGTCTGTGCCCTCGGGACACCTTTAACAATTTGTAAGTTATTTATTGCTGCCAAGAAATATCATTAACCCCTTTAAAGTTTATCCCTTTTCAGGGTTGCAGGTAATAGGTTTTATGACCATTGAAAGGGATTGAATATTTTTATCACAAGCTATTTCATTTTTTTAAATTGTATAAAAATAGAATCTGATTACTACTTATTTTAAACTTTTCTGCAAAACATTAATAAACCAACTGACATTATCATTAATTTATTCTTTTATGTCTTGTTTATCTTTGTCATTTTTAAATCTCTTAGATAACCTATAAGAAAGCTAAGGTAAAGTAACTGTATACTGTTTTTAAATAAGAAACAAATAGTTTCTTTTCTACGGTTAAAGTATATCATTAGTTAAGGCGAGCTGACAAGCAAATCCTTAACATTAGGTGCGGCGGAGCTCCACGGTATATTTTCAGTTCTTTTTATTAAAAACATATTAATATTATAAAAGTGGACGACGAAGTAAGTTCTACGCTATTGTTGGCTAAAACGTGCTGGTAACCTTTTTTTCAGTTCGTCTCTACAGTCTCTTTATCTCGAGTAAATTTTAATTGATCTCAGATGAATTTAATTTGGCCAATTAAGCGCAGCGTAGATTGTTAGCAGTTGTTCAATTACGCGGCAACTAATAACTTCGTTAACAAAGGTGAAGTCTGTTAAGAAAATAGATTTAACGGCGACCACGGAACTCTGATTAAGTTAATTTCTGGCAACTCTTGAACGGCACTTATTCAGAAGTGAATTTATGAGTCGTAAAACTTCAACGAATTTGAGCTAATTCAGTTTGGTCTTTGAGGAATAGTTTTAGAATGCATTTTATTATAATAAAATCAGTGCTGTGTAATTGTAAAATAAAGTTTTTTTTACCTTTTTGATGTTGTAGAGATAGATAGTGTAGTCAATGTTACCTGTAAAAGAAAAGCAATAGATATAATGTTATGATTATATGTCAAAACAATGTGAAAGGGTGGAAGGTCATGAAGAAAACTGATGGATAGCAGAGAGTCTCGGATCTGAGTGATGGATGAGAGAATTTAGAAGACGTGTTGGCTTATTACTAACAGTTACATTCCCCAAACAAAAATCGCCTCCGTATATTTTTGACGTTCCATTATTTTCGGAGATAAATGTTGATGCAGTGAAACGGTCCGTGGATATGAAACTTGCCTAATGCGCTAGTATCTTTTTCGTGTTCTACGGTAATATATCTCAAAATGAATTACATTGCATACTGATAAATATGAAACCGTGGACCGTGACTTAAATATTATTCGTATATTTAACGGAATTTTTATTTCAATTCCGGCTACAGATACACTTATATTAGTCTTTCTTAATATTTAATGGCTTTTCTTGTTTGCTGTGTTGTGACGTTTGAAAAATGAATTTTTGAGCTTGTTACAGCGTTGTCACTTCAATAGCCGTTTATTGTATAGAGTGCTCCATAAATAACTATTCCCCAGTCTCATAGCCAAAACTCATGAATGAAGTAATTTTTTAGTTTTTAGCGAACGCTTTGTATTCATGTAATGTGCTATTATTATGTATTAATCCAGTTATTTTCTAATATTTTTTTAAACTTAAATAGGCACCATGAATAATTATATCTGCCAATTGTTTATTTATACAAAAGTATATAGGTGATAAATTGATAAAAATACATGGTTGATATCTTACTATTATAATATTATGAACGTTTAGATGGAAGGTTTTTTAGGTTTGTAGCCTAAACTGTTCAGTAGTTATTTTCAGTAATTATTAATTCGGCATAAATGTGGAGGACAGTCTGGGAGGGCACGTCCTTTTTTTTAAATTCCACCCGGCCGGAGTCGCGGTCGAAAGCTATTATTACATAAAATTTAATTGGCTTTCAATTAACACAGTAGTGTTTTAAACAACATTAAAAATCCTAAAATCACTTTTAATTCTTTAATTCACGAACCTAAAAGATCTCCCTACTTTCAGTCGTGTAAAAACTCAGTGGATCAAGGGTATGAATTACTCAGGTTCGGAAGATTTGAAGGCAGCAGCACAAAGCGACGGCGTTCAGCTCCGCGAAGTGAATTTATAAATGCAGGGCTATTAATTTCACAGTGTTTTGTACCCGCTGAAAGGAGCAATTTAAATACATTAAGATTGAGAAATGATCTCTTCAATTTGCTTCAATATTCCGCTTGAATTATATTACTTTGTAAGTTTTCATTGACCGAGCATTAAAGGGAAAACCTTTTATATTGGAAAGAAGACTTAGATGTAAGAGTATAATACAGAAAGGTAATTTCGTAAAGATTGGCTAAATCTACTAATATTATAAAGAGAAAAGATTTGTATTTTTGGATTTTTGTATTCATTATAATAACTCAAAAACTACTGGATAGTTTTTAAAAATTCTTTCACCATTAAAAAGCTGCGTAATCGCTGAATAACATAGGCTATATTTTTAAATTTCACGTGGACGAAGTAGCGAGCAACAACTAGTAATAGATATATTCATCTTATGATCGAATTGTGGTCGACATTATAATTTTTCTTAGGAAATTAAGAAAAGTTTTGATAGTGTTAATATAACTATCGAATAATTGTTGTAACCGTATTTTAAATCAAATTGAACACCGTAAAATGTTATCCGAGGGCTTTGTAAACTAAATTGGAATTCTGATATTTTCATTGAGAGTGGATCGTCCTTTTAAGCCTTGGGCAAGATTTATAATTACCGAGCTCTAGTAATATACTCTCTGAATCGTAAATGTTATTGTAGGCGCTAAGTGACCGTCCCACGCGCACGTGACAACTTTATGAGGGTTAAAACATTAACTTATTTTAAGTCAGATCTATGAGCTAAATGGTAGTTTGAAAAGTATGAACTTTATGACTTGCGAATGAAAAAGATATGGAATAATAAAACAAACTTTAGAAAATAAAAAAAATATCTCAGTTGTGTGTCAGCTAAAGATATTTAACTGGTATCCGCCCAGAACATTAAAGGGATAAGGCATTGACCATGAGCTTGAAAGTTTCTGTATTTTTTTTCTGTATTTATTTAACAGTCAAAGGATGAAAAAGATACTGATTTTTAAATCACCATTATTTATGTGTGGAAGTGAATTCAAATACAAAGCACACTATAAAAAGTAACGTAAGCTGGTAGACATTAAAAGTGAGGAAGTTTGTTTGTGAAGCGGCGAAGTTTTAGGCCGATGCGGCTGCGGGCCCGCGCACCGCGATAATGGCACGTCACTCATCCGCTACTGGATGCTACAGATTTACATTCGCGTGATTTATGACTTCTTCATAGAGAGGGGGAAAATGTACAGGAAAATACAAGAAGGGCGACACGCGTCGGCTGCCACGACGCGGTCACCTCGCACGGCCCGGGGACTACAAATCATTTGCACAAACAACAATAAAACGTTACTGATAAATTTTAATTATCTAATATATATTTCTTAAAGGTATTTTATGTAAAATTAAATGTTTTTGAAGTATTTTTACTATCTAGTACCTTTTATACAGAATATGTTTTAACAAAAACATAACAAGTAAACATGAAAACCATCTTAACTATAGGATAGGGTCCGAGCCCCTCAGTGGAGACGTATAGAGAGCTCTTGATAAAACATGAAAATATATAATTTCATGTACTATTCTTAAGAAACTTGGGTTTTTAAACTAAAATAGCTTCACAGAACTTAAAAGCGTTTGTTGATGTTCCTATTATTTTTATGTAAGTCTTCGCAAATTATAACGAGTTTTGTAGAAAGAACCGTAAAAAGGTCATCCTTTTATCCCGTAATTTGCAATTTGAATACGCAGACAAATTAATCCCACAAAAAATTAACCAAAAGAATACAAAGCCTCGCCGCACGGGAACAACGGTCTGTTCCCAAATTTGCGACAGAGGACACCATAACACCCTATTCTGTACGTTCACTAAAGAGATACTAAACCCGACTTTGTCGCTCTTTCATTACTTTTTTACAACGACTCGGTCGTTTACTTGCTGGTAATATGAGATGCATTAGTAAAATAAACTTTACGATTTCATCGTCGATTCGTCGAAATGTAACATTCTTTTTAGATTGCAAAAGACAAAAACCACATCTAAGCCGAAAGTGCAACCTGTTTGTTATTCAAAGCGCGAACTTCAATTTCAGAGATGGCGTTTGTTATTCTCTAACAAAGAAAATCACGCATTGCATTCTGCCAAAAAAGATTCTTCGGTAACTAATTTTCGTTTCTAGTCTCCTGTGAATACACGCGAACGTGTGGAAAATATTAGAAGCATTGAGGCGTCTTTGGGCTCTTAGGGAGATAATAACCTGTCCTGCTGTCTGTTTTCGTCAAGCGTCTCACGTCCCTTTCTTCCTGTTAGTTGGCGAAAAGGACGGCTACGATTCGTTTTATTACTAAAGTATCATTTGTACTGTTTACCAGGCCGTTATTGAGCTTGTTTTTGGCAAACTGACTTGCGTATTGCACCGCCCTCCGCCTCCGTCTCAAATGAAAGAGCCTTTCGGTTCGGTGTCGGGAATTGGTTGCCTTCATTACAATTAACGGCCTCTGTTTGCGCGTCTGGCGAAACACTGGTATTTAGACTAATTAACCGAGTATTGCGAGCGTTCTGATGGGACTGGAAGTTAATGAAAAGATTATATCCGCCGCGCAACAAAAGCTGCGTAAAATTCCTGCATCTGCGTCGTTCTTGTAAATTGTGTGTTTACCTATTTAGTGATTAATTTGTATTTTAATATTAATTAAATTATACATTTCGCTGTGAAAATAATTATGATACCACAAAAGTCGGACGGAATGAAAATAAATAAAGGTTAATTTATTTTGTAGCTCAATTCGGAATGAAAATCCGAATTATCCACCCACCTCTCCGGCGACCAAATGTATATTAATGTGCCCCCCGAACCACGACACTAATATTGTTTTCTTTTTATTCCCCCACGACCTCGAAAGCTTTTAGTGGTGTCAACTATTACGGTGACTTTTTACGGTTTCAAGTAATGTCATTGTATAGATGCGGAGACAAAGAACTACACACTGATGAAATTTAAGCAATCTATTACGACGTTTCACTGTTTATGCTTTGGCTTAACAGAAATAAATCTTTTTACATGCTTTGGAAACATGTTAAGATTTGTGAACATAAAATAAAATAGCAATATGTTTGGTCTTTGTATATAAACTTCCTAGCTAATTGTATGTATTGTTTATATTTCTTATGTTTGCTATTGATACCAATATTCATATACCTTTCATGGAACGTATTGGATGCGAATTGTAGTTTCAGTATTAAAAAGTTATTTTTTGATCAAATTAAAGGAGTTCTCAAACGTAAACACAAAAAATAAACTAGAAACAACACCTCCAGTCTGTGGACTTAAAGAACCGAGTAAGCTGAAATGTTTAACACAAACAAGAAAAGTGTTACATAAACATAAGAATATTGCAGAACTCAAATAAAAATTGACGTTCGGCGTTTTTGATAATAACAGATTTTTTCAATAATTGGATTTTCATGTTAAATTCCTGGATTAATATCATAAGTTACGTAGTTTTAGTATTGATAAGCACATTTTATATGTTCTTCTTTCAGAAAAATAGATGAGTAAAATTACTACCATCGTCACTATAAAACATTCATATAAATTTACTAAAACTTTGATAAAAGTGCAATATCGATAACGAAAAAGAGCTCCCATTGTATAAACATACGTTTTTATGGCTCGTTTTATTCCTTGAATGCAAAATTCAGTGACACGTTTGAGAGTATTCGTAGTTTCTTTGTTATTCACATTGATGTCTTCCACGTCTTGTGCGCACCGAAATCTCTTTCTTTGAAGTGGCATTTTGTGCTTGGCAACACGCCAACAGTCACACGGACTCGTATCTCGGGTTAGGAAGCTGTTGATATTGCTCACTGCATCCAATTAAAGTTCTTGAGTTGCAATTCCTCGTGCCAAATAGTCGCGATGACGAAAAAAAACACCAGCATACGTGATCTTTGCACTGAACGCTTTCCAAATTTTAAAATAAAATTAAATTAGATGTTGAACTTTAATTTATGGGATCAATAAGAATATTGATTCAAGTGACTTTTTGTTAATGTTTTCATGCTCTATAATAGTTTATAGAGCATGAAAATTCACGAGTGTTAGACAGCATAAAACAATTGAATATCACTCGTGACAGCAGAGCTCATGCTATCAAATAATAGTTAATTAATCCCTGTTAATAATAAAATTACCTGGTATAAAAATACGTTATTTGCATAGGATGTATAAAACTTTGGAAGCTAGATCCCACAATATAGTGGAGGAATTAAAAAAGTAGATGAAGCCTGTAATACGTTGAGCTGAGCCGGGTCCAGCGATGACGTAAGAATTTTATTACCCACTGTGACGCCCCCCATTCCCGCCCGCCCCTCACGCCCTTCGGTTCCCTTTCAAGAGGATTAACTTGTAATCCCACAGGAGGACCAATATCATTCATTAGAATGCTATTTCCAGGTTTATTATACCTGACGTAATGTTTTCCAGAGCCAACGAAACTGGGTTCAGGGTTTTTTCCGAATCAGATCGTAATACTGTGATTTAGATTGCGAATCTTGCGTACAGAGATTAAGCCAGTTTGTTTTTATTTATTTTCCCGCATATCGATTAAATGTTTCGTTTAAAGTTCAAATAATCATACATCAAAGAAATAATAGACCGTCTCACCATAGATCATTCAAAATTCTCTAGTAAAGCCCTTAGCAACTTTTACTAGCGAATGTCTGAATATTGGCCATGTTATCCACGAAAACTGTCTTTGGCAGTGCAACCTACAGCCATTACCATTTCCCCACAGATTGTCAGTGACATTTCGAGATGGATCAATTTAAATACTTGTTTTCAAATTTATTATTTAATTATTTTGGTTTGCTGTGCTATTATGTAAAGAAAAAATTACCTTCAGTATTGTTACGAGCGTGGGGTTAGAGTTACAAGTATCAGGAAATCACTGCACTGCCACAATTGTCCTTGTCCTTTAACTTCTTTATCTTCTTCGCAATTCACTTAAGATTTCTTATTCACAACTCACTTAAGACTTCTTCTTCACAACTCACTTTCCACCGTAAGACTCCTCGGGTGGGATCTGACTCCCCTTATATACCTCAAATTTTGATCGTCTTTTCGTTATTCATTTGTCATTTTGTTCCAGTACATTCTCTTCGGATGTTCCAGACATCTTTTCGCGAATGTCTTTTCCGCTACTCGCTAACAGATGGCGTTGCGATAGAACATCCTAGAAACAGCTTGACTATTCGATGGGGGTCAATTTCGCTACTCGCCATCAGATGTTGCTGCGATCGGACATTCTGGATACAGCTCGATTATTCCACGAACATGAATTGCGTTACTCCTCAATAGATAACGTAGCGACAGTATGAAAGTTCTAGTATCACAAAATTACATTGTGTAACGAGTTTAGACATAAAATAACCTTTAACTAGTAATATTTGAATGAAAATGACGAATTAATTACAGCAGACTGTTTAACATGGTATCAGACTAGTGCAAACAGAGACTCCATTGAAATGTTAATTGTAATCGTGTTGAAAGCATTACTTGATACCGTCGGTTATTAGATATAATGTGAGCACGTATGTAAGGACAGCTCGAGGTGGAGAGCGCCGCAATGAGCCGTGGTATTAAATCTAGATTACCGTTTGGCGTTTCCGCTCGGCTGGATAATCAACGGGACTATATTAAAGCTATCAGTCACGTGGCGCATGACAAGCCCGCGCCGCGTCACGCGTCCCGCTCGCAAATCAAACGTAAATTGTTGCCCTATTGTTGCGACAATTACGTATTTGCATGACTTATGAAGCTCAATAATATAACCATAGAGAACTGATCGACTCACATACGAGTTATCTAAAATAATTATGACCTCTTTTACACTTTTTTTCATTATTTTTGTTTTAATTTGTTATTTAATAACCTAATAACTTAAGTGCACTTCAAAATTATCACCATTGATTTTTCACATGTTAATATTAAAAAATATTTATTTTATATTTTGATATTCATAAAATTATTAAAATTCCAACGAGGAATTTATTTACCAACACGTATCAACGTAATTTCATTGGAAAGTTAATCTCATGACGTGTTTTAATTCAAAAATTCCTGTTCCATGGAAAGTTTTTCATTTAGATACTCTTTACTAATAGGAATTTTCGTTTAATTAGTTGCCTCTGCTGTGCTTTTAATTATATTACGGTATGTAGGGGTGGGGGCGGGGGCACGGGGAGTAGGTGTGGAGGCGTTTGAGCGGAATAATTTCCGCACTGCAAGTTATTCTAGCGAGATATTTAAATGCCAGTTACTACAATACAGAAATGGAAACATTTTCATCTTTATTAATTTATTCACTAACACATTATAAACAACAGTTTTGTTAAACATTGCGAAATTGAAATGTTAGTACATTTTCAAGTATACCTCGAAGATACAAGTTCAGTTGTCAGTGGACATTCTAACTATATGATACGTTAAAATCTACCAAGTAAAAGCATTATGTTATTATATTATAGTTACTACAATATACTCAGTTTAAAATATTAATCGTTTTCATAGTAAATCTCTTCGCTTCTTATTTTGATATTTCACAACAACACAATAATTTCAAGTTGTCTACAACAGAGGGAACTTGAAAGTGTTTGAAATAATCCTTAAATTCCTTGATTTTGTTAAGGTTCTTCCCGCGATTGAAATGTTGAAAAACAATTAACGTGTAATAGCGCCGATAGTCTCTCGAAACTCGACAAAACTTGAGTGCCAATTAAATTTTCGTTAGGGGATTACGATGTTTCAATATTACCATGACAACGGATTTTAAAAAATGCACATTGTTTTTTCGTTTGCTGTTTAATCTAAATCGAAAAGCGGAATTAAGCGACCACCATAAAATATGATTAGTGGTCGTGCGAGGGCTTCGACGGACGTTCGGAGGACGCCGTGTAAATATTGCCCGCCTACTCAAACACGCACGCCGGTGGGGAAAAACCGTCCAGCGACCAACAAATATTATTTCAATAAATCTCCATAAATATCTTTGTTACAGAAATCAATCTATGTTACGAGATTAAAAAGATTTTATCGACTCAGTGGACGTGCTGCTTTATGTGACCATTTCTGATTTATTTACTTAAGATCAATAGCAAAATATTAATCATGCTAATATTATAAATACGAAAGTTTAGATGGATGGATGGATGGATGGATGGATAGATGGATGTTTGGTAGAGCCTAAACGGCTGAACGGATTTCGATAAAATTTGGTATGGATATAGAAGATAGTCTGGAAGAACACATAGGCAACTCATTTTTGTTTTTAATTCCACACGAACGGAGTCGCGAAAGGAGGGAGAGTAGAGAGAAAGGTAGTTAAAATATATATTTTTTTATTTATAAACATGTTTACCTATTATATTGATACTACAGAAAATAAACCTGTTCAATATTTTAAGCGGAAATAAAACATCAATCACAAGGTAGGTCATCGGTACGTGCCAAGTATTTTTATTAAGTGATCGACAAAATTATAACTCATCTCCCTTGGAATAATGACCTCATCCTGTATGAAAACAACGTCGATTTTTACAAGCGCAACGATTTTACGCCGATATTAATTGGATGCACTGACCACGCGGCTATCGGCTCCAAAATATTTACGTACTCCGCAGAATATATTGGGATATTTCCAGGTGAATGTGTTCTCTATTATCGACGCGGGCCGTGAATCTGTTATATGATGCGAAAGCCGATCGCTTCGGCTGTTGATAAACAGGCGGCGCTGCTTGTAATCCACGGCTTGAGTCAATTGCTGGATGAAGCGAGATAATTAAGTCTCTGAGTGCCATGTTTAACGTCACATATATACACGGAACATAGCTGAGTCGTAGCAATGTTTATTTATCCGCCCATTACTAAATTAGATTTCATTTGCTATTATGTAAACGACCAAGGTCTGGTATAAAGGGGGACTTGTGTCATCATTATTAAGTCCATTACTATTCTAAATTGAAACGAACCTTTCTAAAATTAACCTGATGACAGGTATGTCGAAAGATACTTTACGTAACAAATTAGTGTTGGTATTATAAGTCAATTTTGATTTCAGTGAAAGGAATTAATTCTATTTTAGTTCGTAGTCAAAGTATAAAGAGGTAAGATTTGTATTTTTGTATTTTTGTATGTATTCGATTCACGTAAAAACTACTGGGCCGATTTCAAAAATTCTTTCACCATTAGAAAGGTAATTTATCTGTGAGTAACATAGGCTATATATTTTATTGTATTATAATTTCACGCGGGCGAAGTCGCGAGCAACAGCTAGTTTATGATAAAGTTAACGTGTTTATTGTACATACCTCAGTAGGTATGAAGTTTTTTAGCTTTTTCAGTTAGGAAAACAATATGACACCATAGCACGACATTGTTCGACAATGATGTATTTCTTCGTTATTATTAACGAAGAAATATAATTAATACATGCATGTTAATTGTTGGAACTCTTAGTCATTGAATACTCAGGAACATAAATACTTTACTCTACCTTTACATATTTTTTTATAAACATGACAGTTCCTTCATAATGAATAAACAAAGTACAATGGCATAATGTTCACAGTGATCATGTGGTACTCTATTGAGCTCCCTTTGTTGTCAGAGCGGTAATTACTGAGTATTGTTCTAACTGTATTTGGTATTTATGTTCTTAATTAAGTTCGTATAAGTTAACATGTGGTTTTCTTTAATAAGAAAAAGTTAGTAGATATTACAATTTCAATGAACTAATTCAAATAAGAGAATTAAACCTGCAATTCGTCATTTACCGATCGGAGCAAATAGTTTTCATCAGCTCAACATTTTTCGTTACCCTAATAACATAAAAAAAGAAATAACGAAGTAAAGCTAAAAAATATTCACCCACCGAAATTAAGATTATGCGAATAAACCCCCTAAAATGCGTACGTATGTAAATGTAAACGAAAACAAAACGTTTAGTAAACAGGAGTCGCCTATTAGGCAAATGAGGAGTCGTCAAACTGTAAGTGATGACTTTGAAGCGAACGAGATGGACAGAGCGAAGGCAAAATTGAAGAGGGCGTGTTACAGCTTAGCCCGACTTAAGGCTTGCAATACTAATTAATCTCCGTGTTAATTAGTGTAGCTGGTGTTCTCTTAAATCAAGTACGGCCGCGCTGCCGTCTCCTCTCTTGTCTAATTGTGCCGTGGAACTTAAATTATCATGTCAACAAAATTAATAGAGACTCTGTGAATTCTGTGTGTTAATTAGCGAACGAGGAAAAACATGGACGTAAACACCGTTTGGAACACGTGTTAAGTGTAATTAATAGGTTGAGCGAAAGCGTTACACAGAGCTTAACGGTTTACTCTACTCACGTAATTTACTACAAATTGAAATTAAACATTACATTGCTTTACGAGAAATTAATGGTTATCTTATAGTCATTATTTTATTAATTATAAATTGAATATACACCAATTAAATCGTATCTGGTTTATCGATTGCCGTAATTCGTAGTTCCGAACCAAACAAGTTCATCAGCCCTACATTACTTGAATTCTGACCCAGCTTTGACCTAAAATATAAATTTGTATTAGCTTAACGCTTAACTTTATTATAGAATTACATTTAGCCAAAAATAATAAAGTTAAATGTTAATTTTGTTTGTGTTTATGTATGAACGGCTCATAACGCGTAATGTGTGGCCATTGTCAACCTATGTACAGTGAGGTTACAAATGAAAATTTTCCGAGACACACGGTCACGTCGGATTTTTAAATATTGTAAACAAATAGCATATACTTTTATATTTTCTTACAAAGCAGGCATATGCATAGTTACCTTCCGTGACTACACGGAAAATACCACTTTTGGATGGCAATTTCCGAGTTATCGCGGTATTTCACGGTCGATGTGACCTTCACGTACTTTATTTATGAATTTCTGTATGTAGGTTTAAAGTACTTCTTTTAATAAAGGAAATGCAATAGAAAGACTTGAGTATTACAAAAAACATTTTTTATAATAAATTTTTTGCATGATTATGTAAACATGGAAGTATTAGATAACGAAATGAAAATGCGCAGATTTGATGGAATACTGGCATCCATTGTTTGCTTAAAGTAGGACATAAAGCGTCTTTATGCGAAGTAGCCAGCTCAACTGCGATGCATATAGGGCAAAGTTACTGCGTTAAAATCCCTCAGTAATATATGTTTATAGTAGGAATAAAGTGCGCTTCATTTCTTTTAATCAAAAAGTACAACATAGAGCGCGCTGTAGAAAATGGATCGAGTAAAAAGAACCGTGAAAATTTTGTTAATTAAATGACTACGTTTTGTGCATATTTTAAATTGTCCTTTAAAGAATTTTATTAACTTTTTAATAGGTACGGATACGCAGATTGCCTGATATTGTGAGATCACTAGTGCCCTTGATTGTTGACAACCCTAAAATGACTACAGACGGTTTCCTTAAAAGTTGCGTAAAGCCGATCCTGTTTACAAGTTTAACAGTTAATTTTTTAAAGCTTTAACATTATTATTTTTGGCGATACTACAAGAAATTTAAGGAGCGGTAGGTATCGAACGTTACCCGTTGTAAAACTATGTTTATTACAGCCAAACAATCTTGAAGTTCTATCGCTTGCACATTGAACATTATGCGGCTATATTAACAAATACGTTTTCAAATATATTTACGATAAAAGTAAAAGAGTCCTCCGATAATGAGTTTATTAAAGTCGAGTACTCACTGTGGAACAAAAGTTCCGGAACAAAGCGTCACAACACGGAACATGTTCCGTAGCTATGACCGACATCGCACCAACCGGCCAACATTGAATGTATATTTTTCCATGCGAGTAAAGTCAGATACGGGTCCCATGGGACCACTATATGCCGGAACTGAAATTTTAATGCAAGTGTTAATATTAAATGAAAGTTGGAAACAAAACGTAAAGTTCAAATAAATTTTTGATATTTAAGTGACCGCACAATTCCAAATGTGTTTTATTGTTTTTGAACGAACACATTCTTATATGTATTATGAAAGAAAAAAAATAATGTGAAAAACTAGCTTTCGCCCGCGATTCCGTCAGCGTGGATTTAAATAAAGCAAAAGTGAGTAGACTATGTGTTCTTTCAGACTATGCTCTACATCTATATGTACATCTATATGTAGAGCATAGTCTGGAAGAACACATGCTGATGCTGCTGAACGGGTTTCGGTGAACTTTGGCCTATGCTTTTGGCCTATGCTAGCTTAGGCCACAAACTCTATTCCATGTGAATAACACAATATAACATTAGTAAGATCATTCTAAACTAAACTGTGAGACTTTATAGACTCCTATATTTATATTTACTGAAATTTATTTATATCTACCAAAACACTTTGTAAATCGGTATATACTTGAATTAAATCGTTTTCATAAAGGTGTTTTTAAGAGTTCCTAATTCAAAACATTAGGGTTTTTAACTTCGACTCGTCATAAAACCAAAAAGGTTTTATTGCTATTAAAGTGTTGTTTGGTTAGTTTTATGAATGTATGTATTGATAGAAAGGTGCAGTGTATTAGAGTAATTTATTAGTTATCAGCGTGCGAGGCGTATCGCGGACGTTTATCATGCTCACGCCCTATTACCACTTGACATCGCGTTTTAATCATTGAATCTATGTATTCAATCTATGCGCTTGATACACTTGTTATTGTCAAATTAACACAGCTAAATATCTATTGATGTATGTATATTATTATTTCTTAACAGTCATTTGTAATAGATAATGTTATGTGACTTGCATTATTAAGTTGTGATAAAACTTTAAGCCATTATTTATGTTTAATAAAAAATATCAATAAACTTGAATAATTTTATTATTTCATTTGAGGTAGTAGATAATTGAAAATGTTTCCCACAAACATGGGTTTTACTTAATTTTTTCATCATTTTTACTACTTCAAAATATGTGAAAAATTTATACAGTATCCATCACCGACAATATTTAATTTATTTTTTTCCTCTCGGATGTTGGAAGTCATCGGCTTGTGTAAGATTGATGGGAAAGTGACAAAAATGTCATTCGATGATGGTGCCCCTTATATGGAGTAAATTATTTTAAAATTATTTCATAGTTAATAATCACATGTAGTTACAGTTATTTTATATATTCCTATCAATGCGTAAAAATATTAGAGTAATTTCAATTGCATAATAATACTAAGGTGTCATTATTTATGTTTAACAAAATACGGTGGTATTTAAATAAATCTACAGATTATAAATCTTCACATCACCAGATATCCGTGTATTTTCCTAGATTAGGTAAATAACATAACTTTACACTATCTACACCGTAGCAAAATCGTAGCGTAAACAAAATTGTCAAAGCTAAATAGTAGAGCTATTTATTCAGCTTTGTCCAAAATGCTTTAAAGTAAGCATTACATATACTATGGCTTAAACGAAGCTCGTAAAAGCTGCTAATAGCAAAGAGTTTTTAATTTATATTTTACGTTATCCAGAAGCGTATAGAGAATAAATCTTCGTTGGAGCTTTCCTCTTAATTTTAGAATGAAATTATCTAATTACCATTACGTACTAAGGTCTGCTGACTAAATGAAGCCATTAAGGCTAAATTACTCCGAGGTACTTATTTAAACAAGTCTCTCAAAAAGATCACAATCAATGTCGCCTCTTTTATTATTTTTCTTTTTACCTTTTGAATCACTTTTCTTCGAATCACGAAGTATTTTGTGTAACAGAAATCGTTTGTTAAGAAATTAGACTTTTTTCATTTGTTTACGTCTCTGATAAATACAGGCTCATTTATTACGGAGAAAAAAGTGTATAATGCTTCTTTTTGTGTTGAAGGATTTTCGTTATTTGTTTATTATTGATAGAGAGTACAATGGATTTAATAAAAGTCAAGTCAACATTGGTGTGATGTGAGGATGAGACACATGGTTTTATAAAAATTTTACAAAAGTGTAAATAAAAACAGATATAAATGTTTCCACAGACTTTGTTAATACAAAAATAGATACAAAACTATCTGTAATGTGGCCTAAATATGGAGAAGCAAAAATTGTGTGTAAAAGAGCGGCTGCTGACAAAAGACTTATTTTCTCTTTTCTCTCTTATTGCATGTCAACATTAAATATTTATATTTGTGAGTTTCCCATTGCAGTTGAAAGAAATTTTATAATCACAAAAAATATGAAAAACTAGTAAACAACAAAATAATTAGTTTATTTGAATTTGCAAAGTTTATTTAAATAGATTTATAAGACTGCATTTGCTTTATTTGCTTTCCAGATTGGTATAAGAAAACTTTAAATAAAATTGATGGATATGATTTGAAGTCCTATCGATTGTTTGCAACTCCAAAAAATCATATTCGGGATAACAATGAAAATAATTATCGTTGTTGTAAAAATTAAATTAATTTAATTTGGTAGACGTCTAAAGTTTACGTTGTTGTACTTAACCGTTCACAATTAAGGAAGTTTAGTAGCAACCTCCGATGCATGTGTTTGTAATTAGCTCCCAAACAAAGTCTCGTTAAGTTTTCCCCAATTACGTTATACCGACGCTCACCTACGCGATAATGGACTAATTTCGGTATATAAAATAACTTTTGGTAAACTTTACCTGTCTTATATTGCCAATTACTCTCGATTGCGACACGCGTCCATAATTAGTTAAAAACAAATTTAAAATTTACTTTTCAATTTTATATAATCAAGAGATTAATACTTTGGAAAATGTTCCACAAATTTGATCACGGCAAAGTATGACGAAAGCATTTTTAGAGCGCGCACACACATTTGACTAAACTATCGCACAACTGTTTAGTCGCGCTTTGATTCCTATGAGCTTATATGGATGTGCAACTAAACAGTTGAATTGGCTGCGAAACAATCGACTATCGATAATCGCACAACAGACAAGTGTTGTGCGATATTTTAGTCAAAAGTGTGCGCCCGTTCTAAATACAATATTATCTCGTTGTCTGCTGAATTCTTTGTTTCTCTATATTGCTCTAGTTTAAAGGTGAATAAATGCAATAAAAACGGAACTCGCACTTGAGTAACTTTAGTGTAATTTTTATCTGAAGTACAGTTTGGCAACCATACATGTTCAGCTACAAATGATTCATTCGAATCTTAATTAAAAGCCAAAAAAACGTATCCAGTGGAATGCTGGCAACGCGCCACTGGCATTTTAGTTCATTATTACGAGTACCGAAGATGAAAAAGATTTTTACTTTCATGTAATTAAAATTTAACAATAGGAGTTTAAGAAAATATTCACTGACAGATTTAAACCTTAATAATTAGTTTTGTTCGAGAACATTCCTGTCTACGATCTTAGAATTACTAAATTGAATTGGTAATTGTAGTGTAGCTTGGAATTAATATTGTTAAAGTAGAATTAATAAGGCTTTAGTAACATTTTAAATGTACGACCTTGTCTAACATTTTTTGTAGACATTAGTATGTAATAAGCTCATGTTTACACGAGTAGATTACTTTGCCTCTACATCACGCTGTAAACCTTATTTCATCGATCATTTGTTTTCTTCGTATTCCTTACAATAAACGATATAAATGACGTAATTTAACTTATCTTTGGCTCTGCTTATTTATTCTTTGGATTGATTTTTTTTTAATTTAGAGCGAATACGATAATAACTATTTTGTCTTCATATAAATGGAAAATATTTTTTTTAATGCTAGTCACTGCCAAGAACTATGATACTAGTCAAGTATTTACCGCAGCGTTATCTGCGGAAAACCTTTGAAAACGATCGCATCGAAGCCAAAACTTTACGTGCTGAGCCGGTGAAAAATATTGACGCAGTCACGTTTGATTCAAAAGCCTTTTCCTCCTTGAAGATTTTCTAATCAACATTCAAGGAACGGCGGCGGCGGGCGGTGTCTCCATAAATTACGTATCAAGTATGTGTAGAGGCTTTATGAAAAATGTTTTCGTTAGAGCATCCCTGAAGGATACTCAGAAAGCCGTCCGCGCCGCCGTCCCGCGCCGTCCCGCGCCACCTGCCTTTGCTCAAACAAAATATACTGAGCCTTTAATACATTAGCTCGTTTAACATGTTATTGCTTTCCCACTAACTCATAAAATATAAGATCCCTCTAACATTATCCAGAGTATAGACCCAAAAAAAGCCGTGTATTTTTGGCGCTTACGATATGGTCGAACGTATCACATTGTTTGTAAAATAACAAGATAGACGCGTTCTGAATATAAATGTATCTAGATTTTATATCATCTTTTAATGACTTAGTAAAGTAATCTAGTCTACTGTTTTTTTCTTTATCGTATACATGCCAGTTATTAAGGACTACTAACAAAGTTGCAAGCAATAATGCTGCATTATGATAACACGAGCTCATTGGAATTACTTAACTTTTGCAAAAAACTTTTATTTTTTAATTTTCGACACTGTAGAGCATTATTTTTTATATGTATTATACAAAATATTTTTTTATTAGATTGTATGATACAAGATTTTATCTAATCGTCCGAATAACTTTGCCGCTACATATTATATTTCTACAATAGCGGATAGAGAACTATACGCTGAATCGAGCGCCATGTGATTCCAATCCGCTTTCGATTCGGAGACAAAGGGAAACTTTGATAGAATTGGATCATCAAGCTTAAGGATTGGACACTATTGCAGCTTTTCGTACCGAGGATTTGTGAAAATTATCAAGTATCAAGTTTAAATCGTTATTTATGTGAATATTTGTATAAATTTAAACAGATTTAAAGTGAGTTTGATACCGAGCAATATTTTAATGTCCGACGCTCGAATGGCGTAATGCAAAATCCGTGAGCGTAAATTTATTCTGTCGATTTGAGCACACATAGCCGGAGCCTAATCCAAGTGGGACGGGTACAAACGACATCGTCAGGTGATATCAGTTGCAGCTGCGACGTGCCCGCTCCGAGATTCACTTACGGATTGATGGCAATGCAACTCGATATACTTTGCGCTGCTAACCGTTCAACCTTTGCCATTCCATTTGCACAAAAGAATATTGATGATCGATTTAATGTCATAACTTAACTGAAATAAAAACCAACCTACTAGTTTTAAATAAAATACTGCTATACGGGGTGATGCAATAATAAACTACATATAATATGTTTGAATAATGTAAGTACACATTATCTGTTTAAATAGTTCAACCGTCTAAAATGTAATGACTGATTGCCTGACTATTTAAGTAATTTGCTATATTTTTTTACACATATGCAAGAACATGAGCATTGTATGCAATAATTATTAATGTCTATCATGAAAGTGTTTAATCAACAAAGAAGAGCGAAGCAGAAATAAAATGACACATTTGATAATGTGCACCGGCCCGGGGTCGAGAGTGTGTCTGAGCGTAGAGCGGCAGCGGGCACTCATCAAGCCCTCGATATTTCACCGTACATTACAAACGGTGCGGCGGACAACTGAAGTTAATTGGATGCGCCGGCCACGGCATGGCGGCGGCACAGCACAACCATGAAATATAAAACAGAGCGAGCGCTTCCAGGTGAGTGCGGCCCCATTATCCAAGCTGCAGTCGACGTAACGCGCGTCTCGTTACCGTCGCGTCTGCTAAACTTGCTGCGGAATGCGGGAGTTTTGTTGAAGTGACAGCTGATGGGTCGACAGCGTGCACCGCAACGCCGAGGAGCCGCATATGTGCTTACACGTTAATATAATAGCTCTCCTATAACTTAAAGCCGCTCAGCGAAGCGATCATAAACGATGTTTACAGCGAACACTGGCACACAATACGTTTCAAACGGACTGTGTAATAATGGCCCATCAAAATTTCTACGCTAGAGTTGTCGGGCCGATCGGAAAAATTCACTCGACTCGACTCGAAAGCGGTGTCGTAATCCGCGAGCGCCGCTATGTGTGAAATTGAAATTAAAAATCTATTAAAGTAGAAAGATTGGAATATTACTTTGTTTTTTTTACCGTTTCCGAGTAATCCCGTGTGGGAGCGAATGCTCTGTTTACTTAAATGGAAAATATACCAGTGCCTTTTAATTTTTATTTTTGAATTTAGTTATTTTGATTTAAAAATAACACATTAAGGCGGTTCTATAGAGAGGAAAATATAATACATTAAAAAGATGTTCTAAAAGTGTAACATGGGAAAGATAAATTACTGGAAAATTTACCTCTTTAACTTTAGCAAAATTTACCTTCAAGTGGTTTGAGTTAGGTGAGTTAGGTTTAGCAGACTCCTTATGAAATTGTCGAATGTAAGAACAGAGAGCGTGCTTCTCGTTTAAGCCCAGATTTATTGTGATCGTGATAAACCGTTCTACAGAGCACCATTCGTCCATTAACTGACGTCACGGGCTTCAGCTCGCTACCGAAAATGGTTTTTGTTCGTGTCACGCATCAGACCAGCAAAGTAAATATTTAAAATTGGAATGGAAATTCTGATTCGTATATTGAACTAAAGGAAAAATAAATTTAAAAATGAAATAAAAGCTTTTCCCAAAAACTCAATACTTGGCATAAATAAACGATGACATTTTTTGCAGAATGCTTAAAAGAAATTATTATTAGAATGTGATAAACCATTGTTTCGAAAATACTAGTAACGTAAAATCATTTAAACTTTGCTTCTGTATTTAAAAAAAAATGTTTTTTACATTTTATTTCAATTCCTGAATTTAATAACATAAATGTGCAATATCAGTATTTAAAAGCCTTTTGATGTTAGGCGTTTGTTGAACTTTCGTATTTTGATTTGCTTATATTAGCAACCATTTAACTTAGTAGGTACTTAGAGCATTATGTTAATCTGCAGGTTAAGTCCGCCAGTTCTGTGGTGATTATGTAAACATGTTGAACCTAATTATGCTGTTAAATAATCTTATTCACTTTAAGAAGAGCCATTAAAGAATGTTAAAATATACAAAACTAAATTAATTATTTGATAATCAATGAACAAAAAATTAAATAAAAGCAACTAAAAACGCTACAGAAATAAACTCATTTACATTTTTAAAAAAAACTTTCTCGTTCTAAGAATAATTTTATTTAAAGCACCGACTTATAAAAGGCAATGGACTTTAAAAATGGAAAACGTGACATCGATAATAATTATATTAAGGACATTGTTATGCTCTATGGGACAGCTTTGTTCACGGTCGAGCTCACTGCCTCGGAAATCAACTGCGAAGTGAAATGCTTATTGGAATTATTGACTACTTATATTATTTCAAACGACTATTAGATGTTTATAAAGTCAATTAATGCTGGGTTTCTGAAGTTTTCATTTATTTTATCATTACCTAGTTATTCATTAGTAGTTGACCTATGTTTTAACGGAGTAAAACTCAAGGTACGTAGTTTGGAAACTCATTTCATGAAGATGTCGATCTAAAAACACTAATGAATGGTTAAACGTAACTGGGAAACCGAACATTAAGCTGAAAAAAAATACGATTACTGATGTTATTAAAACAATTGGACTCTCTAAATTGTAATACTTATATGACAATAATCTCAAAAGAAGTGTGCAGTAGAAAGTATTGATATTACAATGGGATAATAAAACGATAACTGGGTAACCTCAAATATCGAGTTTGTTCTTATATAAAAGACGCATAGATTTCGATGTATTTGGGGTAATTCCCAAATGATCAAGCAAAATGCTGCTTGAGAAGACTATTGGCTCCATATTTCACAGAAATTAGCTTATTTGCCAGATATGTATATTAGGCAGACGGGCAGGCGCCGCGCCGCGCTCGTTCCGTCGGGCGGAAAATTTAGGTTTTCATACGAATATAGACCAGAAAGAAGCGGCAATGTAATACATTGAAAGATATGAGCGGATAAATATATGATCTTAACGTTACTTTTTTTTATGTATATATTATTGTGTACTGTCTATATTTCCGTATCTATATGTTTTGAATGAACATCTATGAAAAAGTTGACCAGTGCTTATTTATGCATATCCTAATATTGTGAAAATTTACACATCTACCTCATTTTCTTAATAAGTTCATCATTTATCATGATTCATAGTTATAATAGTGTAATAAATAAAATAACTTGAGTTCTTATGTTTTTTTAGATAGTTATTAAAGTATACTCTAGTTAATATTAAACTGTGGTGGATAGATATCCAGCCTTATAAAGTAAATGAATGCTTTATGACATAGGGTGGCAAACTTATGTCATATTTACTCACGTTATTTGCGAACGCACGGGCTGATGATTAAATCATAAATTAATGTTTACATCGAATGAAAATGTTCCGTACAGTTATTTATGGGTACGAGCGTAACATGAGCAATGTGTTTAACATTTTGTTGCATTATTTATGACTTTCACTACAACTGTTGGAAGTTTACTATATTAATGTAAAAGTATTGCAGTGAAAATTGCACGTAATAAATATACAACTGACTTTGATAGCGGAGCTGGAGAAAAGATGAATGAAGGAATGGATACAAATATTTATGAGGAAAAGCGACGGTAAAAGGCTAATGCAGACAAATATCCAATTTAAGTGATGTAAAAATGATTGAGCGTTTCTTAAAGTCTTCATAGATATTATAGAAATTAAAAAAAACACGTAGGTTTAGATTGGCATTATTTACATTAAATCAAGAATAGACTAACATATTATATAAAGAAATATTTAATTTTTTAATAACTTTATCATGTAAAAGTAGTGTGAAGACAAAATGACGGCTGATAGAAATGTATGGAAGAGCATACTGTGCCGACCCTCCGTAGGGACAAGGTCAAGTTGCTAATGATGATGTAAAGTCAAGACAAAATATATTACTGTAATACAATAAAAAGTATGTAAATCTAGAGACAAAGGCCACAGTTTTAATACAAAACAATAAACTGATAACATTATAATTTCCTCGTCTCAACAGAAAGGCAATTCTGAAGTTCTTAAGGATTATGACGTAATCAGTAATTTTTATTTTCGGCTAGACGCAGTTTATGGGAGGAACACAACTAACGGACGTAAAAGTGGCGCCAAGTCTCCGGCAGTCGGCTGCCGCCCATTTAATAGCGTCTACTGTTTTAAAAGGAAAAATATTGAGATGTTTTTATTGGCGTGTTGAATTTTAAATTACTCTAAGCTTTTAATTACATCGCGTTAAATAATAAAAACAAAAATGGACCTTAACTTTAATTCCACTAATTGGTAAATTAATCAAAATTAATTAAACAGTCCTGTGTCTTGTATTTAAATTGATTAAGGATTCTAATAGAAGTTTTTTAAGTAATTAAAGAGATGAAGAGCGATACAAACAAAAGTGCGAAGCTTATTTTGAGGAAATCCAAAACTTTATGTTAGAAGTCAATTTGTACCGAGAGAATTTGTCAATGACGAATTATAATTGATTTAGTTGAAATTGAATTAAGCCACGGTGAAATTTGTTCGGGCCATTATAACTAAGTTAGGACTAAGTTAGTTTACCATTTCCAGTGTTACAGGTATTAAATATAAATATTTGCACTGAAAACAAATTTGAAGGCAATTGTGATTATGGTTGAGATAAAAGTATATTTTTGAAAAGTAGGAAAAAAATCAAAAGAAATGAATGAAACCAAATCCTATAGTATAAAAAGATCTTCATTGACGTTTGAGGATGCTAGTATAATTTAATTTGATGTATCATTTTTTTTCTTCAATTTTTTTTTTCATGAAAGATTTTCTTTGTAATAAAAAAACATCCTGTAGTTATAAAAAAAAAAATTAGACCGATATTTAATCGGTAAGAGTAACCTCTTGTTCTTTTATTTAACCAATTAGTATGAATAATATATAATCTTAGCAACATATCTCTACAATATTAAGACAATTACAGTATTTCTGTAGCTGTAGTTTCTACACTGATCCTGACCGCAGTTCCAGAGTTAACCCGCTAAGTGCAACCACGATCCCTATTGTTTATCAATTCTAAGAATCTGCTAAGAGTTTCCTATAACGATAGTGGTTAGAATAACGTTCAAGGTATACGGTATATTTTAATCCGTTTAATCAATTTCTCTTGCAAGTTAAAAGTAATGAAGACGAGAAGATATTTAAAAGTAAAAAGGTGAGTGTAAGACGAGTCGCGTCGTGGAAGTTTATCAAGGGAGATAAGAAAGTTTTTCTTATTAAGTATCAAAGGAACTGTCATAAATACAGAAATTAGCGAGAGTATCATCGTCGGAGCCGTGTGTAAACATCTAAAGTTTGAAAGTGGCGTCGCGTCGCCGTCCCGGCGAGCAATCTCGTCGGCCCGCCGCTGCTTGCAACTTACTGCCTCAGTATTACTCCTCTATATTAACTCACGCTATATTAGTTTTGTTTGATGTGTTAAAATCATATCTATGATACTCGATCAGATTTCTGATCAAATAACTTGCCAAAGCAAACAACAGATCACACGAATTGGGGAGCTATTAAACTTTGTTGGTTTAAGTTTGAATTTTTACCCATTAGCTTTTAGTTAGTAATCGATAGGGGTAAACTCATAAATTGGACTTTGTTGACAATATCATGACCTTCAATATTGCTAAAAAATAATTTTGGTAATAAAGATTGGTAAAGTTAATTTATGAAAGGGAAATAAGGTCACATTGTTTATTTTTTTAAATATTATACATACAAGGAAAACCAAATATGCGTCTTCTATACTATTCAATATTGAAATAGATAAAATTTTTAATTAACTTAATAAGAAATACCGCAGGCTGGTGTATTAATAAGGTGGTACGTTTTGTTTTGCCCTCTTAACCGACACGTGTTGCGCCCCTCAATGGCGACTTAAAAGCACGCACTTACAATCTCCTCCTTGAATTTCAGTGGAATACGAACATTAAAAAGGAAAAACATTTGCCCTTCCGTTTGTATTTTACTTAATTGATAATCCAAGATATTTATAACGCATTATGTTACATTTTAGCAATAAATATTTGGAGGAAAGACGCTTATTAAAAACATATTACAAATTTCATTAAAATCAAGATAGATTTATAGACTACTAGCTTTCGCCCGCGGCTCCGGCCGCGTGGAATTAAACAAAAAACAAAAGTGAGTAGCATATGTGTTCTTCCAGACTGTCCTTTATGTCTATGCCAAATTTGCGTCGAGATCCCTTCAGCCGTGTAGGCTGCAATCTCCAACGAACATCCATCCATCTATCCATCTAAACCTTTGCATTTATAATATTAGTATGATTTACATTAAATGTTACCTTAATAGGAATTTTAAACGTAATCATCAATTTTTCTTTTAAAGCTACGTTAATAACACCTAAAGTTTCAACTCGGGTTACCGTACGTAATCTTTTGAATGTAACATACGTGTATTAAATAACTAGCTGTTCCCGTGCGGCTTCATCCGCATGTAATTATTTATTTTATTTTATTATTTACATTTGTCAAATTATCAATAGCAAATGTCAAAATGACATGACATGACAAACCTTGGCAATGTTGCTTCCTTGATGTTGGCAGCAACTTATGGTCTTTATCCCACATTAGGGTTTTTATCCAAAATATTTACCCCCTAAGTTTAATGGCGTGAAAATATATAGCCTAAAGCGTGACGTAAGTGTAGGGCTTTTTATTAAAAAACGATTTATTCAAAAATATGCTGTAATTGCTGACATCTTAGGCAACAAAGAAGTGTGTGTTTACGCTTTATTATAATAGTATAGTATAGTGTAGAGATAGAGTACACAAACCTCATGACATATTTGCTAAGTTCACGATAATTGATCTGATAATTAAGGTTTGTTTTAGTTAATTAATTATAGTCATTTTTTTTAATTTTCCGACTAATTGGAGCATTTCAAGCAATGTTTTTATTTAACTAATTATAAGGAAAGTTTTCTGGAAAATTCCAAGGAAGGATAAATAATTTTGTTATTTATATCACGTAAGGAGGATCGTATAGACTTTGACAGAGGTTACTCTTCTTCAAAGTTAATAGCCCGTAAAACTACGATTTAGAAATTGTTATTTCAGACCGTTATGCGGTTAAGTAAAGAACTAATGCTCAAATGTTTTGTAGTTTTACGTACTTTCTAAAGCAAAAGAAAAGAAATCATTCAGTGTTAATATAATAAAGCGTGGACAATTCCAAGATTGTTTTTTTAATTCTCCATTAATTGTCGATTTACTTTTACTTTCTTTTGGATAGATCTTTTAAAAATAAATAGTAGGCAATGGTGGTAGAAATTCTGGTTTGATACATATTTGTGTAGATGTTAAATATATTTTACAAATATTTCAAAGTTTATACATGGTAAAATGAAGTTAGTGAATTAAGTGCGCTCGCGCTGCGTCGCGTCTGTGCTACCTCAAAGGCGCGCGCCGGCACATATTATGTTATTTAGTGGTCTGCGGCGGACAACTTTTTAATAGCACGATAACAGACCTCTAGAGCCCGGCACGCTTGCGTTAAATCTCAAGCTCATAAATACGTTATGTAAACCCACCCTAATAATTAGTCGCGGTTACGGCGCGTAGTTAAGTTTTATGGAGCCGGCAGAGGCCCTAAGTGGGAGCGAGAGCTCTACGGGAAAAATGTTCTTTAATTTGTCTGGCCGCGTTCTGAGGCGATGAAGCGGAAATTGTTATGTTTATTCAGGAAATCTTGTATCCTTTGCTACCCTTTTATTTTTTCATGGTTTTAATACGATTAGATTTTCGTAGATCCTTCGTAGCGCTACATCAGTGAGTATTCTGTATAGCTTGATCAGTTTGTTTCGTGTCTTTGTTCGGCTTTATTTTGTCGTTGAGATTTTTGCAATGACTTTTGTGTTTTCAAACTGTGATTTTACTTTACCTGATTGACATGATGAGGCAGAAAAAATGAAATTAACGAAATATATCTAATGAATATAAAAATAAAAACAACATTCGAGTGCTTCTGACGAATGAAATTTATTTAGGTATGTGATGAAGTGACAGCGATGTGCATGTGATGTTAAGCATACGAGATGGGTCATAGATAGGCGCGCTGCGTCCCGCTCGCAGGAGGCGGCGACGCGCGGGCGAGGGCGAGGGCGAGGGCGCGAGGAGCGCGCGGGGGGCGCGGGACGCGGGCGATCGCCGCGTGGACAGTACCTGGCACTCGCCGGCTGCAGGCAGCGGCACTCCGTCGTCACAGCGCACCAAGTCACAGCGAGCGGCAACTTTAGCGGGAACCGTTTCACGCGGTCGGAGCACTCGGTGGCCGAGAGTCGGAACGGCTGTGAAGCTAGTTACGGCGTAGCGCAGGGACGGTAAAGCGCGATGCTCGTACACGATTTACGACAAGTACAGCGAAGCGAGATACGGAGTCATGCGGTCAGCCAAAAGGACACAAACCTACTGGCGAGCTGGGTGTAGAGCGGCGCGGGCGGAGGACGGGCGGGGGCGCCCATTGGCCCGCCAGGGCACGCCTCCGTCGCGCCGGCCGCCCGCCGCCGCCGCCGCCGCCGCCGCCGCCGCCGTCGCCGCTGCTGACGACACCGACACACGATGAACACTTCTTACACTTTTGATCCTATCATAAGTTACTTGAAAATTACTTAAATCCACCTTAAAAATATTTATGGGTTGTAGTATGAATGACAACCCATATACTTATTGTTGCACAAGAATCGGAACGTGACGTAATGAAACTGTTGACATGCAGCTTCAACCTTCAGCTTCTAGGAGCTGGGCTGGTTAAGTTAACCATCAAGCAAAGTATATTAAGACCTTGGTATCAAAACTATATTTTATTAACATTCAAATTTAATTCAATAGTATGTTACAGTACATTTCTACTTCATTTCATACATATAGAACTCGACTATTTGTATAATTATGAAATTAATTTAAAAGAGCTTAAACAAAATATTTTATCTCCTAACGGAAACAAGTTAACTGCCATAAAAACGTTAATTATAAACTCGAGAAGATAAAATTTATAGGACGTAGGGAAGCATGTTTTTGCTGCAATTCATTTTAAACTGGCTAAGTTGTAGCGAACGCTGTGACGACGCTGCGCAAAGCTCTAATAACGTCGTACGTTCAGAAGGAAGCGTACGGTGCAGGAATTCAAACGAGTGCAGCACGACATGGCGTTAGGCACCGCGCTCACGTGCCCACGTGCAGCCAGATACAAAGTCACCTTTTGCCTGCGCCCTGCTCCACCACCACTGCGGGCTGTGTGCAACGACGAATAAGAAAGTAGTTAACGAAATCCTCTCCATGTAGTACGTTAATTCTATTTTTAAATGTGATGTAAGACAGGACTAACCTGTAAGAGCGTAGGCAGCAATTTTTTTTTGTGTTTGAAAGTCATCAAATATAAAATACAAAAACAGTTATTACGTTCTAGGAATTTTAATACGATGTCAAAATGAAAACATATTAAACCATATATAGGTTATATACCATTCTAAAATAAACTAGTTGTAAATTCCTACACTCAACGTAAGCAACAAATGTTTTGTCACAGCAATCCTTCCAGATCAGAGCAAATAAGGTGGAAACATCGCTGGGTTCTCTAATTTAACAGTGTAAAGCGTCGACTTTGCCGTCAGTAAATTGTGCACACATTTGCACGTTGCACTCTCCCGTATCCTGCTCTGCAGTGCCACAATCACGTCAACTTACTGCCGACAGAGAACATTTTCACAGCTCATTATTATCTTGCTTTGTAACTCGTGTATCTGCCACTCTGTGTCATTCATATTACAAGTATTCATGAAGGACACATATACGTTAAAGAAAAGCTGATTTATAAAAATTACAGATACTTTTTATCTTCTGGAATAAAAAAAGAAATAATACAAGTGTTAGTAAAAGGAAACAGTTGCTTTGCCTTCACATTTTTCAGCAGTCATTTAATTATTTTAAACATTCGTGGACTTCAACATAAAATAAATCCTAAACAAAGTTCACAACATAAATTAGAGGTCATTGATCATTATTGCATGAATGAGTTTAAATTGTTGGGGGATAAATTTTATAAGAAGACAGATAATGACTGGGTATATATTTATCTTAATAATAGGTCAAGAAATGTCGTGATATAAAAAGATCTGAGGGTTTTTTAATTTAACATTCAGAAAGCGTCAATAGATTCAAAGAAACCACCAATCATTTTGTATCAGATAACTTGATTAGTAACCTTGGCTAATTTTATTAAGAAGATTTAAACAAAATATCTACATAAAGGGGACATTTTTTATGTTTTGTATTTATGCTTGCCACCTCAGATTTCATGTATTTTATGTAATTTTCATCGTAAGTATACATTTTATCCTAATGGAACGTACAAATAGAGTTCACTGTAATTATTAGTATATATTTTTTTATTATTTTGTTCATCATTATGCAATTCAAACGTTTAAAAAGATGGTACACAATGTATAAATTCAATTTAAATATACATTAATAAAATTAATTAGTCAAAGTATCAGCTATAAAGGCCATAAAGCTGTAGTGAAATTAAAACTAAGTCGTCATATTTCGACGTTAATTTAATTAAGGCAGCTGTTACTTCGCCTGCGAATGCAGTTTGTTTAATTTTTACGACGGTGTCAAGTAATAAAAACATAGTCTGCCGTTATCGCCGTCCCACGGAAGATTGTTTAACTTGGAACTTTGCCATAACGGCATAAGGAAGTACAAAGTATTATATACATTTTGCATGCCACTTAACAGTTTCGACGATATATCTTAGAACGAAAGTTCGAAGCTATAGTGCGTGGAATACTTTGATCGTCTGTTTGGACAGAACTTGTATTACGCATACCAATTTTTTTAAGACTTTTCAGACTTGAATTTTTAGTTATCCACGTTCTCGTACTAATCCATGTTTCAATTGAATTTCCAACAGAAGAATTATAAATAAATTCTTTCTTAATCAAATGATTCCTATCATCTTCCTCCGTAACGTTCGTTCTTTGAACTTGGCCTGATTGTCTGTGGTGTCTCTTACTTGCGTGAGCTATAAATAAAATACTGTGTCAATTGCGTTGACCAGTGCCAAATAAAATCTACAGCAATTTACTAAAGCGGCGTAAGTTAAATAACATCAATAAGTTTAGTTCTTGACAGCATCATACGAAGATCGAAGATTCATATAAAATAAATTGGTTCCCAATCGATAGTCGGGAAGGGTCAATGAGGCGTGACTTTGACGAGGGTGCCCACAGTCTGGCTAACAACGGACAATATGCAAGAAAACCTCCTTGAACCATGTTTGACATCACTCGATTCAGGTGGAATATCTCTGTCATCGATCTTTGTGCTCGTCAATTAATTTTCGACAACAGGAAATAACAAATGAACATTAGAAAAAATATTGTAGTATTGTATAATATAACTGTTATTGAAATTGTTAATCTCTTATTTTTCAATAAAATTATTTCTATTTCTATTTCTATTCTATTGCTCTTGTTGTATTTATTCAATCCTAATTATTTTAAATCCCTAAACTCCTTGCTTGTTTGTATTTTAAGTCGTTCTACTTTAGTGTCTCCAGCTTCTGTTAATCATTAATTGTGTTTGCTTTCTTGGTACCAATTATGTTTACTAACAGTAGCTTCTGCTCTAAACCATAAGTACTTTTTGAGATCAATACACAAGTATTTATTATCATTTGTTGATTATTATTAAGATGAACAACAAAAAATGTCATCTAAAATTATTTCTAAGCGGTTATACATTGTAAGCAAAACTTTCACTATCTGTAACTGTAGCGGCGGCGAAGCGAGTTGGCGTTGGAAGTTATTATATAAAAAGGTATTCTTCTCGAGCACCGCACTGTGTAATGGCTAACGCTTCCTCTGTTAAGGTGGGAAAGTTTAGTTAACAATGTCTGCCGTTTGAACTACACCGCTCTCCGCGAATATTGCATTTGTTTTATTCTTATACGTTTATCTAATCCTTTTGGACAGGAAAAGAAATAAAGATAATCACATTGTTAAACTAGCTGCCACCTGCGACTCGCCACGAGGAATCTATTCTAAGATCATAAAGAGGAAAGATTTGTATTTTTGTGTGTATTGAAATAACTCAAAAACTACTGGTCCGATTTTAAAAATTCTTTCACCATTAAAAAAGGTAATTTATCTGTGAGAATCACATGCTATATTTTTTAATTTCACGCGGGCGAAGTCGCGAGCAACAGCTAGTTATATTATAAAAATAATAGTGTAATTTATAATATTATTAAGATTAAAGTTAAAGACGTTTTAGTTACCAGTACATTATGAATAAACTCTTCAAAACAATTCACTGAAGATAAATGTGAATATAAGTAAAACGTACAAGTTAAACGACTGTCGGTGTGAGAAATCAGCTTAATATTATAAGTGATAAAACGGAATGCACTGGATAGTATTTTTATGGTTGAACGGTCTGCTTTCAACCCTTGTCACTGTCACGCCGAATTATCTCCTACTCTCATATTGAAATGCAACATCGCCTATATCTTGCTTGCGAATATTCTTTGATACTATTTTAAATTCCTTGTAATATTTAGCACATGTTATTGACAATTTCTATTGGAAAAAATGTTAATAACAATTCCTAGTAATTTTACCAATGAATTTTCTTAAAACTATGAATAGCGGGGAGAAATTTATGTGGGCGTTTAAGTTGAAGGTTGAAATCATAACAGCTACGTTTATTTATAGAAGGCTAACAATAAATGCGTCAATTGTTGTTTTGTTTTGACGTCAGGCAATCGAGAGATGGGGATTTTTTAAAGTAATCTGTGATACATGTCTGTGCTCTAGTTAAATATTTAGAAAAGAAACTATGCTCCTTACATCTTAAAAGAGCGGACTATTTCCACACTACTTTGTTTAAAAAAAAGTAGGTAAAGATTCAATCGAATTATAAAGGACAATAAAATGTCAGTAATATTTCATGAAAAATATTTCGTATCTAAATTAACCTTTTTGAAAGAAAAGAGAAAGGAAAACTTTTATCAATATCGGATAGCTCAGAAATTTTCATTAAAACCTTCTTTACAGCGACCTTACATAAAAGCGCAATTTTTCCCAGTTGGAAAATCTCGATGCAGCCGCATTAACGCTTTTATTTGCTTTGTTACTCGAAAAACTTATTATTCCACCTCCCTCGGCCGGGAATTACGTTATTTCCAAGCAATTCTATTTAAAGAGATCCTTTCAATAGATACGTGGCTTCCAGGTATATTACTATTTGTGTAATTTTAGTACTGAAATACGAAAATAGAAATTTATAAAATGGCTGTACTATGTTAATGGCCATTACAATAAAATTTATACAGTTTGTAGCTATTAACAATTTAACTTCAAATAGTTTTGTGCACATTTTACTATTACAATTTTTAATGTAAAAATACACAGAATACAAAACACTTTGTTTAAAACATGGCAAAGTTGAAAGTAGTGCAAAATTTGTATTTAAGAAACATCAGAAAAGTAGTCCGGCAAACAGGCTGTCAGTCTGCAGGGACGGTGTAACAAGTACCTCCGCTTTGATCGCGCCGCGTCCCATGTGCTTCGTGATCAAGATTGATGGACTCGCCGAAACAGCTCTGTGAAAGTTCATTTGAATGCCACCTACTTTTTCTTTCTCGTATTCGAAATTCAAACTACACAGTGAGTCGAATGAATCTATTTCATCTGCTCGAGAAATTTAACTGCGTCTCTCCGACATAAACAAGCGATTGTCGCCGCGATAGCTTTTTAATGTCCGTCTTTTAGCAAAATAATGGTTTTACAATATGAAAACATGCGAATGAATCAACATTAAAGCCACTGGATATCTAGATTTATTACCAGAATAAAAAGAGGAGGCGAAATGGTCTAAATTAAAAAGCAATGCCTTGTCGAGGCAGAGCGAGCGGAAACAAAGAGCTGGAAATTCATCAAGCTTTTTTGAACCCCGGGCATTGTGGTGCAGTATTCAGAGACCATCGGCGGAAAGAAAAATCTTCAAGTAGATCGCCACTCTTTGACGCCAGATGCAAAAAGTATAATCCTCTTTTCCCAGATCCATCCCCACTTCATTACTTTGTACGGCAACGACCATCCCACATAAAAGTATTGAGGATTTTGAATCCGTCCGCTACTTGTTGAATGTGGCTGCTTTTGAATAGATTAAGCGAAATTAATTAAATGATTTGCCGCTGAATGCTATTGTTATTCATAACTTTGAGTAAAAATTTATCCTCGCTTACAATCTCAGAGATTTTATTTAAGTTATTCATACGAAAATTTTACGTAAGTTAATAATCTAAAGAAGTTTTTGTGGGATGTTTTAACGTTTGCATATACCTATATATTTATACTTATTACTTTATATAGCTCTCGTTTTCCTTAGAAATCTAAAAACACAAATTATCATTACATTGGTGTAAGTTTCACTAAAGTATGCCTACACAAGAATGCCATTGTTTAGTTATTGTAACATCATAATTTCCAAGGCAGACATCGTAATGTACTAAATCCATTTATACCATATATTTCAATAAATTGTTGTAGCATTAGCATCGGAATTCCATTCGCAGTAAGCTTCCGTTCACGTACCCCGTAGCTTCATAGCGGCGTAGCGACGTAGCAATGCTACACGGGCCGGACGACGGTCCCCTGCGATTCCTGATCAAGATTGATGCATTCGCGGGATTCGCCGCACATACGCATACAAAGGTTATCTATATGTCTGTCGTCCGTGTGTGTGTAACCGGCTGCCCTCGAGCTGTAGACCATAACGAGCTAGAGTTTTAATTTTAGTGTCGCATTTCAGCTACAATAAGAAGTTTGCTGATGATATATCCTTTATTAAATGATTTATGTAGATCAGTCATCTTTTATTAGTAGTTAAATAGTTTTAACGTATGAAAATAATTGTTACTTTAACGAGCTATATCATTACATCATCTTTCTTTATCTTCGAATCTCGTATAACATGAAAATATACCACAATGGAATTATACGAGTTATGACCTTTAAAGCTATAAAACCTTCTCTGTTGAAGTTATTCGAGCTGTTTGGAAATAGATTTAATCCGATTCGTCGGAATCTCTAATTCCATCATTGGTAAGCTCTGGGAAGCGTGGGTAGTGCATTCTATCTGGGTCAACTTCAAATTAAATTTAAATGTGAGCTTTTTTGTTATAAAAATATGTTTCCTAACGCAAAACGAGTAACTAAACATATTAACAAAATGGTAATACAAAATTGAGATTTGCTTACCTTTTTTAAAAATCGAAATAGACGATGTACACTGTGTTATAAAGAATGACAACAACAAAAAACAAAACAAGAAAGATCCGGATTGTTAGCGAGGTAATCAAATTTGCTCTGTGATGGACCGCATCAATTTCCGAGTTATGCCGCTTCTCGGTGCAGCGGCCGGAAGCCGCTCGCCCGCGCGCCTCGCGTCACTTCCTTTGTTTCCCGCCACTCTCGGATTATGTTAATGCTGTCTCACAGACATTTGTCTTTGCGTAATGCTCCTCAGCTTTTCTTGCGCGCCGACCGTATTACTTCCTGATGCTGTTCACCTACGTACTTTATCATTGTTTACGGTTATTCGATTTTGATATAGAGTATGTTATAAGGTATAAAACGTTTAAAATCTCGCAATAACATTGTACACGCCTCGGCGCAGATAAATAATAGAATTGAAAATTAAGACTTTAATATAAAGATGTGCTTTGTTACTTTTTATTTATAAAGTTACAAATTATTTGTCGATGGTTTAATCTAACTGATCCATAGATCAAGTTATTACAAGTGAAGGAAGTAAAATAAGTTTTTGTTATTTAAGTACATACAATTCATGATAATAAAAGCTCGTTAAAATAACCATTAACCTTTCATGTGTTTCAAATTTCAAGGAAATCGTACGCTGTGGTAGGGTACCCTGTTTTTTGCTAAATAAGTAATGAAACTTCCCGACACAAAAACAGTACTCAATCATTAACCAACCCTAATCTGGGAAAATCCCCGTGTGTAATTTATTAACACTTATCGATGTTTTTTCGCAAGCGGTGCATGCAGTTCATCGACACATAAAGTTCTTAGAATCGGGCCCGCAGTGGCGTGCACTGTCCGAGGCAAAGGCCCCGCCATGGCGACAGCGGTCGCTGGTGCATGTGTGTGTTTATATGAATATACTACGTGGAAAAACCAACTACGACATCAAATCGAGCTCGTAACGGTTTCGCTGCGGACTAAAAACAAACAACTACCACGTAAATGTACCACTTCCATATGTCTGTAAAGTAAGGAAAGGTTTTTGTCATATGTTGAAAGATAATTAGGAATCGTTAAAACCGTATGCGTATATTTTATTATTTTTTCTGTACTGACGTCGTTAGGTTAAAGTATCTGTTGTGCGCCTATTGTTACAAAACTCGACTCCAAATATATAAAGTTTCAATTGAGCCAACTTAAAAATATTCACCTGTTTTCCTTGCTCGGCACAAAACTTGATACCGAACCGAAGTAAAACTTCCACCCTCTATTTTAATAAAATCTCTTCCAGGCAATAAAAAGAAACAGTGTGTATCGTCATAAAAATAACGGAATATCCTAACGAGGCGTGAGAAGTAATGCGATAAAGTTGTACGCAGTTACAATGCAACATTTACCAGTGATGTTTCTGATACGGACGACCCATTAAATGTTTATATAACTAAATAAAGCTCGTATGCACGGATATAAACTGCCGATCGTAAAATTCAGTGCACTCACTTTGTGGCTGTCAATAAATTTATTTTAAAACTTTGACAGAGCGCTTTTAGGATATTATTTCACTTGTCCGACGAATTTGATGTCCATCGCTTACTAGTTGTTGTACCGAGTAACATATGCTTTCGTTATAAAAGCCCTTCAAACAAAAACTTAATCTGCTACTGTTTTTCTCTTCTATTTCCAAACTTTAAGGAAATGTATCTTTAACTATCCTGAACCATTGTTTTGTTTTTTAAAACATTAATTAATTATGCATTAGAGTAAAAGCAACAATTATAAAACATCTATCGTGTTCGAGTCGTTAAGTATTCGTAGGCGAACAATTAAGGACAGACGTCGACTTGGCACTACCCACATCGAATTCGGTAGAAGTGCACAAGTTCCGGACTCTCAGCACCCCTTAATGAAGGCGTGAAAGAGCTCCTTGGATACTAAGTCGTTTGCCGACCGACAAATGAGATCATTATTAGTTCGAGATCCCCTTGAAAGTTATTCATTACGATCTAACTACACCGGCTATGCAAATATTGAACTATTGTGTCTGTGCGGCGTATTATTGTTAACTTAATATACTTACAGTTTATTACGATATTTCTATACGTAGAATAAATGTGAACTACACAATTGTAATTTTCCAGGGAATGATGCTTTTCAATCTTTTCACTTGTGATTTTTATTCACGTTGTTTTATTTATTGTCGTTGTTTAAAAATTAATCTAATATCTTAACACTTTAGTCATTTTCATTTCTTTATAATAAACTATTGTTTACGATTATATAATTTAAGTTTTGTTAAAATGTTTCTTTCTCTACTTTTTGTACATGAGATATATTTTATTATGTTATTTTCTAATTTGTGTGTTTATTCTCTGGTAGTAAATATTAATGTATGAGAATTGCAAATTGAATAGATTCTAATAAAAGTTTCTGTTTATTTTCAAGTCCGCGATTTAACATTTTAAAGTAACATTGTCTTACTTAAGATGCATTGGCTCATTTTGAAGGCAGGATTTAAGGTTGGTTCGGGAGGCTAAGAGCAACGAGAAAATGTCGCAATTCGTAAGCGACGCGTCCTACAACAGGCATTAGCACTAAATGACATCTACGAAAAATCTTCGCGAAGCGTTCAGATAAGAAATAGGGGAATAAAAACGATTCCTCCTGCCTTTACACGCTCTCATTTTAGTACCTTTAAATATAAAATCTTCATGACTGGTAATAACAGTCACAATGAAATGACTGTAGTCCGTTCGACTTAACAATTCGAGGACATAGTTACGGCAACTTAGATTCTTCTATTTTTCTCTGTCTGAGTCGGGTAACTTATTACTGTATAGTCATAGTGAAAAGTTAAATTGACTGTGTTTCTAAATTGAACATGAGTCAATGTCTGGCGCCTCCCAGTGGCTCGGGTAAACGAAATTCGTGGAAATAACTTCGAACCCTCGCCATTGAAAATAACATACAATTATTGTTCAACGACTATCAAAATTACTTTAGGATCTATATTTATGAGTCATTTATTAAAGTTGAACATGACTCCGTATTTAAAAACGCAGATATATTATATTTTAAATTAAATATATCTTAGGACAAAGTAACGCTACTCATGTTAATAATGAACTAAAAATGGCGAGCATTTTACGTATAAAATATAACTACAACATTTTTTTTAATAATTGTTATTATACTTACTTAAAACAGTTAAAGCTGAAATATGTTCTGAACATCTTATAAATGCAAGTAGTGTCAATAGAATTACTTTAGTCATAAAGGAATGATATGTATATTGTAGCAGGACATCTAAGGCATCTTAGATTCGGAATTTATTAGAGGCCGCATCTAATAGGCTCTAAGTGCTACAAGATCGCTACGACAATGCTACAGCTACAGCTACGTACAATGCAACCGCAGCTTAGCTTCGTGTTTCATTCAATGAATTTGTGCAGTAACATAACTTGAAGCAATTATTATTATCCTTCGAAGTTTATATAACTAGACATTTCAGTTGAAAATACATTAGCATTAATTCGTATTATAATATAATATTGAGAAGATTTGTTACTTACACAAATCTACAAATGAAAGTTTTTTTTTTTTTTTTTTAACGTAAATAAACCAGCGCTTGACCTCGACTCCACCTAAATTACAATTTTTATTACAATTTGTAATAATTTTTTTTGAACTTGAGTAGGATACAAATCAAATCGACCCTTTATTCAATCAAATACTTTTGATCAAAAGGGGTTTTTTTCTCTATGTAATCTTTGCTGTACATTTTTTTATTTATGAAATAAGTCATAATTTAAATCAGTAACTATTCAAGACAACTAGACAAGTAATCAAATATATTAAATATCAAGAAGTCGTCATATCATATAGAATGTTGGAAAACAAGGAGTATGTTCGTATTCCAACAAACGATATGAATTTCACTGTGACCTAAGGGGCACCTGAGACTGCTCACTAATTTCGCTCTCACCCTCTCCTTACGACCAATAACAATTCTCCCGAACACGTCCGCCAGATAATTACCGCATACGCAATTAGGTGAACTCTATTTGCGAAATTAAATTTAACAAATGAAAGAGTTGTTGCTGTATTGATTAATTATAAAGTTCAATGAGCGCGACTCGTATCGTTTATTGTGAAATAAACAATAATTGTTAATATGTCATTAACCTGTTCTATAATAATTAATGAATATTTATCAAACATTGTTTAAAAATGTGTTGACGAAGGTTTAAGTACAGAATTGGTAATACATAGAGATTACGCTTTATGTTCTGCAAAGTTAGGTCGAATGCAAATAACGACTTTCTTTAAGCTTCATTATATGACGTTAAATGATTATTAAGATATCTAATAGTCACACAATTGAATACAATGATCTAAAAATAAAATTTCAAGACAATGATAGCTGCTGATGTTTCGAGAACAATGTGAGCGTTCGCGAGCGAGGGCGCGAGTCTGTCGGTATTCTAGGCCTGCACGAAGCCTCCGCCGTCGTGCCCTGCTTACCTCGTCCATGACCGGCAACAATTAGGTAACCTCCGAGCGGTGCAAGTCGCGCAGATATAAAACTTTATGTACGCATATAAATTTGGATGTCGAGACATGTTTTATTGTTCGGTCGTAAAATTTGGGGAAGGAAAAGACCGACATATTTATTAAATAGGAACAAGCTCGTAAAAGCTCAATGCAAGCGTCTTCGTGCCATCGATAACATTATGATCAAACTATTTCTGTCGTTCTATTATTGATAAGATATATACATCGATGAGTTTTAAATAACATTTTTCGCAGTGGATTTATGCGTGTCATGGTGGCGCAAGAATCCATTATTTCATGTAGTCTCGTTGGCGCCGTAAAAGGCGATACGAAATATTTAATAATCCCTTGTGGTTAAAATCATAGCTGAACATTTAGATTGGACAACATAATGTTATATCCATATAATTGTAGTTTGATTATTAAGTGATACAATGAATATTATTTGTAAAATTTCGCATTAACGACCAAAGTTGTAGGTAGGTGGCCCAAAGTAAACCATTATTACTTAGATTATTTCACCAGTAGCTATATCTTGTATTCATCTAGAATTAATTACAGTTGCTCATTTTTAACAGGAATTTCATTTATGTTAAAATATTTCCATTGTGAATTAAAAGATATCGAAGAGTTCATGTTCTGCAATAATACAACATTCAGATACAAGTTTCCAAAGTAACAATAAGGTGAATCGACTTAACATTTTGCCTAAACACCTCGGGGAGGGCGCGGGATTCCCAGTGACGCAGCGGCGAAAGCGGCCAAACGCTGTTACCTTTCGCTTCACTTATTTACAGAACACGCCTCTAATAAATTTAATAAACGGGAAAAGCGTGACATGCGGCGGAAAGAGATGCGGAGAATATGTACGCTGTTACTGGTGATATAAAATAAACGTTTTCTATACCGCACTTAAATTTATTGCACCCCAGTAAGGCGGACTCAAAAACAAATTGACGCCGTAACCTACAGTATGTTTCTTTAAGTACAGTCCACAGGTAGTTGGCAGCTCTCCAGATCTTACCTGAAAAGACGGACACATTGCGCACTAAGCTCTCGCAGTTTTGCAACAAAAGATTTTGTAATGAGTTCTATAAATTGTATTCTCAAAAGCTATGAATAAAATATAAAACAGTGGAAGTCGACTGAAGTATAAAACTCAGACGTCGGATATGTAAAATGCAACAGCAAAGATATTATTGAAAAAAATATCGAAGTCAGTCTGCAGCGAGATAGTATCCGTAATCCCGCTGTCGCTGTCAGGTATCGATGGTCGGATTAAAATACCATTTTCATTGACGTTCAAACCTTTTATTACTAACTTTTCAGATATTTAAAAATAAAAACAACGCAATGATACAGTCATTAAAACGCTACCGGATCTTATAGAAGTTTTGACGTGTAATTAGTCTTCTTCGAAATTGTATTTTTACTTTGTAAATTTTATTACAAATTTTAGAATATGAAAACATTTTTTGTTCGTTGTGATTCATAGTGATTGGAATGCTAACGGCTCTGATAAGCCTCGACACGGTATCGACGGGTAAATCGATGTCAGACAGGTCTATAAAACTATAAATAATAAATATTCTGGGTGATAAAATTTTATGATGTTAGGAGGAACGCGGCTTCATCAATTGTTCGGCGGCACGGGCACCCGCCGCTGGCACGGAATATCATTTCACAGTATTGTTTAACACAACTAAATGTTGCATTAATACATCGTTGTTATTATATTTATAGTGTTAAAATTTTACGTCAATATGTCCCGTAATGTATAATGCTATCGTCTTACATAGTAGAGTAAAAACTAGACTAACTAAAACTAGGTAAAAGGAAATACAATTGTTAATTATGTCGTCAACATATTTGATCTCGTTAATGGCATTTTCAATATGAGAGAAAGAGTGCTCTCATATACACTAATGTAAGCTAATAACAATAATGGTTAACATAAAATAATACAGAAAATAACCATCTACAGAGAACTAATTAAACAAACTCCTTTGTAAAGTTTCATGCTCTCGTACTTGTATACAGTTAAGAATTGTTTTGTACTTAAACTTATTCTACGGTTTTTAAGAGGTTTTGCGTAAAATTACTTTTATATCAATGAAGTAGCAGATATAGTATTTAGAATATACCTAACTATTAAGTATATGAGAAAATTGGTTAAAACAAACATGGTCAATTTCGGTGTTATCAATAATAATAATGTAAAATGTCTTTTTTATAAACAGGAAAATGTATTATTATTTAATCAACGTAGTCGACAATAACTCGAATGAGATATCCATTTATAAAATGCTAAAAAGGCTACGACACAGTGTTTAACATTTCCCGTACCGAGACAAATACATTTTCCGTAAGAGAGGTCGATTTGGAGCACCCTTAGGGAAAGTCCAAATAATTGTAGCGCAGTCAACACGCACTTGAATACAAAATAAAATTTACGTTGTCTTGATTACAGATTCCCCTTTATAAGTTGAATTTAACTAATGTAATAAAACATTTAAGTTATCTAGAAATATCTTATCACATTATCAGTGTTTTTTTAATAAATTAGTTGTGTAATTCTACTCTTTTCGAACAAAACATACTCTACATTACGTATTTCTATTTATTTATGTTCCAAATATCGAATTCAATCCTTTCCATCGGTATCGTTTGTGTCTTCTCAGGTAAACTATTCCGATACATAAGTGGTAGGTATTTACCGTCTGGGAAAGGAAAATTGAAGTGGAAGGTACATCGGAACACGATATTGGGACACGAGTAAAAACATAAAGACAAATGTAATAGGGAATGTAAGGCTCCTTGGCCTTGTACATTGACATTTAGTGTGGCCCGAGCTATGTTTTACGAGCGGCAGCCGCCCCCCGACGCAATCGTCTACAACCTGAATTCATACATTATTGAATTTAAAAATTGAACGTAGACAAGACTAAGGGCAATGTATTCTTTTGGCGTTTATATAGAAATTTATGTTTCGTTCAAAATCTTTTTATTGAACTGTACCGAAATTATTTAAGGATACCTATTTCGAGTTGGATAGCAACGTAAAAAATATTGTTTCGCTGCTCGCCTGTGTAAACTCTCTCTACTTTCAACTACTAGAGTCCCACTTGTTTTTGCTTAACATTTTACACAGTCGACTTGTATACTCTATTTTCCGGAATCATAAAGGCAATTTATAAACTCGCAACATCAGCACAGTGGATGGATATACTAAAAACTAGAGCGATTTGGGGTTTACATTTCTTAAAGGAAAAGCAGACTTGTCCCGTTTAAAAGTATATTTTGCTCCTAAAATGTTATCATAAAGGATATTTTATTATCATATTCTTTGTAATCCTCGTAGTAAAGAATAGTATTACATGAGTTCGTTTATTTCTGTCGGAAAGTGGAGCCGCTCTTTTGCTCTTATTTTCTTTTAAAATATTCATCTGCTTTCCCCAAGCGCTGGAGGTCAAAAGCATTTCATCTTTACTGCAAGTTTTCATTTCTCTGTTCGAAATACTTGAAGCCCTTTATACCTTTACGTTATATTTAAGAGGCACTTTAATTTAATAAAAATTATAGTACTTACTAACAATGATAATAGTAACAGCTCAAGTCAACCATTAAATTCTGAATTTGAAATATTTATATTAAAAAATGTTATAAATAAAATATCCTCTGCATACTGTTGCAAAATATATCAGCAGCAGTTGAATAAGTTAAAGTGAATAAAAATAAATAACAAATAAGCGAGCATCTCCGGGCCGTTAATGTAGTGATTATTTACACCTGTCGCTGCAATGCATCCTGACGATATTACAAGCCGCGCGCCGCCGTACCGAATCGGCGCCACACCGCTCCTTCTAACGCCGATTTGCTCCTAAATCTTTGATAAAGGCCCTTTCACACTTACCGAAATGTATTATATTACGTTTCATTTTAGCCACAAATATGTGAGTTGTTAGAACAGTTATAAGAAGAATTCTTTAAAGATTACCATTTTTAGGTAGGACAGGAATTTAATTTCCATACCAGTAAAATATGAAATACCCTTCTATTTATTTGGTATTTCCAACAATTGTCTACAAAAGTATAGTTGTAATTGTTCTTACTTTCTATTGAACTCTTCAGAGCATCAGAGTGAATATATTCATCTACGAGATCACTTTTGTCCTATTCCACATTTCATTTGTAATTAAATGTGTAGTAGACTAATTATTATATTGAGTTCACTGCTTATCAAACATTGCATATGTTATATTATTTAAAGTCAACATTTTTGCATAAATATTGTTAGCTAGCACACACAGTTATTTAATCAACAACGCTATTGTTAAGTTCATGACCTTGGGCGTCCACTGCCGGACACCTGTTCAAAATTTCTTTGATCGTTTTGGAACAAACAGAGAGAGCAATATATTATAATAATATATGTATTATTACAGGCTGAAAAACAGCAGAAGTTCGCGGTTATCACTAACCAAAAATACTACATTTTGCTGTTTAATCTCAATAATCTAAATCTGCATTTTAAAATTCTCTTATTAGCCCCGGGCAAGTAGCGCTTAGTAAAATATTTGATGAAAGTTGCAAGTTGAGAGTCCTTGTCAAGTGTTTTCTTTAATAACAAGTTCGCGCCAAACTACAGTTATTAACGCCTAACTACGTAAAAGATTTTTAAAAAGTAGAACATTTTTAACGAAGACTGCTACCAGCTCTTGCATTAGATACAAGGGAAGAAGAGCAATTCTTTTATCGTGTCGAGTATTTATAACGAAGCCTGACTTAAAAATGATATGCACATGGTCATGTTTCTTTAGTTTGACCATTTTTAATACAGGTTCTATGTTAAATAATATTATTTTTGTTGATACCAAATTGCTAGGATGGAGCAGGCAATATAGAAAATAACCATTGGGAAGTACTATTGCTTCAGAGTCATTGACATCATTGTGATTATCGTTACTTAATTTACTTACTTAGCATTTATTATTAATTTAAAACTTGTAATGAAATTTAAAAAAAAACGTAGAAAGTACCAAATTAAAATAACCCGTATTTAAGGTTTAATCTCAATTTACTTTGAATGTTTGATTTAAAAACGATGCTAGAGTTCGAATGATTACTTTAGTATGAAAGTTTCCTAACGTAACGTATTCGTTTTCCCCTTTCCGTGCATGAATGTTTATCTTCAAGATTTTCTTTTTCCTTATTTTATTTCGTTCGCTCCCTCGCAATGAATAAATAAAGTGAATCGACGCCTGCACTAATTGAAGACGAGTTATTTCCGGATGTTTAAAATCAACGATTTCCACCTCTGTTAAATAAAACCTATATTTGGAATGCACATTTCTGTATGAATAAGAGCTTTGTACATTCTTTAAAAAACATAAACTAAGTATAAAGTCACGAATTAGAACCAGAGGGTCTATCAAGAATATTCTTAAGACCTTTTTGTCACGTTATGGATAAAATTGTTTTATATACGTGCAGCGCCGCTAACGGGTGTGAAGAACAACAACTAATCTTACAAATTTTGTAGATGACGTTACGAATACACTCAGAACACTAGATATTACTCAATTTAAATCTGGACATGAGTATACAAAGTTTTATAATAAGATTTAATTGCACACTTACATAAATTTTATTTTTAAAATCACTTTACTTTATAGAAACCATTTCAACTGAAATATACTGGCTGGTTATGATATATCATGTGACAAATGTGTTTTAAAAACTATGAAAACAGTTTTATTACAATGTGAAGGGATGGCCGAGTGCCGAGTACATTGGCGAGCGACACGACGGCGCCGCTTTAAAACTCCGCCTAATTAAATGAATGAAAACGAAACTCGAATGTTTTCATTCCATTTAGTTTCCGTTCCTATGTCCCGCTTTCCATTCAGTGACCGTGGACAGTGGCAAGCAAACCTTTTATATATTGCACATACATTATGCTTTTCACTGATTAAATCCGTAGAATTGAAAATACTTTTAAAAACCTTCTTTGTTTTGATATACTCACATAATATCTTCGTAATCTTGTCCTTCCATTATGTTACCTAATTCGTATGTGTCTTTACTCCAATAATAAAACAATTTTGATTAGAAAATTTAAAAAGATAAAGCCAGTAATAGGCTTTAACAGCAAATAAACTATAAAAGTTTAGCCACTTGTTGACAACTCAGCAGTTTATCGCATTAAGATAAAATAAAAGCTATATTTTTATTCTGAATGGCGTTATAATTAAAGAGGCTTTAATAATTACGATATCGACATTCGTTGATATAAACGATTGCGAGAGTTTTAATCGGAATAAAACTATTCAGGGCAAAGTTTGAAAAGTCATTTTGTTCGATTATCTGTCTCGCGGAGCACACTACAGCCAGCATTGTGTGATAATTAAATTAATGGCTTTGCGCTTTACTATTTGTTTCGCACAATTTTTAATTTAAAATATAGGAAAACTTAAACTCATATTAAATGTTTTTGTAAGTTTGATATCTATATCTTTACAAATATTATAAAGAGAAAAGATTTGTATTTTTGTATATATTGAAATACCTCGAAAAGTACAGGGCCGATTTTAAAACTTCTTTCACCGTAAGAAAGTTAAATTATCTGTGAATAACATAGGCTAGGTTTTTTATTATTTTTTGATTTCACGTGGGGAAAGTCGCGAGCAACAGCTAGTAAACATATATTCAAAGATATAATTGATAGACATAGTTAAAACGATTTTTGATATAATGTAATACAATAACAAACATTAAAAGATTGAAACTACAGTCTTTTTTCCGCGTTAAATGATACAGATTCAATATATATCATTAATTTAGTATTTGGCCCTCGAAAGGCACCTCACTAAACTCCACCAATTTACGTGGTGGAACGGCAATTAAGATTAAGAAATTATGAAACCTCCGGCGTTAGGAGATTTGTTCAGCATGGCTACAGTTAATTTTCTTGATAAAGCAGCACTAGTACAATTGAATGTACGATTGGGAACAGTTTACGATTTCAGCATTAAAATCTTTATGACGTATTCTAATCTTAATAAGGTATTTATTCATGTAATTTAAAAACTAAAATTCATAGTACTAAAAGCACTGAGTTATGTTTCAAAATCATATTCGTAGATCTAAATTTAGTTTTGCAAAGGCGAATTCAAACTACATTATTTTATAAAAGAACATTTGAGGTCAGTATACATTAGCTAATAAACATTTTCCGTGCATTGAGTTAGTATTCAAATGTAAAGCACGGACGATGTTAAAAAGCTGTTAAAAGTAGGTCGGATTCATTGCGCAACTTTGCCACACTAATTCTAAAGTGGGGCCATCACAAATTACAATCTATGCTCGCCCTTACAGCGCCATCTACCTGCGATAACAATCTTTTTATTATTTCCTAGAAGGAGTGTGCGTTGCAATCGAACACTCCGCGGGTTGATTGCTAAGCGCCCAGGAGGCCAGATTTCATGGAGCCAATTGCCATTCACGCGTAGGCGAAAGTGATCGCTGGGGTGATATTATTTAAATGTAATCTTTTTTCGATACTTTCTCCTACGGTACGTTAGTATATTTAAAACCATCCTGTGATCAGAAACAAAATCTATTTCACCCCCCTTAGACATGGTTGTAAATATTCATTGCAAGACATTTTCTTGCTTATTTACTACTCAGTCTCCAACTTTACATTTATTTCTATCTTGGTTCTGTCGCAAAGACGGTATCAATCATATGTTCCTGTCGATGAAACTCTTATTGTTAATCTTAATAATGCAATAAATTACAAATTGAAAATGACTCTGTAGTTCTTTAGTGCATGTATGGGATAGTAGTTAAATAATAGTTAGTGTGCTGGCGCGGCCCCGCGGCGCCGATGTCAACGGCACCGCAAGCCGGCGCGGCGCACTGCGACACAATACTCCTACCTGACCGATTCGAACCCATCAACTTCAATCTTTCAGTCATTTGTCGTGTTTAATTTGCTCGCTGTACACGATGTTTTGATTGTGCTCGATATTTTTCAGTATTAACGTTAGTAAGCAAGTTTTTTTCGTGAAAGTTCTAGATGTTTAAGCTTTTGAAATTGAGACGCTCTCATCTTTATATCTCAAGAATTTTTTTGTGTGAAAAGAATAAGTCTGTCTAAAACAATTGATAACTTAATTTCTAATGGAATATGATTGATTAAAAACAGTCATTTAATTCTAATTTACATTTAACATGTACTTCCCGAATTCATCAGAGTAACTTATATTAGTAGTAGTATTAAGATAATAATTAATCTGATAAAATTATTTAAACACTAGCTTTCGCCCGCGACTCCGTCCGCGTGGAGTTCAAAAAGACAAAAGTTAGTAGCCTATGTGTTCTTCCAGACTATCCTCTACGTCTATGCCAAATTTGATCGAGATCCGTTCAGCCGTTTAGGCTACAAACTCTAACAAACATCCATCCATCTAAACTTTCGCATTTATAATATTAGTAAGATAAGATTACAAATAGTTACAACACGGTACTATTTAGTTCGTAAAGAATTATATTACAGAGGAATCTTAGCTTGTTATGCTTTTCATTCTTTCCACGTAAAAAATAAAATCCTTTCAGAATCTTGACGGGCTTGTATAAGAAAATAACGTATCTAACTGTATACCTAATTCCGAGACCGGTGCGCGACCCGTACAAATTATTAATGTACAAAATGATACAAAGAACAGATTCAGCGCTAAGAAACTTCGTTGTGGTTCGTGATTTCACTTCAAAGTAAATTTAATTTGCCTTTTTTATTTTCAAATGAAAGTGTAAACGGGAGAAGTGGATTCAATTTATAACGTGTTCCTTCTTGAAGTTGGAAACACTCCACTTTTGTTTATAGCCCCGGGCGCGGACATTAAATTGTCTAAGCTATTATAACATATTTGTAATAATTAAGAGTTGCTGTCTTGTAGGCTTACAAAAACAATATTGTTAAAAATGTCAAGATATACTATGTCAACATATCAATTTACGGTCATTAGTCTTAGCAGATAGCCCAGAACCTTCGAAAGAAGATGGCACTTTGAGAAGAAGTTTTAGTTAGATTGCAAAATTAGAAAAAGTTTAAATATGGTCAAAGATTTATTTTATTATATGAAATACCAATAGGTTTTATATGTTTACGACATGAAATTTGTGTATTTCAAATGTGTGATAATTTAACTAACACGTGTTCACGTTAATTAACATTTAAATCTCATTCATGGACTGAACGTTGCTTGTTAATAAAGCCAACTTTTTTTACTTCATCGTTAAAATCTATGATACACTTTGCAAATAAAATAGTTCTAGAAGAAAATATATTAATAACTACTAGATATGTAACTATTTATTAAAAAAACTTTAAAATTTCCCTTTTCGTTAATTACTTCATTGTCGTATAGAAAACCTAATAAGTATATCCTGCAAAGAAAAGGCACTTCCAAGAGTAATAATTAGTTTTTTAAAAAACCTTCTTATCTATTATCTTATGTGTTTATTCAATTTTGTTGAAAATATTCACAACTTATTTTTGCAACAACCCACTTACGTACTTAATAACTCCTTGACATTTCATCTTAAGTCAAAATAAGGCATTAATTCATAAAAGAGAATAATCAAAATCGTAAATAAGATGTTGTTAGTTAAACGCTCTCCGCCGAGCTTTACGTGAGTACGGTAAGAGGTAAAAAAATAAGAGGCCATTTCGTCTTACGCCGAAAAATAAGCGAATTTATACCTATTAGAGCTTTAAAGGCGAGATTTATAGGGTATTTTGTATGAGGTTTGACGGCTTAACTGATATCTTCGTGAGAAACATTTCTCTTCAATTATTTAAATCCTTATTAACTTTATAAATATATTTCCGTGAAAATCTAAACTATCTGAGCCAATCAATGTTAAATTCAAAAAGTACATAATCTGTCACTCTCTTTTCTGTAAAAAAAAGTTGTTTCAATGAGGGAATCAAAAAGCATCCAGAACATCATCACCAGCTCGTTATACGTCCCCACCGAGGGGCTCGGAGCCTATCCTAAGTTAGGGTGACTAGGCCATAGTCAACCACGCTGGCCCACTGCGGGTTGGTGACTTCACAAATATCTTTGAATTTCTTCGCCAATAAGTGCAAGTTGCATCACTATGTTTTCCTTCACCGTAAGAACGTCGTGTAAATTTGTACAAATGAAAATTCGAAAAACCGAAAATCACATTGGTACATGGCGGGATTCGAACCCAAGACCTGTAGATTACAAGTCAAGTGCTTAAACCACTGAGCCACCGACGATCCAGAATATAGTGGGCTAAAATTCCAAACTATCTAATAAAAACTCGTGTGTCACCACATAACTCTTCAATATAACTAGTTATGTCGTGTTAATAACGTCCTCAGAGGATCCTCGGAAGTGGTTTATAAATTTTAAATTAAATTAACCTTATCTGGCTAACTTATTAAGCCTTTTGAGACGCGTTGCGATGGTCGCGGGGACAACCTGCTGAAGAGGACACGCCGTTGAATGCAAAGCACCGACGAGTGCGCCGGGAATAAATAAAATACTTGTTAGCTCACTGCTTTAAAGTATGAGAAGAAATATAGACCATTAAATTTATTTTACTTTACATTGTTAAGTTCACAACAAGTTTTTTAAGAATACCAAGACTTTCTTTGTCGGAATAAAAATTTAAGTACTATAGTAGTTTTTATGTAAAACATTTTCTTGAATTATTTCTTAATTAATGGATTATATCAACTACATTACTAGCCTATGTAAATTATTTTAACAATGCAAATGTAAAAGAACTAAGTTTTTACCAACACAAGCATGTATGCTATAAATATTTGAAAAAATCACCAATAAATCACTACTCAATAAAAAATATACGGCTCGAGCGAGACATTAACAGTAAACAGAAAAACAGGCCGCCATCAAAAGTTTTTCTTATCAAAACGAAATAAAATAATTCCAGTCAGATACAAGATAATATTATTTTATGTTTGACCGTTAGCTACCTGTTCTTATAAAGCCTACTCCCATTTCTGTTACAGTGTTAATAAAACGAAATAGGAAAGTTGTCCGGGAACGCGTCAAATGAAAAAGTTATCGCACGTGATGATACTGCAAAGCCAAGCAGAGCCACCTAGCGGCCGTTACGGCAAACTAATTGAGAACTCCCAACTTCCTCAAAAACTAAAATATTCTTCTAAAAATGTCACCACCTTGTGTACGTGATACAAATACTGATTTGCTTTTAGTTACGTACATGTATTACTTTTGCTTATCTTTAATTTAAACATATTTGTCAACATTATTACCTAAAAGTAAAATCAATAAAAGTCTATACTAAAAGTCATCGACATTATTCAAATCACCGATCGAAAGTGCATATTCAATCATATAGTAATTTAAAAATATTTATAAAATAAACAAAGTAAAAAATAAAATCAAAGTCTGTTAATAACATTCCGTATCTATATTACATTTGAAAGTATGACACGAAAGCGACCCCCGAGAGCTATGATTCGCGGTTGAGATCTCATTACGCGGCGTAATCGGAAGCCAATTCCACAAGAAATGCCGCAGTATTTAATTAAAAACCCGAGCCCTGTCTACACTTTAAATATATTTCTTTTAAAAGCAAAATAGAGCAGACGATGAGAGCACTCACGTTGGATATGAATCCTTTGCAACCTATTTCAACAGTTATTGACCACTTGTCCGGTGAATCGACGTTAAAACGCAATATCCTGACCGGGATACTCAAAATTTTCTCCCTATTTTTATTTTCATTTTCTACTGCAATTCAAACATAAAATCGAAAGGGTTTAGTACTAAGAGTAACCGTTGGTTTCCATTGATGAAACGTATCGACATTGCTAAAGTTATCTTTTAAGAAGCAGCAATCGAAAAGATAAAGAAACTGTTATAATTTTCTAGAATGTGGTTAAGCAATCATGTAATGTGAGTACGAAATACAGTAAAGAGGTCTTATGTACGTCTATTAAAATGACGCACGCTCATAAAACGATATTGCAGTTTGATAGACCGCTGGGAGAACGAGAGTGTCGGCGGCTGCCACTTAAATGTATTATTACTTATCTACCCCCGACGCTGACCCCACTCGGACCATCCAAGCTATACGATTAATACAATCCACTTGTTAATCACTCCGAGCGATTCTAAATTAAACACTAAACCAATTTATTACGCACGATTATTATTAAATTAAAAATAGAACGTCTTGAGGCAATAGTCTTCAAGTCTGTGATTTGATTCTTGGAATATTTCAATTTGAAACAAGTTTGTGGCCGGAAATCCATACTATACAAACATTTTCTGTGATGGATTTTATGAGGTCAGAGGAGATTTCCGTAAACGTTAAAGAATGGATAATGGCATGTACAGGATTCTTAGAAGTAAAAAAAAAATACTGGTTTCGATTGTGACGAGACAAGTCTAGAAAAATAAAAATCAATAAAAACATTGTATCATAAAAAATGATTTGTTGGAGCGACGAGGGTAGAGTGAACGTTTCAATAGGTATCAAAATAATTGTATATAAAGTTGTTTTCGTCAGCACGCACTGCTGTAATTGCGCCCTTCATTTGCATATCAATCGACATTAGGTTCCATTCGGCGTGCGCGGCCGCGACACTGTCCTAAACATTTTATTACATTCCTTGCACGTAAAATATAATATCCCTACCACACTCAGACGTACGCGCCGCGAACGAATATCTAAATGTAATTTCCATGCGTTGTCCCCGCAATGTTTTCCCAGAAAATATTAACATGGAAGGCAAGGGGCTGAATCTCTCCTAAGTAAGTTGCAAAAAATGTACGTGATTTTACTTCAAAGTCCCTTTTGTCTTTATGGAGGGAAGGCATAAAAGTACAGACACGGGAATGGCACATACGAAAAAATTACGCAGCGTAATGATGATGTGTTCGCACTTTCTTTAAAGAAAAAAACAAATATTTTCCTTTTTAGAGCACAAATGTATTCAAAACGAAACTCGACTTCTTTATGTACAGAATATGGAGGTAAGATTAAGATTATTAGAGCGATATGTTTATTTAGAGTAATATATACTTTTCACATAAGTCTTTATTGTAGAATGGATATAACAATCATTATTATCGATTACAACCTTGGCTATTAGCCAGAGATAGTCGTATATTGATAAAGGTAGCTTTCAATAAAAGACTTTTATAAACTTCCCCTATCTTTTAAAACATACAATTTTTTTCACGATCACTTACGTGAACTAAAATAACTAAGAATTAACTATAAATAATGTTAGATTTGCTTAAGAAATAGCCTTTACTTAGTCACAATTGATGGTGTTAATGGAGGGAGAGTACACTCCTTGATGACCACGGGGGGTCTTCGATGGACTCTCTACGGGATATTTCTATATGTAAACACCCCCTAATGTATGGAACATTTTATTCACTAAGTCAATTTCCACGTCCAAAGTGTATATTTGTTTGTGCTACGATATCCCAAGTTAACGAACCCTTAACAAGTTCTTATTCCCCACAGATTTCTTTGTCTCTTGTATTTAATGCTACGAAATTGTATATCTTTCAAGCTATAAGCAAAACATGAAATAGAACTTAAGTCTATGTTAACGCATAATGTAGTAAAACATTATTTAAATATCCAAGGAACAAAATATGTAGCAGTTTGTTAGAAATTTTTTAACAGCGGCAAAGCAAGTTGTAAGCAAAGAATATTGTTCGAAAGCGAGCGTCAGCTAAACTCATTTATATTTTGTGGCTCCAGCAGTTGATGTCGTAAATCCAGGAGATGCTAACATCGTAAAGTTCGACGCGCTCGCCTAAGTTCGACCTTCCAACCATACCTTCCTTATTCATATCGCTATCCTTCTACTTCATCCTATATTTTTGTATAGACAAATGCTTATGAATTATCTGTAAAAGTTTAAAATCCTACCTTAATAACGCAAATTGTATAGACATTAACACCTTTCCTGTAATCTAATTTAATACGTATTAAACGTACACTCTCTGTCGAAACAATAGAATAACTAACACAATTAAATTTTAAAACAAAATAATGAGAACAAATTTAACAGTATACGTTCCGTTTTACTAATTTATTAAACGCTAACACTTCAAACAGCATTAATGAGTAACTCAATTGTCGAAGCGAGGGTTCTCGTGGACAAAAGGTTGCAGCAGTCTGAAAGGTCCGTTTAAAGAAGTAATTACAGGAGCGGCAAGTTCGGGCGACGCCAGCGCCACGCTACGGCAGCAGTGCGACGTCATTAGTATGCTACGTACGCCCCGCCAGCAGAGGCGATAACGCAAATTCGTTTGGCCGAACATCTCGCTAATAGAGTTTCACTAATTTATAAGACCGTTAAGCCACATCCACGCCGGACCTGAATAAAATTGTCCGGCAAGCGACGTAAAAAGGATTTGACGATAGACCCTCTTACATATTTGATGTGACTCAATCTCTTGTTCACTACTGTGAGGGAGAAGTCTTAATTATGTACTGTTTCTGCCCGATGCTACGTTTCTTTTTATGTTTTATTGTTCCTACTGTTTAAAGAAACATTATCAACATTGATTATATAGTCATAAATATATTATACGAAAATCAATAAGTGATCTTGGCGTAAATACTACATTTGCATAGTTTAGCGTTAGAGATAAAGGGACATATTAGAAATAAGTAACGATTAAGGAAATTGACTGCTCCTTTGTATTACTAACACATAATCTATTCGTTTTTTTTTAATTATAAGATCATTAATGTAGTTTAACTCTTGTGGACGCAGCTTTGTCTTTGGAACGCCTTTCATTTTATTCCTAACTCTTAAGATTTCTTCTATAACATTGGCTTTAACTTATAATTAAGCTCGCTCTGTAAATTATCTACTATAGTCTTTGACATTTATTCTTTAGCTAATTTTGTACTGTACTGTTGTACAATGAACGTATTAAAAGTCCTTAAAATTAGGTTATGTTACTGAATCCAGTTATGCAATAGGGACAGGGATAAAAAGTGCATAATGAAAAACATTCTTAATTAAAATCCCGATGTACTTATAAGCCACGGGCCGACGCCGCACCTGGGGAGCGTTAAATTACAGCCACTCATAAGTACCCTTGACGAAAAAAATCTTCATACAAAAAGCGGGCAAAATATTAGGTCACTTCCACACTGACGATATTGCGATAATTATATGAAATAACCCTTATTCTTGGGCTGGCTAACTACCAATTAGAATTAATTGCAGCGATAAATCCACTAAACAAACTCTGATTTTATGTTAAACAATTTATAGGGATACACAAATTTACAGATACGCAAACTTACAAAGTCAGCGTAAAATTGTAAAGCTTTTTAATGTACCTAGTTACTCTTATTAAGCTCTTTTTTGTTGTATGAAACATTTGATTCTTATTCTGCTTAAAATGGTATTTTTTTACTTACGTCAATGATCTTAAAAATTTCAAAAAACCTCTAGTAAAAACAAACGTTACCTATGTGGTTTTGTCCTTTCTATCTGTAATTTTAGGTTTAATTTTATTTAGATGTACAAGTTAAGATGTTAGCTTTAAACTGCTCTACCAAATTAGCATCTAGAGACAAATTAAGATAATTGTAGTATCAGTAAAGTGTAACGTGACGGTAAATATTCATAATTTATTAACAAACATGAGGGCATGAAGAACCCGGCCAGTTTGTGAAGCCGGCCGTCGTTATATCGTCTCAGCCACTTTATGTTACGAAAATTTCATTTTAGAGGGTTTGTTCGTCCCCTAAACGCAACCTAATTCATTTTACAACAACATCCGGTCTCGGATTTAGCTAATACATGACTAACAAAGAAAAGTTATTATATAAAAATATTTTTAAGGGATTTTGTGATTGATAAACAAATAAGAGCCTGCCCACACTTAAAACTAAACTATCGCACAACTGTTTAGTCTCGCTTTGATTCCTATAAGTTTATATAGAGGTGCGCACACTACTCGATTTTTCTTGTGCAACTAAACTATTGAATGGGCTGCGAAACAATCGACAATCGCACAACTGTTTAGTCAAATGTGGGCGCCCGGTCTTAACACGCTTATTGAGATCTAGTAATAAAAAAGAAGAGCGATAAACGATAAGGAAATCTGATGATTATGGATTAGTGCTAGAAGTTCTGTGTACTATAGTTACAAAGTATAGTTCGTCAATTTACCAAAGTTGCACATCAGCAGTTCTTCACAGAAAAGCGCAGCGCGACACGCAGCCCTGTTTTATTTACACTACTGTTAAAATTTACTCGAAACTCTAAAAGAATAGGATATAAAGAGCAAACTCGAGTCTCCAAAATAAAGTGGGGCGTCATGCTAAGCTATGCGACATGTTACTCCGGAACTCTGAGACTCCGCGTCGAAGCACTTTATCTCTCACACTTTCAACTTCTTCCTTTTTGTTACAAAATGCAACCCGTGTAGATAATTTACTAACTCAATATTTCTTAGCACTTACAAAATCTTTCGTATTCCTTTTAATGCAAGTAGCATAAGTTCTGTAGTGCATGAATGCAAGAGGTTTTGCCCTTTATTTTACCACTGGCAACTTTGTTATTTTTCCTTACAAACATTTGGCTAAACAGAATCTTCCTACTTTAATATTATAAATGCGTAAGTTTTGATGGATGTTTGGTAGAATTTGTAGCCTAAACTGATGAATGGATCTCGATAAAATTTGGCATAGTTGTAGAAGATAGTCTGGAAGAACATAGGCTATTTGCATTGTTTTTTTTTTTTATTTTAGTCGGACGTAGGCGTGGGTGAAAGCTTGCATTGTATAGGTAAAATTACATTTTTTTTCAATAATGATAGGTTATTATATAAACCAGTATTTTTAAAGTAAATCGATTAGTGTTAAGATTGCGAAGGAACAGGCGGCATCCGGCAGCGAGCGAGCGGTAGTATTGCGGCGTTCTAACTCGGATTTATATCGTGCGAGGAGCGCTGTTAAAAGTAGGCCGGAAATCGCATTAAGACGCCTTTGAGTCGGTTAGCTGTCCATCCTCTAAGAAAACACCACGAAAATTCTGATATAAACGGAATAAACACAATTAAAAGAAATCTAACACAAAGGTAGAGTTTTGAAAATTTTGTTTTACTTTTCATTGGTACAATTTGTTATTTTCAAACCACGTTTTCTTATAAAAGCAAAGGCCTTTTAAGGTACCTAATTATTGTAGTTTATTTTATCTTCAATTTATAATATCCCTTACAAAAACTCCATTGTAGACCACTACGTTGAATAGACACACTAAATTTTGATAACGAAAAAGAAAATTCCATTCAGATAAAAAGATTACATCTCCGTATTGGAAAGGGATAAGAATGCGTTGGTCTGTTATTTCAAGTAGATTACCCAAATTCCGATGAACGTCACGGCACAAGTCGTGGTTATATAGGTGGGCCGGCGAGGTCGGGCCTTCGACGTACCCAGCCTACCTCACTAGGGTTGTACCCACTTTACGAACATCCAGGTATAAATATTAAATCACTACTCGTTTAAATATTGGCTTTGGTAGTTATTTTAAATCCATAATTCTCTTAAGGAGTTATGTAGATACTAGAACCAATTTAATGATAGTCAATAAAGAAAATATTGTAATTACTTCATGCTTCTGAGAATATTTTAGAATTTTTCATTTTATCTTTTAATTTGAAACATTTTAAAATGTACACATTTTTATAGCGAACCACGTTGCCATAGAATGTCGATATCGCCGTCACTGCGTCCCAACCCTACCGCAGATAGTTCAGTTCACCTGTCTCTCGAAGATTTCGCTTCCCTCTAATATGAAGGCCTATCTAAATTCATATGACCGGGGAACGTTTGTTTCCAGAATGTTCTGGTCCGCATTCGAACACCGCTTCCGTTTGTAGGAGACACAATTGCGCATGTTTGCATTTTTATCTTTTTGTTTTCATGTAGTGAATAAGAATGCAGTCTTTGTCTAGATGCAAGAAAGTAAATTACGATACTTCTTCGAGTTCTATCAATTTATGAATTTAAATTCGTTAAAATCTAGTTTCTTTTATTCAAGACGTCTAAGGAAATACATGTTACAGTCTACGAGTTCGTAATTCCACGAAAAACACAATTAATCCAGTTATCCAAACTTGAAATTCAATAAAAACATAATCTTTGATTATTTACTTATTCCTATCCACCTCAGCAAAGACATGACAAACATCATAAATACGGCGTACACAAATAATCATAACATCATAAAAGTTTTGCACTTCGCCGTAAAGCTCGTGAATCTCAACTTGAAGTCTGAAAGCTCTCTTCGGGTAATCAGAACTTAATGAAAAGTGCGCGCGGCCTCCTGCCTCCGCCTCTGCCTCCGCTTACCCAAAATTTTAGGGGTCACGTAAAATATTAAAGAGACTAGATGAAGTGGCCAGAGATTCATTGCTCTTGCTTGTTTTTATTATTCGTAAATAACACGGGCCGACACGTCTGTATGCTTATAACATAAAACCGTGGTGCAGTAAACCCCTGCCCCAACCACTCTGTATCTCGTAAATGTTTGAGAGTAAGTCCGTGTGTAGCATTACCCTGCCTTCAAATATTTTACTCCTACATATTTTTTAATGTTTCTCTCCGACATCTTTATATCTACTCTGCACTTAAAGAATAATAAAATTGTTGTACTATTTTGGATACAGTGATTATTAAAATAAAGATAGAAATGTTACACTTACAACCCCTCTATAAAATAACTTTCAATAAAATCTGAACGACAATGTGTATTACAAATAAAATATTAAATAATATTATTTTACTGAATACTGTTTAAATGATAAATCCTTTCTCTAATAGACATTATTCTAATAAACATGATTGATTACCATCGCCATTAACTCATTGCGAAGCCTTTGATCTATTGAAGCGTTGACCGCATTTGAATGTGGTTCATAGTTAATCACACAAAACGTTTCTGTCTATTCTTGGGTATTATGTAAATAGTAGTTAAAACGTTTAGCTTATTGTAATAATTCTATTAAATTGTCACTACTGTTTAGTATTTATTATGTTTTAGTAAGATAATTTAAAACAGTTTACTTACGATTGTAAGATGTATCAGTTAGGAATAACCTTTATAAGTGGCTTATGTTACATTACGAAATTGAAACAATTATTGTATCACACGGTATGTAACGTGATTTTGATCTGGCATCCAAAGCACTTCTTTTTTTCCATCACAAAAAGTAGCTGTTTCTTTAAAAAAATATTTGAAACTGATAGTAATGACGTGAGTGGCAGAAACATTTACATACCTTAGTCTAAATGTAAATTTAAAATCCACAAAGTTTAAAAATATTTATTGTCCCGTGTTAAGTATAGTAAATGACGAGTGACAGCAGTCAGTGTGCAAGGATAGGTCGGAAGCTAATGCGGGGTAGTGCGGACTGATTCTCAAACGGAATATATTTTTCTTGGAAAGCTTCCAGTGTAGACCCACCGGTGATTGGTTACCGCACTCACTGAGATTCTCACTTGTTTATTAAAAGCCAAGGTTTTCTTACTCGAGCCACTTTTAAAATTTATTAAAGTCTAATTAATTATTTTAAATTAAGAAATCTTATCTGCGCTATTACGTAGGTGGAAATGTTTGATTCTTTTACATTAAATGAAATAACATATGTACATATTTTTACTAATGGTTATCTCACAAAAAAGCTATTAATCATTAAATAAAAACCATTACATTTGTTGTTGCATATTATTTAATTTTAATTTAAAATCACAGAGTTATTGTCTGGCACCGATTCAAAATTGGAAATTCCATGCGATCGCAGGACCGTCGACTAACTAGTATTTCATGAAATATTTCATCATGGGGTTTCATAAAATGCAAAGTAGTTTAATACAGTGGAGAAATCCAGACAATAATTATAAATAGTTGGCGAAACCCACTCACGTATTCAATAACCAGTGGACGTGATATAAAAAATTAATATCAAATAATAGTCTTCAATTATTATATTGAATTAACCGATCTTTAATTGTAAACAGGAGATGTAGGAAATGATCAAAATAAATAAATAAGAGCAAGAATTATTAGATTACGGACGGGATAAAACATAGGAACAATAATAAATGTAGATTATAAAGCTTAAAGTTACTCTACATTTAAGTACTATTTTAAAATTCATAATCACAGTAAAATATGAAAAACCATAAAGTTTTAAAAGCGCGCATCACTAAGACCTCTTTAAATTTTAAGTATCGCTACCTTTCAGCAAATACTTAAATAAGAACTATGTACTAAAAAGTCGAAAGTAGTTTGGTGAATTAGTGTACAAAATTTATAAGGACATTTAACAAATGTTTCGGCATTAAGACGTCGCATAAACTATTGAAATTTAATCAGAAAAGCGCATATTTCTTAATACTTATATAATTTTATTTCACTGCTGCAATGAAAAAGCGTTCCAATGTAATACAATAAAGTGCCTCTTACCCCGAAAACAATTTAAAGTGAGTTATTTCTCGTTGCCGGCAATAAGTCTGGGCCTTACATGGCGTATAATAGTATGACACGACAAACAGCTTTAAGTGTGTAAAATATGGAACGTGACGTCAGCCAAGCGCAGCCAGACTAGACTTTATAGTGTAGCCTGGGATACGCCGGCGCCGGATGCTGGGGATTCTACCAAGGATCCCCCTTTAAAGCGCTTTTTGTATGGTGTTATTCATAAACTGGCATTCACAGTACCTATGTAGAACGATACAAGACATCGTGCAGCAGCATTTATTCCTTATTTAAACCAATAAACAGTAAATATAAAGTCAAGTAGAAAGTATGATTTAATTATTACTACAAGAAAATTAACACATTTAAAACACGAACAATATTTGTCCTATCATAAAATTGGAAATTTATTCTAAAATTTAACAGTATAAATGAAATTAACTTGGAGTTATTCGAAAGCAAATAAGTCAAAGGCCAGACTTAGTGGCGCTGCCGCGGCGACGCGACCCACCCGAGATTACACTATAATTTGTCGAACTTACTTCTTGTTCTCGATTCTATTATCATTTACTCGTTTTAGAACTGAAATTGTTAGATAAATACTCCATAATGGATTATAAGATAACATTTTATTATTAATCATTCATGAGCAATATGATGCAAGATAAAACCTTACATTGATGTAATTCGTCGCACGAATTCGATTTATGGACGCTCAACTCGTCTTTCGAAGTAGACCTTAACGTTATGTGCACATATCCACAGGTAATGTGCGTGTAAAAAGATACGACTATCATAAAAACACCACTAGAAATAATTTAAGCGACGTTTCGCTGTTCGCGAGACGTACGGTGGTAGGAACCGCATAAAAGTTGAACATCAGACAACCTAATGGATTAGAAGAATTGCCTTCAATCGTAAAGCTCGTCGGAAACATTGGTAGGCCCTAGTGAAACAATAAAGTCAGTCGTCTATATTGTTGTCGGTATCGTGTGATATATGAATATAGTCGTCCAATTTGCTAAGAAATTATTCAAGGCTTCTCATTCAACCATTGCCAAGGACGGTTCCTCTCAATTATTCGTACAACTCGATCTCGATGTCTGCCGTTTGAACATGCGACTTATGCTTTGACCTCGACAAATATAATATGATCATACCAAACTATTACAAAATAAAGAAAATCTTTACTTTATTAAGAGTAGTCTCGAAGTTTTTAGTTAAATAAATAAAATGTAATCTATACAAAAGCAGAACCTTTTAACATAAACATTGCTTATAGAGCGACGTTTAATTTTATTTACTTTCATTAGTTCAACGCAAAGGCAACACAATTTTTGTCTTTATTTTGTTGCTATGGGCCAAAGAACGGGTCGCATTTGCGTCCAGTTTTATTTACCAGCAAATCTCCCTAGAATTGAGATTTAGGAGTAAGCCGTGAGCTGTGCGGTCTGGTACGTTTTTGATCTAGGTCATTCGACAGCAAATGCGTCCCACTAGATTTATTTCCACTTTTACTGCAATGGCAATGGTCCAATATCACAATCTACCTCCATGTTTCACAAACGAAACACATTTTTCAAAATGCACTTCCTCGTTATGCCTGTCCGCTGTCGTTTTGATCGTATTGCAAACTTTAACAGTAAACAAAAGCTTGCAAACCTTTATTATTTTATTCTGGTTTTATAAACGTTTAAAAATTATATTTTTATGAATATGTCTGTAATATATATTTGTAACAAACAACGGTGTACGAAGTTATATTTGCTGTGACAAATTTTAAAGCGACAACAAATAGTCAAACACAGAAACGCGATACCAATTTATAAATCAATCGTTTTGAACACGATACACAAATGTACAAGAATTATACTGAACAATTAAAGCAATAAAAAATATTGTGCAATCTGTGAATGGAGCCCACGTTCGTTTAGCGATGGATCACCAAAGCTTTAGTTACAAAACATTACTCAATCCGGTGGAACCGTTAAAATAGTCCACGTGTAATTGCCTTGTTCCTGTCTAAATAAAGTAACACATAAAACTTGTTTTTATATAACACGAGCTATTTGTGCCCAGGAGACTTTCAGCATTGTCAGTTGATACTATAAACATAACCTATAAAGCTTTTTTAACATTTAATTTAAGTTTTTCTACTGATTACTTTACAAGAATCGCTTCAATGGATTCAAACATAAAATCTACAAACAATTCCTAAGGTAGCAATCTTTTACGAGTACTTCTTTCCTAGGGAATGTCCTTCTCGTAATTTTTCCAAAAATTAATAACATATTTTTGGCCTTTTATTACATATTTTATGATAAATTTTACAAGACTCCTAAATAAAGAAAACAGAGATTTCAAACAAATTAAAATACAAAACGTTAGTATAAAGGTAAAGCAAATCAAACAACATTTTATTGTTATGGATATATCATTTTTAATATAGTTTTAGAACCATGTAGATGTTATTTCCAGCACAACAAATAATCCATATTCATTACCATAATCAAAGGCTCTTCGCGTAATCTGTGTTTGACAATACAATTACTGCTCTATGAACAATACGTGTATAATTAGCATTAACTAGAAATATCGATACTAATATTATCTATAAGCGAAAACGTGGAATTTACATGTTAAACGCACGAAATGTTGGTAATGTATGCCATATAATGTTAGACAATTTTTCCTACAGTAATTTTGAAAAAAGGCATTACAATGTATAAGTAAAATTGATATTTGGCTTTGGTATATTAAAACTATTTAGAGATTTTAATTTGTGATATAATGTGACAGTAATAGTAAAATCATAAACGTGTTTTGAACCATGCGGTATTCAAGTTATACGAGTACGAGTAAGTGGTTATTAACTTTACTAAAGCTTGTACGTACCTATTTGTGTGGATAACCGCAAACGATATTTACTATTCATATTTGCGCTTCAGAGGGGTCAAGCGATGAGTAAAATTGTCGGTTACGCTGTTGATTTAGGACGGGTTACCTAGGGTTATCTAGGACTTTCACACAAATCAAATGTCAGACTTAATTCGAAATCGCGATAGTCTTTTTTTAATTAAACTTATTTTAGAAAGGAAAAAGCAATCCATTGTTTTGTTCCGGGATATAAAAACCCACATTATATTACGGAGAAATATAAAATGCGATTGTAACGCGATCATTTTAAAGTTTTTATACTCCTAGTTAGGCCATAGAAATACTTTCTTCCATACTCAGACTGAGTACAAAAGCCATACATAGTAGTTAAACCAGAAATGTCTTATTTTGAAATAACAGTTTTATTTAATAAAAGCTTAATAATAGATTGCGGCGTGCGTCGTGCCCATACTTGACCATAATTTTGAAATAACAAGGGCAAGTGAGGGTATTTACAGTGCTTGGCACGTTTGTTGAGAAAATAAGAAAATGTTCACGCAGTGTGTGCCTTAGCGTTGGATTTATGCGCGGGACACAAAATAGGATTTAGGTAAAATAAGACATAACTGGGCATAGTAATACTACATTACGGATCAACTCGTTATTTACATGACGCCCTTAAAATGTGGTGTCGTCGTGCATACGAATACAAAGACTTTGTGTTGCGACCATTGCTACCAACTACATCATTGCTTGAATTGGTCAGTAATCCTTTAGTAACTATAAGTGTTATACAGAAAAGAATAGGGCAATAGAAATAATAAAAAAACAAAACCGACTTCCAAACAAAAACAAAATATTTTCAAAAAAACAATACACTAAAAAGTAACGAAATAATTCCTTGAATTACTTAAACCTCACTTATTGTAGCTGTTATGTCTATATTGTACAATTAGTATTACTTTGATGTTGATGATTGATGATGATGATGATGATGATGAAAAATAAAGATACAGACGAATTGAGTATTTCCTTCGTTTGGGAAGTCGGTCAAAAAAGAATCAAGGGCTAGTCGTTTTAATATATTTGCGTACTTAAAACGACTAGCCCTCTAGTAGTTTCCAAAGAAAATTAAAATGACGTCGTGTTCTTGTCAATCCTAATATAATTCTATTCACCCCATAATGTTCTATAAGAATATGATATTCTAGTCACGAAGGTCATTACCAGTCTTATAAATTAAAATGGTAGACGCGACCGATGTACAAAGTCTTAAGATATGTACTTTAGACAATAAATTGCGTTTTTATAAGAATACCCATTGGCCGCCGCTAGGGGGCGCGGGCGCGGGCGCGGGCTCATCGAGCGAAACTAATGACATTTTATTTCTCTGGAGAATGCATTAATTTCATTTGTTAGCACATCGATGTCGGAAGAAGAGCATTATTCTCAATTTTACGTGGAAGTAGATTTTTCTTAAAACAGGAAACCTATTGCAGACGATTCTCGGAATTGCTGTATATTGTCCGTTAAAAGAAAATTGTGTTCTAAGAAGATCAGACCAGTTACTATTAAAATGTGGTTTTTATTTTCTTATTGGATTCTAGTTATATATAAATTATTAAACAATTTACCCATACAGGAAAAGCCATTTTTTATTTAGAACTTCTATGTGATGTATCCTAACGGTAAAAAAAAATTAAACCAACAGTAGCGTTGTGAAAGAAGTTTTATTATAAAGATCGATGAAAAATGTAATAAGACAATATGTTTAAAGGACATGTTATTCCCAGGATGAGAGAATTCTCGGAGTAAACTTAAATAAAACAACTGTCGAGGAATTTTAAAGAATTTGTGTCATTCAACTACATGTATGCATGAGAATACGATCTTAGACAAAAGTAATTCCGTCTGACTGCCTTTTAAAGTCAGCCCGAAGGTGGCGGATGAATTATAGAAAAGCGTCGGGACATTTTCCAGGAGTTGCTGCTCCGTCGCGGTCGCACCATTCTGAATAAGTAATTTTTACCGTCTGCGCAGTTTTACAAACAAATTAACGGCTTAATGTTGTTATTTTAATAAAAGTTCGTTGTTAAGTTTGTGCGGAGTTCCATTTTTACGACTCTTGCCAGTGCTGTTGCGGGGTTGTTTATGTTTTCAAATATCCAACTCATTGCGAGGTTGCTTTAAGATTTCGTATTAAAAGCAGAACTGTACTCAATGTTTCAACTGTATTATTCTGGGAGCTGTTAACAAAGTGAAAGAGCTTTTTATAACCATAGACAAATATGAAATAAGTTTCGGAGTTCGAAGGAGAATACACGACACCCTCTCTACTCACAATACTTATTATACTTTACAGAATGAACATTGCTTATTACTTTCGTTTTAAAAGTGACTTTAAAACTTCCAAGATTTGTTAAACTTGTTTTAATCCCTAATCTAAATAGTTATAAATTAGTTTGATTATTTATTAAATTGGTATCATATTGTACAGACAGCAATGCTGATGTTACTCATCAAGAGAGGGGTGTTTAGGTTTTAAATAAAAAAAATAACTTAAATCGAGAAAAGAAACATGTATTGCGTAATATTTACAGAAAAAAGACCCTGATAAAAATTTGACATTTCTCACTTTAAAATTATATTTCTTCTTTTTCACAAATGGCGTTTGACCTAAAACTATAGAAACTCCTTCGACATACCGGCCACCAAAGACCTTTGTCTTTTAAATTCAAAAGACCGGCCACCATGAAGAACAGTCTAAGCACAGGTATCTTTGGGTAAAAATATTAATTTCGATAGTGGTCGTTTCAGAATTGTGTTCCCTTTACACTTTACTGTCACGACTCGTACTAGCTGGTCAGGTCCCGGATGTATATGAATTATTCGACCAAGTAGCCATTTGGTTGGCGGGACGTCGTCCTCTTTAATGATCACCATGTCATCCACAGTCGGTGGTGGAACTCGAGTGTACCACTTGTATCTCTGTTGCATGGTATGCAAATATTCTAACTGCCAACGTTTCCAGAATTGGGATGTCATGCGTTGTAAAAGTTGCCACCTAGTCAGCAGGTTTACATTGTAATCTTGGTAATCTGTGTAATCTGGTACACTTGTCAAGTTCTCTCCTATAAGAAAATGACCTGGAGTTAGAAAATTTGCTCTTCACCCTCCAGTTGAAATAACGGTCTACTGTTCAAGCATGCTTCGATTTGTGTCAGCAAAGTTGACAACTCCTCATATGATAACGTGGCTGAACCAATTACTCTTACTAAATGCCTTTTGGCTGACTTCACCCCGGCCTCCCAAAGTCCTCCAAAATTAGGTGATTTTGGCGGTATAAAATGCCACGTTGTACCATCTGTTGCTAATATGTCTGCTATCTCTTTGAAGATACCGGTGCGAGTCTTTACAGACATACTCTTCAATTCTTTTGCTGCTCCGATAAAATTTGTTCCATTATCGCTCCATATATTCTTACAGTAACCTCTTCGAGCTACAAATCGTCGAAATGCAGCAATAAATCCTTGCGAAGTCAGATCTGAAACGACTTCCAAATGTACTGCCTTTGTACACATACAGACGAATATACATATGTAACCCTTCGTAGATTTGTTTCCTCTGCCCTTTGATGTCTTGACTTGCCCAGGACCGACGTAATCAACTCCAGTGTTCAAGAAAGGCCTGTATGGCGTAACCCGCACAGCAGGCAGCTGTCCCATAAGTTGCTGATATGTTTCACCACTATGTCTACCGCAAATTGGACATTCTCTGGCACTTCGCCTTACTGCTGATTTGAGTCCAAAAATCCAATAACATGTTCTTATATATGACATCATAAATTGCGGACCTCCATGCATTGTTTTTAGATGTGCATCCTTTATTATTAACTTCATGAGATGTGTTTTGTTAGGTATAATAACAGGATGTTTAAAATAACTTGACATACTGGCCTCTTCCAACCTGCCTCCTACTCTCAATATTCCCTCTTTATCTACAAACGGATCTAAAGTTCTAAGTTTACTTCTCCTTTTCACCTTATTGTGTCGCTTCAAATCTTGAATTTCTTCACTAAAGCACATCTCCTGGTAGTGTAAAATACATCTGTCCATTAAGGCTTTCAATTCATTTGTAGTTAGATAAGTAGGTTTAGTCTCTGACTTCTTAATAGTCATTCTTCGGCAGTATGCCAAAACTCTCTTTAGTTTACTTAAATTAGAAAATCTTTCCCATATAGGTACTTCCTCTGAAACATGTAATACTTTTATATCATTTTTCTTGATTTCTAATTCTGTTGATGGGATGTCTTTCCTCTCATATAAGATAGTTTCGTTCATTAACCAACTCGGTCCATGCCACCATAACTCATTTGTTCGTAACTCTTGTGCACTAATTCCACGCGAAGCAGGATCTGCTGGATTCTCCGAAGACCTTACATGATGCCACTTATCATTATCCATTAGCTGTATAATTTCTGAAACTCGATTGCCTACAAATGTTTTCCATCTGCTTTGTGGTGACTGCAACCAAGACAGAACCACTGTTGAATCAGTCCAAGCGAAAACATTGTCATTGGAAATATTCAAAATATTTCTTACTTCATCCAGCAAGCGCGCCAGTAGTACAGCAGCGCATAACTCTAATCTTGGAACTGAAATCTGTTTTAATGGAGCTACCTTAGTTTTTGCAGCTATCAAGTTAACACTAATTTCCTCTTCTTCTGTAATGACTCTCAGGTATACAACGGCAGCATATGCAGTTGTTGACGCATCGGCAAACCCATGTATCTCCACCAATCTATTTTTTGAATGTAATTTTAACCATCTTGGTAACTCAATAGTTTTCAAATTATTCAGCTCATCTCTGTATTTAGTCCATTCCTTAATTAAATCAACTGGCAGTTCCTCATCCCAATCTCTTCTACAAAGCCATAACTTCTGAATAAATACTTTAGCAGTTATGATGACCGGCGACAACCACCCAAATGGATCGAATAAACGGGAAATGTCTGATAAAATAAATCTTTTAGTAATGGAGTAAGACAACTCAGGTAAATGAACTGTAACGTGAAAGCTGTCGTCTTGCCTGTTCCATGTCAAACCTAAAATCTTGAATATAGGATCCATTTTGAAAGTCAGCTTCTCTATGTCATTATTCGTTTTATTTTTCATCTGACTTAGTAGTTCACTTGAATTGCTGGACCATTTTTGCATCTCAAAACCTCCATCCAATAATAAACTGTTCATTTCTTCATAAATCTTATAAGCCTGTTCTACCGTCTCTGCGCCTGTCATTAGATCATCCATATATAAAGAATCTTTCAAAATATTAGATGCTGTATGATATTTATGTCCTTCATCTTCTGCTAGCTGAATAAGTGTACGAACTGCAAGGAATGGCGCTGCCGCGGTGCCGAAAGTGACTGTAACTAATTTAAAATGTTGCAATGGTTGTTCCGGTTCGTCACGCCACACGATGCATTGTAAATTTGAGTGCTCTTGAGCGACGTTAATTTGCCTATACATTTTGACAATATCTCCTACAATACATATTTTATAAGATCTCCATTTAATTAGTAAAGTGCGCAGATCGGGTTGAAGTGTAGGTCCAATTAACATACAATCATTGAGAGAATAACCGTTACTCCCTTTTGCGGAGGCATCGTAAACCACTCGTACCTTTGTGGTATCTTTGTCTTCCCTAATAATTGCATGATGTGGTAAATACAGCGATTGTGCTTCTTCTTCTATCTTCACCATGTGGCCCAAGTCTAAATACTCCTTAATCACCTTTTGATAATCCATCTTTAATGTATGATTTCTTTTAAATTTGTTTTCTAAATGTGTGAATCTTCGAATTGCTTGATCCTTGGTATTACCACATGTTGTAATAGTTTCTTCAGGAGATTGTTTCAAAGGAATGTTAACAATGTATCTTCCAGTCTCATCTCTTTTGGTTGTAGTTTTGTATATTTGCTCACAGATTTCTTCTTCCTTTGTTAACATTTTCTTCCTACTTCCTAAGTCTGATTCTATCTCCCAAAACTTCTTCAATAAATCATTGTCTAATGTTTTAATGTGCATACTAATAACTTCTCTTTGCCCGGTTTGTTCTTGATCCGTGACTTCACCCGATAGGATCCATCCTAAACGAGTGAACTGCGCTACTACACCATCTGTACCTTTGACTACACCATTGTCTAAAACCTTGCTGTATACATCGGCCCCTAATAACAGATCAACTCTACGAGGAGTATTAAACGTTGCATCTGCTAAAGGTAAATCCTTTATCTTAGTACAGGTGGACCCCTTTATACCCCAGGTTGGTAAAAGGGTTGTGATGGATCTTAAAACAAAAGCATGGACAATTAGGTTGAAGGATGTGTCATACCGCGACCTCAGCTTAAAAGTAACTGTATTTCTCAAATACAGTTTGTTATCGCCTTCACCTATGCCAACGACCTCGTTTTGACACTTAGTTTTCTTCAAACCAAGTGTTTGTACTATCTTCTCAGTGATAAACGAGGCTTGTGATCCCTGGTCCAGTAGAGCCCGTACAACGTGAAATTGACTGTTATCTGAAATGACATCGATTAAGGCTGTGGGTAGCAAAATACCTTGACCAGGTTGTTTTTTACCAGAGAAGTGTGCTACTACTACTGAATCCTTCTCTTTCGGGTCTTCTTGTTCCGATTCTGCGCTGTTCATATTAGCAATACTTTTTCTTTCAGGATGTATAAGTGAGTGATGTTTCTTATTACATATTTTACAAGACGTAAGCTGTTTACATTTAATGACAGGATGGTTAGGAATGAGACAATTAAAACATAAATTATTATTTTGTACAAACTCATACCTCTTCTCGATGGACAATTTTACAAAATCCTTACAGTTGTATATAAAATGTTTTCCTTTGCAGTATGAACATTTTTGGTCAATAGTTACATGAAATATTTTTGGTTTCATTGTCTTTGATTTTAAGTTAGTACTTTCCACCATTTCCAATGTCCTGAATCTAGTTTCAAGAAAATTTGTAAGCTTCTGTAATTTTGGTAACTCTTCTGTATTATCTGCACCGATTGTCTCTTCCCACTGTTTAATACTATTTTCATCTAATTTTAAAACAATAATGTAAATAACAATTGCATCCCAATATTCTGTAGGCAAGCCAATGTGTTTTAAAGCATTGATGCACTCGACGGACGTGTCTAATAATTGTTTTATATTAATAGCTGATTCTTGTGTAATATTTCTTTGTCCAAAAAATTTCTTAAAAATACTATTTGCAACATACCGTTTGTTATCATATCTCTTCTTCAAAATATTCCAAGCTTCTACATAGTTATCTGCCGTTACCGCAACTCCTCTAAGTAGTGTTTCCGCATCTCCTGACAAGCTACTTTTGAGGTAATGAAGCTTCTGAACGTCATCTAAGTGGTCATTGTTATGAATTAAAGATGTAAACAAATCATAAAATGACTGCCATTCGGTATAATTGCCAGAAAAAGTTGGTATTGCAATACGTGGAAGTTTGACATCACTACTATGGTACTTAACGTTATCTCCTTGCTTAGATTTGTTATCTTCTCCAGATGAGGATGGCCTCGGATTCAACTTTAGTAAAGCTGTGTTTAACTCACCCTTGTAAATATAATAACTTTCTTCCACGTTACAATAGACATCATCCTCAAAATATTCACATTGTGATCTATCGGCTTTGTCCGTCTTCGTTATAATTTGTTCATGGTTGCTCGTAAACTTACTCCAATATAATTCTAATGTATTTAATCTTGCTTCCACATAGGCTGTAGTAATTCTTTCACGTGGTGACTTCTTGAAATTTATTTGTGCTTTTAATATATTTTGTTTGAGTTCTGCTTGTAATTCTATAATCTGCTTACACTCCATACTTTTATCTTGTAATATATGCGGCTCGGAGGACCATATGTTTAGGTTTTAAATAAAAAAATAACTTTAAATCGAGAAAAGAAACATGTATTGCGTAATATTTACAGAAAAAAGACCCTGATAAAAATTTGACATTTCTCACTTTAAAATTATATTTCTTCTTTTTCACAAATGGCGTTTGACCTAAAACTATAGAAACTCCTTCGACAAGGGGTGACAAATAAAATCAACATTACCTGTGTGCGGATGTTATAAAGTAATTCAAAGAGTAGCCTAATGCAAACGTTAATAGTCGGCTCGCAACAGATGGGAGCGACGCGACTCGCCGGCCAATTGTCGCGCAGAACATTCGTAATTTTAAAAGCAAAATGAAATAAACCGCCCGCTCGGTCGCAGTACATAAATTTCATGTTTGCTTCGGCCGGCGAACTGGCAGCGGATATTAATCAGCGGATATTGAAATATGTTGTTTTTTGGGCCGATTGATAAACGGCCCGCGCCGCCCGCCGGATTAAACATTGACGCCGCGCGCTCAATTATTGCACTAACGTCCGCACCCCCGGCCTCGGCAACGGCATACACACATAAATCGCCGCTGTGACGCGCCTAATGAAGGTAAACATGAGGCCTTACCAACAGTTGCTCGTTTAAATATCCGCCATTGAAACTCATGCGTCATTCGTTCCTGTATCATCTATATGACCTCGCCTGTAGACTACCATATGTACTTTACACACTTTCTATCAAACAATCATAAATATTAGTCAACACCTAAGTTACCTAAGGACTGCTAATGAACGGGTTAAATAAATGAAGTCAATTATTGTATCCTCTGTTAATAATTTGGAAACGAAATGACGTTAACTTTAAATTATCGAAGTGAAAGAAGAAAAATAAAAGAAGAACTAGAGAATGACATAATATTACTAAGAATTGGGTAATACAGAATAAACTTAACATACGGTACAAGTTTATTATAAATTAAAGTTAACAACTTCCTACGAGAAATTGCCGAGACATCGGAAAATTTATTCTACTTAGAAGAATATTAAGCTAAACGTACATTTTCATTAAATATCAAGGCGGGCAAAACGGGAATGCAGGTTGTCGCAGCGAGCGACTGCGCGCACAAGATTTATGATGCAACCAACAGGCGAATATTGAAAATCTAGAGTACTCAAGAAACCGCCGGATGCACTGCGTACAAAGGGAGTGGGCGACTAACGTCTCACTTGAGAGCTTGATTAAGAAACACAAACATTAGCAAGTAATGGTATTTGTCCCCGAATATATTAAACAGACGTTGTAATATATTTTACAATCTTGCTAAATACATTGTTCTAGTAATGAAATAACCATCATCATTTTGAACGTTAAAGACTTCTTCGATTCTGGCTCACACAAATAATTCTCCCAAAGGTTCCCCTTCATGTTTACACTAAATTTGCCTACGACTACGTCCACGTGGAATTAAAAAAAAGTAAGTAAGCCTATGCGTTCTTCAATCTTCAAGACGAATTTATACACATATCATATTTTATCCCCATCCGTCGAGCTGCTGCGGAGATACATTGTAAAAAACATACATCCATCCATCTAAGATTTCTCATTCATATAAGTAAAAGTAATCTAAAGTAATTAATAAGTTAGTTTTCTTAGCAATAGCGGTGACGAATAACAAGTATAAAGTATAAATCTTATTATTATTTATCTTTTTATCTTATTATTTTGTTAAGAATGTTCTTTAACGATATTACGTAAGCAAATTTTCGCTTATAAAGATTTAAAGTTTTACCCAAAAGTCGTCAAAGAGTCACCGAAACTTTTGAAACGGTTTGCGAAAATGAGCCCGAACCCCTACTTCTAAATTACTTTTACTTCAAAAATTTAAAAAACAGATTTTTACGTATCTCCTTGTAATATGAATAAGATGTTAGGGTCTTTTAATGTTACTTAAACTTCTAACATAAGCCTAATGGTAATTGATTTATGAATGTGTGTATTAAATAACCTACCATTTCTATAATCTTCAGTAATTAGATGTAGCTATCTTTATACAATTCCAACAGACCTTGTAATTAGTCACACTTTATTTTTTTATTTGAAAAAACTTTCGCCATAATGTATTCTTGCGTCATTTTATATGACTTCGTCAATATACGTTTCCATAAAGAACAATCTTAAAACGGTTTTTTTACTAATTACGTATGTAAGTACTTTGTTAAGCAACAAAGTGATAAAGAACTTCATGAATATTAATTAATTCTCACTTTGATACCATTTATGATTCAAGTATCGAGGGAATTCGCCTGCACTGCTTTTATCCATTTAACAACCATATTTCGCGTTTGTTATTGGATTATGCATTGTTATTATTCATTTTTTTTAATTCAACAACTACATTTAAACATTAATTTAAATATAAATTAAGTTACGAAACTTATGTAGTTTAATTTAATTGTAACTGTCAATCTAATGTGACAAAAACTGGTCATAAAGTTTTATATCCTTTTCAAAACCATATTTTAATCAATAACATAAACTAATACTTATAAAAATCCATTAAAAACAGGCTACAGATCCGTTAAGAAGAGAAAAACGGGCGTTAATACAAGCATACTTGTTAAAAAAAGGCTCGAGGTAGTGAGCTAGGTGTTTTATGTTTTACTTTAGGCAGCAAGGAGTAAGTGAGAGGTCCTTTTGTCGAGAGGCTCCGGCGTAGCGCGGAGTATCGCATCATTAATCTCGAGGCAAACACGGCGGCCAATGCGTCGTATCTTGATGCAATCGCTACTACATTATTGCAAATATGATACATACTTAATTAAATATTTTACGGCTCTTACTCACGTATACTTTTTTCCGGTGACGGCATCGACCAGTTTCAGATCCAGCGGGGGTCCTTCGTTGTTACATACTTATTTAAAAGCTTCAAGCTTTAGCGTGGTATGGACATGTTACGCGACGAGACGATGGGGACATAAACCAGAAAGTGTTAAGATTAAATGTGGGTAGCTACAAAGGTAGAGGAAGACCCAAAAAAGTATGGATGAATTGTGTTAAACAGGATATGCTTAAGAAGGGAGTGGATTCAGATATGACGGCTAATAGAAATGTATGGAAGAGCACATACTGTGGTGACCCTCCGTAGGGACAAGGGTAAGTTGATGTAAGCTTCACTATTTCAAGGTGGACTGAATGCAGATTCAAACTAACTGGAATACAAATTGAACATGTTTGGCTTGTCTAGTTTGATAGAATTTACGAATTAGTTAATATTTATTATGCTAATAAAAGCTATAGGTGAATATTATACCTTAAACTGTTCCGTACGTCGTTTTATTATATCCTTCAGTGTATTGCGCCTACGGTTTTTTCCTCGAGCAAAATAGGTTAGTGGCGTTGGCGTCGGCTGGCATCCACTAAACAGTTACGTATTTATTTGTTCGTTTGGGCAACATTCACAATGTTTAGTGAAGTTTCCATTTTGTCCGCTGCGTCACGTACGTGACAAACGGCTCGTCTTAGGGATCGCCAAATATCGTTTAGTACGTGCGTGGAGAAAACCAACCCGCTGGGTAAATAAAATAAATCAAATATATAACTAACAGACTGTTTCCAAAGTAAAATAATTCCTGACACCATCAACTTTATTTTCTTTGGAAATAAAAATGTCTATCAAAATTTTCCACTTAATAAACTGCGCGAACAAGATATTTCTGTACGAACGCGTACCTTTTATTTTTGCTGACAAGAGTATTTATTAATCTTTTATAAGAAAATATGTAACGTAACACGTTTGCCGTTTTCAACAAAATAAAAGAATATTTCGTCTATTTCTCTATGCCGATAAGTGAGCAACAAAGGCGGGAAAGTATTTTACTCCGTCGCTTTTATATCCAATGGAGATGAGGCCTTATGCGTAAATAACATTATGTGTGTACATCGCATTAGCGGGCGCCGGGAACAGTAATATCATCATGTTCTTTTCTGTGTCGCGCCGTACGCTGACCCCATATAAATAAGGTCCTTATCCAGTTTTTCAAAGAAGACTCATGTTAACACATGTTCCGAAGTCGGGGCGAACTTTGCGGGCTCCGGCCGGTCCAATTTGCTCCAGTGACACCGGCCTATGGCAACGCCTGACTGGGAACTAAGAGGCCGCCAGGTGTGTTTTATGGTTTCAACAATGACAATTTAAGTTCTTGGACTCGGCAACTTTTACTTTTCGACTTACACATTTATAGCTAATAACGTAATAGAAGATTATTTTGCAAACGCTATGAGATTACTTTTGATTAAATTACTCGCAGTTCGGAAAATTGTCTCCGGAAAGAAAATATATTTTTCTCAGTAACTTGATCTAGCTGACAGGTATAAATCAGCGTAGGTAATACATCCACATTGTGTCGACAATGTTATATATTGCTATTTTTCTAACCAAACCAAAATAAGATAAACTGTAATAAATAAATCACTTTGGATATTAGCGATTACACGTTTCAACATTTTCTTTTATTTATGAAGCTAGAAACTAATAAGAGCAAAGCGAAGAAGAAATGTAATTTAAAAACCACAACAAAACGTGCTAATATAAGGTGTGTACGAATAATTGTTATCACTAAAAGTTTACCAGCCAACTATGACGATGAATCCATTTACAAAGTTGAAGATAATTACAAACAAAGTGGATTTCAGTTCAATCACCTCATTTAAGATAATAGGTTTGTTTACCGAGATGAACACGTACTTTGTTTCGAAGCGATCGTCTGGAACTTTTCTTGCTGATGTAATCATGGAAAAAACTTTAGTGGATAAACCGCTCCGACGGCGTACATTTCGGAATTGCGAAAGCAATAAATAATGAAGCGACCAAATAGTGCACGAGATTAAACGGCGGAGCACGTCCTTAGTAAACTTTCGATTCCAATTCGGTGTCAGTCGATATTAAATTAAAAGTACCCACGCATTCCTCCCGCGTCTTTTTCCTGTCCATTTGCAAGGACTGTGTAGAATCCGGGGTCACATCTCGTTTCTAACGCCTCTAAGCCAAGATAGTCATAGTATGGATAAGATGATTAGAAACTAAAAGTTAGGCTTTAAAATAATTTCAATGCATCATTGAATTTTCCACCATTCAACTCTTAATACCATTGAACACAATCTTATTTTCTACGGCCGTCGCGTCTGTCTAGATAACAATTGTCGTTTAACAATTATTATTGTTTTAGTTTGCAGTTATCCAAACTGTACCGCCAAATGGATACTAAACAAAACTAATTGTAACTGGAAATATATTCATTTTTTGCTGTAAATAAATCATAATAACGTATCCATATTGTTCGGTCGGGTCGAGCAGCAAATTTCTAGGCAAGCGATTGAATGGCGACGCATACTTGAGTGATGGCGGACTTTTTTATTTGAATCGTGTTCGTATGCGACCGTCTGCGTCCCAACGCTGTGCCGGACGACAGTTTGCTGTTTCACATTACCCATACTACCCTGAACATTAGGTGGCCGTCCATACTTACCTTTTCTCTTATTGTTCGGTAAAATAACGTTTTGACAAAACCTTTGGTTACTTTGTTAAAGTTGTTGAGTACGACAACAAACACTGTGTTAACAAAATAATTACAGGATCTCACCATTAGCATCTCACAGGAGAGTTTATGATTTGAAATTTTTATCTTTGTTTTAAACATATCAATCTATTTTAAGCTAAAACTACTAAATAATATAGTGCGGTCCCCTCACCGTCTATTTTTATTGTAAGCAAAATAAATATTCAGGTGCGGTTGGATCTACATCAAAAAACAGGAAGTGAATTTACATGTATAGGTTTTATGAGATGTTTTCATGTTTTATTTAGAAAAGTCGTGGCCCCCGCGTGCCGTAGCGACGGCGGGGACGGCGACGTGTTAGCTACATGCCTCGACAAGGTCGCGTGACCGTCTCCTGAATTTTAATGCTATGCTGCCTTTGATAGCTCTAAAAATAATTTCACGAGATAGCTTCTAGGGTAATCCCCTTCTCCCTTTCATATCGCATGCATGCACTGCCACACAAAGATATCTTTATGTTACTTTACTTCGCCCGGCTCTCATAAAGACATTTCCAACGAACAATATCTCTCTACAATCTCGTTTACTTTGTTCAGAAATTCAAAGCAGGAAATACAATGTGTGTGATATGTTGTAATCTGTTTGTGCACGACGCGTGGTGCCCGTGTAACGCTTGGACGTTTCGGTTTCCTGCGTCAGTTCTATTTTCTGGTTGCGCTTCCATCACATTTTCGTTAATAGATGTGTCAGTAAATTTGCGTTTTCAATTCGGCGTCGGTGGCGATGTCGGGGGCGGTGGTTTCAATCAAAACAGGCACGCACTCGCTCCACATCCTCACCAGCCTTGCCTTTTAGAATAAGAATTGTCTTTTTCGCAGTACTCGCTGACTGATCGACAAGTATGGAATCTACTTTTTTTAAATATACCTATGGTTGAGTTTGATTTATTTCATTAGTTAATATCTTAAACATTTTATTTAAGAATTCCGATAAGATAATTCTAGAACGTGTGATTTAAGCTAAAAAAAGTTGTCTACACGACTACTACGCAACAATTTGGAGTTAATTCAGACAACTGTAGTTTAGATTCACTTCTAATCAAGTCATTATAATCTTACAGAAGTTAAACTGTCAAAGCATAGACTATATTTAATTAAAATGCATCTCATCGTAGATTTTTCTAGTTATTAGTACCATTATAATCGATGACTAGTTAAATATAATATATTAACGCAAACAAAAGATAATTGATTGAGCTAATCAATTACAAGACAGTAAGACTGATTACTAAATTTAAATATCTACGTTGTTTACTTTAAAAATTGATATTGCCGATTGAAAGACGATCTCCATATTAGGGGAGTCGGCTCCCGCCCAGGGCACTGTGCCCACCCGCCATGAAATTAAAGCCGACTCGCGCCGAACGAGTGATTGAATAATAAACGAAAGAATTCGCGTCCTGCCCTTGTATTACGTATTCATGACGACTGGCCCCGTGGACGACGGCGAGGCACGCTGCGGACCTCACGCCATGAGAGCCCATCTGTCGCTGCGCCGCCGCCGCGCACTGTACCGCAATAAAACTTTGAATACATATAACTGTTTTCAACGAGTCAGAGTACACTGTAGCTTATAAGAAAGTGTATAGTTACATGCACACATATTAGAGCAGTTTTTGCAATGCAAAAGTTAGTTTATTCCGAAATCAAGTTATTAAGAAGCTAACATTTTGGACAATACAATACTAGTAAATTTCATTAATGATTTAATTAATTTAATTGATTGGTCACTCGGCCATCAAAAAGTAATCATACAGACACCCTTCATTCGAGTCAGTAAATTATCGTAGCAGAAAGCGATACAATCATCCGCCGAGACTAACGTATCGAAATCCCACGGGCCCGACCGCAGGGTAACTTAACCCGAAATTAAATCAAAGAGGGGCTTAACCAATCAGGCCGAGTGCTATCATTGAATCGGCAAAGAAACACTAAAATTACTTCTTGATGCGAAGAAACGAAGATTCATCGTAAAAGTGGTTGGTAAACGAACGCATGGTAAGGGGAGAGCGGGGGGAGTTGGCAGGGGGAGAGTGGTCGTCTGAACGGTTTTCCGTGTTCCGCCGAAGTCCACGGCCGGCGATTACGCCGCACGTAGTCTCTACCTCGGACTGTGCGGTCCAATGGCTTTAATGTTGTGTTTAAAACATGAAAAACCATTCCGGTGATGCTGTAAATGTTAACTGAGAAATTTATTTCACAATTTGGAACATACCTTCACCTGTACTGTTCTGTAATGTTCGATGATATTAGTTAGTAGAAAAGAGTACAAGTTAATTCAACTGCAAAAACTGATTAACGAACTAATACCAAAAGCTTTAGTTCTTCTTCCATAAGGAAAAACGACTATAATAAAATTAAGATATTCAAAATTTATACAAAAATTAGCTTTAGTATAAGCTCTTTATAATTACCAACGGGACGCCAGACGTACTAAGTGCGACGGAATAACAAAGGGTCGGTTAGTTTACGGTCGTGCTGGTGGCTGCCACCTGGGTCATGTCTCCTTTTACTTTACTCCGCAAAGATTAAGTCCCCCAAAATTTCCTCGAATACGTGGCGCCCCCGCACTGAAGTGAGTCATTTGGCCCTGTTTACTAGATTAGGGATTTTTTATATCAGAACAGCTTTCTGGAGACCCGACCCCGCGTAAAGTGATGTGTAACAACCGCTAAAATACGCAACATTTTCTTTTACGACGAAGAAATTTAATTATTGCGATGTGTTCATTTTATGGATAGTACTGTATTTAAGACCTTCACTGTACTATTTATGGATTATTTTTCTACTTTTATGAGTAGTTACTAAATAGGTTTTTAATCTTTGAGTCTTATGATTGTGACGCAAATGATTACGTACGTGTATTCAATATTATTTAACAGAAAATAACATTTATTTTACGTTACGGCAAAAAAAACTTTAATAAGAAAGATAGTTTGCTAGCCCGAAATAAAAAATACAACTAGTTAACAACTGGAATAATATTCAAAGCAGGAATATCTTCATGATCGTCTATATTAGCTTTTAACTTCGGTAGCAATTATTAATGGTGTAATAAAAGTCAATGATGCAATAAATCACGAAATTCAATAGATACCCTCAAAATGTACCTCGTGGAAGCGAGGGCAGTCGTAAAACGAGCCGCACATTTGTACCACACAAGGTCATCCCTACAGCAACGAGATAGGCACCCGTAGGCACGCTCAAATCAAAAAAAAAAAATTCAAAATCTTACCGCTTGAAAGATGTTTTCTTTGTAATGTTGTTAAGACTAACGTAATTATTCTAAGAAAATTTAATCAATACTGTTTAGAGTAAACTTGATGAAGTAGGATAATAAGTTTCTTAGTTTATAAAAAAGATTACCGAAAACTTTTGTGTGACGTGCATTTTCAAGCATTGCGTGCCGCCATGAGCTATGTAACTTTAATTTCAAGTGATACCACACAAGTTCATTGTCATGTCGGTTGAATACCAGCTTACTTGTATTTTTATAAACGCTTGAATATAAAAATATATATTGTAAACTGTGTTTATCTATACGTATGAAATTTAAAATGCATTATTTTATTGGAAAAAATAAAGAAAACAGACTCTATACGTATTTTATACTATCTGAAAGTTATAAAATATATCCTATACCAAAGTATAAATATCAAAAAAATCATCACACGAAAGGTTTCTTTATATACATTTTAACAACAAAACATGGCGTCGATACAAAGCTTTTGTCGCGTCGACGTCGCGTCGTGTAAATAGCCCTTCAGATGATCGTGCCCTAAAATCCAATCAGCTATTGAATTAACCCAGCCCGTGTGACGGGAATACGGATTCGGCTGTCCTCACGTCAAATGTTTATCTTCCATCAGCCGAGGCGTTAGTGTAATGCTAGTTTCACACGAGGACAGAACAGTCACGCAGAGCAACAGACCAATGCAGTACTGCTTTTACAGTAAGTGCATTTAACATGGTAGTAGGTACTGCAAGGTCTACTATTCTGATTCAGTGTCATATGCATATGCTAGCAGTACTGACCTATTCTAGTGGTCTTTGTCACGATGCTACCCACGTGTGAAACTAGTAAAGTGCGAGTGGTGCGTGTAATGGCAGCCGCACGGCTCATCAGGCACGATGGATCTCTGGCCTCTGCTGAGTCCGACGAGTAATCACAGATTACGACGTCCACGCCCCCGAATCGATTCGTCATGATTTCCTGTGAAAATATTTGTAGCTTTACATATTGTACTAATTTAAATAAATACAATATTTTGTGATTATTCATTTTTTAAATAAAACTATCCTAATCTTCAAATGAGAACTTAATAGTCAATATCATAACATTATCTAACTTTTTAGTATCTTTCCTTCCTTCTTTTTTAATAGTTTTTGTAGTTCAAAAATATTAGAGTTTAATTATGTACTAACGTGCCGGTAGTGGTTCCACCAGATTTATGAAGGCAAATAGACAGTTGCCTCCTGCCTAAAACTAATTAAACTTCTTATTAAGTGTGCTTAAAACGATTCGGTATCTAAATAAAATTACATACGTGAAAAGTCACATGACGTCATAAGTAATAAAATTTAAAGTGGACGCATCTTTCTTTATCCCGAATCTAATAAGGGTGCGCTGCTGTGAAGCAAAACATACATATTTTCCGGGATACGGGCTAAACAGCGACCTCTGGCGGACAATATTTTGCTCGGCTTCCGCGATATCGGTTTATTCAAATGCTCCATGTCCGACCCGGGCTCAAAGAATCAACCTGCATAACATTATACATATTGAAATTCTTCCACCCTCGAGTAACCGCGGTGTATTATTCTATGAATATGTTGATGCCATAAACAACTTGATATTTATTGGTAATATTGATGAGCTTATACAATATCTGGAATACTCGACACAGATTACTGTGAAACAATTAAGTCCGCCTTTCGCTCATAGCATGAGAGGTATTAAAGTCTTCTTTTGTGTTGACTGAGAAAACTGATTGCGATGTCATAATAAACTAAAAAAAAGTCTTGCAGCTTTTTCTTATTCTATAAAAGAATATATTTTTAATTGTGACATAATAAAATTTCGGCATTGGTAGAAGCTTCAGCTGTATTAGCTGCGCAAATAACCCTTTCAACCCAACAAAAGACACAAAAAAATTCTGTTAACTCCAATCTTGTGTTTATGTTAGGTATGTCCACTTCATCGAGATTCGAATTTATGATCGAGATTTTCTTCGGGGAATAGATATTCATGGTTGTATGCTTGTGAAAATATCAATCGCGCCGAGGGCCGGCACAATCCTCTCACATTATAAGCAGACATCAAAGCGCGTCACACCGCGACTACTTCAAAAGCAAAATTTTATCGGTGACATTTACATTTTTATTGGCAAGCTAGGACACCGCATGCAGGCTTTGCCCTGAAACGTAAGTGATTTTGGATTTTGTGATGTGTATTTTATTATCTGCTTTTATGTTTGTTCAATATGGCCTCGTATTACCATAAGGGAAACATTACAGTCGTGTTTAAATAAGTTTACATAAAAGACATCCGTGTTTTTACGGAAGATATATTTTCGTATCAGAAACATATTCTTTTATAATACAAGTTAGATGTTTTCTAATTTTTATCTCTAAATATATAAAGAAAATATGTAACATTTTAACTGATGCAGGGCGAAGGCATAACTCTACCCAAGGCGATAAATTATAATTGAGTAAAGTTTCATAGCAATTCGTTGTATAAATTTCGAACGATACAGGAACATCCGAGCGGAAATTTTCCTAATTTATAGTTATCGTCGCTGCCTTCTCTGAAATATACCTGAGCAGTTTGAATCTGACCGCTGCTTCAATATTTATTACAAGCTAACATAATCGAACTAAAATATAACATGAATCATTTTTTTTTTAAGTTTTAAAATAACATTTTAAAAGTCAATTTTTGTGTTTCTTTCCTTGTGTTGTCATTAATGTGGACACTTATACTGAAATAAAAATAAAATCTATAAACTACATTATTCACATTTGTCAAATCTTAATTGACGAGCCGTCCACATAAATCTGTTGTAAGAAAACTCCAATACAATGTTAGATAAAGTGTAAAATCTAATTAAAACAAGGGGAACATAACAACGTAATATTTGGCACGGCTTCAGTGACGTCGCTTCGTTATCGGAAGAGTACGCCGCGCCGCGCCGCTCAACAAGTTTTCAAAGTTGAAAATTAGAGCGCATCCCGAAATGGAATTGACTAAATTTAATCCAACCAACTTGTAAACCGACCGAAATGAAAACACAAACTGCGGGATCGCCTCAAAAATACTACGCTACACTTATTAGAAAGTTTTAAAATCTTTCGATTTTGGTTAAACTGTTCATTTATTAGATAACATCGTACACAAACGCTTTTAGCGCCTTACAATTTTTCAAACTAAAAGTGTGATCGAATAAATCATAGGCGATGTCGGTAATGCTTTCCCTAAAGCGCCTATCAACACAGTCATTCGCTTTCCTGACATGAATATCTGGTATCTGTGTCTCCGTATATTTATTCGCTATCTGAAAAAAATTGACAAAAATAGATTCATTTTTGGCACATATTTTGCCACATTTCGGTTAGTTTTTCACGAATAACATAAAACAAAAGAGTAACTACATTAATTCATAAAAACAATAAAGCTAGAATCTAAAAGTTTTATTCCTAACCACTTACTCTGTATAAATTAAATAGCAATAGACTTTTAGGCTTTGAAAAATATATGTGCGTGACTCGGCAGGCGCCATGAGGTCGGCTCGCGGTACTGTTGTGTAGGTAGTCCTAGAAACATCGACCATATTAACTTGAACTCTGCGGGGTGAAGAAACAACCGCTTCAAAACCTGGCTTGATTAAGCTAGAGGGGGGTAGGGTGAGTCAAAATATAGTTGTGGGACTATAACGTAGCTAATATGAGTAGAGCACGCGTATGGAAATTACAGTAGAATCAATCACGAACCGCCGAAACATGCTCTAGAGATAGCACAAACAATGATTTTCTTATTCTAATACTTTCCATAAACATTATCGGCTAACACTAACTACTTTTAACAGAAAAAATCTCATACTAGTGTCAGATAATAAACACATTAGTGTGCCTACGTCATTATTGTTTATTGTATATGATTAAGGCTTTTGTAAAACTTCTTTTCATGGTAAATTAAATACATATTATGGCGGTGTTATGCAATTCGATTTTCGATTGGAAAAATGTATTTTTTAACTAATTATATTTATTACAGAGGCTGAGTCATCTTCAGACATGCACAGACTACAGAATCAAATCAATATCTACCATTGAATAGTCACAAACATGTTGTCGTTGTATCTTTATACTTATCAAAAATAACTTTTACTGGAATTCACACAACACATCCTTCAAATCAAACACGTTCTAGTGAAAATAATTCATAGAAAAGGTGACAATGAAGTATCACATACGAGGCCAGGTAATTAGGGTACACGCGCGGATTTGCCGCCGCCATTAGCAAATAAAAATATGACACCCGTACTTTGAGCAATCAAGTTGACACGTATGCCGGCACGTGTCTGCTCTGCGTAAGGAGCTAACGACACGCCCAATTAAAAAGAACAGTCATTGGTGTGGGTATACACCTGATAAGTTGACGCCAACGAAATAGCGGACGGATTTTTTGCGTTTATTTTAACGCTGATTTATAAAAACGCCGATTTTGAACGTCTTTAAAATCGTCTTTTAAAACTTTAAATAAAAAAGTGGGACGAATTTAGTAGTAGTAGTTTAATAAAACCAGTTTAAATAAAAAAAGATTATTACAAACGTTAGTAAATAAACATTTATTAAATATACGAGATGCGGTAGAAATTTTAAGTAAATAATTTCAAGTTTTGCAAAATCGAAACGTGCTCAAATCTTCCGAAAAGCGAATTTCCTTCCAAATTACAAATTTCGTCGCCCGAGCTTATTTTCCCATGAGATGCAAGTAACGAATTAATGCAATTATCGTATGAAATTTTCCAAGAGCGTATAAGCTATCTTTAATTTGTTAATGAAGCCAAATTAACAGATTAAATAACACTTCAATAAAGAAAATTAGTTAATTTACATCGTTAGTGATTTATTTACTTAGGGATTACTTTCATAATCTGATTAGAACTTGTTTGTGACGTATTTCAGTGTATACAATTAAAAAGGAGCGTTTAGAACGCTCGTTTGTTGTGTCAGTAATAACTGGTGCGAGGGTGACAGGCGGCTGCCAACAGATATTGTCGTCAATTTGTTCGGGAGCTACTTGTTTAGGATTCGGGCAGCGCACAGCCGCCCGCCCTAGCTTATGAACACACCAACACGCCGCCGCCGTCGATATATACAAAGTTGAGACGTTACACGATTAGACGATATAAGTTATCCTTTTTTTGTGTCTCTAAATAAAGTCCTAAATTGTGTTACTGTTTCGATGAGAATACTAAATTTTAGGCTACGACTGTAGGCATACAATTTTTATATGTAGTTGAGAACAAGAGCTGAAACTTAAATATAAGGGACATTTGGAAATTATTTGTTTTGTAACGCAGAACGTGTTTTCTGTACTTTTTTATTTCAATTTTAGGAAAGTTTAACATTTTCCTGATTCACTATTTTGCACGTACACAGGAATGTTTATGAAACGATGAATTGAAAATATTACCTTTACGAGTTTATTACATAACTTAAAAATACATTCATTAAATGACTTGACTATCAAAATAACTTAAACACGTAAATGTTACAAAGCGATGTATGAAAGTATAATATTATAGTTTGTATTTTACGAGGGTGAGCAAGAATATCTAACCCTAAATCTTTTGAAACATGATAAATCCATATCATGAAAACCGAAAAGTTGTTAAGTACTGTGTGCCTAAACAACTTTTAGGGATCGGGAACCTTTGAATAATAAATGTTTATTTCTGCTAGACAATATAATGTCAAAGGAATTTACAAATTTATTTTTAGTAGAAAATAATTTCTTTCTATTGAAATGATGTATGATGTAAACATCAACTGAATGTACCTAATATTTTGTAATACCTAAAAGCAATGTTTGTTAAAATAAGAAAACTCTATCAAACTTGCCAAGTTGGATTGTATGGAAAAGCAAAAGAAGATTTTCCTAACTAATTTTTCTCTTTACAAACTATTGAACTGCGGTTAATTAGTTAAAGATTATTGTCAATAAATAATAATATTGTAAAGGAACAATCAAAGAAACATCAATTTAATGATACTTGAAGGTACAAATACCATAACAAAGCATTAATACTGTATCAATTTCTCATCCATAAATATTATCATGATGAAGATGCCGCGCCAAAAGAATACATTAACAGCATGTAAATGCATTAGGTATTCCACAGTTCACTTTAGAGACGGAGGGCGGCGTTAGCGAGGCGACAGCAGGGCGTAAGCCTTATTTGAGCCGAGCGCGCGTGACGGGAAACTGGAAGCGGGACTTGTGTGTCGCCTCGCGTCGCCTCGTCTCGTCTCGCCACGTCTCGCCTCGTCTCGCCTCGCCCGAATTCTCATCAAATCATCCCGCGACAATGTCGTCGCAAATCCCAACACGGGATCAACAGCATTAAAGCCAAATTGAACCAAGTATGATGTACCTACGTAGCTATTATGATACACATTTACATTTCCCCAGTACAAGTTTAATTTAGATCGTAAACATTGATGTCTCACGCATCTCCAAAGAAACTTATTAAGTGTCTCGGCGTGAAGAATGGACCGAAGGTTTTGGATTATTGCCTAAGCTTTCGATTTGTTAAAACTGTCAAAGATGAACCAATGTCATTTGTAAAATCATTAAGTTTAATTCGTCACGACTTTCTCTTTAATGAATTATTGGAATCCGCCGAGCGCGCCGTTCCGCCCTCTAGACTTTGAATACTTTTTCTTTGGGACTTAGCATAATGTGAAAAAATGTTGCGCGACCTCTCCGCATACTAATTACTTGTTGTGTCTCTCCTTAACTACGAACGAACTCAGTGCCGCGACTTTGGCTGGCGGAGGGTATTAGCAATCTCTTCGCATCGATCACTTAGGGTGTATCGCTTTCAAATCTCTCGGATTGATAATATCCGTAATCTTTTCACGTATTACGCTAATAAGTACCGCACTAATTCAAAAAGTGACTTCGAAATACATTAAATTCTACTCTGCTGAAAGAACGGAATAATATCCTCTTGTTATGGTCTCTGCAAAAAATTAATGGATTCTCATTTTTATTCTGAATAACTTTATACTGGATGGTCTAAGAGAATGTCTGATGCATACCAATGTTGATAATTATAGTACTTATTACTGTTATCAGTAACCAGCCCTGTCTTTAAAATTGTTAAATCATTCTGTGGCCTGCGACATAGAAGTTAGCTTTTTTTGTTTTAGCATCCACGATATTTATAGGTAATTGGTATCGTATGTAAATTAATTAGTATTAGATACAATTTGTTTTTGAAAGGCATTTGCCAATCGTCCCGGCGGGCCTCGTCGCGTGTACGTGGAGCCGGCGACGGTGCGTGTCCGCGACCCCCCCCCCCCCCCTCCCCTCCTGTGCTCCACCGGCCCCCGGCAAGAGAACTTGTATTTTTTAAACTTTTGCCTTCACGTAAGCCGGGGGCACGAAAGTTACAATTGTATTCCCCCTCCTCCCCTTTCAATATGTGACCCGTTTATTTATTGGAGAGGCGTCGACGGAGTTCTTAGACAATATGTCGCGCGCCGGCCGAACGAACGCGTAAGGAACCTACGACTTAAACAAAACAAAATTTACCCTAACGGGGAGAGTGAATCGGTTGATTTATCGTCCTTTATTATTAACATCGCTACTACTAGGAGCGTAGGTGGGTCGTGATCTGTAAGTATAGGAATGCAACATCGAGTATATTCACAACTACCGCCGTCGGTCGTTCAGTATTCCGGGCGCAGTCGTCATTAGCCGCGCCAGACGTTCCCAGAAGCAGCCCGAATCAACCCTCCCAAGTGCAACTGAATAATGATTATATAGAAAAGAACCCTAATAATAACAAAAGTTTGCGTCTTTGTAACTTTTATTCATTCTCATGTTACAGAAATAATACCTTTTAAAGTCTTTTTAAAGTTTTGTCATATGCAGCCTTAAAATTATAGTAAACTTAAAGTGTTGCAATATTTGGCATATCGCATACTTTTACGAATTACTACTATTGAATATAAAATGCGTTATGCATTTAACTTTTGCCGTTGTTTTACGGAATACTGAAATTTAAATACGGAATCCATTTTGTGTTCAAATGAGTTTTCCGAATAGGCAATTAGTTGTTAGCGCCCGGCCGCCCTCGTTCGCTTTCATTAGGCTATATAGTTTCCCAAATATCTGGGCCCCTTAAAGATATATCTTTTCGTTGCTTTTCCTCTTTCTTCTAGCAGTTCGCTCGTTCGAAGGGCGCAGGCCAACTCAGCTGTAAAATTTTACTAGTGTTTTGCGGCTTGTTCATCACCCTTCGAATATAACCATACTTTCAGTGTAATTTTCTTTTAAATAAAAATGTAGTAAAAATACTCGATTTTATTAAATTACGGCCAACGTTGTGAACTCAATTCTATGAAATTTGGTTCTGTACCATATTTAAAGATCTCATTTAATAATAGAAACTTCTTGACATTCTAAATAGTTAATTAAGAACACATGAAACCTTACGGTAACAACCTATATCGTTATTTGCTCATAACGTTTTTAAAGATATCTGCACACATGAAAGTGTCACGTAATTATATTAAACTCGTTACTAAAACTTAACAAACTACTACTAATTAAAACTTAATTAATCCGCTCGCTGTTTGAAGAAGATGAATTGACGTCTTGAAATATCCAAGTGAAGTGTTTTAATCAAGCCCGTTATGTAATTTAAACATTGCAATGTTTATCCGAACACGGAAAACTGTGAGCGGCAACTCTTTGGATCGTGCAATTCCTTTCTTATTTCATAACGCAATCTCCCGGCTCCTTATCTAACGGCGTACGTATCTCGCCCCCGCGCTCAAGGAAAATCGTCCAATATAAAATCGGTTTAATTTGCGCTTTTCGCACTCAATGGGATGGAATAATATCAGGCAATTTGGTTACCGCTGGCATAAATATGGCGGGCCGCGCTGTAATTGTAACGCTGGCAATTCGCGCCTCGTAACGACCGGGAGGAGAAAACTTCGGCCGTTTGTAAGCGATGGTCGGCGGCTATGGCGGCGACGGCGGCGGCACGCCTGTCGCCTTGGGCCTCCCGCCCCGCGCTTTACGCCTAGACATCACTTATTGAGCGCTCCATACCTTTCAACAACTATCCCTAAGTATATCACCCTTATTTCCTTCTTAAATTTAGATAGTTGCATTCGGCTAAATCATACCAGTCGATAAAAATAGATATATTATACGAACACTTGAGTTAATGAAGTATAATGTGGTGCAATTATAACTTGGTTTAACAAATCATCCCTCTATGCCAACACCCCTTCGTACTATTTCAATACTTTAAATTGATTTGTGTTCAGAAAGTTCAACAATCATTACCCTACCTCCATTTCATGCTCGAATGAGTTCCTACATGTGTGCAAGGATAAAGGACGACACAATATATGTTCTCATTCCACACGACAAAGTTCGGAATACTCCCCACGTGGTTCATCACGCCGCGCCCCAAGATTACTTTCGCTTAATAAATAGTTACCTCGGCTTCCTCCAGCGCAAAACTAATTATACGTAATTCTTTCCTCCTTTGCTTGGCGTAATATAATAATGAAATGTCATTTTCTTTTACACTGACCCTTCCGCGGTTCGCGCGGGGAATGCAAAATTTAGTAGAATTAGAATAAACCTGCGTTGTAATTAAAGTCGGATGGGTGCGAGCGGGTGGCGGGCGGCGTGCAGGGGGAGGCACTGGCCGCCCATCTTTCTTGGCCGGCCCACGAATTAAACACCGAATTGCTTTAGTAATTCGAAGTATATATTCCCCAGCGATCTCACTTTAATGTAAATCACTTTTACTGTCCCGATTTCTCTACAAACCTCGCTAATCCACGAATAAATCCTTCGAGTCTGTCTTAATACGACAAACTGAGGTTCATATCGGCACTTAATACTCCAATAAAACAGATTGCGGTGAACCTCAAATAGAAATACATTTTAACTTACAATATTTTTCCGGGGGCCCGAACGACGTTAACTATCAGATGAATGAGCTGATTTCCGAATGGTTCAAACTTTAATCTTCGGTTTCGCCTGAACTTATGAAAAGATCTCAATAAATTCAAGTAAAAAGTGATTTAAAAATACCCAATGATCTCTTAAAATAACATCGCCATATTTCCATCATACGGTAAACATTCAACCTATTAGTTCATTTGCATCGCATTCAATCAACACGACGTGAAAGTAAGTAAATATAAATTAAATTAGTTTACCCAAATTTCTAAAAGCCATTTATCAAATTGTACCGAAAAACATGCCGGGGTGGTGTCGCCACGTTGGCTACATCGACAATCAAACGACGCAACAGTTACACTGCGCCCAGCCCTCGACCACTTCCGCCCCACTAGCGCCGCACCACAAACTCCAGCAAACACTCGTCAATTGAACTAGTCACGTTCTCAGTGTAACTATCGACTATCGATAAATTATTAAAACTTTTTAAATATTCATCAGTTGCTTTTACGTAATAATTAACTTAGAATAATAACATTTTATAATTAATTTAGAAGCTGTAATAACTCTTTTATTTTTTTTTTCTATTAAAATACAAAGCCACTAATCATCAGCTTATATTAAACGTATCTGCTGCGTTTCCTCTGGCATTGCTGATGTTCTTGGACGTCAATAATCACCTCGGCGTTTTAACTGCTCTGCTGGAAAATGGATTATTCCAATGGAATTAATATTATATAGCCATATAAATAATACCCGCGTGTATACTACAAAAACAGCAATTCCAAGTTAACATTAAAAAATAAACAGGAAATTAAATTTCTCTCGGCCTCGCTTTTATGACCATTATAGCCTTAATTCCCCGAATGTAATTTTTGTGATGTAAACAATTTAATTTTATGATTTGTCTAAAAGTGTTTCAAAAACTAACAATGAATGTACTAATTTGTTATGTTAATAAATTTGGGATAATTAAACAATGCAATGGCAATGTCAATAAAGTGGCACTTTTTTGTACCAGTAACAAAATTAGATTTACTTCAGAACGAATCGTAATTTAAAGTATTTTATTGAATACTCAATTACTCTTATACTCAGATACTCTTACGAAAAAAATTGTCAAATAAAGTTAAATTTGCCCAAAGTTATCGACATAATCTTCCCCCATCACTATTGGATTAGTAATTATACACAGAGAAGCTGATTACTTCGATAACTACCAACTGAGACGTCGCAAATGACGCTCCTGCACTCTGTCAAATATGGTTTGCTGGTATTAGAGGAACCCTTTCTGTATCACGACGAAAGTTAATATTCTGCACAGTTTCTACATCTCTGACAACTCTAAACTTAAATAATCGTTATCAAAATCACAATACTGTATTCATATTACTCACGTAATAGCTGTTAACAACATTTTTAAATCATTGTTTAAACAAACATCTACGATTTACCATAAATATTATACCAAACTTATTATTACTTTGTTTTTATTTTAAACTCCGCTGTAGTCATTCATATATGAACATATATGGGTAGTACGTCACTAAAACGTTAACAAATAAAACGTGCCGTCCAAACAACAGGGTCATACAATGCAAATAAATAACGAAATTGAGTTGTCGCTGCGACGGCCATGCGAACAACGGACTAAACTACATTTGCGAACTTACTAACACAGGCAATCGAAAAATACAAAGTTCCTCCTCGCGGCCCAGGATCGAGACTAACTGTGTAACTGGCATTCTTCACGAAGTTTAGAAGTGTCGCTGCTTCACAGAATTTATTCGGTTGAGTTTTGTTTTCCTCTCAATTCTTTCATTCGTATGTGAAGCGACACTTGGAAATTAGCTACACTACATGTTATGTAGTAGACTCTTACACTATGTTAGTTGAGCCATAGTTGGTATGAAATTGTGTTTGCATTTCACAAGGAAAGCAGAAAAATGTCGAAGTTTTTACTGATAGAAAAGATGGAACATTTTATCTTTACCCATTATTGTTGTCCCTTTGGAACTTTTTTATAATCGTACTACGGACTACGTAGTACTTCGAACTACGTAGGATGGGCTTCTACTTTTTATTCGTTTGTCATTCCTTCTTCGCCTGGTCAAGGTAAAAATACCAGCGGTCTATGCGAGTTGACTACGAAGGTGCGGCCACTTAACGCGGAAGAATAAACGCAGCTACGGCGTCGCTGCGTAAACACGGAAATTCCATCCCGCCGTATCCCACTGAAAGCGCGGCGGCGGCCGAAGTCATTCAAGTTTCATTACCAATAGCTCCGGCCTCATAACTTATTCAGCGAGGGGCAGGTAACATGTTTTAACATTCAATTTGCTACCCGAAGAAGCGTAATGCCGTAATAAACGTCGCTGCACCAAACGCCCCCCGGTTACAGCATTTCAATGTTTGTTTCATATCAATATTCAACGTTGTACAAATATTTATCAACTGAACAATGGTTTTGATAGTGTTAAATGATGCGGAATTGACTGGAGTGTTTACTTTCTTTTTTAAATATAAATTGAACTTTTATTTTCAACAATTACGTTTAAAAAAATTGAACATGGCATATTGACGCAACAATAATGTTGCAGTCAGCTGAGTTATTTGGCAGTGGCATTTATAAATCCATAGCCGCAATAAGAAAATTAAAATCAAATAGCATAATAAAATTCTCACATACAATTACATAAAGAACATAAGTAAACACTATAACAGCGGCTGGTCGTAAGTAAAACGAAAGCTTATACCCGCAAACGCGCACCTTTACGTGACGAGTTACTTCCACCCACAGCACTTAGGTAATAAAACAAGAAAGTAGTTTTAAGTAAGCCCGCGACAGCCGTTGCGGTCCCTTATTACCCGCCACAAAACCCTCCTTATTACACGACACAAACAACTTATTCGTTTCAAATTGAAAACTTTCCACCCCACTAGCCGTACGGGGGCTGTGGCCCATAAATTCCCGCCAATTTTGTTTTATTTCGCCATGCAGGCTCGGTAATAAAAGTAAGCTGGACGTGAGACAAAGCCTCCGGCCTGGATTACGCGGCCATCGCTATGGATCACAGCTCGCAGGCGCGCCTCTACACCGCTCCACCTAACTGCAACCACTTTGTAAACACCACTTTACAATATCACCAGCTTTTTATACAAGCCAACGCATAGCGAGCTGATTCAAAGAGTGTCTCGAATTTCCTACTGACCACATAATGCTAGCAAAATAATATAATAATTGCAATATTTCTGAAGAATGCAACTTCTCACCTTCTTAGAACTAAGTTACCTAAACCCAAACATCTATAACGTAATACTGTGTCAAACCACTTCTAAAATTTCCCTTGCAACGACTGTTTATTTTTAAGATATTATGTCCTACAATATTCTATAATCAAAATGAGCCGAGAGCTCAACATCTGCTTGAATTTTGAGATTAACTGATTAATATTCTGTTTTGCCATACGCCACTAACTGTAGTAACAAAATTGCACGCTTCGTTGGAGAACAGGTGCATTCCGGAGTGCAGTCTCCAATCTCATCGATGCTTTTGTTTTCAATATCGGCAATGAGGCCGCATGTGTGATCTTCAATACATGCTCTTTGTTCTCCTCTTTCCGACGTCGAACGTGTCGTGTAAGCACAAGTGCTAGTTTCGTTTAAAGAATGAGCAATTTTATTTACAATAGCGCCGCTCATTTCGGTTCGCTTCTCGAAAAATTCTTAAGATTTTACTCTTGAAATGTGCTGTTATTTTCTATAAGAATTAGGATCGAAAGTAAGACCTTTGAACAGCAAACACCGCAACCTTAATGAAGCGTGCTCCGTCGAGTTAGTCTGCAGACTATTAGAAGTATCGAGAGTAAACAAGTCGTTTTAAATACTTTTAACAAAATCACTACAACTAAATCTTAAATGATCATTGATAATGATTAAAGAATTATTTAGAATGAAAACTTCATTTTCTAGAAGTAATTGAGATGATTAAAGAATATTATTGAGCATTATTTTGTAAATAAAAAAGCAACAATTTTTTAACAAACGCCAAATTAATGCAAAAAATCCTAGTCATAATGTTATCAATAACAGCCACGAAAGGAGAGCTAAAACAATAAACCCGCAAATACGTAATGTGCGACAAGAAAGAGCGAGGAAGCCAATTAATTTTTGCTGAGACCAAGGTTTATGTTTTCCCGGATAAATAAGGAGATTTAGCAGCGGCGCCCGGGGCCGCCTCATAAAATGGCTAGCTCGTAACAAGCCCTGACCGGTGCTCCAACCAAAGGTTCTCGAAACTACTTACATTTTAAAATAGAACAAATCGACTCTAACAGTATTACCATTTGTTTAAACTCGAATTTCTCGAACAACAAATAGATACAATGAACAATTTAATTGAGACTAAAAGCTATTGGAAACAAGCGAATTGTAGCAATCAATAAAAGCCAGTGTTTACCAGTGGGCCGCCAACTTTCATATAAAATAACAAAAGTAATTTTGCGGTAACAGCAAAATATGTAGGTAATGGCACAGAATTTTATGTTGTATTTTAGAACACGCAATACAGAGCTTTATTTCAACATTATAACCCATATAAAAATAGAAGCAGTAATGTTTCCGTTGCAGGGAGTGCAGGCGGGTGCGGGTGTCATTCGGTTGCATTTTATTTGTTGTAGAAGGCGGAGAGGCCGGGCGATGACTAAATAATGACCGGAATAACGCAGTTTTATTGCCGGCTCCGTGTTGCGAATATATAAATGAACCCTCGAGGGAGTGTTAAAGACGCCGCCGAAGAACTCCTGTCGAAACAAGTCGGGCTCAGAGAAATGGCGCAGTAAACCTCCCTCCGCCGAGCCGTCATTTTGCGTTTTCTCCACTACGACGCTGTCTGGAATCGAGAAAAAAATAAGAGCAGAATATTTAAAAGTAAGGTCAGAGCGGTGTCGTTTCTAGACCTTGGAAGCGTCTAGCATTATAAGATAAACTTGAGCACTATTTTGTAATTTAAAAGCAAAAACTTTTAATTACATTATTTCACTCTACAGTGTTGCCACCAATTTATACTTGTGTTAATTCTGACTTTTTTAATAAATCAGTAATCCTAAAAACTAATTTGCGTTTAATAATTAATGTGTTTAAGATTTATTTTATTATTAAACTCCTTAGAACGTCTGATGTAGGAAGTTTTTATTTATTTAACTAGGCTTTACATGACTCGTGTCCTGAAATTTATAAATAGAAGTGTTTTTCTCTTCGAAATGTTTTAAAGCGCTTACAGTGTAAATGAACACTTTATATTTTAATTAAATAATTTCTTGGTTCCGTTTGGAATGTGTTTCCCGAGTTAAAATATTAAAAGTTTAATTGTATCTGGGCTCCTCGCTCGGCGGCGCGGGCAACGCGGGCGGCGCGGGCGGCGGCGGCGCGCCGAGTCCGGTGGCCGTAAAGATGCCGGCGAAGCGCTCCTTTGATACACTATTAATGCAATTGTTCGAAAACAGTGCGAGGCAATAAAATTTAACCTTCAGGTAGAATATTCCGCCCTACTTCACCCCACAGCTATAATTTTTCGCATTGCGGATTTTGAGCAAACGGCTTTCGTTCTTGCTTCACATTACTTTATTTTACACGAATGCCTACTAACTTAAGGTATGAAAAGCAATTATTAGGGCATTGTTATAGTTCTAACTTTTTTTATAATACATTTAAAAGTCTTATTCTATCATTACAATAATGTGAATTGACGCCTTTTTGTTTTTAATGACAGTATTGCAAATCAAATGTATAAAGAGCAATCTATTGTCCATGAAAATATCTCATTAAGCTATAACAAGTAAACAATAAGTGGATAAGTATCACGCATCAAATCTATTGTATAGACTATGTTGCTAAGTGGCGAATGATGAGTATGGCAACATGGAAATAATACGAACAACAAATTTCCAGATAACGTATTTACGAGTCCGCAAAATATTTTTACTCTGTAAGTGAGGCTTTTAAATGTCATGTCAATTTTATACAATTATTCAGCTGGCATCGACAGGGTAAACGAGAGTCGTATGCGAACCGAGTACCGAAATACAAGTGGCAAATGCACTTGAGACGTCACTGTCTGCCTCCTTGCTGTACAATTTAAAAATGTACAACTCCTTTAAATAAAATATACTTTATTCTCGATTTTATATAACATCACGTTCTAGTCGTGAGACTAATGTTTTAAAAATATTACTTGAAAATTACATTAAATAAATACACGGCCTTCAAGCATAAGACAGGAATATTTGAAATAAAGACAAATCACTTTATGTTTATCATTAAAAAAAAAAACAACTTGAAGAAATACACAATATTTATTTCGTTAGCATTACAACTTTCATAATTGAAATTATTTTAAAACGACTAAAATATTTACAAACATCTAAAAACATAATAACAATAGGTATGCATAGAATAATGACTGAAATTATTAACAAATTAATGCCTAAATAAATTTTATCACATTTCTTTAAGATACCTTTAAATAGTATTACAAAATAATCAACTTTGTTATATTTTCTATCTCTAAGCTATACATCTTACAATGGAATTATATCGATATTTTACTGACGTCAAAAACATGTTAAGTTTTCAATGGAACATCTTTGGAAGTATACGTAATACGTTCGTGTCATAACTCGGAATACTCTTATTCGTAATATCGCATTATTGAAAAATGCAAGTCTCAAGTCAGATATTTTCTATTTCGATCCGGGTCGTATGAAAATTGCGACAATAACATTGGGAATATATTCAAATGGTAAAGGCTTCATTCGCAATACCACGTGGTTCTTCTCACTTTCTTGTCACTAGAACGTCGGACCTCACCCGGCACACCGCGAAGGGAGTTGTCTGTAATCAAAAGAAAAACTTATAAGTTTAAACATATACTTTTATGTAAAGCAAGAAATTAAGAGTTGTTGCAGTTCAACAATTTCATTGGTTAAATTTGTTTAACAATATTCTCAAACCAAACAACAGATTACAAATTTCAAACCATAAGGAAAACGTATACTAATGCACTAAGATTTAATAAAACTTCCCACAATGTCGTGTGTCTAGTTGTTTATCAATATCAAACCATTTATATTCACCTTTTATATAAGTAACAGTCACTGAATTTACTATTAGGTAACCTTATCCGGGCCCAAAACCAAAAATCGTTAACAATACATATTTAATTTAAATTTTAAAGACATTGATGCACATATTGGCAATAAAATATTTGTTCACGTACAGAAAGAAAAAAATTGACAATTTATTAAATGAAAATCATATTCAGCAACTCTTAAATAAATGTAAATACTACAACTAAAACATAATGATATATGCATTGAAATCAAGAACTACTCAAGACAGCCACAAGATGCAAGATATGCAAGAGAAACCAACCCAAAGGTGTTAGATTAGAACAGAACTACATAGTACAAGTACTGACCTAAAGCAATTCAATGGTGTAACTTCACGTATACGAAACCATCTAACAGACCTGGAGAGAGATGTTATTTTTTTTGTTGATAACTATTTCAGAATTAAACACAGTTATGGTGCATGTGCGGAAAATATACATCGAATGTTTAAAAGTGCTCGTTATTTGGAAGAGAGCTTACATTTGTCATCGCTTCGCTCAGTCTCCGATGACTCTTGACTGTTCATTGAAACCATCGATACTCTTTTATTTCGCTGCTGCAGAAGAAGTTCTGGAACGAAAAGTTTTTACTTTATTAGCAATTAGTGTTATTTACACACAATTTTTTTCAGTTTCAATTTTCCAGCTTTTGGAGATATTTTATGACAATAACAACTATAAACAGACAATACATAAAACTATTAAAACGGTCAAGGGCATAAACAGGAGTCCGTTTGAACAGCGAGTGATATCTAGAGATTATATTGTAGATCTGCGCAGCTTATTCTATTTTTAAATTTTCAAAGGAAAACCGGTGTTATAAATCCGTCGCGAGGACGCCCAGTGTAACGATTGCTATTCCACTTTGATATCTCGCTGAGGCCTCACCTGACCGACTCGGCGACAACGATAACACGCCGATAAATAAAGACATAACTCCGAACAAAGAAAATTTGTTTGTTCTAGATTAAATTGTTTTTGTAAAATAAATAACGAGATTTGTAGTAAATTTGTTGCAATTTTTTGTACCAATTTGGGTATAGGCGACTTATATGTGTACGAAATAATATTAAGTTCATCTTAGAAAGTAGGATATAGTCGATTATTGTAAACTATTATGTTTTATACCAACTGTAAATATTGTACTAATATATAAACTTGTAACCATAAATGCAGTAGCAATAACGGACGGACAATTGTTGACAATTCAAAGCACAATATTGATAGCGGCAGACCGGTATTAACGTCTCAAACTGCAGTTATTGTTAGGAAACTATCTTATTGCTGTTACATTAAAACAATTCCAGTGCACCGATAGACCCAATTTATTGTTTGTTATGATAACGTCGGCCTGCCATATGACACGCGACTAGGCGCCAATGTCAATATACAACATTTGATGCATGAATCAAAAATAGATAACGGTTCAATCTTTGTGCTAATTTTAACATACATTTATATTCAGATTTCGTAACTATATAATTAAAATTCTTTTTCTTGTCAATTCAGGCCAAGGTGAGTGTTCAACGCTAGCCTCACTTTAGTTCAATAGTCGCCGGACCACAAGTAAAATAACAAAATAACGGGCTGATGCTAAATCAGTGGTACAGTACCTTCATCGTCGCAGTATCAACATACATTAAAGTGAAATGTGTTTTGTCAGACAAAGGTGTTCACGTATTTGAGGGAAAGGCAATCGTCGCTTAATAGGGTTGTTGTAACAAAGAAACGTTACTAGAAAGATTTATACACCAGTTTACGCTTATCGATTTGATCTCAGCGAGAATGTGGGCATTGTTACGCCGAGAGTTGGTAACGATCACACTTTCGCCATTACGTTCCTTCAACGCTTTTCCTATAAAATTTTCCTAAAGACTTTTTTTATTCGGGGACACCCAGTCACGATAAACGACACGAACGCGTGAAATGTGTTTACTTAATGTACTACCTTAATGGCTTTTCATAACTAAATTTTTATTCAAAATAGAAGAGAAAGTTTTTTAATCGTAAGAGGCAAAAAAAATATTGGTCATGTCTCTCCGAAAATTCGACTTCAACCGATAACTAACTTTGCATTTAATTTCACACGTATATAGGTCACGCTGAAAATCTTAAGGCTATCAACGATGAGATAACTCTAGGTCACTGTTATCTTATCAACCATAGATTACAATAAAGGAAAGAATAAATTAAGATAGGCAATAAAAGGGTCGAGATGTGTTCCCACAGATGACAGAGGCGACACATGCAATGCATCGGATGGGCTCTACGGCCAGTCATCGACCCCGCGTGCGTCACTCGATACACTTTATCGCATGCTCTTCCGTCACGTACAAGACGGGGAGCAGATGACGGTCAATTAAAAAGTTTGTCCGTATTAACTATGCGGAGATCGCCGGCGGCCTCGCGCCGACTAAATAGGGTTCTTTATGAGAAATGTCTGAACTTTGTCTATAGTTCCTAACACGATTGAGGACGATTAATAAATAAAATTAACTGAGAAGATCTGAGACCCTAATGTTTAAAGGTTATCCATCTAGCATTGGTTTTAGATTTTGTAATTAAGCTAATAATTCGAGAATTTTCAATTTTCAAAACTATGCGTTAACCATTTCTCTAACATCCGTCAAACTTGAGCTAATCATGTTACTTGATGAGATTAGTTTCTTTATTATCACCAGTCCAACAGAAACTTACATAATACTAAAGGTAATAATGGCGTATTCAAAACTATAATAGGGTTTTCCCATTTGTTTTTCCACTATATGTAACTTGTTTTCACAACAAACGATATTTACTGACTATAAATAGCAAATACAAACAACGAAATGAGGTCTAGAGTAGATTAATATCTCTATTCAAACAGGCTATTTGTGTACGAGTGTTCAGTTGGTAAACAAAATAATTCTAATCAAAGTGAATGTAGTGAAAAAATGCTTATACTAAATTTGTACTTAATATGTTGATATGAGTACCGAGAGTTTGATTCCAAACATATCTGTGTGTTACGGAATCATCAAGCCACATTCATTTCACTGCGAGTTAATAATTGACTGCTTCCTGTTGCTTCCTTCTATATTCGCTTAATTATTCCCTCTGACAACTTAAGAAACCCAACCCTACACGTTAAATTAACTGCAACACTCAGAGTCTTTGTTGCATTTTGTATGAGAAAACTAAACGTCACTAAATAATTAACTAAAAAGTATAACAATTACATTAATGTTAAACAAATTGTAATCTTTACTAATATTAAAAAGAGTCAAGATTTGTATTGTATGTGTTTGATTCACGTAAAAACTACTGGGCTGATTTTTTTTTCACTTTCACCATTTGAAAGATAATTTATCTGTTAGTAACATAACATATTTTTTATTTTCACGCGAACGAAGTCGCGATCAACGGCTAGTTATATGTTCAGTTGCAGTAATATCACAAGAAAAATACAAAACACATTTTAGTTACAAAATAATAAACTACAAATGTTTAGTTTTAGAGTAACAATTAGATCAGACAAAATGCAGTGTATAGTGCGCAGTTGTACAGCGTGACCGGACAGCTGATGTGAACAGACACGACGTTGCCTAACAAGCTCCTACAATACCGCTTTGTATCAAACTGCTTTAACTGGTCACTTATATTCGCATAATTTGCAGCTTTGCACTATCAATTTACTGTGCAGGATATTTTAGAATACAACTAGTGGAATTAAAGCATTACCCTATTAATTTTATGAGTTATTATGATTGGCAGGTACTGTTCCTTCACATAGTTCGTAAGGCCCTTTGCTGTTTTTATTATTGACTAGTTTTTAAAAATGAAAATGTAAAAATATGTAGCTTCTTCAGTTTGAATATACTAATTTATAATAAAAATGCGATTATTTAATTACCAGACACTATCGCCGAATTATATTTATTATAATTTTTATTATTGATTTTCTTTTCATCTTAGTTCTATGCTTAATTTGAGACTAGAGGTTACCTTTCTTTTGCATGGCTTGTTCCCATAGCAACGACGTGATCTCCTCGACCCACGCGTTCCTGATGCCGGTATCTCTCGTTTCCAATTTGTATGACTTAAGGTTTCGCTTTTTATACCATATCGTAAACTTGTACAGGTCCTGTTCCTTCGCCGTGATGCCGAGGTCGTCGACCGGAATGTGGTCTTTGTATATGAAGAACTCCACGGTTAGTTGCTGGAAATTAAACATAAGTTTTGTTATGTTTTGTTTCGTAAAATGTTTAATCTACTGCGTAAAGATTGTAGACACTCCAACAATTATTTTGGCATTATAAAATACAATATTATGGCGTCATATAACTAAATGTTGAAATTAGACACAGATAGCAAGTTTCTTGTAATATTTAACGTAATTCCTTAAAACTTCTAAAAAAAATCTTACATTTACACACTTAAAAGATAAGTTACAATTAATTCTAATTTTCTAAACTAGCACTAGTGCGTAAAAGCGTCGAGCACTACTTACTCTGAGAATTGTAGCTAATTAATTAAAAGAAATATTTTAATCTGCGGAAGGAATCCGGATGTAAAACGGAAATCAAAGCAAGAAACGGACATATTCTACTACGGAAAGAATTTACTTAGTGCTTAGTTTAAAACATACATTTTGTAAACAATGCACGAACGTTTAAGTCACGTATTTTTGCATTGTATCGCGATTATCGTATTTACAAACAATAGAGTTTTTCCCTGGTACGTTACGTGTTTCCCGTGTCATCGGACAGTAAACTCAACGGTGCGTGGTAATTAGTCGTTCCGTAGCAATGACAAGGCCGTTTCCTACCAGTTTATGAAGTTAAAAATGAGGCTATTTCACTTTAGCGCTGTTTCGCGTGAAATGTTTACCAATAAAATAGGTATATGAAAACATTCGAAACTTTAAGTGGCACGAAACATTTGTAATTTCATTTTTTTATATTTTGTTATGATTGATAAACCGATATTTAATTTGAAATCCATTTCCAAAATCACATTTTCAAAAAAAAAATTAACAGTATTTTTTTTTAAGTAATAACATTTTTTTTTCACTTCAATCGTATTGTTTTTGGCTTTGGCTCATCCTCAATGCATATGAATAACGTGAGTACTAGAGTAAACGTTCCTCCGATAAGAAACGATTCTCTAACAGGGTTAAACAGTTTGCGTGGTAGATAAGTGGGTCGGTACTAGGCAGTAAGCAGTCGGCAGTCGCTAGGCAACGATGCCTTCATCTCAGAAATCAGCTTGCGACGCCAGAGCGGCGCGCTCTAGTAATAAACTACTTTTGTAATATCCTTCGATATTTCATTGTGCGCCATATTAAGAGGCAGCTATCTTTTTTACAAGTAAATATTATCTTTAAAACAAGGATATAAAATAAGTCGATCAATCGCTTCAATTAACGGTTTCACCCTAAATTGAGTTTACAAATATTTGTCACACTCACATTTGCTTTCACGTTAATTATTTTTGAAATAGTGATATTTTATTCCAAGCCATGTAAATATTGAATTTCACGCTAAACTTCCATATAAATATGAGTAACCTACTATTTAAAATGTAATTCTTATATCCTAAAGTAGACTTAACATCAAAGTTGGATCGACATTTAAATAATAAGAACATAGTATTCTCCATAATCTTTATAATACAACCTATGCTAGTTTGAAAATACATTAAAGATAGCAGTAACTTGCCACTTACTCATAATTCAAGGCTAATTGGTGCTAATAATTTTAATTGATCCATTACCGTTTGCTCCGCGAGACCTTAATTAGAAAAGCAGTCTTAATTTAGCCCTCTAAATCTATTAGGTACTGAGTAAAAAGCCCTGTCTTTCGGTTATAATCATAGTATATTTTTTTAAAACAAATATGCATTGTTTTGTTAATATGATGCTGGTTATAATTCGTGATTTTTAATTGTGCTAGATACAGACAAAACATTGAAACATCTCTCATTCAATGCATAGTCGATGGATAGTACTATAATTGTTTTGTAATACATCATCGCCTTAATAATGACAATAGTCCGTTATCTTGTGGTCAGTAGGCACATACTGGGGCTAATGGGACAATGTTAAAATAATGTACTAATATTTTTATTGAGCTTTGATAAATAATGATTCATTGTGCAAATGACTCACCATCGTAGCGCGCGCTATGCTTGATAATGTATGATTTTATATTGCGTATAACATTGTTTATCAACAATTATTTGAAATGTTAATAAATTAATATTTTATAAATTGTTTTGATTTTAAAAAATATGAACTCGTATGACCTACAACTCGGGTTCAGAGAAAAAGATAAACATTGTTTTACCGACTTTGGTCAGTTTTTAGTCTCACAGATTTTACTGTTTTTTACAATTTTTTAATGCTCGTATAAATATTTCGGCTGCTTAGGACGCAACCACTAATTAACATTTAAGATCCACAGGTAGTAATTTAACAAAATAAATAGATTAGATTGCTAAAATAATCATCAATCATAAAGACTTTAAAAGATACAAAAAGTAATTTATTCTTTGCTATATCTGATAAATAGGTAAATAAAATAAATAGTTCTGGGTACCGTCGTTGTACTTTTAACTCCAAGATAAAATAGCACGTGTCAATACACAAATAATTTCTAGGAATTAATTATCTTTAACTTGCGTACTTATTGAATAAATGAAACGCATGTTTCGTAACATTTTTTCCTAAAATTCTGAAAATATTTTAGCATTGAGAACAGTGCCATCTATGTCAATATGGTCACTACACGAAGTTAAAACATCGCTCTTTTTGCCTGACTTCCATCAGGGCTACATTTCCATTTATGTATTTTTCGTTGGTATCTATATTTTGCTCTGTTGTCAGAACTGCTTGACCAATTTTGAAGACCAAGATTTTTTTTTTCAAACTGATCAAATTTGTACAAATCCGCCTTTGCCTGTTTACGTCTATAATAAACATTGTGCTATACATAGTATGATGAAGATATGTAAATCAATATGAAGTATCTAGTAACTGACCTTTCGGTACACAGCCGTGATCAGTACGAGCTTGTCAAAGAGGAATATCCGCATGAGTTGGCGGCGGCGACGCGCGCTGTCCATCGCGTAGAACTCGTTCTGTCGCAGCAGTCGACCTTGATTCAGTAGATTTAAATGTGTCTGCAAACACAATACAAACAATGTAATAGGTAATTCTATACACAGGTAACATTCCAAACAGTTCAACTTAAATTGTACGTTATATTTAGCTATTGATTTTTTTTAAATAGGGACGTTATAAAATAGTTATTATTTCCAATAAAATTAGAACTTAATTTGTTTAATTTACGATATTATGATTTTGTCCTTCCAGATAATAGCTGATAATCATTGTAAACCTATTTATTTTATTAGTATTTCTCATTAAGCCCTTATCTAGTCGTGTTATTACACCTTGTGTAGATAAACGTTGTATTTACCGTGAATTTTAAAGAACGACACATGTGTACGTACACTAGCTGTCTCTGTTTTTCAATACTGTCATAATAAAGGTGTTCGTGTATTACTCACCGGACAGTCTCTGATGTTTTCTAGAGCCATTATACCATCGACTGCCGTTAGTACGCACTCGACCATAGTCTTAGCGAGCTTTAAACTTTCCAAAGGCGTTTCGTCACTGTCCGAAGATTCGCCATTACTGCCCCCAGTCTCGTCACTGTCTACACTCAGCTTAGATATCCTAGAGTCCGATTCACAGCGTTCGTTTTCATAATTTATATAAGTCTTCACTAAATCTTCAAGGAATAATTTATACCGCGGTATCCTTTGAACTGGTTCTAATAAGTAACTGGATAAATCCAATCGGTCACCTAATTCTAGTTGTCTCGCCTGAAACCAACATTATAATCAGTATTCTAATTACAATTTTGCCTTCATATTTACTTTATTAGTTACTAGCTTTCGCCCGCGACTCCGTCCGCGTGGAATTAAAGAAAAACAAAAGCGAGTAGAATATGTGTTCTGCCAGACATTGCCCTACATCTATGTCAAATTTCATCGAGATCCGTTCGGCAGTTTAGGCTACAAACTCTAACAAACATCTATCCATCTCAACTTTCGCATTTATAATATTAGTATGATTAGTATGACTACTACTTTTAGTATTTCTAAAGTGAAGCTGCAATTGTTTTGAACTGAATATGAAGCGTATAAATTTCTGTTTTATCATCATCAGGAAATTATTAAACTAATAATGCGTTACCATCTTTAGACTCATTCAAGTGCTAACTACTGTAATAACTGCGATTACGCATACTATTAATATGTAATAATAATACCGGATAGAAACGTTTTATTATGAACAAAGTAATCATGTATAAGTACTATAACAAATTGGTCATCTTTATTATTTTACTTAGTTAAACAGTGCGAAGAGTAAGTGTGTAATACATGAATAAATGTAAGCTTTCGTGTAACAATATATTAATAAAAATGTATACCATTTATAAAACGATATTAGTATCAGATTATTTACTTAGATTACTCAATGATAATCTAACACAATAATTATGATAAGCCATTGTAAAAGCTTGTGATCGCTTGATAATTTTCTATCGCCTTTCACACGTTATGCATATGTAATTAAAATCGAGTGAAATGTTATGATTAAAAAGTGGGATCACTGGAGCAGAATCATCAGAATAAGTAGACTGAGAAGTTTGTTAGAGAGGAAATAGAACGAGGCAATATGTGAACTTTCACTCATCTTGAATTAGACTTTTAACTTCAGACTTGACTTCGATAAGGTTTAATTTTGTATGACATAAAAATTAATAAAAAAAATAAACAGCATTCATCCATAATTCAAGGAAATTTGAGAGTAGCCCCAGTGGTTGAGAAAAAAAGGTTAGCGTGGCATGGTATATCAATATAAAGTATTGTTCACTTTGTTACTGTAACCAGATAACTGCGGATGTTCAGAAATGAATCCAGATAAAGATATTTGAATTTTGGAAAGAAAAACAAATAACTTTTATGAGAAATGAAACTCAATATACTAGCTATATGATCGTTAGTTTATAAATTAACAAGTATTTTAAAATGAATGAAGTTGATATTCAAATTCAAAGCCATTTCCTCTGCGGTACATCGCTACAAAAACATATTGGTATCTTATTATTTTAAATAAGTATAAAAGGGATGACTTGATATTTGAATATGAGTGTTTCGGCAGTTGGAACCCATAGTATTTAACAAATAGACTGTATGTGCGAATAACAGTGGCAACAAAGGCTGCAGTTGAACCTGTCGCGATTATACAACGAGGAAGTAACCGGTTACACTCCGCCGCCACTGATGCAAGCCAGCGCGGAAAACAACAACTAAACGATCATTTTTAACAAGATCCACCCTCTAAAAGATAATAAGATTGTTTCCGATCAACGATCTACTGGAGTACTGTATCTACTTTCAGGTTTAAACATAGATTACACAAAAATAAACAGTAACATCTTAATTTGTTTTTTTTTAAATGACTCCTTGTAGGAAGGCTCCTTGATCGTATTACTCCTTGACGTAGGTTTTGTGGTTAGACGGTCGTTTATCTGTTCTAAAATAAGAACCTCATGAAACTATTGTATTATACTTTAATGAACATTAAACCAGGCGTAGATATAAACATATTATCGTATAACAAATTATATCTAACCAATAAAAAGTTTTACATTTTCGCCGAAACGTACGCTTACAAAATCGAACTTCAAACCATAATTGAAGTTACGTTCCCAGTTACGATAATATTTGAGTATGGGTGAATCCCATAAAAAATTTATCAGAATTGATAAGGCAATATAAAAATTAAATTAAACAATTGTTTAGGGTATCCCCGAGACGTAACCGGATATTGTATGATTACCAGAATAACATTTCCTGTCCAAGATAAATTAAAACGATGCATTATGTTATAAGCACGTTTCACTACGCAATAAAATTTTTCCACAAAATGATCAGAGTACTATAAGCGACAATATCAATATTTCGTTTTTATGTTTTGTATAACATGAATCATGTTAAAGGTGTTTTCCTTCGTGTATTAACCAAAACGTCTACTACAATGACCTCAGTTGAACCCACCTCCGTCACGGCCACGCCATTGTATTTTTGCTTTAATCATTTTACGCAAAAGTCACTGGAATTTGTGACCTGAATTTAAACTCTGTAAGCTATATAATGTCTTCGTCATTACGACTATTTACGAACGTTTACGAATGTTTAGATGGATGGATGTTTGTTAATGTTTGTAACCTAAACACCAGAACGGATCTTAACGAAAATCATAGATGTTGAGGATAGTCTGAAAGAACACACAGGCTACTTACTTTTGTTTTAATTCCACGCGAACAGAGTCGCGTTCAAGTTAGTAGATAATATTTACCTGGAAAAATTGTTTGTGTTCGTAAACCAGTCTCGTAGCTCTCTTATTATTTCTAGAATACATTACGTACATATTAAACCTCTGCTCCTGTAGACAAATATAAACGATTTTATGGATTTTGAAATAAATTAATTTCAATTTAGCTTTAACCGAATTTAGATTATAATAATTATATAACAAACAGCAAATCACAGTTCATAATTTAAAATAATGAAACAGACAACATTGCGTCCGTTGGCTATGTTAAACTTTTTGTGTTTTATCAAAACTTATTATTTACTTATACTTTGTATTGCAAAATACTTTCTAATCCTAGAAAGCCATTGAAAGTAAAAACAAAGAAATTTCACGTATAAAGTTCACATCGGCATTGAACCGTAAGCAATAGTTGTTTAATTATAGCCCTTTTTGCGTACATCGAAGAGTAGTTAAATTCTAATGCTTTCACTGAACAGTATTGCACCGAGAACTATACAAGCCAGGCCTCACGACGGCAAGTCGGGGAACTGTGCAGAATCGTGCATTACTAATAAGATTTATTTAAATCGGCCATATATAACAGAGCCATGGCCTTACCGCGGAAATCTCTCACTTGTTATATTTTATGGATCATAATAAATAGTTGATCGGTCCAATTACAATGGTGGAGTAACAAGGCTTAGAAGCACGCAAACTCACGGACCGTGACACCGATTTTTTTATAAGTTATTTTTTTTATTTGAAATTTTTGTTATCTGTACCTAGTCAGTAGTTTTCTCAGCCGTGTTGTTTGAAGTCTTTAGCTTAGCTATCATATCTAACTTCATTAACAAAGCAAAATTAAAACTATATCAAGCAAAACACTTGTAAATTTAGTTTACAAAACGAAAAAATTCTACCTAATATTAGTTTTTAATTATTATATAAGTTTTCGCATGCAAATAATAACACAATACAAAACTAAAAGAGGTAAACACTTACGAATCTCCTAAAACACTGTCCCAATTTCCTAAGGTCATTCTCGCAGTCTCGCAACGCCGGTAGAAATTCCTCTGCGTGAAATCGGCAAATGCGCTCAATGTTTGCAAAAATGTCTGGTTTCATCCCCCGCATCGAGGGCGGTATGTCTTCTCGAAACATCTCCGGTATGTAATCTTCAACCACGTGTTTCAAACGTTCCACATAAACATTTTCCGTATGTAACAACTCGTTTACACGCTCCGTTAATCGTCTGTAACAAAGATATGAGTTAATTTTTGAATACAATACACGACCATCATCCAAAGGGGTAGGCAAAGATTACAGTTTATACTTAAATGTGATTCTGAAGCCCACCTTTCGTATATTTTGTATCTGTACATACTCTTTGTGATTTACAATATCTCTAGTAACACTTTACAAAGAATTATTATCGCCTTCAACTGATTATTTCGAATTTACTGATTGACTTCTATGAAAGAGATTACCGGACGTCACCGATGTGACGCAATACATATTGGTACCTATCACTAGGCGTAAAGAAGGGCGGGAATAACCTACTATATTTCGGAAAATTACAATATTACATGGGATATCTTCATTGTCAATGGCTTTTTAGTACTTTGACAAGTTAATATAAAAATGATGATAACGCTTATCCGGAAAAATGTGGTGTTTTTACATTTTGTATGATTAATACAAAACGGTTACTAAATAAATACAACTACGCTATTGTTATTTGAGAACGCAATTTTATATTGAAGTATCTTAAAAAAATCTCGTTCTCAAAACATCAACATACTACAGATAAAATTATTTTTGGAAAAAAAATCCATGTGATTCAAACCCCGAAATTCGTTGCATAAGGTTTTTAATCTGCAATACACGGACCAGTTAATTAAAATATTTGTAATACATCGTGAATTAATTTGATAATTTAACGAAATAGTATGCAAGGTCGTTGTCTATAAATATATACAAGCGGAACATAAACACAACCGCAACCTTGGCATCCACAACTGTTACGCATCTTTTAAAATAAGGTAACTAGAGTTACATGAATTAGTATACACAAATAATTTAGTTTTGCAAAACAATTGTAGCTCATTAAACACAAAAACTTCAAATGTCTATTAATTAGCAGAGCAATGCTATCGACTTAGGATTTTTTACCAAATGTTAAGTCGAAACGACTATGTTTTTCTTTGTTATATTCCTCATACCTTTATAGACACATTTCGTATCTTTACTTGCACATTGCCTGAGGTTTTATGTCTCACAAAGTAGGAAACAAGTAGTTAAATGATTAGCCGTAGATGTATCAATAACTCATTTACCAAAGTTTTTGTCCTTTTATCATTTAGAAAAGAAAGTCTAATATTGTTTGTTGTTCAAATTGCGCTATCTAAGGTAAGGTATTACCGGTTATGGTAATTAAAAGTAAGTTACTTAAAGATTAGACATCGAATATATTGAGTGTATCAAGGCCATCCTTGGTATATTCAACAATCGGTTTTAAAATGCATTTTTTATAATAATGGATCAAACAATAGATCTCGTTGTTAATGTTACCATCCCACACGTAAAGTCACCGTTCATTACAATATTGTTATGGTTACAACAATTAACTTTGTACAGACAACATACAGAAAAGATAATGTACGATGAAAACAAACAAAAGATATGAAATAATATTACTAAACGTTACGTACAATTCAGTAAAAAAGGATATTCAATAAAACTTACTTCATATAAAATTCAACTTCGAATAAGACATTTAATTATCCTTGAAAATACTTGATGTATCTTTTGGTAATTAATGCATGAATATAATAAACAAGTTTTGTAAACAGTAAACACGTTCTCTTTGTATAACCTCCTTTTATAACTTAGTATAATTTGAACTAATGACGTCATTCTTGTCTTGGGAAATCTACAAATAAATGACTCATCTGAAGTGTCAAAATAAAACAGGTCCGTCACCACGCGCGTTCCCAACCCACACCGTAGTGACGTCAAAACACACTTACGCGTTGAATAGTAAATAGCCGGTGTTTTAGTGCTATTTTCTCAGGGAAATAATAACTATACTAGCATTATAATTAAGAATATACCGTTATTACGGTCCTTTTGAGCATTGTAGACTTTTTCCACGACTATTTTCAATAGCCTGATACGTAAGGAACTTCTGTACTTAATACCTGTTGTGTTCTTAAAATCTAAATATCAATGATTACTATGATTAAACAAGAAAGTGTTAAGATTGGCTGTGAATGGCTACAAAGGTAGAGGACGACCGAAGAAAGTATGGATGGATTGTGTGAAAGAGGATATCGACGCCCCCCGCGAATAATCCGGTAATGACCTATTACGGGGTTTTTCATGTTATGCGTTTTTCGACATCTAGAAGTTAAAATACACCATGTGAATTTTTTTCAGATTTTTTCCATCTTTATTTACGAAGATATAAAAAGCTACGCGTATATTCCATAAAAAATCTTTAAAATGTATTTTAAGCGAACAATATGGTTTTAGATCTTTACGTAAAAAAATATCAATATGATTTGACAATAAACATTGTTACGATATTATTCGGGTAAACCTTATTTAAGTAATAGTATACTATAAGTGTTAGTACAGACTTATTCGGGATTTTATTAATAAAACGATTCAGCTACATTCATTATCGAGTGGCTCCTTACACGGTTAACAGCGCAACACGATTTTACTGTCGCTGTTTTAAAAATATAAATTTAAACGAACAATATCGTAAGTGACATTACGGACTAGAGCGTCACCTACACTAATATAGTAAAATGCATCCAGTTAAACTAAAACTAAGCCCTTGGAACTACTTAAATTTTGTTGAAATAACAAGGTAGCTGAAAAAATTAGCTATCATATGCGATATAAAAAGTCTCTGATACTTGTTGTTTAAAGCAGTTATTAAAGAAAAATGGTTTTTTATTTTTCCTGAACATTTACACTTTTACGATTACCGGATTATTCGCGGGGGGCGTCGATATGCTTAAGATGCGAGTGAAGTCAGATATGACGGCTGATAGAAATGTATGGAAGAGCACATACTTTGCCGACCTTCCGTAGGGACAAGGGCAAGTTGATGATAACTATTGATGTCTTTACTAAAAGATTTATTTCCAACCATCAGCAATATTAAAAAATTAAAAAAAACTATATCGAATGAATGGGTTCATTAGCGCGTAGTTTCCTATCCGAAGTCCACTGCATGTCGTTGTAAATGAAGTGATTCATTTGGGCAGATACGGCCGCTGCGCCTTATGTAACTTCATTGCAACAATTAGTGCCCATGCACTAGCGTAATTTGTTCCACATTAGATAAGACAAGAGAATAGTGATGATAAAAGATCAAGATAAATATTAATAAAGAGGACGTTCTACTGTGGCCAGTATCATGGTCTGAGTATAAATTGTACCTTCCAAAAGTATTATTGGTTTCATACTCCTCTCATATGTCTAAACCTGTGATTCTCAATGTCACAGGTAGGTAATCTGGGGTACAGAGGATACCCGGCAGGGGTATACGTTGGCGGGAAATAAATTTAAGTGTCATAAATTGAAGAGTTACAGCCTTACAAATAAACGCGGTATAAAGTTAAACTTAGGAATAAACTGAGTATAAGCAAATATTCGTACAAATTTTGTTTATACTCAGTTTATTCCTAAGTTTAACTTTATACCGCGTTTATCTGTAAGGCTATTAGTGTTAACTAAAACCAATAAAATTTTGAACACCTTTTGTAGACCTTCTACAAGATAAAAAGTTTGAGAGTCAGTATAATCTGTCGTATCTTATTACGACAGTATAAATATCTAAGTAGCAAAACAGTTGAACTGTTTTCATCATTAGACTAAACAATTGATACAGCTTCATATTCCAATAACCGTGTACTAAAATGAATGATCTGACCGCATTATACTCTGTCCTAATCGATTATGTAAACACACGGCCTCGCTGCCCACGTTCACGGCTAACAACATTGACACATACAAATTGTGCAGATCATATTGCGCACAAAATCCTTAACATCAACTATGCTACTGTCGCATCCTAATATAAAGTCAATTTAAAATGTTTGCTAGGTGATTTCGACGGTATAATAACAGTCATGATTCATAGCAGAATGTGTAAGGAAATGTTGATAATTTCAATTCGCACAACTTTCTCCACTTTGCTCACTGACACCTTAAGCTTTTCCTCAAGCAACTACGTATAGTTTCCGCGTCAGAAACGCCTTTATTATTATTACCACGGTAAAATCACCAACACTTCAAAGCAATTCGCGATGTTCAAAATACAAAATTTGCACAAAAAAATTAAAACCCGGAATCGGTTTTATTACGGAAAATAAGCGCTTGCCAAATCTCGTTTCTTCGTTATTAAATAGAGGTTTTGTGCCGTTATTAATTGTAATTAAATACATATTGCAAATATTATTCTACTTAAATATTATTAAAGAAGCTTGTTATAAAGGAAATACACACTGTAAGTTACACATGAAGAGAAGTTTCTTCTTTGTTTTTTGATCGACTTCCCAAAAGAAGGAGGTAGGTACTCAATTCGTCTGTATGTTTTTTTTTATGTGTGTTCGGCATAATTGTTATGAATGAATTAACAGGTTATTTTTTTGCAAATTGTAATAGTTATTCTTATTGTAATAGTTAATAGTTTAACGTCAAAAATGTAGATAGAAAATTAAGTTCATAATAGTTTACTTTAATGAGTTATTAGTTACAACTACCGTGAAACTTGACTCATATGTCATTATCAACATAAATTATTATTTTTGTGTTTAATTACTATTAATTCACAGTTAATTGAATTCTATATCTTAACGCGATATATGAATACTTCATTTTAATAAGTGCAATTAACTAAGTATAGGATTATATTATTTACTGTGAGCTTATTCGCTTCTGGAAATAATTTAGATAATTAAAGCATACTTACCAGGTTATTGTAGTTGTAATAAGTTAACGATACACTAAACGTTGTGCTTTGATAATACGATTAACATTGGTTAAGGTTAATTGTCAGAATACTGGCAGATAATAACACCGGTATTATATAAATGATACCATACGTAATACACGAAGCCATAGACAATACTGTTTGGATAAAAAACTATTGAAGGAGCTACAAAAGATACAATCTCTTACGCCTTTAATTGAAAGAAGTAGGCAGGAATTCAACCTTCCGCTACTGCTGCTTGCTAAAAGTCACATGGACATTATATCAAGACAAACTACGCAAATATCTACTAAAACATTATTTAAAAAGCATTCTTTGATTGTTTAAATAACAAAAGGGTGTACAATTCATTTGAATCATGGAAACGATTACAATAAGAGATGCAAGCCTTGGATCTAGGCCCACATACATTGTGATTACATTGACCCTGAAACCTAAGGGACAAATGCGAGTGACTTATAACAAATTTAACCTTTCATTACTTCTAAGTTCAAGGAATAATTTAATGGCAATTACTATATTCTTAGGATGATCTAGATCAATAATTAATATGTAATGTAACATACAACAACAAATTGAATTATGTAGGATTCATTTGAATACTCATTGTAACATTCATAATAATATCTATTACAATTAGAGATGGGCAAACCTTAAACTTAGGGCCACACACATTATCATCATCACATCGATCCTTAGGTTTACAAAATTAACCCTAAACGATGAATGCGAGGTGAGATCTATTGTAACAAATCTGACCCTTCATTATGTATTTCAAGGAACTCTCGGATGCCATCTACATATTGTGAGGAAGAACTAGGTCGATCATTCATATTGTCATAATAGCCCTACAACTGGCTATTCAATCCAGTTTAAATCTTTGCATTGACAATCATACTAGAATAGGATAGATAATAGTAGGCATATCTTGAAGTAAAATTCAATTCTAAAAGCCGATTGTTCTTTATTTCACGTTTTATATCTAAGAAAACTTCGTTTCCAATTCATGATTTCAACTAAAGTATTTTCATAATGGTCACTAACCGTACTTTTGTTACAAAAGCTTTCGTCGTGTGCTTTATAGTAAACAAATTAAGTCATCGTTAATTTCAACTGGAATAAGTCACGAACGATTCAGAATCTACACGGCTTTTGACTTTGGACCAAAATTTTAAGTAAAGTGAATTAATTGCTTGTTAGTTTTTTATAAATCCACTCTCCTTGATTATTTGAACACTAAATACATTTTACTTCTATTTACAACGATAAGAATTGAACCACTCATTGTTTATAGATTCGAGATAGCTAAAAATAATAACATGTTAACCTTGAGGGTTAAAATATGTGTGTATTTTTTTGTGTCAAGTTATTACTTGTCACAAAAACAAATCATTCATTGGTCATTTAAAGAACCATAGTATATTTGAAATACCTATTTTGTTGTATCACAAGCCATTGGTTCTAAGAATAAAAATAGCATCCTTCAAATAATAGACGTACTTAACGGTTTAGGATTTGCAGGTCAATCCTGCTGGTCAAAAAGACAGACGAAGATGACGCAAAACATGAGTTTTGTGAAGTGGATTTTGATGCAAGAATGATTGCGCTAATAGGATACGCTTAAGTAAAACATATCCATCAGGTAGACGACTAATAGAATGAGGAAACCGAGAAGCAACGACCGCTTGCACATGCACTTGCATGTACGAAGTTGAAGTATGTGCGGTAGGTCAGACTATAGGATAACGGTATTTAGTAATCAAACATTGTACTCAATAGCTATGGGTACCTACAATTTACTACTACTTTATTTATGCCATCACACATAATTATAGTGGTGTCGACTCCACGGTATTATAGCGCTTAAAAAATCCTGCTTGTAAATAAATCTCTGAAGAGCTACATACGTAGTGTTATAACTTTGTTGACATTATTGTCTGATTTATTTCTACTAGAAGTGGACAAGTCTACACTAATATACGTGCCATTCAAATCATAATGTCACCGTTCGTCAAACAGTGTGCACACATCTATATGGCAACATGGCCGTGTTAACTACGTACCTGCTGCGAACCATATGAATAAACATCAAGGTGAAACCACAGCGCGGCGTCACCGCGGCGTGCAATTATCATATATCAGCTATTATAAATTTGTACTGATTCTCATCAATCTGTTGTTGCATAATTACGAGACCTCCGTTAATGATGTTTTAATCTATTTATCGAAAAAGCGCAAATCGTTTTGTCAATTTTACTTCATCGACGTCATAGTTGTTGAAAATAAATCGAGGTGTCAAATGTGTCGGTTTACATTTATCAACAATTCCTACTAAATGTTTATCAGTAAATTCGTTTTATCTAATCCTCTAGGTACCTCCTTAGCATAATGAGAAAATATATAAGTATGTAGATAGTTACTAACTCGAAATTAGCTTCGATTTCAAAGACTCAAAAATAAAAATCACATAAAGTTGCATAAATGCAAAGCTATTATCTACGAAGCTATTATTTAGAATATTTTCTTTTTACATTTTTCAAGTAAGTGTCTGATATTACTACGAAAATTGAGCAATTGATTGAAACACTTTCGTCTTGACCTAGAATCTCAAAGAATTACAACTGCAGTTGTCTTTATTTAGATTTTATAAATTTCATAGACGTAGTGCAAAAATATTCGATACGCCGCACTGAGCGTATACCTAAACACTTCAAAAGCTATATTTTATCGTTTATCAATATGTGACAATGCCTCGCTGCGTTATCGGAAATATTTTCACGAGATATGTAGGTAGAAAAAAATGAACCTACCGTCGATATTTCTCCTTTTTCGATTCCACCGGTATCAAAACCGGCTCCGAAGACTTCGATATACACCATTCGTTCACTGCACTCACAGTGAGGAATTCAGTGTCAGGAGCGTGGCATACTTCCGAACCGAACTCGTCCGAGGACACGGTGATGCTATCATACTTCTGATACGGCACCATGTCGAACGAGGATATTGACTTAATACTGACATTGTCATAATTACAGCGTTCACCGGATCCACCGGAAGCGTCCGAAACATTATCACCTTCATCACTTTCATACTCATTGATTAACGTATCGGTGGAATGATCAGTCGATAGTGTATCAGTTCTTCCATCGTCGTTATTGACTACGTAGTCTTCACCGGACTCCGCTTTATCGCTGTCGGTGGAATCAGTACCGTTATCAGTAGATGATGACTCCACACTCGCAGCCTTTGTTTCTTCTTCATTGTCTGAAACTTCCGAGGTCTTGAGTCGCAGTAACTTTTCTAAATCACTTTGTTTTACACCGTAAGACCAATGCGTTTCACCCGTATGTCCTTGACTTCCGATTGTAGACTTCTTTCGCATAACCGGTGGTTGTCTCGTTCGTCGCAATACGATGGGTGAACTAGGAGGTGTAGCGAATGAGAACTGAATATCTTTGGTTATGCTTTCATCGGGAGCAGGTGATTTACTATCGATAGAAGAGCTATCGTTGAAAGGTTCAGGCGGCGGTGGAGCGGGTCTGTGCGGCTTAAGCGAAGAAGATTTTCTATCTGACGCAAATCCCGAAGAACTTGATTCATAACTAATTTCTGACACGTTTGATAAAATAGAATTCACTGATACGTTCGAATGCCTATCCTGAGAATTGGTCACTGGGCACAAATGTTGAAAATGCATTTGTATAGGATTAACAACACTAGTTAAGCTTCCAAGCATAATGTCTTTAGGTTTCTCCAACGATTCACTAGAACCACCGAAGTTGTTGACGACTGTACGTTCGAAGTGCAATATCATCTCTTTTACGCTAGCCCTTTCTTTCCTAACAACGACGTCTTCATCGGTAGTGTCTCCATTTGACAGGAGCTCGTCGTCGAAACGGTTATTGTTGTCCTCTTGCGTCATAATGGAGTGCTGGCAGTTCTAGTATTGCACAAGCACAATTGTTACGAACGGAACACGAATCATATCAAGGCGCACGTCGAGTGCGCACAAAGGCACGCGCGCGCGCTCGCCTCAACACAACACTACTGAATTAAAATGCAGCGCTCGCGCCCGCTCCCGCGCGACCTGCGCCTACGTCACACCACGCTGCGGCCACTATCAGCTAAATTTTGCCGTATCAATGATTAATTGTTTACAAATTTTTAATCCATATTTTAATGTAGTTAATGTAAAATTTTAAGTGCCTATCTTTAGTTCAAAAAACTTGTGACTTATATTTATGTATAATACTTACACATATATGCCATAACACTTTTGTAGTACCTAATTAAGTACGGTTGTGTGAATTAATTTTAATTAATATGAAAAAGTAATTATTTAATTATGCCTTATTTTGAACGTAAAGCTTGTCGGTGTCATCTATTTTATAACAATAAATTTTCAATTGATTCATAAATGGGTAATAACTCCTGAAATAATTTGCAGCGTTCACGCTATTGGCTGGACCCAAGTTGAATTCCACCTACATTTTTTGTTTTATTTGAATCCATCCGTGTTACGGAAAAACCAGCCCTCTATCTGCTAATAAAATGCAGATTTGTTTGAAATTTATTTTTAAATTAAGCGACTTCTTTAGAGCATAGCTCCAGCGCACATTGAAGAGATAAGGGAGCGCGGAATGCGCTTGCGCAAGGAATGTTAATAGTACATACGAGTACATCGCCTTTGTACTTAATCACTTGAAATATTTATATGCACTTCTTAGTACCAGAAATATTTAAAAATAACTGCGCTCTTGCCATTGATCATATCTTTCATGAGCAACTTGAGACAGATTATAAATGCGGGATCAATTACATTTTCCATCATCTGATTTTATTTGATAGAGGAACAAAATATTAAAATGTTTGTTGATGTTGTAATCTTATACGTCTTATGCTGGTTTTAACCTTGATTTTTTTAATTAAGAGTGCAAAAAAAGGAATAACTAGTTCATCTTATGTTAAATGATCACATAGCAATAAAATATCTAAAAGAAGGTAAAGCATTGTACTAATGTAGTGTAAGGTAAGTCTTTAAAACCAACAATGCAATTTGTTAATATCTATACTGCGAGTATTATTTATCATAAAATTATTTACATTACAACATTAAGTATTTCAATTTCAATAGGATCTTCTTAAGGGTAAAAGAGTGCAAGTAATAAGAGAAAATAAGCAATGTATGCGAGTGTGCGGCGACGTTGCGTCCGGCCTGCACGGCGCAGCGACCGACGACCGGCGACGCACATGGCCGATGTGGAGTTCATTCGCATTCGATTGTGCCAGATCTTGAGGAATTACGACAATATTACAAAAAGAAAATTAGCGTACCGTGCGAAATTTGCAGCACAAGATTAACCTACTTTAACGCTCATTACTAAACATTCTTGTTACAAGCAATATTAAAAAAAATATGCTTACAAAGCCAGATACAAGGAAGGATTAATTCCATAATTTTGTAACATAACAATACTAGTGTTCAGTAGAGGTTTCGATAATCATCATCACCAACTCACTATACGTCCCCACTGAAGGGCTCTGAGCCTACCTAAGTGAGGTAACTAGGCCATAATCAACCACGCTGGCCCACTGCGACTGCCCAGGTTGACTTCACACATATCTTTGAATTTAGATAATAATACCATGCAATTAAATTAAACCTTGCTAATGTGAATGATCCTGGTGATTAGGACTAATAAAATGAGCCCCTTAGTGGAGACGTGTAGTGAGTTGGTGATAGATGACGAATAAAATGGCGCAGTTTTTATATTAATGTAAAAAAAACCCTTATCAAACGGAAGTTTTTCGCACCGAGACGCTTACAAAGATTTCATTGATATTACATTTATCTACAGTTTATCTTAGTTTATTTATCAACGTCATAAAGATCATCTACAAATAGAGTTTAAAAAAAGTTAATATAATACGTAGATGGGTATGAGGTGAATGTTGCCACATTTTTTAATTCATGGAGACAACTAATTTATGTAAGCACTTGTAAGTACAAAAGAGAAAGCAAAAGCAGAGAGAATTATGTTGCGTTCTGTACACCATAATATCCGACTATAGATTGATGATAATGCAATATTTTATTGCCCTACTATCACAATATTATAACAAGCCAGCTACCCGCGTCGAGTTTATATTCAAGTACTTTGTTTTACTCATAGACAATTGAGTTTAAAATAAACATATTCAAAGGATGTGACTAATATTTTACTGTATTAAATTAAACATTTAATTATTGCAAATAATAATTTAACTACATTGTACATTCTAATCGACTTCCAATTGACGAAAGGAACCTTCAACCCCGAATAAAGTGGATGTTGTTTTCGGTTTGCCGGGCCTCTTAGATTCGTCTGATCGGGCTTTGTCTTCATTAACAAACCAATCTCGGTAACTTTCGACTTTTTGAACCCAATAATCTGAAAAGAAAAATTGCTTTTAACTGCATGTTTTATTTTGTTATTATTTAAAGTCCTTCAAAGACCCTGCATATCCTTAAAATTATGTACTCATTGTTTCTAACAAATGTCGGCTTACCAGTTAATTCTTGCAACTCCCCTTCATCTCCTCCATATTCCTTCGGCAGTACTCTCTTAGGTATTTCTTTATACAAAGCCTCATAATCCTGATTGTGTACTCGAATCTAGAACCATAAATAAATTGTATTTAATTTTATTTAACTTATTGAAATACTAAAGACGTTGATAACATAACTGTCAGTTTCCACAACTTAAATGCTTTGTAATTAAACAGATTGTTTTTGTACTCGTTCTTTAACAGAGAAAGATGAAAGAGAAGTAATCCTTTTATAATCTCACTAGCTTTCCCCGCGAAACCGTCCGCGTGGAATTAAAAAAGTCAAAAGTGAGTACTCTATGTGTTCTTCCAGACTATCCTCTACGTCTATGCCAGATTTCATCAAGATCGGTTTAGCCGTTTAGGCTACAAACTCTAACAAACATCCATCCATCCATCTAAACTTTCGCATTATAATATTAGTAAGAAGTAAGATGTTATTTTACTCACTCTCTTCTTTAATTTTTCACCTAAAAAGGCTTTAAATATAGAATATGCAGCTTCAAAGCCGGTAGGTGTGTTCAAAATGTGATTACTCTTCAGACGAACTGGAAGCGCCTTCTCGAAGCAGGTGATGACTTTCTTGGCCAAAGCTGGCGTCCACTGACTCAGCACGTTCACCCCTACATTTTTGATATCAACAATTATCTCCTGGAAAAACAAATATGTATAGATATTTAACTACATCCTACCATTGTCATATCGACAAGTTAACTTTTTTCTAGTCCTTAAGGCAAGGCAATCTTGCTATTTTTCTTTAAGTTCCTCATATTGCACTTAGGATCCTTACGTTTTTTATATTAACTTTTTCTACATACAACCATAACAATGTCGCCACTACCTTAATCTTATCTTACTAATTCTTACTTTCTTACTAATATTATAAATGCGAAAGTTTAGATGGATGGATGGATGGATGGATGTTTGTTAGAGTTTGTAGCCTAAACGGCTGAACGAATTTCGATGAAATTTGGCATAGATGTAGAGGATAGTGTGGAAGAACACATAGGCTACTTCTTTTTTTTTTTTTAATTCCACGCAGACGGAGTCGCGGGCGAAAGCTAGTTGAATATTTGAATAATAAATCATAAGTACCTCCCCAGATACAGTGAAATTGTCATCTTCCAGCATCATTATTTCAGTGATCATGAAGGCAACTTTTAAAAGGTCTGACAAATTATACTTCGATGGATTGTAAACGCCGATACGGATGATGCATATTCTCGATCCATCTTTCTCCTTGCATTCTTTTAAAGGTAAGAAAGCTCTGCAGAAACAAAATTTGATAAAGATAATCATCTCAAAATTACAGATCGGAGGAACCCAAAGACTTAAGACCTTTAAGTCCATTTCCACTGAATAAAATAATTACATGATTATTTTCTTTCGTATTTTTATGTGAATGTAAAAAGTTGGCCTTACCCCAATTTTAATATTTCCTGTATTTTCGAATCAAGTGGATCCCTGTTGGAAAAAAACTCAGGCACCACAGACCTTAAGGTGTAGTACATATCCAGTTTATCCTTGCATCTTTCCAAACTAAATTTACTACCGCGTAAAAATGCCACTAACCATTGATCCGCTGTAAATAAAAACAAATTAGTTATAAATTACAATATGCACCGGATTTACGTGTTTTCGAAAATCAAACTAATGTAACAAAACAAAATAAAGTCATGTAGAAATGCGACTACTATGAATCAACTGGCAAACTATTACAATATCCTGATGGTAGAACTGCCTCTGCTTCTGGCATAGTTTCTTGGTACATAACTAGATGGCGCTATTAAATGTTTTATCAATATACTAAATGTTGGTTAAAAATTGTAATTGAGGATGAAATGTAGTTAAAGTCTACATCATACTGAGTATTTAATAAATATGTAGATTTTCCTCGTAAAATACTTAGATATATTATGGTTTTAAAAAGTTATTTTTTACTTACACGGATTTACGGTATGTAAATGAGGCTGCTTCTCAAGCCACGTCTTGAGGGCAGATATATCAGACTCTATGCTGCGAGGATTTTCATTAATTTCCTTTTTGGCTTTCTCCTGTAAAATGTCTGGTAGCGGTCTCACTGTCATTTTAATCGTCTTCTGTTTAAACTGAAATGTAAACATTACGCACTTTTACACTTTTATTTCCATTTAACATTTATTAATCTACAAAAATCACTTAATAGTAACGTAAAAGACTTTTATGTGGACCGTAATTTATCACTTGTAAGGGAATGAAAATTATCGGTGGAAACGTACCTTAATTTCTTAATGTAACCTTATTTTAGAGTCATAAACAATAACAACGTCACTACGCCGCGTCTATCGAGTACACTGACAATATTGAAACTAAGGAAAGGTAGGTCGACTTGGTGATTAACAGCATACTAATTAAATTTACCGACAGGAGCGTACGAGTAATTGATGATCGTGATAATATTTTTCAAATAAGAACGTGTCTATACAATTTGCTAGTTTGTACTGAAATGTAAAACTAACTCAATGCCAAATAGTGATTCGCTTCGTGATTGCAGTGTTGCAATGACGAGTGTTAGTTAAGTTTCCATGGCTTCAGCGATCAGTTCAATAGCGGGCGGGCGATTATTACCCGCCGTTTTATATGACTGCTGATAAGATAGTAATATCATATAGGTAATAATTACATTCGCCATGTATTTAACCAAAGTATCTGGGTATGGTAACTTTGTGAGTTTTTATAGTTAATTGATACAGTTTCTTAGATTATACCTTATTCTTTTATACTGGGTTGAGGATAATGTCAACATACATGGAATAAAAATAAATCTAAACAAAATCGATTATTATTTATAGTTTCTTAATGCCTCTTTTCAATCCATACAAAACGTCTTTTGAATTTCAGTATCATTTACACATACAAAATGAATGATCTCCGCACATGCTAACACAATAAAACTGTTCAAAGTCCTGCCGATAAGTATAGCGTCAAACAGTTAAACACCCATACATTTCAATGAACAATACACTTGTATTGTTGATAGAAGGCCTTACACGTAATAATTTTTTTATTGTAATTTATTCGGCTTAAATTTTAGTGTTCCTTTTTAAATCTTTAAACAAAACTAATCTGTTCTAAGCGGGGTATACAAATCACTATTTAGGGTCCTTCAAGAATCGAGCGTATCTTTTTCTCATAGAACGACAAAATATCTGCATTGATTCTGGTAATCTCGATGTCCATGGGCGTCGATGAGGATTTCGGTGTCCTTTCCGCTCGTTTGCCTTCTTAAAAAAACTTAGCGTTTTTATCAATTAGCAGCAAAAAACTGTTGTTTTCATAAATATTGATATAACATTGTATTTTCCTGTACAGTTTCCCTATAGACCGTGCATACAATTGTTTGATTAGAGAGTTGTATCGTATGATACGAGCGGCGCTAGGAATTCCTTCGTTAACTGATGTTGACACACCAAGATTAGTTTAGTTAACCTATTTTCGTCGCATTATGTCGTACATTGTCGCAGGTAAACCAACCGAGACTAATTTGATGAGGATATTGAATTTAATAATTGCCAATCTATACTTCTTCTATACTATATACTATATACTTACTATACTATAATAATAAAGCGCAAACACACACTTCTTTGTTGCCTCAGATGTCAGCAATTACAGCATATTTTTGAATAATTCTGTTTTTAATAAAAAGCCCTACACTTGCGTCACGCTTTAGGCTATATATTTCCTCGCCATTAAACTTTGGGGGTAAATATTTTGGATAATAACCCTAATGTGGGAAAGAGACCATAAGTTGCTGCCAACATCAAGAAAGAAAGATTGCTAAGGTTTGTCATGTCATTTTGACATTTGCTATTGATAATTTGACAAATGTAAACAACAAAATAAAGTTTTTATAATTTCACGCGGATGAATCCGCACGCGAACAGCTAGTTGGTAATATAAAAATAAAATATTTGTAAACTATTTAAACTTAATGCCTCAACATTGATAAATGATTTCAATATGATTTTAGTCCAAAAGAGCCTAAAATCTGTTTTAAATGAAAAAATGTTTAATGCTTCTGTTTTGCAATTCTTGAAGAGTGCAATAATATAAATTGTTTCTAAGCATTATTTATCAGAGTATTATAGCAGTTTTTATTGTTGGATGTATAACATTTTATGATAGTTATGCAACAACGGCTTTACGATAAACCTTGAGGTATGAAGTTAACGAAATAACCATGTTTCGAAAGATCCATTGCGATAATTTGCCTTATCAGCACTTAACTAAAGCACGCAAATTAAAACGACAGTTTTGACTAATCAAGATAAGGGGAAGAACGTATCAATCTACACTAGCATTGAAAAAAATATTTGTATTGTTTTACGAAAACATATGATAATACAAATTTTCCTTTATATAATATTAGTATAGATGAAATTAAATTAAGATGTACTCGTAGTTACTCTGCTAAATTCTGGTTGTTAATTTTAAGGTAACAGATGAGTATTAGAATGCTTGCAAACATGAAACCTATCATTGTTTTTGTTACAAAACCTTGTTGATATGGTAATTAGTTTTACGTATTTTCACATTATTTAACCTTTACAAAGGCCTTCGTTTTGTTAAAATAGTGCAAGCGACGTTACTTCGCTAACGTTTACGACATAATTAACAATTTTACTAATGCTATTAATATGTATTGACATTTAATTTATTGTGTACTTTTTTGGGATTTATTACTTTTTCATAAAGAATAACCCAACTTTTAACGTAAAATATGCGTTTTCGCCGTATTAAAGTATGAAGTAACCGTTAAGTGTCAAGTACCTAGACAACAAGAAGTCTCACATTTTAATAGTATTTTGTGTTTACTAGACACAATAAACTAAACTATTTTTCTACATCAAGCACATACAGGAAATGATTCAGGGTATTAATTGATAAAACTAGATATTGATTGCAAGATATCAACAGATAACTATCGCTGCTTCCCTGAAAAGAATAATACAGGTGTTTCAAAACTATACCCGTATTAAAAACACATGGAATTCATTTTTAAAAATAATGTTATAATACTCTGCTGTCTTTATTCTTAAATAGCTGTCGACCGCGACTCCGTCCACGCAATAATAATAAAAAATGTAGTCTATAGTACCTCTAGACTATGTTCTACATTTATGCCAAATTTCAACCAGTCCCGATCAGCTGTTTAGGAGATACCTTCTAAGAAATCCATCCATCTAAACTTTCGCATTTACAATATTCGTAATACATAAGTAATTACTGGTTTGCATTTTATCAGGACTGTCAACCTCTCATAATTCGCGTAGTAAAAAAAGAAGAATTACTTTTATATGCACTAATAATATGTTTGACAAATCTATAAAGTTATTTTTTTGTTTTGCTTTCCTCGCTGCGTTTACACTTTGCAGAAGTTACACTGTTCTCTCAATAACTAATTACTATATTTGGAATTAAAATGGACATATTTTGCTTAAAATTACTTTAATACTGTGCAAACCAAATTTTATATTCATATTTATCAATGACATTATTATATACCTACACGAAAATTAAATTGACAATACAATTACATACAGATTATACATTTCTTACTTTACATTCTGACTTCTTGACATAATTAAGTAAAGAAAAATCTATCTTAACTAAATGTCAGATATTGATATGAAAGAATCCTAAATAGTTCCAAATTTTCTACTGATAGGTGTAATTTAATGATCGCTGAATAGATTTCAATAAATATATATTTCTAAGTTAATCAATATTTAGTTGTCTAAACGATCCCTTATCACCAGCCTCATCAGACGGGAGAGCACCAAATCGTCGGGTCTCATCTGTGCCGAGCTTCTCTTCAACCTCCATCCAAGACTTGTACTCTTTCATCTTTGCGTCCCAATATTCTGAAAATATAAAAAATAGTTCAAATATCTTTATTACATTATTTCACGAAACTAGATTTTTTGTTGCAGCAAAAAGTATCGTTTTATTCTTCTATTTAAATCCAGTAGTTTGCTTGTTTGCCACCTACTACCAACAATGAATTAAAAAAACAATTTTGTACTCCGTCTTAAACTGTTATTAAATCTTATTGAAGTTTAGGATGTTAAATGAATTAGAGGGATCTCAATATGTTTGTCATGTGTTCCGAAAAACAACCTACACTTACCAATGTTTTCAGCTACCGTAGCGCCGGTTCCTCCATATTCAGGTGGTATTACATCTTTCGGCATGTGTTCAAATAATTCATCTATACTCTTGTGTATTTTAAGCTAGAAAAATAATAACAATATTATAACATATAATAATATCACAGAATTTTAAATTTCTACATTTTAAATATAAGTTTGTTCTAGAAATGCAGGGATTACTTTATTAACCAACATATTTTTACACTTTTACACTTTACAGTGGAAGAGCCCGCTTTAACATCTTCGCACGAATGGGTCGGCTCGCCCGGTGAAATACCACGACCACACAGAAGCAAGGCGTGAAGTGGGAGCAATTCCGCGTTTCGTCTGATGAGTGTGGTGCCGGAGACCCGATTTTAGTCCTTTTTCCTTCCCATCCTTTCTCTTATACGAAAACGATGGAAAGGGGATGTGGATTTTACGGTGCAAGAGACGCATAGGAAGGTGAAATATCCTCTTTATGTGCGTCGCCTCCTCCGTCGATCAAGGGTAGGTAACGCATCCGCTATTGCGATTGTCTATGGGCAGCGGTCGCTTCGCCATTTTGGCGGATTCAGGTGGCCGCTTGCTCGTTTGTCACCTTATGATATATAAAAAAAACAATAACTGTTTAGTGTTTTCTGATATTCAGTTCAAACTTACCCGTTGTTTCGCTTTTTCGCTAATAAATGCGGACACGAGCTTGAAGATAGTCTCTATACCTGAAGGCACATTCAAATGGTGACTGCCTTTCAGCCTGAGAGGTAGGGAGTCCTGTTGAATTATATTTTAACTTATTCTTAGGTCTTTGAATCACAGTCCGCTCGACTACTTGGCAGACAGACTTTTTGTATCAATACAATAATTATTACTAACGACTTCGTTCCCATGAAATTAAAAAAAATATAGCTCATGTTACTCACAGATAAGTCACCTTCCTAATGGTGAAAGAATTATTTAAATCGGCCCAGTAGTTTTTGAGTTATTTCAATACATACAAGAAACCAAAAATACAATTTTTTTCTCTTTATAATATTAGCATAGATATAGATATATGAAATACTAACGATTACTTCATTTGTATAGTTAATTTTAAGGGTCTCACCTGACTAACAGCGACAATTTTCCGAAGTAAGGTGACATTGGCTTGCACTAAATGATTGAGGGTCGTGCCTTCATAATCTACGACAATTTTCGTTCCTATTACTGACGCAGAGTCATCTTCCATTACCAATATCTATGAAAATAAGTAGAATTAAGAACATCGTTGTTATAATAATATTTTCACTTCATGTTATAGCGAGTTATATTAATAGATATTTATTGAACTTTAAAAAAATATGAGATACAATGATTGAAGTTCATTGATGCTATAGGTTATCTGTGTAAAAAGACAGGTTACAATTAAAAGCTTATGTAACTTTATGTATCTATGCACTCTTAAGTTTAATTTTATCTCGATATAACTTGAGTACACACAAAACATACTTGGACCATATAATACAAAATGCACATGATGTCTGCAACACTGTTCTTCTCCGGGTCGTATCTGCCCGCTCTGATGAGAATTACACGCGGATGCAAGCCAGTTGGTGCTTTCGGTAAAATTATACATGTTCTGAAAGTTAAGAAGGTAAACATAAATTTCTTTATGATTTATCTTTGCATAATAGTAAGTTCTTCTAACAATATTAAAATACAGGTTTTTGCTTTCTTATACTAAACTACACAATTAAAATTAACTAACTGTTGGTCGCGACTTTGTCCGCGTGCAGTTAAAAAAACATAGCCTATGTTACTCACTGATTTTGAGCTTTTTAATGGTGAAAGCATTTTTGAAATCGGCCCAGTAGTTTTTGAGTTATTTCAATACATACAAATATACAAATATTAGTATAGATTTGTTTTTTAGAATCAAATAAAGTCACGTTCTACGAAGCGTGTAGCCTAATTACTTTTAAAACTACTAATCTTCTTACTAAATACTAAGCTGATTCATTAAAGTTAAATAGACAATAACGGTTGCACTAACCCTAATTTTAAGAAATTAATAAAAGCCGGTTGTGTCGGTTTCAATCTGAGAGTGACTTCAGGTGAGGTTGTCCGCAGCGTGTAGTACAAGTCCAACTTTTCCTTGACCCTCTCCAGACTGAACTTGCAACCTCGCAGCATCGCAACCAACCATTGGTCATCTGAAAATATTTCACCACAGTTTTCTTCATATGCACTTCTTAACGTACTTGTGAATTATGTAACACGAATTTATTAAAATGAAACAATAACAACGTCAAGTTATATCGAAACCGATTAAGGCCAAACCTTATTAGTTATTAATTAATAAGACAGTAATTACTATGATACGTCTTTGTTCCCGTTTGGTTGATAAATCGTATATTGTTCTGAATGTCGTAAGTCAGCATAAAACGATTTTAAATAAGCACGTATGATAATTATTTGACAGTTACTTTTTAGAAATAACGCTTAGAATCTAACAATCTTCATAATCAATAAATTTATCTATCTATCTTTTTTATCACCAAGAGATCTGCGTACTGGATTATTTAAAGATTACTAAACTTAACCTTTTGTCACTTAATGATTTTTTTGTTCATATTATCGTTAAACAGAATATAGAAACTCGTGCTTATTTATATGTAAGTGTCTGCAAAAAAAATCCTAACTAAATAGTTTATTTGCGCGGCATAATTTAAGATCAAACACAGATTTACAGACGTTTATAACTAAAACATACTCATTCACAATGATTCCATATTTTAAGTCAAATAAAAAAGATTACTTATGTTTGTCTACTATTATAACCATTTATTTAGTAAGTAAATTTAAAACTACGAGTAGTGTCAGATTTACCTAACATTATAATATTTATAGTGTTATTGATAAAAAAAGCCTTACCTGTTCTAGCTTTTAGATGAGACTGCTTCAAGATCCATTCCTTTAAATGCTGAACGTCTTTAGGTGTTTGCTTGGGGTCCTCGTTCAACTCAGTCTTAGCAATGTGCGCCAACTCCGAACTTAGTTCTCGAATCATGATGCCTTTCTGTAGATCACGTATTTAGATTATAGAATTGATAATTGAATTCGCTTGCATTGCATTGAACATTTACGGTATCATTAGTTATAATAGTGAATAACGCAAAAACTAGGAAGGATTTGTTAAATAATATGACATTTGTTACCAGTTGCGAGGAGAATGGCTGGTATTGGTTGTAGCGACGCTCTATCGACTGATATTATCAGGTAACATATGCGTTATCGGCGTCGCTCTGAATTGTCGATTAAGCAGCACGCTATTACGCCATTTTAGATCTTGTGTTCTGTTCTATTCAATTGAATTGCTTTCTGTGTTTTATCTAATAGATCGATTTTGGATGACTTGCAGTTAATTTTTTTTAACATATTATATTGTCGACAAATTATAGCTAAATTTCAGTATATGTATAAAAAGTCGTAATTAAATATTTATCTTAATAAATCTTTGTCTCAAAAGATTCTTTAAATTTTATAGCGAAGATTAAGTAAAGTTTTTGAGCTATACTTAACATCGTAACACCAGGGGACCTGTACTTATATGAGACTTTAAGAAAAGACTACGTTCTGCACCATGTAACCTTTTTTATTAATGACACATTTGATAAACAATAAGTAGTTCCGAATCTCGATGACCCAGCCCAGGTGAATGACGCGGCCATTGGAATCTCGAGTTACAGCAGTCCTTAGCTTGATAAGACAAGACAAAATTTACTGGGTTGGTTACTTATAAAATAAAACTACATAATTACATAATTCGTGATGATTTATTTCATTTTTCATTCTAAGCACAGTTTAATCGAATTGTAGTTGCCTGAAGGAACCTTCGACTCCAAACAGTTCTTCCGCAGTTTTAGGCTTGCCGGGTCGTTTTGATTCGTCCGTTCCATATAAGTGTTCCTCGTCGAGCCATGCGCTATAGTCCAAAATCTTTTTCTTTAAATTATCTGCAAATTGAAACGAAAATAAAAATTCGAATTTGATAACAAACTACGTATAATTATAATACTAATCACGATATGTCGTACTGACCCTTCAGTGTGAATCCCAAGTTGTTATTAATAATTTTTTTTCAATTGTTTTTCAAGCAAGAACGATAATTACGATTAGTTTCTAAGCATAGCCCAAAATGCAGTAGAATGCAAATGGATATGAAAGCATCTATAAAATATGCATTAAAAATTCGCTTGTAACCTAACTTTAGTTCCGTTCATTTGTCTTACTTACTAATTTGTAGTAATTTGCGTACCTGTGAGTTCTTGAATAGTCCCGGCGTTACCACCGTACTCAGCTGGCAGTACTTCCTTAGGTACATGCTGGTACAATGATTCAAAATCGGTGTGTACATATAACTACAAAAATAAATACATATTAAATACTTAGTGGTTACCAAAAAAAAATTAAAACGTGTTTTTTTAAGAATTACATACCCTTTTTTTGTTTTTCTCATTTAGGAAACCTTTCATAAAGTTATAGAGAGTCTCGAAGAACGAAGGCGTGTTCAAATAATGCGCACCTTTCATTCTCACTGGAGCGGCTTCCTAAAACAATTACATAAGACACTTTTAAGTCGAAATATCTGGTATCGTTTAATATTGTTTTAAAACCAGCAGATAACGTACTGAGCAGTATGCGTTTAAATTCTCGGCAAAACATAAGAGAGAAACCTAAATTTCAAACATCTCATTTTGATTAAATAATTCGAAAGTAAGTTAATATTACCTGAAATGATACACTCATTTTCTTCATGAGCACTGGATTCATCTGGGTGAAGTGAGCCATGGTGGCACCTTGTAAGTCCATGATAGTGACTCCACCAGCGACAACGAAATTGTCATCATCCATTAACATGATCTGCAACAAAATAGAAAATAAAATGATAGAACTATCCTAAGAAAAAACCTATAACGTTAGTTTTCCCATTAATGCGCTATTATTTAGAAAAATGTTTTTATTCGACATTTGTTACATACATTTTGGATAACAGCATTGAGAGACATCAGATCGCCTAGAGAATATTTACTAGGATCGTATAATCCTGGTCGTGCTAGTAGAATCCTAGGTCCAGCAGGATTGGAGGATTTTGGTAAAACCATTGTTATTCTGTAAAACATAATATTTGACATCAAACTTTTTTTATATTATAAGGTGGCAAACGAGCAAGCGGCCACCTGAATCCGCCGATATGACGAAACAACCGCTGCCCATAGACATCCGAAATTGCAGATGCGTTGCCTACCTTTAATCGACGGAAGAGGAGACGCATATAAACAGGATGTTTCCCCTTCCTATGCGTATCCTCCACCGTCAAATCCACTTTTCCTTCCCATCCTTTCCTCTTAAGAAAAAGTTAAAAAGGAAAAGAGGATAAAATCAGGCCTCCGGCACCACACTCATCAGACGAAACGCGGAGTTGCGCCCACTTCACGCCTAACTTCTATGTGGTCGTGGTATTACACCGGGCAAACCGGCCCCTTCGTGCGAAGATGTTAAAGCGGGCTCTACCACTGTTAAACTTTTTATTCATCAAAACCTTAAGTTTCTTGATAGTTAAAACATAACATTTACAAGCTTTATCAATTCACATCAATTAACTAAAGTGAAGGTTTATGATTCTCAATTAACCTAGAACCTACCCTAGGTCAAGAAGCTCAAAAAACTTTGGATCCCTATATTTCAAAGGAGTCAGCTCTGGAGCGGTTGTCTTTAACGTATAAAATAGATCAATTTTTTGTTTCGTTCGTTCCAAACTAAATTTGCAACCTCTTATAAACGCAGCAAGCCATTGATCGTCTGAAATATTAATTTTTATAATTAATATCAGTTTTCAATAATTGAAAAACCTAAACTGTGCTGTTTTACAATATTTCATTTTATGAAAGTGTTTTTAACGTGACACGTATACTTAATTATTTTATTATGATGATAATTTTATTTTTCAGTACACGGCGATATCAAAGTGACTAAGCATTTTACAAAAAAAAATATACCCAGCCGGATTGTATTGACATTTAGGACAAATGTGTCGTTTATGGTATTTAAACATTTTATAGAAATATCTTTCTGAAAAGCAAACTAAATATTTATCGTAACCACAACACAGAGGACTAGTAGAGGCTAATAGTATAGTAAGATTCCAACTTCATGAAGGCTCGTTGATAGTTGGGAGTATCGTCGCAAATTTGGCACCCAAATAGGTCTACATCGGGTGGTTCTAAATTCAATATTATATTATTTTCCTATTGCACTATAAATTCAAATGTAAATACCTGTTTGGACTTTTAAATGTGGCTGTTTAGCGAGCCATTCTTTCAAATGCTGCAAACTGTCCGCCAACTTATTCTCATCGGTCTCGTTTAGTTCATTTCTTGCTTTCTCAGCCAATTCGGGGGATAACGGTCGAACCGGCATCTTAATAAAATTGAATAAAAACATCCCAAAAAATCTGTGAGCTAGAAACCCTCACCAATTATATCGAAATAAACGCAAGGAATCTTTTAATTAGAAATTATGTAATTCATATACTTTTAACAAATTAAAAACGGCTTATTTTACGTAAAGTCAGACCCACGTCGTCACTTACTATTTAGGAACGTGGTGAGGTCGTACGTAAGATGAGCCATTTTTAGTTTATTATATTTATAAGGTTTGAATAGTTTAAAAAACGTACCTTTTAATTATTACTTAAATTAAATGTAATGTCGAATCGCCGCGTACATCAACACTGACCGATAGTGGTCGCAATTGATAACAAATTAATATAAAGTACGGATTAGTAAAGGCGTCTTAGATATGATTACAATTGATAATTTATAAGTTTCGTTTGAACCTCAGTTCGCTTGATAACTTTCTGATATAAAACATCTATTTTTTAACATCAGCCACGCATTAATCATTTCCGTAATGATATTTATGCAATGAAAAATGCAGTTATTTATATGCTGAATAACTACCAGTTGTTAAAATAAGTTAAAACAATGTTTGAAAAAAATGCTTATTTTAATATGACTTAAAAAAAAAACCAAAAAAAAACAATCTTGTAAGTTAATCAAATTCTAATCCACGAAAGGAGCCATTAGCACCGAACATGGCGTCGGCTGTTACTGCACGTCCGCTCCTTGCAGACTCATCAACGCCATATTGCAGATCTTCTTTGAAAACCTCTCTGTATTCTAGAATTTTCTTTTTCCAGTAATCTGTAAAAAGTAGTAAAAAAATAACTTATTAACAGGAAAGCACCGCGGATCCAACATAACTAAGACGAAATATTAGCAACATAGTTTTAGAATATTTACATAAGATTTAATCTACGAGTATATCTACATTATTAAGAGAAAAGATTTGTATTTTTGGATTTTTGTATGTATTGAAATAAATCGAAAACTACTGGACCGATTTAAAAGATTATTGTACCATTAAAAGGCTATCACCGAGTAACATAGGGTGTATTCAAAAAATAATAATATCACGCGGGCGAAGTCGCGAGCAACAGCTACTGTAGAATAACATTAAATGTGACAAAAAGTATACTTAATATGTATATGTTTGTTAATTCTTACTTATAATATCCTCAATATTTTCAGACTCCCCATTATATTCGAAAGGTAAAATGTCTTTAGGGATACATTTGTACATTTCATCATAATTCTTGTTGTGCACGAATAGCTGAAATCATAAAGTTTATTCAATACAATCCATTAAAATAAAAAAAATATATTAAAAGCCAGTTCTTACTCTTTTTCGGTGCTTCTCATTTAGAAGACTCTTCAAAGCATTAAATATGCTCTCAAAGCCAGGTGGTGTGTTCAGATAGTGAATACCCTTTACGCGTACGGGAATGGCGTCCTATTAAAAATAATTTTCAAATAATCAGACATACTCTTAAATTTATCTTAATTGATATGTTTTTTTTTATATTTTACCTGAGCAAGTGTTACCATCTTTTTCATAGTTGTGAGAGTCATCTGCAAATAGTGCCCCAACTTGACACCATTTAAATCGAAAATAATACGAGATCCGGCAATCACTGTGTTGTCATCTTCCATTAATAAAATCTACAATTAATTTCGGAACATTAGATCAATAAGTGGAATAGATTAACAAAATAAATAATCCAAGAAAGGCCGCATGCAAATTAATATGACCTTCGACTTCAAGTCATCACAAAACTATATGAAAGTTCTGACTAAATAGACTGCATTTTAGTAATGTCATTCTCAGCTATCATTTTATTTAGTCTGCTCATTCCATAAGAAAAAATTTCTTATTCACCACTTTAAAAAAATAATCTTTAGATTGTATTGGACTTGAGGCGTATTTTACTCATATGCAGAAAACTGTTGAAATACCTTGTGTATTACATCAGCTACGGAAATTATATCTGTGATAGTAAATTTATCGGGATCGTAACTTCCAGGTCTTATGATTATAACCCGTGGAGCCGCGACGTGATCCACACGAGGCAGTACTAAATATGAACTGTAAGCAAAGTACAAAATCGTTACGTTATACTTTGAATAACTACTCAGATTCGATTACTTAAACAGTCTTTAGAGACTGATATAGAGTGTAGATTTCCAAATTTTGTCATTAGTTTCATGTCATCCTTTTCTTACCCTGTTTCAAGAATCTCATTAAATGCAGGATCTGAATATTTTATTCTAAAACAATCTGGTGCTATGTTCCGTATCGAATAATATTGGTCTATCTTCTCTTTTGTTCTTTCTAAACTAAACTTGCATCCGCGCAGAAAGGCAAGCAGCCATTGGTCATCTGTAACACGTTCACTTATTACTTCGATCTCTCAATAACCTGGTTTAGTACATTTTCCGATAGAAAGAGATACAAAAAAGATCATCTGATCTTGATTTCTAATGTTAGCGATACAGATGAACAAAGAAGGAATTAAAGCGACAACGACCGTTGATGGATGAGAGTAAATTAGATAAGATTATCGATGGATAGATGATTATTATTATTACTACAAATAAAATTTATAGCTAATATAAATGTAACCTTTGTTTTTATTCATCAAATTGTATATGGTTTGATAGGCAATAATCAATTTACCAAGTTGTTTTGAAGCTAGCATCGTTAGCTCCAATGATGTGAGTAAAGGTGGTTTTTAGCAGTGACTACAAACTGAATTTGGAGTATGGCCCAAATACAGGATGAATGAAAACATATAAAATATGACAACAGGAAAAAAATTGCTTAAATTATACTCACCTGATCTTGCACGCAAATGATTTTGTTTTGACAACCATTCTTTAATATGCCGCAAATCATTTTCAACTCGTTTTGGGTCTTCGTTTAATTCCGTACAAGCTATTATAGCTAATCCATCGGGCAGAGGCCTTACAGACATTTTAACAGATCTTTTAAATTTTTACTTACGCGGAATTAACACACCATCTAAATTTTAATTATTTACACATCTTTTACTACATAAAATATTGAAATAAAATGAAAAAATGGATTTAAAAAGCATTAATGAAATAATGTATTTAACTGTTTTCTTTCAGTACGCCTATTCAGATAGAATGTCGAAATATTTTTCATGTACACTAGTCGAATAATGAGACTACGCAGGGGAATATCGGATGAGATATCAGCACTTGTAGATAAAATGAATTTTGATACACAGAAAGTAGCGATGTACGTAAGTACATCGAACTTACTGAAAATATTTCAAAACGAAAGGTCTCTTCGAGTGAATTAAAATACGTCATACGGTATGATATAACTAAACGATTAAATTTTTTAGTGTTTATTAATAAAATCCTGGATACTTAAAAATATATAAAATGTGGGAAATAGACAACGAAATGCAGAAGACGGAAAACGGATTTCCGTCTTCCGTGATGATCGTGATGGTGATCGATGATGATAATCGTTCTGGTGATATCACCAGATTCAATGGTAAATTCAACAGGTAAATTTTAAGAATAGTTTTATGTATTATAGATTTTGTTTGCAATAATGTAGTGTTTGTCAGAGATGGAAATCAACATCAAGAGGCAACGCACTCCACAAACTAGAAGACTTTTCAAAAAATATAATACTTTATATCAGACATAAGACGAATCATTAAATAAATAAAATTACTGTTTTTACTTTTTTTTACTTTTAAAAGACTTGTTTAGTTCTTTAAAAGTTTAATTAAATTTTGAGACTCATTCTTCAGCGGTCAGCGGTGACGCACATGCTACGTTTTTCTGCACTTTCTTTGATGTATAGCGTCACTTATTCAGTTTAGTCGTCAGCTATTTATGTATGTATATTTATAAACTAAGTAGCAATGAGTCATTGATTAAAGGTTCACGAACACCCATGATAAATTACCTTTTTTTAAATTGTCCTGCTGTTAGTAATAAACTTGTTATTCTATAGTGAATTCAAAAGTAACGATGCTGTTCTTATCTTTGTTTTATTTGATTTACCTCTTCATAATCTTGCTAGTTTGAGTTGTAATCTTATAAGCTACTACGTTAATCGACTTACATAAGATACCTGCTAATCAAATAATTGGATAATGTGAAAATACATTTTTTTTGTTTCTACGAGTTTTCCATAAAATAATCCAAATATTTTGAAAAAATGGCATTTATTAAAAAAATATAAAAAATATTTTATTTTAATTTAAGACAATATCTTTCCTCCGAATATTAGTCAAAATTCAGCTGTCTGAAGGAGCCTTCTAATCCGAACATGTCCTCCGCGGTCTTCGGCTTGCCGCGACGTTTGGTCTCGTCAGTACCGTACTGATAATCTGCCTCCAAGAAGTCGCTGTACTCTTCCACTTTCTTTTTCCAATAGTCTGTAGAAAAACATCAAAATTAACAATAATTTACTATGCCTTTAATAAATAAAATGAAGATTTGAAAAATAAATTTCCTTGTGGGTGCGGACCCACCGGCCCCTCATAACATTAATTTGTAAATTAGGTTAAATTTGGGCTCAAGACCATTTATATGCTTAAGGTCCGATCTACTACTATACATAAATAGTGAAAATTCCATAAACTGATTACCTGTGATCTCCTTAACAGTACCACCATCACCGCCGTACTCAGCAGGCAAGATCTCCTTGGGTATGTATTTGTACATATCCTCGTAATTTTTGTTGTGCACGTAGAGCTGAAGATATACAGAAAACGTTTATAACTATTTATAATTTATGTAATATACACCGCCTTATTTACTTTGACTACAACACATTTATTTTAACTCACTCGGCTCTGATTCTTTGTATTCAATAAACTTTTCATTGCGTTGAACACGGTCTCGAAGCCCGTTGGAGTATTCAAATAGTGAGTTCCCTTCATACGTAAGGGTAGTGCATCCTGAAATAAACAATAATTAATCTTCAAGCAGTAATCTATAGATTTTACTCACAATTTACGTAACGGTACTTAGGGGAAGGAACGAATCGTATCAAACTCAACTATTGAGAATCATAAGCTTAAAAAACAAATCTCTTGCTGATAGAACTAGTAAGTATTGGAATATCTAAGAAATATTGACTAAAATTCCTACCTGCGAAGCTACGACCATCTTTTTCATAGTCATCGGTGTCATTTGTAGAAAATGGGACATTGTGACATTGTCTAGATCCAAGATGAATTGGTTACCAGCTATCACCATATTGTCGTCTTCCATTAATAATATCTAAAATAGTAGTTTACAAATATAATTTAATACAGCAATAACAACAGATCAATGACACTTTCTATTTACTTACCTTATCAATAACAGTATTGACTGACAAAACATCGGCGATTGAATATTTATCTGGATTGTATTGTCCAGGTCTCACAATTGAAACACGAGGTGCATCAGGACTTGCTACTTTTGGCAATATTACTGTCGATCTGGAATACATTTTTAGCGTTGTGGTACATGTTACCTTTTTATTAAATGTTAAAATTACTAACCTTAAAATGTTACATACCCCAATTCCAGAATTTCATTAAATAAAGCATCAGTGTGTTTAATTCGATAAAATTCAGGTGCCGTGTTACGAACAGAGTAATATAAGTCTAATTTCTCCTTTGTTCTTTCTAAGCTAAATTTACATCCGCGGAGAAACGCTATCAGCCATTGATCATCTGAAAGGAATAATAAAAAGACATCAGCAAACTTTATTAATGTAATTAAGTAGACAGTTTCTTTCTTATAACAGATTGAATAAACGAATCAATCGATCATTGTTACAATAAATTTATGATGTAAATAGATTCGGTGCATCGTCAATAATCTTAATAGCAATAAATGACATGGACAGAAAAGTTTTCTAAGTAGTACTTACCCGTTCTTGCTCGTAGATGTGGTTGCTTCGCTATCCAATCTTTTATATGTTGCAGATCATCGTTTATACGATTTGGATCCTCGTTCAGCTCCAAACGAGCTTTTTCAGCCAGTTCAGTAGATAACGGCCGTAAAGGCATATTAAACCTTTTTTTAACAAAGTTACAATTAAACACGTCTTCTATTAGAAGCGACTATTTGCACAGTGCACACTTCGGTAGATTACGGCAGTTGTGTATGGTTTTTATCATCGATTAGATATCTATATATATCCATATAAAAATCAATAATGTAACTTATGTAGGGGTGGGGGGGGGGGGGGGGGGGGGGGGGGGGGGGGGGGGGGGGGGGGGGGGGGGGGGGGGGGGGGGGGGGGGGGGGGGGGGGGGGGGGGTTGTTTTTTTTTTTTTTGTCGCTATGTATTTTAGATATTTTAAAAATTTACTTTCTTATTACATTGCTTTTCTCACTCATTATTTATTCTCTTATGAAATAAATTTTAAAAAATCAAAATAATTTATTAAATTAAATATAAAATTACATTATTTTTACATATTCATATAATTTTCTTAAGATATGCTAATCGAATTTCAGTTGCCTGAAGGAGCCTTCTAATCCGAACATGTCCTCTGCAGTCTTGGGCTTGCCGCGACGTTTGGTCTCGTCAGTACCGTACTGATAATCTGCCTCCAAGAAGTCGCTGTACTCCTCCACTTTCTTTTTCCAATAGTCTGTAAACATCAAATATTGACAATTATTAAGAACTGCCACTCTAAATTTACTAGCATTAATAAATAAACATGAGAAAGATTTCTTTGTTTGGTGTAATAACTGACCTGTTATCTCCTTGATGGTACCTCCGTCTCCTCCGTACTCAACGGGCAATATATCTTTAGAAATATATTTGTACATCTCCTCGTAATTTTTGTTGTGCACATACAACTAAGAGACAAAACATAAAGTTAAAAATGTTTGCAAATACATATCTCAATTTTAAATTTCTTTATTCTACTTACTCTACTTTGATTTTTCGCTGTCAATAAACTTTTAATTGCGTTAAAGATAGTTTCAAATCCTGTTGGAGTATTTAAGTAGTGAGTTCCTTTCATACGTAAGGGCAAAGCATCCTGAAATAAACATGAAAATACACAATTCATTAAACAAAATTCAAATTTAATTAAGTAACTAATTTATATTGTACAAAAATGATGTGTGTTGGAGTCACCTGATTGACTGATATGCAGCTTCCAAGATGTTACTTAATTTACTTAAGTGATTAACATATTAATGGAAATCTAGTTACCTATATTTTGATAATGTATGTACAATGCAGACAAAAATTGAACATATAGGAATATCTTTTTAACAAAGTATTAAACTAATAACTTTAAGTTTTACCTGTGTTGCGACCACCATCTTTTTTATAACCATCGGCGTCATTTGCAAAAAATGTGACATTGTGACGTTGTCTAGATCCAAAATAGTTTGGCTGCCGGCCACCGCCAAGTTGTCGTCTTCCATTAATAAAATCTTAAATTTAATTTGATAAATACATAGTACATTATGTATTAACTTATATTGTTAACAAATATATTCACAATACTATATAAGGTCCACTGTCTCAAAACCTGTACAAAAATATTTTATCCTCGTCTCTATTTAACTAAGAATGAAAGGAATGTTTGTTTTGGAACGTTTGGACATTGAAAACTCTGGGTAGAAGTCTGTTCTACAATACTTACTTTATCTAGAACAGTTTTTACTGATATTACATCAGCGATTGCATATTTGTCCGCATTGTAACTGCCGGGTCTTATCATAGAAACCCGCGGGGCTGTTCCATTGGCTAACTTCGGTAATACTATAAGCGAACTGAAAAGATAACTTATTTATTAAACTTCCAGTCAATCACGTAAAACGCTATTAAACCTACTAGATCTACTACTATCTTGTTGCGAATGCTCCTTATTATTTTTCTTGACTTAAATATTAAGAAGTACATTTTTTTACATTTACCCAAGTTCCAAAATCTCATTGAAGAGCGGATCAGTATGTTTAATTCGGTAAAATTCAGATGCTGTGTTACGAACTGTATAGTATAAGTCTAATTTTTCCTTCGTTCTTTCTAAGCTAAATTTGCATCCACGGAGAAATGCAAGCAACCATTGGTCATCTGAAAAATAATCGTAACATCACTTAAGTGCCTACACAGAAAAGCTGGGAAAGTAGACAAGGCAAAGCTAAACATGAAAACAAATCGAAAATGAAACGGAGAGTTTATTTTACATGTATTAGCTACGGTCCTGTTGCGCTAAGACTATGTTCTAGAGAATTTAGTATTTTTAACTTACCTGTTCTAGCTCGTAGATGTGGTTGCTTCGCCAACCAATCTTTGATATGCTGTATATCATCGCTGACACGACTCGGCTCCTCGTTCAGTTCTAAACGAGCTATTTCAGCCAGTTCATCAGATAAAGGTCGTATAGACATTTTATAAAATTCCTTCTGAAATTGTTTTATAACAATTCCCTTATCAAGGAACTGAATGCCCTCAACGCCACACTCTCATATACTAAAACTGTGTTGTGTTTAATTTTTTGTCTATCTTTGATTAGTTATCTATAGCCCACGTATCGTAACCAATAATGGAACATTCGATAATTTGTTGGTATATGTATGCGTAATATTACTAAATGGGAAACTGTATAAAAAGTTTGTTTACACGTGATAAATTAGTTAAAAAGTAACATCTAGAAGTTATGAAGAAAGATATGTATTTCAATAAATGTTTATTTCATATGTCCAACATATGTTGGTTTAATGTTATAGTTACATGTTATTATGTCGATTATATGTTCTCCAACCTTCTATGTTTGTTTCTTATCAGTATTAATTTTTGTACTCGTGTTATTGTCATATTAATCTTTCACAACTTAATCATAAACCTCTTCTTAGTTATAGTTAATGTCATAAAAAGCAACCTATATTTTTATTTCATAGTTAAGGAAACAATAGGAATACATATACATATATATTATTCCGTGCAGCAATGTACAAGAGAAGCAGCAAAACCCCATATTTCACAGGTAAATGTTCAAATAATTCATTATTCAATATAAAATATAGCCTGTAAATTGCAGTGCATTAACTATGAATGAGTCAACTCAGTACGCAGATGTGGTATCTGGTTTCGAGCAAATTGAAACATAGGCGAAACAAGCGGCGGCGCGCTGTCTGCTCGCGCTAGTAAAATAAACTGGGCCGTGTGCCGTGTGTAAAACGCATAACAGGTGCACCACGATGCCTCTAAATTAAACTAAAGTAAACTTATTAATTTCAACCTCTAGGCGTTCCTAACCGTTGCGTTTATACGATCTTAAAAATCAATAGTTTACGTTATACAGACATTAATCAAAATGTTTCGCCCAACTCTCCAGGCCGGAGTTCCAGCATTTTGCAGTTTGCAATAACGTATGCTTTGTTTATTATATTGACGTCAGCATCGAGAAAATTTCAACATATTCGATGAATAACAATAAACGCTCAGTTTTCATTACTCCTTTAACACAAATCAATGTGTGTGGTAAAATAAACGGCTTTGTATTTTTCAAACAATACATTTATTTCGTGAATATTTACATCGATTTAATCTATATTATATTATAAACCCTGTTATAATATTATTTAATATTTCGTTTGCTTTAGTACAATCGATTTGCTGTGTATTGTAACATCGAGTTTATCGAATACATCGCAGGGCTATCGTGACTAAAAGGATCACAGAAAACAAAATATGGCGAGACATAAATTACAAATTAATATTTATAAATATTAGCTAGTAATAAATCCACGTATAGTATGTACCATTCTCCTAAATATATGATATTGTTTTGAATACGATAAACTGAGTCTCTAAGTTATCTTTACATTGGCTTTGGCTCGAAGTCTTGTGGGAATAGGTTTCAAATTGTTCGTTTACATATAATGGATACTCCAACAGCAAGCAAGATGGATGATTTAATTAACTAAATGATAATATGCCATAAGCCACAATAACAAATAAATACTTATACACTACAAACTTAAATCTACTTAAGTAATACTACACTTAAAATCACAAACATCGGATAAGAATCCAAGTAAATCGTAAGGTAAAACTATTATAAACGCTTAAAATTTTACTAGAAAGCCTTGGAATTGTTATAGTCATTATCTATTTGAATTGATATAAAATTTATAGTGATCGTTTTCATTCAATTAGCTAATTTTCTTAAAGAAGTACCTAATGTAAAAACATAAAACAAACCAAAGATGTCTTCATTCACGGGGACCACATTTTCTAATTTGAAGTTTGTTGTTTCAGAAAATTGATTAAAATATCGATTATCATTGGTATTTTCAAAGGTTTAAATGCAATTTAATAGTTCGTACAATATGAAGATCTTGGAATTTGTAAACCGTATATGGACAAATTAACAACAAACTATTATATATGTAACAAACATTTTAAAAACCACTTTCTTTTCTACACAACAATACATCTAATGCAAAAAGGAACATAGTTGATATTGTTCTACACATACAATAATGTATAAACCGTAGACACGTTAGTAGTTACTAAACAATTAAAATATTAATCTACGAAATAACAACTTTTGAAAAAACAAAAGAAGTTAAAACATCTTTAAACATATCCAATTTCCATTTCTATCTCTAATGGCAAATGGCTGTAAATGTCTGCAACAAAGTACAGATTTATAAAGTATTCGAAAACTAAATTATTGTGTAAGTGCATCAAAAGTTAGAGAAGAGTTTGAGTTCGTCCGGGTCGAGCGCACGCGCCGCTTTCCAATCTGTCTCGGGGTACTCATCGAAATTGGATGTGTCTCCTTCGTACGACACCGTCGGCATTATTGGCGGCTGAAAACAAAAGGAAAACACAATGTTTACAATTAATACCATATGAGTCTAGAGTGCGATGCGCCTCTCACTTATGTCATGCGCAAGTTTAATAAAATACCGAGTAGTAAACTACTAAATATAAATACAATAAGTTAGTGAGCAACCATGTTTCAAGTTACCTGTAACTTCTTCATGAACACGTCCGCCCAGTCCAAATGCTTGAACCACCTGTGCCTTTTAACGTCTTCAGATCCGCACTGTAACCAAAACAAAGAGAACTGTTTATTTGATATTGTCTAGCGATCGCAAACACTTCAGCTGTTACACTTTTTTAATAAATCTATTTATAACAAAAGTTTCTGCATTTCGTACACCACATGTCTGATAAATGTTATGGATTATTTTTATTCCTATTACATTATGGTAAACCTACTGAAATACATGTGAGCTTGAACGTATTAAAATTGTATTTATTAGCCTATTTATTGTTTACGTCAATAACTACTTGACTATTCGGAATGCAGCAGTAGGTTAAAAAGAATAAACATTAACATCAACTTGGATTTTATTCACATTTTACGAAGCAAATACAAAAGACTGCGTAAGAGATGTAATTTGTTTTTCAGAAATCGTTACAAAAGTTCATATACTTATTCGTTAATTTGTTCAATGAAACAAAGTAGTCATATTATATAAGCAATATTTTATCATAATGCCAGAAGTGAATGGGCAACCATTAGTCGCTCATATCTCAACTGACTTGCCAACTTGTTAGTTACGCAGCAAATAAGCTCTGGTGAAAACTAATGTACGGCTTATTTACATACTTAAACGATAGTTGACATCTCTTTTCTATTATATTTTTCATTTTATGCAATATTAAGTTTACTCTATACCCATGTTTGACATGACATAAACAAAAACACAAATGTATTTGGGTTGCATTTAGGTTTCTATTATGCCAATGCATATTGAATTTATTTATTAGCATAAAGGCGCAGTTAATAATGTTTAGGTGGAGTGCAGTCTGTTATTATTGGCATTTGCGACGTTCGTTAGCGGCTGGGCGTCGTAAATTGTTATGTTTAAAGTTGAGCGCTACATTTCCGAATCCGTCGGTTGCGCAAGCTCACATTTTACGCAATTCCTTCGGCTTGATTGATTGGTAGTTACTTCGTTTTACCGGCATCGTTTAATGGCGCGAGGGCTGTGATCGTTTGGACTGAATTATTGTTACACTCACGCTGATGTAACTATTGCCCGCTTCTAAAATATAATTTAACGTAGTCGACTAAATATAACCGTCTTTAAAAGTTAAGACAATTGGAAATTAGCCTTTGAAATAATGTTCTCATATTTTATTTTTTTCACTGAATTTGCGTTCCAACATTCAAGTACCCCATAGCTTTGGGACAATACAGGACATTAGCACTTGTTCAACAATAGTTACCGCACTAGGTACTCAAACGGTAAGCTGTTTGACCAGTTATACAATACAGTTACGCAACAGGTTTTGTTGTTTTGTGATATTACCAACGTCTGCAACATTACGGGATTGGGTACCATCTTAGTACTCAGTCCATAAAATATGCGATATAATAGATAAGTGAAACATAAACTAATGTCAGTTGCAGTTTACAGATATAGGTTACATTTAGAAGGCAATAAAATAAAATATTAATTCGATCGAAATTTTCCCGTGTAAAATTAACATAAATTAAACCTTAAAACTGTTGTAACAAGAAAATGAATTATTATTTCATAAGTAAAACAAACATTAAACTAACCATTTTATGTGTGTCGTTACCAGAATAAACATCAAAGAAGCAAATTATTATTGTACAAAGCGGAGACGCATTTCGAAATGATTAAGCGGACATAAATCGGCTAGCATGTGAGAGTTATCTCTGTAGACCCCGATTTCTGAGACGACTTGCATTGGGCAATATGTAGGGTTTATTTCAACCCAAAAAATACGACATTCAACGAAGAGTTCATTTGCACGATAATAAAGATGTGACGTTTTTGACTTAGGTCTATTTGTAAAGTAGTTTAACAAAACATTTGAATTTTAATCTTGGGTCAAACTTAAAATACTGTACATACATACTGTTTGGATAAGATTGATTCATGAAAGTCAACTCTTTTAAAAAAATTAAAGAACGATTAGTTATAACTTCTAATGTAAGGAGAATTTCCGTGGGATTTGTAATCAATCAGTCACTACCGTGGATGGATTTGATGTGACCGCCGTCCACCAGACCGATTGCTTTCTAAACATGTGCAGGCCGTCGCTTTACCAGCAAAAAGCTCGGTGAAAACCCAATAGCTAGAAACGGTGCTCGTTAACGACAAACATTCCTCTGTGGAAATCTCTCCGTGCTGTATTACCCAGAAATGTCGCGTAGAGTACATATGTCGCACTCTCGCACGTGAAACTTGTGACACAAAATTCTCGACTAGAGAAACTTTTACAACTTAACGGTTAATATGGCATTTCTTTTGCACTGGAAACTTCGGTATTATGGAAGTAAAAGACGAAGAAGAATGGCGTTAAACTCAATATGCGATGTGTGTTTCAATCGGGATATTTTAATTAATCTAAAATGTCATATATCAAATATCATCGCATATTTTTGATCGGTTCTCATTTGCTATATTTAAATACAATGATTTAGCTATGAGTAAGTAACATTGTCAATATAATAAGGTACAATATCATGGTATTTAAATGAGTTCTTCAGTTTCCTTTCCTAACCACATTAAATACAGTAACGGTGTACGGCTACAACTGATATCGTAAACTACTAACAGATTCGAATCCTACCTAAGATATTAATTAAACATAAATTATATTGATTCAAGTTTTTGTTCTCTTTAAAAATTACTTGCTTCAATGAACTGGTATTTATACTCATTGTTCTAATTTCATTACTACCAACATTCCGACAACACGCTACTAAAGTAATCGCGTGCCGCAATCAGCCCAGTTGTTAACCAAAGAATTGGACTAATAACATTAGAAATGAAAACGAAACACTCTTCAACATGGAAGTTGTCGAGCGCAACATCAGACGCTAATTATGGAGTTTCTGGACAACAGCCAAAGACTTTGGGGAAAAGACGCAAACGTTCTTTCAACAAATATTATTTTAGACCAAATAAAAAAAAACATTCAATATTATGAATTTAAAATTGATGCGATATATCAAATGTAACGATTGCATTATTCCTTTGTAAAATAATGAAGATAAATGTAGACAAGAGGAAAATAATGTTTGAAATATAAGAAATTAAGACAGTGATTAAAATAAAACGCGAACAGCCGATGGATGGATTGGAAGTGGAACAGGTCGATGTGTTTGTTTACTTTGTTTAGCTGAGAAGTTTGGTTGTTTGAGATCTAGAATTAAATATTTTTACAGTAAGTTATGTGTGTGAAACCAACCTTCATATTGCCGAGCCTTTTTGTTCTGTCTTGCACTAAGAGCTTCTTGATAAGGTCCTTGGCAATGGGGTCGAGGTGGCGCGGCCAATCAACTCGACCGTTAAGGATTTTCTCATATATGCCAAACGGGTTGTCGTCGTAAAAAGGCGGGTAGCCGACTAACATCTCATAAATAAGCACACCTGGAAAAAGATACACATCACTTTAATACAAAGATATCATACATTATTCGTGTACAGTTCGAAAAAATAAATACAATATGATAAATTCAATACACGGTAAAGACGAGAGTGTGAATTATTTGATAAACTCTTGAACAAAAATTGCAGATTTAATTAATTACTATCATCATCAGCCTTTGCTCACTGCTTCCCCAAAAAAATTCTACACTTAATTATGTTCTAACATGATATGCGATTGATTTAGCGAACTATTATTATTTAAACCTATTTTCGTAAATATGCCACTGATACAGGTCAGGTAAATAGGGTAATAGAGAATACACCAGATAGACTATGTTGTCTTACTGACTTCTTTATTTGTTGTCTCTTAACACCCTATATTTATATGTAAAAATATAATGGAAAAGGAATTAAATAGGAAAATTACATGACATGTGAGCATAACTATTTCATAGTTAATAAAGATTTCAGCAGGTGCATGGTAAATGCAGCTCAATAGCAGTTCACGAGACGTAGGGCTGCGCCGCGTCGCAAGCCCTGCACCCATAAATTACATCTAGGCGCAATTATAACTTTGGCACGCTCTAGCGAATTTGTGCAATGGACAAGCTCATATATCACCGGAACATTAAATAATTGTAATGTAAACATAACATTTATATGTCCCCACGTACTCAGCCCGAGTTGAGACAACAAACAACAAACCCTTCGCAAACAGTTATAATAATTCCGTCTACAACGATGGAATTAATTATAAATATATCACAGATAGTTTCTAACATTGTTTGTTTGTATATTAATTGTTAATAAGTTTCTGTTACTTTTCGATCAGCGGCTTACCCGTATTCTTTTTTTTGTTTTTTAGTTTTATTTGTCATTAAATTCCGCAATTAACAGAGTTTTTTTTAAACACAAGATACAATGACCTAAGTAAATATACCCTTGACTATCGCAGCCAAAATCTACTGAAACAAACAAGTCACTACGCCAGTTGTATTGAAACAAGAAGAGAAAAAAAATAAACGCGTTATCGAATAAAAAAACGATAAAAATGATTTCGACCTTCGATTTAAAAACGAAAATCGCGTGACTCGACTGATGCGGGCATCCAAATAAATCGACAATGAAAACATCAAATGAAAATCAACCTACTTTACTCCTAAAATATAGTCATAAAAACATGTTTAACATAAAACTCAAATAAAATTTGTTTTCCTTAAGGAACATTCTAACCAACTTTTACTCGTTCATCGCATGTGGTGTGTGTAATGAGTAGTAAGACCTAAATATATCCTATAGGATAGATACCAGGTGAAAATCAGACAAGTAAATACAGGAATACTGTTTTACCGACAAGTTGTCACATCATCGACAAGGTAATTTAAAGTCTGGCAACCAAACGCACCGAGTTGCCAAATAGGTCGAAACTTTAAAAGCTTAAAAAAGACACGTTCATTAAACTTCCCGGAACTGAAAAGCGGATTAAAATAACAGAGTTTAAAAATATCAACATGCATACGTACATTTGAAGATTTATTCAAAAATATTTCACTTTCACACAGTATCCATTGCGTCGTAAAATATAAATGAAAGACATTTAAAACTCCTTTCCCTATTCTCATGAATGTTTGTAACATTTACATATAAAGTTAGTAAAATTTAACATGGCTATAAAATATATATTGCTAATATCATTGAAACTAGGTAGCAATAACATTGAAACTAAAGTCAATTTAACGGACCCGGTTCTAACTGCATCTAGCTTTTACGTATCGTTTCGATCAGCTACAGCATTTACAAGACACTGCAACTCCACTTTTACAACTCCTATTTGATTCGTTATGTGTTTGTAAGTTTCTTAGTATCATGTTTATTCATTTAATATCAATATTAAGCCCCCTTGAGCTTGAAATTGATAATAACGGCAACGTAAATTAAAAAGATATTATTTAAATATACCAACCTAGTGCCCACCAGTCAACAGCTTTATTGTGCCCCTTGCTCTGTATAATCTCAGGTGCTAAGTACTCCGGTGTTCCACATAACGTCCATGTACGATCTGTAAGTTTTTTTGCGAAGCCAAAATCGGTTATCTTCAAATGTCCGTCTTTAGCTAGCAACAGGTTCTCAGGTTTAAGGTCTCGGTACACGATGTTTCTCGCATGTAGGTACTCTAGCGCCGATACGATCTCTGCCGCGTAAAAGTTACCTGCAACAAAGAATTAAGTTTCAACCTAAATAAAACTATTGACTTTCGACCTCATTTGACATATTACGAACATTTAACTTTCAACTAAATTATAAAAAAAAACATTATTCTCATACATGAATGTAACTTGTTTGATGTTATTTTAAAGAACGGCGTATCTCTATATGCGGAGTAAGGGATGGCAATGCACCCGAAGCGAGCTTGACTGAACACTTTTTTCTCGATTCATTTTTTCGCAACTAATTTATACACTGGAATCGTTCACTTTAGTCAGAATAATATCCAATGACGTGCTCCAAACAATATTGTTCAAAGTAATTTACTAACTCTTACAACGTTGTCAAAAATATATTTGGCACATGAATATTTTCCGCACACTTCACGCGGAAATGTTTCTGAACCACATGTTGTATTGTAAAATTGCTATCGTATACCGACAAGGGATTACTATTATATGGATTAAGTAGACTGGAACTGTATCAATTGGTACAAATAGAGATATCGTATTTATTTTAGTGTTCATAAATTCAAAGTAAATTAGCGAGGCGTTTGAGTGCTCGCGCGTCACTTTGAGTCTTATTATTAGTAGCGTTTGTCTACGAGGGCGACGGCGCCGCGGGAAAGCTCCGATGTGAGGTGACGTAAATGAATTCACCAAACACTCAATTGAATTATTCGAGCTGAAAGCAATCAACATTCGCAGTCGTGTAAAATTGTTCATTCGATTTTCAAATGGAATTTCGCCCTTCAATACGTGCGTGACGAATGTATTCGCCGATAAAAATATGCTGAATTTAATCAATTACTTTTTAGCTTATTTACTACGAAAATTTGAACACATATTGTGCGATTTTTGAATAGATAACATTTTGTTATTTTACTACACTCATGTTAATAAACACTGTATAAAACCTATCCATATGCTGTTATTATTTGTAATGGCTAGAAATGTTTAAAGTTACGGTGCAAATCTTTACTTGTATGTTTTGTGTTTCACTTCATGTTTGAAATTAAAATATCTATGATTTATATCAGTCTTTCTAAAGACATTTTGATTCATATCCGTGACGATGAATGTTGATTTTACATCGGATATGATTTTTAACTGAGTCGTGTTTTATTTTAGTGTTATTGTATACGTAAACATGTATATTTAGGTATTCGAGTGTATCCTAGACATCGTCGAGAAAAATGATGTCATGCGACGCTTCCATAGCAGCCGAGGTTACACCGCCCACTGCCCACCGCCTTCTGAATCATTCACTCCAGCTCCATACACGTGAACCTTCATTTATAAAGCGTCAGATTATTTATACAACACCAAATGACATAAATCAGAGAGATTATTTAGAAAGAACTTACCAAAACTCATACTTTTAGCTCTGTTATCTAATTTTATATATTGTATAGTGACAATAATGTGACATACTCAAAGTCATTTAAAGGTTACTCGATCAGTTACTTAGTGTATAGATTTAAATTTATGAAATATGATATATCTGACAATAGTCGGATATGATCTCTTAATTGTATTGTCGGATATTAACAGACTGTTGTCTGATTTCACATAAATCTACTACATACTAATCTAATTCATAATTATTTTGATCGTGTAGAAACATGAACGTTACAAAATAAGAAACTTTCAATTACTTCATTGGCCTCTAGCTACTGTAAATGTATTTCCTATGCATCGAGTAACTCCGGAAATAACCCAACAAGTAATCGCAATAACTACTTTGGATTTATAGAAATTTAATTCAAGTTTCACTAATTTATTCGGTTTTTTTTAATGAAAATCTCTTCATATGTCAGTCATTTCAAAAATTATGTTTTTACAATATATTCAATTTGAACATTTTCAATGTAACAGTCAAAGACATTTAAGAATATGTACTTACATTTGAAACTATGGTAATAGTATACAAAAATTACATTTATATAAGTAAAATAAGATAAAGACTAGCTATCCATCATATTTCATTGACGAGAAGTCAAAAAGGCAAAGAACTCTCAATCAGTATGCCATTTTTTAGCTTATCTTGACATTCGCACCTACGAGTTATATTTGCTCGTGTTATCAGCCAACACATTGATGCAATGTGCTGAGAGAGAGCAGCGATCTTGCCTCGTGCCACGGACAACTTTATCGTCTACAAGTATGCAAAATCAAAATGTAAAAAACACTAGGCAGATGTTACTAAAATTACAAAATATGTTCTATACCTTATTACATTGACTACCAAATGTTTGAACATATGAAAAATGTAATGATTTCCTACTAAGTGAATTAGGTTAATTACTTCTTAAATTATAAATTAAACTGTTAATAGACAAGGATGGTTCTTTAATTGCGAACCCTTAGTTAAAACTATTATTATTTAATCAACACTTGTATAACGTATTCTAAGTGCGTCGTATGTTACAGCTACAATCTGGTTTGTAATCATAAAAACATTTATGAAAGCGAGAATTTAAAAGCCCAACACTTTAAACGCTGCAATTACCGGAAGACATAACCCACTTGAAGATCTGCCCGATGCCATTTAGTATTTGTCGTAACATGCTCGATGTATGTTTATTACTTTTAGTTCCGTTAGTAAGTACGTTTTCCTTAAAATTTTACTATCTCTAAATTAACAAACTCGTGGAAACGTGTATCGCTTACAAATTCGTTTAATATGTTACCAATGTTAACATACATTGGTAAGAGTATTAGGGCCTGTCCCACCAAATTGTAAATTGTCTGATAACCAAGGTGTAAAATATGTGATGGAAATATCAGAATTTGTTACCTTATCTGACAGTGACGTCATTTTCAAGTATCATTTTTAAGTAGTGGTTGGTAGTGGGACAGGCCCTTAGACACATAAAAACAAAAAAATAGATTTCGATAACAAGAGTTTTATTTTATCATATAGCGAGGCTAGAAAATCAAAAATTTCACATTGAAATTATAAATCAAATCACTGTTTTAAAACTAGCGACCTCAGATGAATAATGTTTTTGTTTCAATTCAAAGTCGTCTTGGATTCATCTGCGTCAATGCGTACCGTACGTGTGGGTTTATAAGTTGACAATGACGTACTTCGAGCAATTATCAAACGGAAGCAGATTGATTTTTAATTTACGCCCAATGGCATTTACGTAAACAGCGATTACCTTTAGCTTTCGATACATGCGGTTTATTGAGAACATTTATAGCCTATGTGTAATAAATAATCAGACTAGCGTAGTAGACATAAATTGCCTCAATGCTTTTAAACACAAGGTGCTGCATTCCAAAAGCTTACAAATGACAGGAAACGGCGAAATAGTAAATAGAAAATTTATCTGGGAAGCAACCCTGATTCGACCCTATCCTTTATGCTCATTGCTCACGGATATCTAATAGATTTTTTTTTTTTTTTTTTTATTTTTATAAAAAAAAAAAATAGATTTTTTTTTTTTTATTTATTTTTATAAAAAAGGTACACCAATTGCATGTTCAAATATCACAACCAAATTAATATACTGTAGACAATGAAAAACAAAAAGCAGAAGAACATACAGATGACAGGCGTACACAGCGCTCACAAGAAAATGATGTTTTATTATTTAAGTGCTTATGCTGGAACATTTACATTTAATTTCCTAAGGAATGATGTCGCCGTATCAGAAAAAATGTCTATTTCCGGTATACTATCATTAATTTTATTAAATTCACATGAAATTCTGTTAATAGGTGCATTTCTACCTACGTTCGAGCGATAACGACTAATCATGAACAGGTCTTTCTTTCTACTCCGTCTATTAGACGAGTTGCGAGGAACCATTAATTTAATTTCACCACAAAGTTCAGGGACTGTAACTATACCATTCATAATTTTATACAATAACACTATATCTGTTGTTATTCTCCGATGACTCAAGGGCGTCATTTTAAAACGTTCTAATCTGTTGTCGTAATCTAACTCGCGCGGACAGGCCCTATCTTTATAAGCTAAATACCTAGTAATTTTTTTTTGAACTCTTTCTATTCTATCAACATGACATTGATACATTGGGTTCCATACTGGAGAGGCGTATTCAAGCGTGCTCCTAACATACGCGTTATAGAGTATTTTTAAAGGCAAAATGGTTTCAAAATCTTTACAGCACCTTTTAATAAATCCTAGAGTTCTGTTTGCTTTGCCGACGATATTGTCAATATGATTTGTAAATGAAAGCTTACAATCTAAATAAACTCCCAGATCACGTACAGTAGAAACCTCTTGTAAAACAACATTTTTTACGGAATAAATAGAGGGAAAAGGCCTAGATTTCTTAGTAAATTTTATGTGTATACATTTTTGGGCATTTAAGACCATCTTATTTGTGTCACACCATTTCTGAATAGAATTTATATCGTCCTGGAGTAATCTAGCATCCACAGAGCTCTGTACACATTTATAAACTTTGATGTCGTCGGCAAACATGGAGATTTAGATTTACAGAGATAGAAATTCATGTAGATATTAATGCGAAATAATATAACGCAATTATAATTGCACCTCGGCTATTGATGAGTTATGCGTTATACTGCAGTTTGTAAACAACAGTTATGTTGATGCGTCGCGTGTGTCGACTGCTACGGTACTGACATTCCATCAGGCGCTCTCATAAACTATGTTTGCGGTTCAATATTATGAATCCCTAACAATAAGTATTTATACAAAGTATATCAATATAAAAGCCATAAACAATTTTAATGATCGGCATGAATTGATATCGCAGTAAAAACCAGATGGAATAAAATCTAGTGGGTAACGACTGAAAAATAGCGCAGTTTGATGAACGCGAAGTAGGCGTCGCGTCGTCTGGCGCGGCCGGCTCTACAGTTTACAATATTAACGTGTATCTGTTATGATATACCAAAGTGAGTTTGCAATTTGAGACATTAACAGCGAGCGGCCGACACAGAAGCCGACCAGTCTCCGCCGCCGCGTCATTGACCGTCTATTTTGGTACTCTATGTCCTTTCTCCAGAAATACCATCTCGAGTAGATTTACGCGAAAATTAATAATGTTCGCTCGCCTAAATCACTATCCGAAAAGGACACGCCGAACATCTGGTTCATTTCAAAAGGAAACTGTTGTTGGATATGCAGTTATTGCTTGTAGCATTGAAATTGATGGATTATTGACAATAAAATATACACATATTTCAGTAATATGAAAATGTTACCGATTTGATAACGATTTCGTACTGTACTCTTTGTTCTTTTTTTATTAGAATTCCTCTATTTGCAGGATGATCACTTCCATATCCGAAGGACACACAATGGCATTTCCGACTGTAATCTTGTTTACATAAATTGTTTGTTAAAAAAAACCTAACTCGATTGTTTTAAAACCGTAATTTTTTTTTAAAACTCAAATTTTCCAGTTGCTTTTGTTCTTGTTACAGATTTTTACAGGTCTATATAAACAATAACTATCAAACATAATATAAGTGTAGTAATCTCATAACGAGATCATAAATTCTGATAAACGTAGTTTCTTTGTTAGAAAAAATGTTATTCAATTTTTATTACAGACAAAGATAAGATTCGATGTGAGTTTTAAAAACTTTTCTAACAATTATTCGACGTGAAAACACAACTCGGAGCCAAATTCATGTAGTCCAATGTTACCAGAATAAAGTGTTAGCTGGACAAATGGCGCTCACTTGGCACCGCCTTAAAACTATCGCGTCGCTAAATAAATCACCGTGCGCAGAGAAATTGGACGCGTACTTGATTTATGTATTTGAAATGTTTAAAAATATACCAATATACGAAATTAAGAGATTTATTATCCGTCGGAGCGCTCAATATCTTTTTAAATTTTATAATTGCAAATCGAGCGAATGTAGTCCACTTAGATGCGACATTATGGAAACAAATCAAGTTGTATAAAATGTTTATTGTTTTCGCGTTATCTACTTTTATCGAGAGTATATTTACATTTATGCAAATGTATACATTACACGAATTAAATGCATACATTTATGTTAATTAAATGTTTTAATTTACATACTAAATAGTAAACATTTTAAGTAATTATTTTGTTATTTAAAATATTATTCTTAAACTATAATAGTCCACCTGCTCCAAATCTTTTGAGATTGACTGATAAGTGATATTTGAAAGCACTAAATTTAGGGTATCAGACATTACTTAGCAGTCGATCAAGGACCAACGTTTCCGGTAAATATAAAAAACGTATAGTAAAAAAAGTGATAAATACCGATGCTATTACTGAATCTGCCAGCGTTCCTCAGGTAGGAGAACAGCTCACCGCCACACACGTACTCGAACAGCATGTACAGGCAGGAGTCGTCGTGGGTCCACCATCGCCTGACAAAAACAACATATTATATTATAATACATTAACACTTTCAATAACACTAACATTTTCTAAATACGCTTAATGGACATTGCGTTATCCTCAACAAGATCACATAAAAGTCGAAATTACATAATTTCAAAACTGTTTTTATAGCCTAATCGTAGCTGCAGAGCACAGTACACCTCTACACATGCAGGTTTTTCTAAATTACAGCTGTCAGATGAACGCAAATAAAAGTAAATAAAGCAACATCCAGTTAAACTTTGTGTCTAACAAAGCTGTCTAGAAGTATGAAATGATATGATGTGACACTGCAACAGTATAGCTGTCAATACGCCAATAAATGTCTGTGGCAAAGCTTGTCACGGACTTGTGCCAGCCCGCTGTCAGCGACACGCGACAGCTCTGGTAGTCACACTCACGCTGACCGTACTTTGAAATAACGCCTTTGAATATCACAAACCTAATTCTTGGGAACATTTTCAAATGAAATCATGTCTATACCTCACGATTTTTTAATATTATAATACGTAGTCGCAAAGTACGGCGTCCGCAAAACGCTTCACAAATGTATCATCAAAATATTTCTTACTAGCTTTCGCCAGCGACTTCGTCCGCGTGGAATTAAAAAAAAAACAAAAGTAGATAGCCTATGTGTTCTTCCAGTCTATCCTCTTCATATATGCCAAAGTCCATAAAGATCCTTACAGCAGTTCAGGCTGCAAACTCTAACAAAAATCCATCCATCCATCTAAACTTTCGCATTTATGATATTACTTAGATCGTGTAAGAGCGCGTAGGTGACAAATATTTAGTTTTAATCTATAAATAGGAGGTAATGATCATTTAATATAAATGATAAGTACTTTAGCTATCATTTTATGACATGTTCGATGGTAGACATAACAAATATACAAAATAGAAATGTTTGGCGTCGCGCCGGCGCTTCCTGCGCACTCGGCACACGGCACACGGCACACGACACGACGCACGATTGACGTGACACGTGCCCAGCGTGAAATGTTGCAGTCACAACAAACATGGTAGTCTACTAAAATAACACTGCCATGACGCTTATAGAAATTATATCTTCATAATTATCTTTAACAGTGGTAGAGCCCGCTTTAACATTTTCGCACGAATGAGTCGGCTCGCCCGGTGTAATACCACGACCACACAGAAGACAGGCATGAAGTGGAAGCAATTCCGCGTTTCATCTGAGGAGTGTGGTACCGGAGGCCCAATTTCAGTCCCTTTCCCGTTTCACCCTCTTCTTATAAGGAACGGATTGGATGGGAAAGTGGATTTGACGGTGGAGGAGACACATAGGAAGGGGAAATAGTATCTTTATGTGCGTCTCCTCCTCCGTCGATTTAGGGTAGGCAACGCATCTGCAATTGCTGATGTCTATGGGCAGCGGTCACTTCGCCATTTTGGCGGATTTAGGTGGCCGCTTGCTCGTTTGCCACCTTATTATATAAAAAAAATATATGCGGGCAAAAAAATCAGCATTTGTATTGGCGAGAGGAAACCCCCTAAATCATTATATTTTTAAACAAAGTTTTAAACAACGGCATACTTACAGATTAACGACAAAGGGGTGATTAACTTCAGCGAGTATGTTTTTCTCGTTCATGACGTGATCGACTTGCTTGAGGCGGATGACGTCGGCCATGGATAGTATCTTCATCGCCAGGTACTCGTCCGCCGCCTTGTCCCGGCATAAGCACACCCGCCCGAAGGTACCCGTACCTAAAAAAAATAGTTTTACTTATAAACACGGTCATTTGTATACAAATATGTATTTTTAGGATAGAACTACATATATTTATAGCTGTTCAATATGTAATGAAAAATATTTATTTATTGACTATGAATTATTTCAACGATTTGCAGAATTTGTAACATAAATGTTTTCCCCTGTCCTAAAGAAACACCAACCTGTTTATTTTTAAAGATGAGAACACTTAAAATGTTTTATTGCGATGTAGAGTAGACTAACTGGGGTATTTCATCTTGTGAATCATTTAAGAAAACATATACAAATCAATAGTTCCTGGAAATGCGAATGGAAGTATTTGTATCATCTTTTCCTCTATACTAAAGGCCGATTTCCCAGCTACATTTAACCATTCGTTAGTGATTTTGGTTCGAAAACTTCATAAAATGTGTTTCAGAACTACACTTGAGTTTTTCTCCGTTGAAACTTTGTCAACCCAACACTATTGAATTACTAGGTAATGATAAATGGAAACTTCAGCAACCCAGCATAAGGAATGTTTAATTACAGAAACGCCAACATATTATTGAATTCGTTTACGAACAAAAGTAAACGAGAAGACATTCTTCTCAAATATTGTATTCCTCCCCGTATTGAAGGTTTGGAAAATCAAACATGAAACATATTTTTGGACACTCGCGTGCTCTATTCCGTCCTTCTACTAAAAATTAACAACTGTACTTCTAAGAGTACGTATCTTGTAATAACAAATAGTCAAGAGCGCCAGCTATCGTTATTTAAAAACCTTAGTTCGATTTAAAAATAATGATATTCATAAACAACTCACGGAAGGGCGAAGGTCTTCAGTTAAAACAACAAACGACAAGAGATTATTCGTTGGTATGGAAAACCAATTAAAATAATCCTCACTAGAAAAATACTCGCTTGTCGTAATTGTGGAAAACTATCCAAATATAATTAATCAAGTTAAAAAATTATCTCGATTGAGCTTACAGCATTTTATTAAAATAAAAGTGATAGTCTTTTCGTTTCGAATTATAGCTACATTTGATTTGTGTTTTAATTGACTAATTAATGTCTGATTTATAATTTTACGGTCAATACTTTGTTCCGGATTCATTCAACCAACACCGCAATAACACATTACAAAAACCCAGCATGTACATTTTCCGTTTTTTGATTTCAGCTTTAATTAATTCCATTTTTATCACTTTACTGCCTTAAAATGTTTGATTCTAAAACCTTCAATCCCTACAGCATGTACGAAACAGTTTATATACAAACCCGTTCACTTCCATTACAAACGTAAGCCTCTTGACCTAAACCCAATTAATTTGTTTGTATTTCTAGCAACACTTGTTAATCCGAGGTGGCGTGTGACGCGCGAGGGTTTCGTAAGTCTACAGCGGGTAAATTTATTTCTACGTCCCGTTGCGCAAGCCAGGTGGCCCGCAGTGATCGCCTCACCAAAACTGGCGGCAACCGACTTAATATGCCATTTCGTAAGACCAATATAAAAGTAATAACTTTAATTAAATTAGCGAATATCCGCTGGTACTGGAAATATGGTTAATACACATCCCTTCAAAACTTACAACGCAGTAAACATTCGTTACACATGTATGTACCATTAAAAGAAAACATCGAAACCATAGTGTATTTTTAACAGCAGAGCCACTTGAGAGGGAAAACGTTTCGGTTATAAAGCCTTCACTCAAAGAGGGAATATTATAAATCAAACAACACAATGTGGGCGTTCGTTCAATGACCGCCGGCCACACAGCACAACCGGACATTGGATGAGCACATTTCACACGCAAAAAGGCATCGCTTAGAATGTTTCCGCTTGCTGAAGTCGTAACTATTTACAACGACGTAATAAGAAACAAAATGATTTGCGTAATTTTTCATAAATTAGCAAGAAATCTTATTATAGTCCTCCATGTTAAAATATGTAATTAAGAGGATTGAGGAAACGGGACAAAATATGTTTATAAACAGACATAGAAGCAATACATGATATGGCGAATATGTATTTTCTTAAATGGACGTCAATCATCACTTTTGATTGATATAACATAATTAGCGCGTGAGTTCATCAGATCACTGCCCACGCTAGCTAATAACAGTAAAACTGGCTGAATTGGTCTACTGGCTCATATACACTGTGACCAAAAGCAAAGTCGCTTCGGTCACCGGTTCGACCACTTTCACTGTTGTAAACATAACGCACTCCGACTGGTTCGCGTCGTTTACGTCACGACGGCACTTCGATTACGCATTACACTTTGATATTTACGTTTTACAAAGAAACAAATAAATTTTAAATGTTCTCTTTAGTCAGTATTTACAAAGGCTTTCAGATTTTTATTGTTTTCAGTTGTTTTAAGCAACAATATCGTGTTTCAGATTTATAGCTGTTAAACCACAATCGACGGCATCTTTTCCATAGCATATCTTAAAACAATTGCATCGAAAACAAGATTTTTCATGTTACAGTGACAGCCACGTAACATATGAAAAAACGTTGAAATATAGTCAAAATTATTAATCTCAGTTGTGATTGTGGTTATTCAAAACTTTTTATAAAATCTATTTATATCGTAAGTTTTTTTCTAAACATCATAATAAAAACAAAATATTGTCCGCAAGCCGCATCCACGCACGGTCGAGCGATTCGACTCAGTTTATCGCAATAAATTGTCTCATTATATTGTTGACATTGAACGTTAACAATATCAATTTGAATGTCACGAAACCTAATTAAGTCACGTATTTAACACCATAAAAAGTTCGTTCACATTTATATCGGCGGCGAATTCGTAATGAATATGCAACAAAATGAAAGAAATAGTCATGCAAAAGTCACGATAACTATTATAGAAAAAGAAAAAAATGTAATATAAATAAAAAGCCTTCCTGAATTACATTCACGTACGTATATATTTGAGTTATGTTAAAAAAAAATTAAGAATTAATTTGTATCTTTGTTACTATTACGTTTTATTCCATGTTGTAACATCTAATTATGAGTGATGAGTAACTTTACGAGTATAATAAACCCAAATATTTAAAAATATAAGACAGGCGTTAACTGCCTGCGATTTATTTTAGTTTCATTTAATACTAAAAGCTCTTTACAACCGAAGCCTTGTTCTACATTTATAATAAATGTAATGGAATTATCAACTCCCAGTTACATAGACACAGTTGAAGGACACAATGTTGTAAAACCCTAGCCGTTTTAAAATCTTAAAACATTGTTGTAAGGTTTCGGTCACGGCCTGTCACCTCTAGCAATCATACAACAATCACTTAAATTAAGTAATAAACTAAGTCATATAACTCAATGCAATTAAATTTGGCTGTCATAGATTCTGACAAATAAAAAAAAATAGTTTCGTAAACAGTAATGGCTCAGTAGTTATCGCTTCGTTGCCAAAGTTATATAGATTTTATGTCGAAATTATTTGAATTTTCTCAAGACAGTTTTATGTTCTGTAAAAAAAACTTAAAACATCATAATGAAACATTGACATAAATCTAGGAAGTTACTGAACACAACACTCGACTGAATTATACTTAAGAATTGACTATTAATATTCTGTACACGGTGTAGTCAAATATTTTATGACATGATTTACTACCGCAGATTGCCAATAGTTAAAAAGAAAATGTTATGTAAGAAGACTTAAATTCTTCAACATATTTTACGTGAGTTAAACCAGAAGTTTTGTAAAATATTAAATCATTTTATATTGCTACTTCCACATATAAACTTTTAGTATCCAAGTCTTGGTACGTAAATGTTTTACGTAATACCATTCACATCTAAAGCCCAACTAAATTCCTTGGATAAGAAAGGTGGTCGAACCAAGGTTAAGATATTTGCGATATAGCAAGCTTGCAATGTTGAGACAATTGGAAACAAAGAACCCTGTGTAATGCTACGAATCGTTTAGAAGACCAATTTATAAATATATATTAGCCAAATTTAGCCAAGCTCTTGGGGGTTTAAGTGCTGATAAATAGATTCACAAATAACAATCTATATTTGCACATGATAAAAGTTATCCTATAGACTTAAAGACTTACTTGCTCTCGTATTCGGTAGATTTTGAATTTATTATCTTCACCTTCGATAAACCTTAGATATAAGTAACTTCATATATAACTTCAACAGATAAGTAATGCGATTTTTTTTAGCTATTAGACATTTCTCTTGTCACCAAGTTGATTGCATATTCCCAGCAATCATCATGGGTTGTCCCATTAGGCTAACAATATTACTTTCTGTACCATTAAAAAGCTACCTTATCTGTGAGTAGCATAAGCTATATAATTCATTTTTTTTAATTCTACGCAAACGACGTCGCGAGCAACAGCTAGAAGTAAAACACTAAAGATGTATAGCAGCATCAGATTTTTTAATACCTATTGACACGATATTATCCATTCGGTTGAGATCAAAAGTAATATATCTTATTGTGGTAATCTCTGTAGTTCTGACAATGTCAACTGGAGATACTATTTAATACATGTGCAGTCTCTTATCGACAAAGTTATCGCTTTTGCATACTCGTTTAACCACCAGTCATGGAGACTTATTATTTGCCAGTTACTATTTAAATGTTCCTTCAATCTACAAGAAATTATTATTATCTTAAAGCTTGGTTTAAACATTTAAGCCTATTTACAATCGTCCGTTATTTCACATAAATAATCCTTTATGCTAATAGTTATTAATTTGCAACATTTATTAATAGTATTCACAATCGGATTGTCAATGACGTATAATGGTTGAATTAATAATAAACAATACACGATCGGAACACAAAGCCGGCTGTTAGCGCTCGACTCGCGGTATCGTAAATCATAATGAGCTTTACAACTTACCTATATACAATTATTACAAATTGAACATTTCCATATCTTAATAGCTCTGTGATTTTAATTGTTTTAGTAATTAATTAATAATTTTACCCATGATATTATTCAAACGTTTGTTCTTAGTCATAGCAGATTGTGAAGTTTTCCTTAGCTTAAAAAATTATAACGAAGTAGCCTTGAACCTATCGCCAATGACTTTAACCACGAAATAATTCTAAGTTATAAATAATTCCTCGCTATATTATATTTTAAATAAAACAAACTCATCTAAAATAATATACAATCTAATAGTCATGTTTTTTAAAGTTATTTTATTTAATCTATTGTAAAAACAGTATTCGTAGTAACGTCGTACTTTAGTTTATACTAACTTCAAACAGAAACCCGACATATGGCTACAATAAACAAAACGGCGATAACATACAAACGACAAATAATAATAAGAAACTATTAATATGATTGTACATTTATGTGTATAAACTTTGTCCAAATTAATTTCAATTATGAGTAACCCGAAGATCAGTTTGTACAATATAGGAGTCAACTGTTTTTAATATTCACAAAATTGTTACCATACAATACAATGCATGATAGATGACTGGGATTAATTGTGGGAAAAAAAATTACTACCGGTGGTTAACATGTGGGAGTTTGTTAAACTATATTTATGTATTTGATTCCCAAATATACATTTAACATTAAATATATTTAGAAAAAAAAATAATCTTCTCATATAGTGTAACTCGCCGCAGGCCGTGTCAAGGATTATAGTAAAATTTTGCAATCGTTGGACATTATCCAACGCATCTTACGTCTCTATCGAACTCCAACAAACAGTAGAAATCAGTGGTAGTCGCGTATTTATTTTGTATTTCCCCGGTCGCACATAAATTTCACTCGTTTAAACTTTATTTCGCGTTCGTCGGCCGCCTGATAATCATGTATAGAAGGGCGTCTCGACAAATAGACGTGTTTAGAATACGTCTACGCTCCCGTACAAAAACACGAGTTGTGTTTATTGAAAATTGCTTATTATTTATTTGAGAGAATGAATATACAAAGCAGACAGGTAATATACCCTAATTGTCCATTCCCTCCTACCGATTAGATTTCTTTTAGGTACTTTAGCGTGAACTTTCATACCTAGTAGAAATATAAAGGTATCTACAATATACAAAAAATGTGGTCTCATCCACAATACGTACCTAATATTTTTTTTTCCATATTTTATCATCTACATTTGCATAACATTCGCTTGATTTATTACTTTCCTTACATAATACGCTGGTGAAAAGTAAAAGTTGTGGAAAATTTATAAAGAGATTTGTCCACCAGACGCCATATTAAAAATGTATTTCCAGTTTAAACACTTTCATAGTCTCAACTGCCAACGATTAAACAGATAAAACTGGTTTTCAGTTATACGATTTATAATATTGTTCGCGTGAATCAATAATAATTTTATTATCTAACTCTACATCAAAGATTACTTTATTTTTTTAATATTTTATGATTTATTTATTGACCTAATTTGATATCATCATTCTGATAACTTAATTTTTATAGTATCTGTAGCATAATCGATATAAAAATCAAATCTTTGCCGTTTGCCGTCGCATGAATAAAATGATATTTATTTCGAGCACATACCACGTACCCATGGCAAAAAAAGACGTAATTTGATAATCAATGGGTATCGGTTTGCGTTTTTCTTCTTGGAAAATGTATCGAATATCTATTAAGAAAACTCTTTAGATAAAATAACATGCTTTAAAATTCAGCACAATAATATTTTCGTGTATAAAAACATATTTTACATCTAGCAATTAAATCAGTGTTGGCTAAAACAGTCTTGCGTGCAACCGGTCTCAGCAAATTACGCCCGCCTTCTTCTAATTGTATACTTATTATGCCAACAATTTACTGCCCTATTTATTTAAATTAGAGTCGTTTAATAAGTGTGTTATGGTCATTTTCATAATCCCTCGCAATATGATATGAATTTCTTAGTACAGATACGTTATAGCATAACAGTTTGAAATTTAAGATCAATTTGGTTAATGTAAATCGCTTTTATATTCTTTGGCAACCGCATAAAAGATTAAGAATTGTTAAAGCTTTTCCGTTATATTTTTATTTAATGTTAAAGCTCCGCGAATTTATTTTATTTAACACACTAAAAGTGGGAAGATCATAACACTGTCCAAAAATGACAAATAATCAACAAAATTAGATTCTAGATATGGTTGACGTGCTGACGCATGGAATAGTTGATATTTGATAAATCCTCCAAAAGTTATACTATTTGCAGAGGAGATCCGCGAGAAGGCACGTGTTGGCAGCCGGCGATACACTAATCTTTCAAAACAATGTTAAATTTACCGGTTTTCTCAGTCAAACAATCAACAACATCTCGTAAAACCCGCCCAGAGATAGCTCTGAGTAATAAACGTTGAATAAATCATTTTTAACAATTAAAAAGATCTGAAATAACTACCGCGCTGCTGGTACATACATACATACGTGCAAACTCACATTTCGCTTAAATTAATTAAATGTCATGATTTGGAGCAGTTGAACATCCTGTATGTAAAAATGGTGTAGTCCTAATCTGTAAATACCTTTATGTCAAAAAAAATTAAAAATACAGACTAGGTGTTCTGATTTTTTTCTAATAGTTTTCTGGAGAGAACGAACATGCTAAATAAGTATGTCTGGATCTATAGACAGAGTTAAAACCGTATGACTTTCATAATTAACGTATATTTGTGATGTAACAATAAAATAATGTACGAGCTATTTATACGTTCGGGCTCACTCACAGCTAAAATGTTCCCGGAAAAATAATATCATAACATCTTGATTTTCATGGCGTCACAGAATCGTACAATTTGACGTTTGTTTATACAAGGTAATAATGTTTTGAATAGAAAAGTGTATGTATTATTTTCTATTGTAAATATTATTATTTAGTACCTATACCCATATAATCCTACCTTTGTTATATAATTTTAACTGCAAATCGCTCTTTACTTTTATGTAAAATGTAACACTTTTAAAACACTTGTCAAGACCCGGGCCAGAAGTTAAATAGGCAAAAAAATATATACGAACATGACAGTTTATTTTAAAATTAAAATATGTATATTGCAAGATTTCTTTTTGTTTTGTATAAGTTGTCCTACTCAAACGAGTGTTTCCTAGAATCGTGGGAGTTCTCCGTTGAGAGGTTTATATAGGTCGAACCGGAATTGGAAAATTCAATGTATCCAAATGATATGTTATTTTAGGTTATTCGTAGCAAATAGACTGCTGGAGCAATAGCTCCTAATTACGTAAATACTTCAACAATGCAAATATTCGGAGAAAAAGTTATATTGATTGATATTGATAGTATAAAAAATAGTTTGTATATACTTATAATGCAATCGAATAAATAACTTGCAAAAGTTTAATCTCACAATGAAACATATTATATTCTTATTACATTCTGCCAATTAAAATACTTAGGGCCTGTCCCACCACTGGCTGATAGAGGCTCAGATAACCTAACAAATAACGTCACTGTCAGATAAAGTATCAAAATCCGATATTTCCGTCAAATGTTTGACACGTTGGATTGTTATCCGACAATTTACACGAATTTGGTAGCACTGACATTAAAAAACTGCTATTGATGATCATTCAACTTCCTATGACAAACGGTAGTGTCAATATCTCCAGGCTTTCGAATTCGTCGTCTTCACAGTTTTATTGTGTAAAATTAACTTTGTCTAAAATAAATATTTACTAAAAGGGTTTAATTAAATTATTTAATCAGATTATAAACAATCACCACATCAAAGAAATTCAGGTTATTTTAGCTCGACTAAATATGTAGATAAGAAGAGAAGGGCCGGATTTAAGCCTCCGGTTAGCTCACCTCACCAAACAATAACCAGTACTAGTTTATATTGTTGTACTTGTTGCGAAAAATGTTTATGTTTTACATCGAAACAAAAAATATAACAACATTCTACAGGGACAAAAATGTGGGAAATAATTTGAAACTTCTTTTTGGTAAGAGTATCATTAAAAAATATTTATGGTCACATAAGCGTTAATTGGCAATGCTCTAAAAAACAAAAAATAACGCACTTCAATTGTCGCCGCAACATAAATGAAACGGAACGTCGCGGGCCGAGTATCCGAAATAAACGTCCGAAATTCTGTCGTGTAGACAAACATACAATGTCACGGTTGCACCGCTCGTAGAAGAAAGTCTCTCCCCCTCCCCCGCATCACAGACACTATCGTAATTCGTATCTTGTAAATCGTCGGCGCAGCTGCTCGTTACGCAACCTGCTGCGATCTGTATAGTACATGTAGAATTATTACTGTTTACAAATTCGGAGGTTAATAGCCTTGTGGGCTACATTAAAAGCAAGCATAACTGTAACCGCACATGTATCTAATGTAGAGAAAGCGAATAATCAAACAAATATCACGATTAAGTCTATCACAGTCCAAGACCTATCTATTCATCTTGGTTTTATGTGTATTTTGTTTCTCCGCCGTAAACTACGAACAGGACAATTAACAAACTAAAGAATACTTACAACATAAAATAAAACAAGATTATCCTACTTATTCTTTACACGTGTCAACGATCATTTAATTACATCATAGTATTAAATAGGTATCTCGCTTACTATTCCGAGTTTCAACTTTAAATGAGATCCGCACAGGCAACTGACTTTTCTTATACCAGGAAATGTAAAAAAGTGCATTCCGACTGGCCTCACAACCCGCATTTACTCTCGATATTAATAATAATAAAGATAAGTGAATAGCAGATGGTGGAAAGCGGCCAAGGGCGTTGCATCCGCGGCAGACGATGCACCCGACCGTCAAGGCAACAACACCGTTAAATCTGGACTTTATTGATAAAAACTTTTTAACCTTAACCCAGCTAGCTATGAAAAATAATGTAAAAAATCACATCGCCAATGATCACAAATCGTCAGTAAGTTGTCGATTTTCCTAAAAAATATTAATAATTAAGTTGTGTTCAACTCCTAGAATTTATAAATCAGTATAATCGAATGCAATATTGCATTTAAATGTTTAGTATCAGTCTAAACATTTATATTAAGGAGCGGCTGGCATAATTTACATTAAATTCCAAGTAGACCTAATCTAACATTTTATATAGCTTTGTACATAGTTTGTATTGTTGATTCGAAAATAAACTAATATGCACTTGTAACTTCTTAATAACTGTGATAAAGTCGTTTTATTTTCATAATATAATAAGAAAATAGTACAAGAGCGCTATAAATTTTAATATTTACGCGGAACCCAGACAAAGACGGCCATGTACCGGTTTGGGCGGAGAGCGCTGTCACAATGTTCCATCGGTCACTGGCGCTAATCTCTCGCGCATTGTTTTTCTTGGCTTTCTTTTCTATGTCCGCACACCGTACACGCGAGTTGCTACATAATTACAATCAACATTACCGCCAGTAAAATATTTCACATCGTTATATTTGTCCCACATAATCTTATAAAGAGAATATTTATTCCTTACATGTGATAGGTAATGCAAAGATTTTTGTTACTTTTAAAGTAATAAAATGATTAGTATCTAAATAGTTCTTCTGTAAATTTTAAATCAGTATTTTTATACCTATGTCAAATAACGAAAACTAGTACAAGGTGTAACGATAAGGATCTTAAAACGATATCAGTTTTGATTTATAGTATGAGCTATCACTTTTCAGAACACTATACTTATATGATATACTCTTTTTTCCTGTTATTTACGATTTAAATTATTACAATATTTTTTAACCATGAATGGATGTCGTATAGCAAGCTGTTTACTTTATTTTTTTTATAACTGTCTCATCTGCGAGAAAACTTTATAAACATATTTATTTTATAAACAATATTACAATTTACAAAAATTGATAAGTATACTACGCCGTACGAGCATATCTAAGCAAAATCAATTAATATTAAGCGGAATTAGAGTGTAACGTCTGAATGATAAAACACACATTAGGGCGGGTGGTTATCTGTTAAACACATACTGACCCAAATATTATAAGCTTACGCGTAATAATTTAGACGAGAAAGATAAGGTGGACAGAATAGTTTAATCACAATATTAGCAAAGATACTTAGTACCCAGGTACTTTCTTAAAACAAACGTAAAACCTAGATAGGTTACAACGGTATTATGTGGTTGTTGCTCTTTCTACTGCAACCGTAACTAGTACGGCGCGAGGACACACTGGATAAATGTTTATCTGTAACAACGCACTTTGCTCTACTTCCCAACCGAACTAACATAACAATATTAGGTAAACAACGGACAACGGACATTAACCCAATTGTTAAATATTTACCAATCATAAGCCTGTCCACTACTATACATACATAGGTCTTCCCGAATACCATTCCTAGTATTTATTAATTTCTTAAGTTCCCAAAAAATGTAACGATTATTACATGAATAATATCTTGAAGATTTAAGATGTATTTTCTGTTTGTTATTTGACATTTATCGTCTTTAAGATCGAAAGTGAAATGCGAGCGAGTTTCTTTAAAAAGCCGTTTTTATTCAAATCATATCGCGTAAACAACCGCTTCATGTCCAACAATCTGGTTACGCGAAAAATAACCTACGACATTAGATACATTGTATACTCTCTTTTGCATTTATAATACCTGCTTTTTTTCGAGCCGCTTACTTTCGCCGATATAAGTCGACATTAAGTTGTTATCGATAAAAAATCAAGAACGATTTATGATCCTCGTTCATCTCGCAATAAAGATCCTATATGTTACAGAAGCATCACTTTTTATTACACCAATTAAAACAGAAAAGAATCTACGTATTTCAAAACAATTTTTCATACGTTAAATATGTAATGTTGTTAAATAGCTTCCCCTGACCTCAAAGCTAAAAATTCGCCCTTGAAATTATATTTATTAAGTGACAAAAAGATGAATTTTTTAGCATCAAATACTCATGATATTGTCATATTTAGCTGATAGCTGCAGGGGGAAACGCGACCCGGTTCGTATTGTAGATAGGCACAAGTTCGATCGCCCTTGGCCTATATCTGCTATGTTACTGGGTCAAAGGCTGCATGTACATTTATGTATATTTCGCGAAATATTACTCTAAGTACTCTGTTCTATTACTTCTGTCTAAATATGAAAGTTATTTGTAGCAAGACTATTGCTCTTCGTAGAAAGAAATGGCTAATAGGATTATGTTCTATAGCGTACTTTATCTAAGTATATAGAATAATAAGAGTATTAACATATAAATCCAATTCTCTACACAGCGAATACTTTCACTTACATCAACGTGTGTAAATGAATTATTTTATCTATCTTTTAAAAATCAAGACATCTTCCCCTTTCCCTTTAACTTACAATACATGTTATCTGGTCCACGCAGAAATAAATAAAAAAATCACTTAGTTAATTTTTGCCTTTTCTCAAAGCTAATTTCCTTATAATGTATAACTTGTACTCTAAAAGTATATTATGCTAAATATGGTAGCACACTAAAATGTATTTCGAATTACATTTCTATCAGTCCCAAATGCTTATTAATATTAATATAATTTATCTTACAAGCTAATTTTCGATGCACCAAAATCATGTACATTTACAATCTGCTATTAATTTAATATAACCATTAATTAAGACTATATTCTTTCGAAAGTATATTAGATAGTAATCAAAGTAAAATTGAGAAATTTGAATTTGGCTATTAACACATAAGTGCGAATTACTTACTTAAAATGTGTTAAAAACTGAACTTTCTCGTCGCCAAAAGTGCTAATAAATAAGAACATAGCAAAGACTGGATGATTTCAGAAAGGTCAAAAATACGATGAGGATTTTGTTACAATATCCTTGATAGAATTTCTATCACATGAGACGTCCTGACATTATAACACAGACCAATACACATTTTAATAAAGTTTCTAATACTATCAGGCTAGTGGTACGTCTTTATGTGGGTAGATCACAGATGACATACAGCAGCCACGTTTTGTGAGTTGAGTTGTCAGTTTATTCTTTAAGATATAACGTTATTTCTTCAAGATTCAAATATAATGTGTTTATTTAAGTAATCTATTACAGTTTTAATTAAAACGTTAGGATTTTAAAAATCGTACTCCGTTTTCCGCGAAAAATACAGTTAGGTCTAGAACAAATTCAAATTATAAAAAAGGTGCACATAAAATTATTATCAGTGTTTACGGTATTTTTATAAACTTAGATAAACACTAAAATATCTTACCTATAGTTTTTAAAATCTGCAAATCATCCAATTCGTATTCTTTTTCCTCTTCAGAATAATCAGACTCCGTGGCGGTGGTGGACTCCTGTTCCTCGGAGGAGGAGGCTACGGACAGGGAGCGCACGTCAGAGCTCAACTCCGAGCTGCACTCCCGCACCAACTTCGCACTGGCCATCATCATTTTTAAAGTTTTTGTCACAATGTTCCAATAAGAAAATTTAATTAAACGAGATTTAAAACATTATTTGAATAGTTTAAAAACACCGACTAAGTTTTATTGAATTTTATTAATAAAATTTTAAATGAATTAAAAGTTTTAACGTGTAACGAGTGGGAGAACGCGATTCGAAGACGTCGAGAGACGCGTTTATTCCTCACCGCGGCTCGCTTCTCACTGGCGTGCTGCTGCTACGGATATAGAGATCGGATAGGAATCAACTATACGTACGGCATGTAATACATATAAATCACTTTTTATTCCGACTCTAGATCTTTTCTAAACGGACAGCGGTAAATATTTATTTATATGTTTATTTACGATAATTTTAAGCTAATAGACCACAGATCCACTAGATAGGGAACAAGAAAACTTGATGCTATCGCAATCTAAGTCTTTGGAATTCTAGGTAACTAGTGAATTGAACCCATAGCATTTTTTGTTAGTTTTTTTTTTAATAATTTAATTAATTAATTTCCCAAACATCATATCTCTTACTCATCCAGCTTGAACAATATTCTATTACCCCCAATTCCAATGAGTCATACTCGTAAGTTACTGATGATTTCAACATGTTTACTCATAGTGTTATAATGCAATATTTAACCAGAATAACTTATAAAACACCAAATATTTGTTAATCATCCTAAACTATATGAGAAAGAGGACGAGGGATTGATATTTTAAAAAAGGCAATTTAAGAAACATTCTTTTTTAAACACTTTATTAACCAACATATAAGCAGCTTATAACCAATGTAATATTCATAAATACAATAGTTTAAATAATAATAATATCACTGATATCCGATATATGTTTTTTCTTAATTGTTACTTTTAAAAATTAGATTTACAACTTTATATATCCCACGCCAGTGCGTCAATAATAAAATATACAACTTGTTACCGCGGCGCACAAATTATATTTTAAATAATAATTTAAATTGTTAAAAATAAGGAAAATCATCAAAAATTTACATTTACATTTACGGTTTATATTTGATTTTTGGTAAAAAATAATAAAGTCGATACCATCTGCAATTGCGTTTTTCAATGAAGGGGAATTTACATTACTATTAGAAATACATAACATCAAGTAATGCGAGTAAAAATAAATTGCAGCAATGAAACATTACTTTAATTCCATTATTTAAAGTCATAGTTTAAAATATGTATTCTACACTAAACTTGTTAATGGCTGATTCTAGGAATATATAAAACTACTTTAAAATATAATATAGTGCGTAAGTCGTCATAATCAATAAAAATATAAACAGCAACTTCTTACATCTATATATTACATAATTTCCTCTAGTATATAACATCTTATTAGATTAAATCATTGTTAGTAGAGATTGTGATGTTTTTGTGATGTTTCTGGACATTCTAATAATTAATATGGTGGCAATTTTAGAATTTCTTAATTAAGTAAGAACTGTTTTGAATAATATCGTTATGAAATATTGAATATGGAATCATTGTTTTTTAGAAACTTCCAGACCTTAAAATCTATCCAAATAGCGAAGTATGCTATAAGCTATTCCGAAAATCTAAACTATTTAACAATTATACATGACCTTTTGTGTCTTTTACACTACTTATATGATTTCTTATACAATTCTTTACCTTGACTTATACAAAAATAAATATATAAAAACAACATACATACAAATATACAAGATATACACATTTTTATTTATACAATACTTATATGATTTCTTATACAATACTTTACCTTGACTTATACAAAAATAAATATATAAAAACAACATACATACAAATATACAAGATATACACATTTTTATTTATACAATAAATACATCAAATATAAAGGACAAAACCAAATTACATTTGAGAAAACTTTATATGGTAATTTTAGACCAATGCAAAAGTATCATTTTTTTATCGAATATAAACATTTGCATTGTTAAAATATATTTCTAACTTCATGTAGTAAAGATAGAAATCAGATTTTTTAGTGATTACGAAACATTAATAACTACTTTACAATAAATCATTTCCGATAATTATGCTCACGTATTAAAATTTTACTTATATACATTTTATAAATATTTAAGAATATTTCTTTAAAATCCGTGATCGACAACTTTACAAGGTTTTTCAAATCTAAAATCAGGCAATTGTTAAATTGTGTTTAATTATTTCCCCTTTATTAATTTAGTTTAACATGTGATTATTTGTTCTGTAGAACACAAGCGGCGTGTTACGTGTTAATTAACTACTGAAGCCGGAGCAATGGCGGATACTTGTTGCGATTAGCTAACGTTTCAACTCGTGAAAGAAACCGCTCCAATGCGTGGTGTTTACAAACGTATCGCATGTATTTTATTGTATAACAATATGTTGTTAGTTTTGTTTATTAATTATTATTTGTTTAGACTGGTTTATTATATGGCATTCTTTGCAAGCAGCGTAACGGAAGTTTTACATATGTATTGTATTTTTTAATAGTGGTTGTACAGTCGCGAAAATTCGCGGTGTTCCACTTTAGGAAATTGCCTTGTTCATTGCAACGAGACAAACTCCGCCACTTCTTACAAATAACTAATTAGATAGTAAGTGGTGCAAACGTAAGGATAATAATAAACATAAAGTAGCTGTGTATCATTAGCCAACTTTTTTTCCTACAGATACGTTTATAAACTGCGTGGTTTTGGTTTTTTTTCCGCATCTCGTTACAAAATGTTCAAACGATTTTAGCTTTTAAGGTGGAACACTGTGTTTCCCTGCCTGTACATCTAAGTAAAGTACATATTTTATTCCTCGAATTTCAAGAGTCAATCACTGACGTTTTAAAAGAAGGGTTGTTTTAACGTCAATTTTCTAATAGGCCTTTATGTTGAGCAGCAGATGTGGTCTCGCAAAGTGGACGGTACACCCGATTTTTGTAACTTGGTCCAAGGTTTTGCGATATAATTGATTTTTGAAGACAAGTTACTACATACATGGAGAGTTCCCTACATCATGTAGATGATCAGACAGTAAGAATGAAGAGTAGGCCGGCGTGTGTGGGCAGCGCGAGGCGGGCGTGCGCGGCGGGCGCGGGGCAGAAGGCGAGCGCGGGCACGTCGGCCAGCGGGAACCGCTCCGGGAACTGCGCCTTCGCCTCGCTCACCACCACCTGCTGGTCCGCCTGGAGAACGAGCACAAATCGTAATATTATAAAGAGGAAAGATTTGTATTTTCGTATGTATTGAAATAACTCAAAAACTACTAGGCCGATTTTAAAAATTCATTCACCGTTAAAAAGGTAATTTATCTGTGAGAACGATTCATAGAATATTTGAGAGTAAAAATGAATAATTATGTATCAATTAGCTTTCGACCTCCTAGTAAAAAAAATAATTAAATAGTCTAAAGTCTAAGTGTTCCTTCAGACGATCCCCTATGTCTGTGACAAATTTCATTGAGATACAAACTCTAACAAACATCCATCCATCCATACTTTCACATTTATAATATTATTAAAATTACCTTGGTCATTTGACTTTTGAGTTTAAGTTCTATCCCATATTCCTTGACGGCGTCCTCGTACGTGAGCGGCTCTATCTTCATTGACAACTCGTCGTTGATGTGTTTACTTCTCTTCTTGGCCAACGACACCATGTGTAACATACCCACCACCTATGTAACACATAATTAAATCAGGATTTTTTTGTCAGTTTGCTTGTATTTAAAAACCTATATCGTACCATTTTTGTGTACAAAGCTACGTTATTGCGTCTGAAGTTAGATTAAATTGCTAACATGTATTTTCTAAAGGCACGTAATATAACAATAAATAACGTAAATATTGTATCAGTATATCTTTTTTTTATACATATTATACTATCAATACTACTATTGTAAAGAGAAAAGATTTGCATTACAAAGCTACGTTATCACTGCGTAAAATAGGCTATTTTTATATTCGTTTTTTATTTCACTCGGACGAAGTTGTGAACAACAGCTAGTTAGCATATATTATATAAATATTATATTTAAAAATGAAAGCCAGCCAGGCGGTGACAATATAATTTAAAAAGAAAAAATAACATGACGCTATGTGTATAATGTAGGGCAGTAGGAGCGTGTGGCGAAGGCAGTGTGCGGTACTGACGTCGCGGCGCGGGTCGCGGTAGGCGGGGTGCGTGCGCGTGAGGCGCAGCGCGGGCGGGGTGAGCGCGGCCGCGGTGCCGCAGCGCGCGCACGCCGCCAGCGCGCGCTGCCCGCCCAGCCGCCGCCCGCCGCCGTGCCACTCCAGCTCGTTCGTCATGTAATTTGCTAAACAAACAAACATTCTATTATCAACAACTGGTTAAGCAATCATTAGTAATATATAAAAGCATATTTAGATTAAATAGTATCATGTTTTCAAGGAAGTTAATTGTAAAATTATAATTATTTAAGTTGGAAAAATATCGTAGATAAATATTTAATTACTTTCTAACCACCAAAAAGCGTTAGACAAATTTGTATTTTAAATAAACAATGAGGATTTTAGTCGCAAATGAGAGTGAAAGCAGTATAACGACGTTTTTAATTTATCAATTATTATATTATATTATAAATAGTGAGTGTTTATCAGCAAATAAAGAAGATTTTATCAATTGTACTAGTTTATATTTATTCAACAACTATGGATTAAAACATTTCAGCCACAAAAGAAAGCAATTTCAGGTAGGTTATATGTTGTTACCGATAGCTTCATCCGCGGTGACGAGCAGCGAAGGCCAGTGCGGAGTGAAGCGCGTGGCGGAGGTGGCGAGCGGCGCGTGCAGACGGGGCGCAGCCGCCCGCAGCGCCGCGTGCACGCCCGTGCACGACGCCCCGCCCCACGCGCCCCACGCACCGCCCCCGCCCCCGCCCTCGCCCTCCGCCACCCCGCTCGCGAACAGATCCACGTCTGCAACACAGTATTACATATTTATCTGTTTAACCCTTAGATGTGCACTATCCTATAAATACAACATTCAATAAAAAATATAAATTTGGATGCTAGATTCTTTTTATTATTTTTCCTTTATTATAATACTTATTTAATTTATTATAATACCGATCTTAAATATGACTTTTACCGGAGGTTTGGAAAAACCACGCATTTAAAACAAATGCGTGGTTTATTAAAACATTTAAACATGCCATTTAACGTAAGTATTATAATTCGAAACGAAATAAGCTTATATTATGAAGGTATTTCTTACCCGAAATGCAAGTATTGTGCGGCCGGTCGTCCTGGAATGGATATAATATCGTGATGTCGTTCTCTACTGATTTCAACAGTGGAGAATCACAACCTAAATCGTAAAAGGCTGTCGAGCCATCCGCATAACCGACCAGAATAATCTTATGACCTTTTTGCTGAAAAGAGAAATTAAACAACAGTTAATTGAACTGTAGTTCATTTCAAATTTTATATTTATTTTATTAATAATATGTTCTTTTACCTTGGACCAACTAATAGCAGTCGCTTGGTATTTTTTCCTGTCTTCGCGGCTACATAACCTTAATTCAACTGAAGGTTTAATTTTAATAATTTGAGGGTTTCTGAAATAAAGGTAATTCTTAGTAAAACTTAAATACATTCACTTCTGTCTGCATTAAACATGACAAAGCAATAGACAAATGAGAGCAGTGCTTACTTTGTCGTATAACTGGGATATGGTACTGACAGTATGTAGACAGAACCATTGGAACATGCCAGGGCCAGCAGGCCCAGCCTCGCCTCGGCTGTGTGATCTGCCTCCGCCTCGGCCTCTGATCCCGCCCCCGCCTCGTCCTCCGCCGCCGCGCAATGCGGCGGACAGTCGCGCGCGCCCGATGGACACCACTCCATAGCCCACACAGTGCCGTAATCAAGTGCTAGTCCAAGCACAAACTTAGGTTCACTAAAAACAAAAAAGATTATTAGGTAATTACAATAGAAGGGTGTCATCAAACGTCTTCAATTAAAAGATTTTAAAGTATCTCTTTTAAATATTCAAGAGCTTTTTTTATTTCGAATCGGGCTATCGTTTTATTTGACACTAGCTGTTGCTCGCGACTTCGTCCGCGTGAAATTACGAAATAATAAAAAATATAGCCTATGAGTAACATAACTTTTAAATGGTGAAAGAATTCTTGAAATCTGCCCAGCAGTTTTAAGTTATAATATTTCAATACATTAAAAAATACAAAAACACAAATAAGTGTAATAAGTGTATACCTTTGGAATTCTCCGAAGTCCCAGAGCTGTATGAGCGCAGGATGTTCTCGCAGCTGGTCAGCGGGCAGACGCGGGGCGTCGGGCGCGCCGGGGCCCGCCACCGCCAGGTAGCTGCGCTCCGCCGCCGCGCCCCGCGCAGCCCCGCCCCGCGCCGCCGCCCACGACACGCACCGTATGCTCCCGCCCACGAACATGCTTATTACTAAGTACATACATTCTTCATTACAATAATGTAACTTCAAAATTGGCCTTGACTGTTATGATTTTAACATTTTACAATTAAACGGGAATAGCCTAATAGTCAGGGGTACGGATTTCCGATCACGTTATCGAGGGTTCGAATGCCACCATTCGACTATCGTCTTAAACTATATCTTAGCACAAGCCTAAAGCTTAGTTGGAATGGTAAAAGAAATATCAGTGAATAAACAAAATCTACTAATAAGTTTATTTAAAAAAAATGGGAATATATTCACAAATATATCTGCAAAATGTAACAGACGTGACTATAGTTAAAATAGCAGGTGTGTAAATGTTTGTATTTCGTATAGCGTTAGATTTTTAAATAACTAAACAATACCTGTGTTATACTTGGCTTCGAAACGTTTGTACGTTGTCCACTCTTCATTGCCTATTTTCACTTTACACGATTCTTCTACGGTTGGCAAATATTTCGGTAAATCTTCGGTGTCCACTTCTTGGCGTCCTTTTGGTTTCCAATCGGGAAATAATTCATCTAACGTATAGTGCATATCGTGACTGAAAAAATTATAAAATAGCATTATAATTATCAACTACAAAACAAAAGACCAACTATACCCTAAAACAGTTTTTTTACTTACAAATCCAAAGCCGCTTGAGCAATGTAATTACTTGAACTTTTTAATTTAAATGGTATATGATGTGATACTTTTGGAGCTGAAACGAAAAGTTTAAATTTTGTTTTCAATTACATTTTTCTTTAATATAAATTAGTTCAATTATTTAAAGACTTACGTGTGTCGATACGTTTCTTCTTGTCTATGGCTTGCTCCTCCTCCATAGAGAGGTTGGAGTCGACGTCGCTGTCGGTGTCGGAGTGCGCGAACTGCAGGGAGGAGTCCGAGTCGCTGAGTGCGTCGGCCGCGCACACGTGGCCCTCCAACTCCTCCTCCACATCCGTGCCGAAGCTGCACGATCCACATTTATGTTTCAACTGAAATTAATACAATTACCATTCAAAATACACCAAGGAAAGTGTGGATCAAAACTTGATTAATAGAGCAAGAATTTAAGGTTTGACCATACAAGATATAAATTGCTTCAATTTAATTGTATCCCACAGCCAAGATACTTGTACAGTGTAAATAGACTTTCATAGACAAATTAAAGATTTTAAAAAAATATATATGTTCATACATGACAAATTCAATAAAATAGAAAACAAGATCATATCGTGCCTTTTTTTACTTACCTTGCTCTTATAATCTTCAATAACATTTTTCGCTCTGAAAATAAAAAAATAATATATTAAAAACTAAGTACACAAGGTTCATGACCCGATAGTCTTTATTGAATAAATCATTTTTGTAGTAGTCAATGCCAACACACGAAGTACAGTAAATAATGTAAGACAGTTACTTTTCTGCAGCCCGCCTGCGTCCCGGCGTGCCGCCCTCCTCCGCCTTCGAGTGCGTCAACTCCAAAGCTCGGGATTTCTTTTCCTTTAGATGTTCCTGCTCTCTATGAAACGCTAAATGCTGGTTCTTGTATATGCACAAATATTTACTGTTGCAAATGTCACAAACCGACTTGAAAGTTTCTATTTCCTGAAATACATTTATTTATTATAATTTTTATCCTGGATTTATGCTTTTTCTATATATTTATGAAAATAGTTTACCTCGTCAGTTTTGCCGCATGTAATTATGTGAGCGTAGAATCCTGCACACGACACGCGTGTTAATTTGCAGATTTTGCAAATTAAATTCTTTTCGATTTTTTTATACTCTTTTAGGTACTTTTCCACGGCATACGGATTCTTCAAATCCTGTAAATAAAAATTGTTAGAACACGTTGTACTGAAAATTATGTCGAAAAATGATAAACGTTTCTTCAAAGCTAGACAAATCAAAGCTAATATGAAAAGGTTGTAATTTTGTCGTTTGAATAAAAAATTTATACTGAAGCTGTAAAAATAACTTTTAAATACTAACATCTTGGCATTAACGAAGAGATTAAACAGTAAAACTTACAATCGGGTCTGAGCCGACAGTCCAGGCGATATTGTAATGAGTCTTCATAGCGTGGTTCTTCCATTCTTCTACTGGCATGGATTTTGAACAAACTGCACATTCCACTATACCACCTGAAATTATATATTATTACTAGCTGTTGCCCGCAACTTCGCCCACGCAATATTAAGATTAAAAAAAGTAGCCTATAACATGCCCGTCTATGTCAGCTACCCTTCAGTGAAAGTCCGGTCGAAATCGATTTACCCGTTTCGGAGCTTACCCGGAACAAACGCGGCTTGCGGACAGATAGACAGACAGACAGACAAAAAGTTTTTAAATGCGATTTTCGTTATCAGCAACGCAAATGCATCATCTTCCCGAAATCAGGAAATTTTCTTTTGATATTACAAACAGACACTCCAATTTTATTATATGTATGTATAGATAAAAACATGATCTAATTTTTAATACAAAAAGATATCAGTATCACAATTACCTTGGATGATATCACTACAATTTCGTATATGATCCAAAAACGATTTGACATATTTACGTTTGGCGTCACAAATATTACACGTCAGACCATTCTGTAGTCTTGACAATTCATACAAATGCGCGTGCACTTGTTCTTGATTCTCCAAATCCTGGAAAATTAAACATTTTATCATTTTAATTGTTTAAAAGAATATAATAAAAATGATATTGAAATAATAATTCAATCTGTGCCAATATTATAAAGAAGAAAGATTTGTATTTTTGTATGTATTGGAATAACTCAAAAACTACTGGGTCGATTTTAAAAATTCTTTCACCATTAAAAAGCTACGTTATCAGGGATTAACATAGGCTATATTTTTATTCTTTTTTTTTAATTTCACGGGGATGAAATCGCGAGCAACACTTGTGCAATATAAAACTTCTGTTTTTATCACTAAGAAAACATAATTTAATTTATGAGTAGTGTACTTACTAGAGGCGTCTCCCCTTCTGCCCAGGCTAGATAATTGTGTTGCTTTTGTATATGATTGATCCACTCCTTCCTTGCGACCTCGCTGCGACAAACTCCGCATATCGCATTTCCCTCGTACACAAACTGACTAGCCTCAATATTGTTAGCCTTCGTACTCACTTCTTCTCTAACTTTCGTAGTATAATTTGGAATGAACGTTTCATCCGATTCCTTCTTCGTTACAGAATTATTAGCATCCACAGTAAATGGCTAGAATAGTGAAATATACATAAGTCTATTCATGCTCAAGAAACTTAAATAGCTTTGACAAATATATTATTACGTTAATTTTGAAAACACTGGCCGAAAATTAAAGACATAAAAAATATGTAATAAATGGTATTACATATATTTTATATCTTTAACTGATAAAGGTGATTTTATTTATGAGAGCCTATTTTCAAATAATTACTAACAGCCTTACAAATAAACGCGGTATAAAGTTAAACTTAGGAATAAACTGAGTATAAGCAAATATTAGTACAAATTGTAACTTTAACTTTATACTACGTTTATTTGTTAGGCTGTTAGTGAATTAATCTGAGAACCAATTTTTGAACACTTACGCTGTTTGAGTTTCTGCATTGTTGTACATGCGCTAGATACGATTTGACGTACAAACGCATGAGACCACATTTATTACAATAAAGGCCGCCTGCGTATTTGCTGACGGCGTTTAAATGTGCTTTAATTTGTTTATAATTGTTTATATCCTGAAAATTACAAAACATTAAATTATTCTTTCTGCTTGACTCCTAAGATAATGCAATTTAAAACAGCCTATAATCGTAATTTGGCACTCGAGCGAAAAAAAAGAAGTTTTAAATGAGATCCGTAGTTTCTTTTATAATTATTATATAGATTGTACTTACTAGAGGTATTTTTCCTTTAACATGTGCTATATAATTGTGTTCCGTGCGTATGTGGTGTACCCACTGGTTGCCGTACACTTCCCTGTGGCACACGCCGCACACCACAGTGCCAGGGAACTCCACTTGGGACTCTTTGTCCTCTTCCGTGGCTACGCTCGCTACCGAATCTCGTCCACTTCCTACCCTCGTGTCTGTTGATACTCTCTGTAGAGAAAAAAAACTTGATATATCTAATGTAATTTGGAAAATGTTTTTTTTTTATAAGTTTTTAAAGGTAATCTAGTTTGATTGCAATTTAGTCATTTAAATTAGTAAAAATTGTGGTATTGGAAATAAAAGACGTATAAAGACCAAGAAGTATAATCCAACTGAACATAAAATGCACACAACTGTATTGACATTTTTGTAATAAAAGTTCATAAAGAACATTTTTCTGTGTTAAAACTATTTTCTTATAGGATATGTTTAATGTTCACCTCGCTGACGGCGCAATTCTTTATGTGTTTCATATACGATTTGACAAATTTACGAGATTCACCGCATTTATTACAAACAAGTTCTCTGACATATCGTCGTACTGTATTTAGATGTGTTCGTATTTCCTCTTCATCATCTAAGATCTGTAATCATATAAATATCACACTATTATTTTTAAACTATAGAAGGTTTGTTAGAGCTATCCAACACGAGCGATTATCGACGGCGCAATAAAACCGCGCCGCTCGTGTGGCATCTCTCTATGTAACACCATACAACTTACCAACGGCGGTTTCCCTTCTATCGTGGCCATATAATCATGTTCTTTATGAATGTGATTGATCCATTCCTCTCCGCGCACCTCGCGGCCGCAGACGCCGCACCGGACTGTGCCATTCGGTACAAATGATTCCTCTTCAACTTCCATATCTGACCCACTGTCACTTATCTGTTAATTACATTGATTTAATGAATACTTTGCTATAATACTAATCATATTAATACTGTAATTGCGAAAGTTTAGATTGATGGATGGATGTATGGATGGATGTGTTAGAATTTGTAGCCTAAACGGCTAAACGGATCTCAATTAAATTTGACATAGATGTAGATGATAGTCTGAAAGAAACACGTAGACTGGTTATTTTGTTTTCTAATTAAATGTAGACGGAGTCTCGGTCGAAAATTCGTTTTTAAACACATATAGGTTAAAGTAGACTCACCTCTGCGCCATCGCATTGCTGAAGGTGCTTTAGAAAGGCTCTGACGGATTTGTGGCCCTCCCCGCAGTTGCTGCAAATTAGTTGGTCCACATACTTCCTCAACGCACTTAAATGCTTCCGTACTTGTTCTTCATCATCTACATCCTAAAATCATTAATAATACAATAACTATTATAACATTTTACTCATAATTTGACATCTATACACATTTTATGAAGAGGAAAGGTTTGTGTTTTTGTAAATATTGAAATATCTCAAAAACAATTGAGAAGTTTTTAAAATAATCTTTCACCTATAAAAAACTGCATTAAATTTATTCAATTTCTTATTCGCGTTTTAAGCTATACGCACCAGGCGTTTTAGATCTGGTTTCGCATTCAACGTGTTAAAGTAACAGCCGTTATATCTTCAACACTTCATTTTTTTAATAAAAAGCCGTACACTTACGTCAACTTTAGGCTATATATTTTCACGCCATTAAACTTAGGTGGTAAATATTTTGGATGAAAACCCTAATGTGGGAAAGAGACCATAAGTTGCTGCCAACATCAAGAAAGAAAGATTGCCAAGGTTTGTCATGTCATGTCATTTTGACATTTGCTATTGATAATTTGACAAATGTAAACAATAAAATAAAGTTTTTATAATTTGACGCGGATGAATCCGCACGCGAACAGCTAGCATTGTATACATACTAAGGGCGGTTTCCCTGCGACCCTCGCCAAGTAGTCGTGTTTGAGTCGTATGTGCAGTATCCACTGGCTGCCGGCCACCTGCTGCAGGCACGCGCCGCACTGCACCGCCGCGCTGTGCACGAACTCGTTCTCCCCCTGCTCCACGTTGTCTGGACTACCCGGCACTGCTTCCTCCTGCAAATATTTAGTCATTCACATTCCAGTTACACAGCAAAGTATGTAACTAAAAGTATTACAAACAATAAAACAGTTTATAATGCAAGCATTGTAAGTAAACTTTATGAGCAAATTGTATATATTTATTTTTAAATATAATATTAGGAAATAATAGTTCAAAATCTATACTATTATTATTAAGAAGAAAGATTTGTATTTTTGTATGTGTTGATGGGATTTTATCTGGATGTGGGCTGCCCAGGACCGGGCATCGTGGCAATCGATGGGGGAGGTCTACGTTCAGTGGACAACCTAAGGCTGTTAATGATGATGATGATGATGATGTGTTGAAATAACTCAAAAGCTACTGGGGCGATTACAAAAAATATTTCACCAATAGAAAGCTACATTATCGCTAAGTAACACAGGCTTTATTTTAAAATTTTACGTGGACGAAGTCACGAGCATCAGCTAGTGTTTACTAAAGAACCTTCACTTTCTTGCTTACAAAAACCTTTATATTCCAAATCACATTTTACATGATGAACATTATTTATGTATACTTATCTCCTTCATTTAGGTATTGTTTACTAACCTTGGTTTCACCGCATTTGCTAACATGTTGTAAATAAAACTTCGCTAACTTCCGAGGTAGACCACACTTTGCGCAGATCAATGCTCCAGTATGCTTTATAAGTAGTTTTAGGTAAGTGTTGATAAATTCTTTATCTTCAGGGTACTAGAAATAAACACAACAACAAACCATTAACAATAATTTACATTAAAAAAGATCGAACATTCTTTTTAAACAAAGGGTACAGCTGACTATTTTTATAAATACTTTGATAAATAGAGTTACAATAAATATAAAACAATTGATGTACAATATATTTGTAAAATTATATGCGATCTATAATATTGTTTTGGTATAAATAAATAAATAGTCAGAGAAGATATGTAACTATTTCCATCGCTTGTATCGATTTGTGTATACTAACTAGAGGAGTCCTCCCCTCCACCCAGGCGATGTAGTTGTGTTCCTCCTGTATGTGCTGCAGCCAGCGCGCGCCCGCCAGCTCCGCCGCGCACACTCCGCACTTCACTTTGTCACGATAATTTATGCAATCGTCCAAATATGTTGAATTTATATCATTTTCCATCATTTGAGACACATTCAATTGATCGATTAAGGCAGCCTGGAATACACAAAAAAATATTACTAATATCATAGACAACAATTAGGTAAACTCACACTTTTATAAAAAATGAAACGTAAAATGGGACACCAACTGCCCCGGTGGGTAAAGCTATAATGTCATTTTAAAACAGTCCTAATTCACATCGCAATAACGTCGTAAATCATTTGTTACAGAACTGTTAGACGACGATAACGTTAAAAATATGTTAAATGTAAAATAGAGCATGAACCATCGATATAAAGCATAATTTATCCTGACGTAAATTAAAAATAGGTAACATCTCAAGAAAATTTGAACAAAAATAGAATTAATAATATATATATAGTAACTTTCAAATTGATATGATAAACGGAGTCAAATTTAATTGACAATTTTTAAAGTAATTAAAATAGAAAACACTAGCTCACCTTGCTGCCATCGCACTCCTTGACATGCTGCATGTAGGCTTTACCGTATTTACGATAAAGTCCACATTTACCGCATATCAATACTCCAGCTTTTCTTGCGACGTTGTTTAAATACTGCCATGTTTCCTCTTCTGAATCGAAATTCTTTAAATAACAACAAAAATATTGTAAATGCGAAAGTTTAGATGGATGGATAGATAGATGGATGTTTGTTAGAGTTTGTAACCTAAACGGCTGAACGGGTTCCGATGAAATTTTGTAGAGATGTAGAGGATAGTCTGGAAGAACACATAGGCTACTCACACATTTTTTTTTAATTTCCCCCGGACGGAGTCGCGGGCGACAACTAGTAACAACATATTAAATTGGTTACCACATTCTATGGTATTTCATCAATTTATTTATATTATTAAATTCAAGTACAAATTGTAGATGTAATTAATAGAACAAATATATTAAGTACTCACAAGAGGCTGTTCTTCTTGTAACCAAGCGATATAATTATGTTCTTTTTGTATGTGTTGTAACCACTGCGCTCCGTTCACATGCTCTCTGCACACCCCGCACTGCACAGTGCCGCTGTATTCCAACCTCACTGTCTCACAAATTGAATTATCTAACTGTGCTTCAATATTCTTAGTTGATACATTCATTTTCTTCTGAAAAAATATTAGTTTAAATGTAAAACATGCATTATAATAACATACGTTTTCTTACTATTGAATGGGTAGGATTATTATATAGCTTTATCAAATTTCTTACCGTAGTACTGTGACATTCTTTTATATGCTCCATGAAGTTTTTAATGATTTTTCGCTTCATTCCGCATTTAGCACAAGTAAGACGTCCGGTGATTGATCTGATTCCCTGTAAATGTTTCTTGACTGCATCGTCATTTGATAAATCCTGAAACACAAAAAAACCATCTCAAATTACTAATTATACGATTTAGAACTGGAAATAATACACCTCACAAACAACAATGGTCATTTTTAATTAACGTTAGCAACTAGCTTGTACTAAAATGCTAAAATGCACATATGTAATGCTATTTCAATATTCTTTAGTTACTTACTAGTGGTGGAACTCCGCGTATTTTAGCTAAATAATTATGTTCTTTATGTATGTGGTCCAACCATTCAGTGCCCGCTACTTTCTGAGAACAAACACCACATTCCACAGAATCGCTGAGGACCAGAGAAATGTCATCTTCTTGCGTTTGGTTTACATCGTCGCTTGAGTCGACAACCACTGAATCATTTTGGCATTTATTTACCTAAAACACAATAAAACCATCAACTCCCTGTCTCTTAAATAATCTATCATTTGTCATATTTGTCATTACTCCTATATCATCACCAACCAAATATTTAATACTCACTATATTTCCTTTGCATTTACTAATATGTTTCATAAAACTTTTGGGATACTGACGGACTAAGGTACATTTACCGCACACCAGTCCTCCAGTTCTGTCTACAACATTTAGTAAACACATATAAATTTGGTTTTCATCGTTTAGATCCTGAAATTTTGACATATAATTATAAAAAAAAACACTCACATATGCACTTTAAATTGATATCGTTTTTTAAGTTGTTTTGTGTTTTTATGGTGAAATTATAAAACATATTTACTGCATTACAAAAACATACAATATATTTTTAAATACATTAATTCGAAACACATTTTGTGATTACCATATTTATTTTTATAACATACTTACTAATTCTGGGTCTCCATCCTTCCAAGCTAAATAATTATGTTCTTTTTGTATATGATCATTCCAGTTGTTGGAACTCATTTCTATTTTACAAACTCCGCATTTTACTAGCTCCGAAATTATTTCTTTTTCATCGTCATGTTCGAATTTTATGACATTCTAGAAATAAATATTTACAAATTAATAATTATATTTTTATTATAATGCTATTTACAAATACTGACACAACGATAATAACAAATAAATAGAAATAGTATAAATGTTTTTTTTTATTTTATATAAAAAAGCCAGCCGGACGGAGACAAAATAACTTTAAAAAGAAAATTTAAATTAACAATTACCGTTATGCATATTTTCAAATGTGACAAAAATTTTTTCAAATCTCTCACTTTTTGGCCACAAAAAGTACAATACAAGCCACAGTCTTCTGTCAAGGTTTTGGACAATTTTTGTATTAACTCTTTATCATCTAGGTTCTGGAAGAATAATAGAAGAATACCATTACATTGTGACTATTAGGAACTAATATAATTTTAAATCCTAAAGCATTTTCAAAAATGTCAACTTAGCAATGAATGGCAAATCAACCGATATTTTTATCTTTTATCCAAATGGGTGTGTAGAATATTTTCTGTCTATTATGATCTGCTTTATAATGGAGTTTGACTTACTATTATACTGGAGCCTTTTTTCCAACCTATATGACAATGATTTTCATACAAATGGCTGTTCCAATCGACTTCAGGTACTTCTTTGCCGCAAACCGCGCATTTAACACATGAGCTTATTTTTTTAGCAACTGGGACATTACGATTATACGCTTCAGTACTTTGTAGAGAAGTCCCTTCATCTTCAGTTATTGTTCTTTTTCGTTTCTAAAAATTTGAATCAAAAAAATATTATTTGTTACATTTGAAAAAGGCATCTAAGGCAATTTGTATCAGACCGTGGCCCGACTTAGACTAGTTAACATCAATAATGTATTTTAGTTTAAACGATTTATTTATTTAATGTAATTTAACAGATAGAGCGATAGAAGGGTAATAATAGGGTACTGTACGAAATTGTTCATACTCGACGTGCGCAATTAAAACGTATAACCAAAAAAATCTCAATTACTTAATTATTTTCTGATCCTAACAAAACATCATGTTTTATAATGAAATCATTTCATTTTAGTACTATAAAAACTGTCAAGTAGTTGTGAGTTATACTAGCAGCTCACCTTGCTATCGTCGCACTCTTTGATATGCTTCATGTAAGTTTTACCGTGTTTACGATATTTAACGCATTTAACGCATAACGAATCGCCGACGGAATGATTTATCTGAAATACAAAAATCATTATACCCTGTCTTTATTCTACTCTCTGTTCTATCCTCAAAAAGGATCTTTCTTTCGTCATGTCTATCGTCCGAGCTTTCTTAGGGTTAACACCCAATCGCCTCAGCATCAACGGATATACAAGGACTGGAGCAATGCGCGTTAACCTTGAATCGCTATTTGAGATAAACGTTTATAATAAATAATTTAAACTCACTCTACTTCCGTCGCATTTTTTAATATGTTTTATAAAACTTTTAGTAAAGTGCCGGACCAAATCACATTTACCGCACACCAGTCTTCCAATATCGTTTAAAATATTTTGTAAATGAATTTGTATTTTCCATCCGTCGTCTAGATTCTGAAAATATGACAAAAAATATGTTTACACATATACCGTTGTACATTCAAACAAAGATGTCTAGCTGCTATTGGTGGTTTTGTCAGAGAATTTTGTAAAACCTACATCTGCATCGAAAATGGCATAAAAGGAAGACACTAGTAAGATATCATAAGTTAGTTTAATATATGGACACAATCGGGCCATTTGGGACGGGCCAGATAATTTGTCGTTCTATGGGCTCTTCAAATTAGGTGTAGTTTCTATTAACATCATTTTTTAATCGGGAGATGGCGTTGTATCTTATTATTGAACTCCCTTATTTTGCGCAATTTGTAACACTGAATAAAATATAATAGTCTTATATATATGATTTAAAAAAAATTAAGATAAGTTTTCTAAGAATACAGTAATTTAGAAAAATGTTTTATTTAGGTATAACAACAAAAAAGTATAGAAGAAGCAATAAATTTCACACTCGACATATTTTAACTATGGTAAGATGTATTTTCTTTCTAATACACTTCTTTCTAATCCATACATCTGTTAAAATTGAAGTGTCTGTTAGTTTAATTGAAAAAAAATCATATTTCGCGATCATGATGCATTTGCCCTGTTGATATAACTTTTTTCATTCCGCGCTTAGAAATCGCAGGCAAATGCTAATTATTAATATTTTGTTGATATTATAAAAACATATTTGCTGTATAACGAAAATATACTGTTTGTTTAACATTGTATAACAATTTACAACACATTTTGTGATTGTCACATCTATTCTTATTACTTATCTTACTTACTAATTCTGGGTCTCCATCCTTCCAAGCTAAATAATTATGTTCTTTTTGTATGTGATCATTCCAGTTGTTAGAACTTATTTCCATTTTACAAACTCCGCATTTTACTAGCTCCGATTTTATTTTAGTGTTTACATTCTCGTTGGAATTTGTATCAATGAATATTTTCTGAAAAATAATAGTGTCTCATTAAATTATCGGAAAACATATTTAAAATTTGAAATAGAAAAATAAAATTAATAACTACCGTTATGCATTTTTTAAAATGTGCCAACATTCTGTTCAAATTTCTCCCTTTTTGGCCACAAAAAGTACAATACACACTTTTGAGCTTTTCCAAGGTTTCGGACAATTTTTTAATCAATTCATCATCACGTAGATCCTGAAAGACATATTTATTGTGTTATATACACTTTGGAACTGTTAATATTTTAAATATTATGCAATTAAAAGTTAATTTAGGTATGTATGGCAGTTCGGTATAAAAATAATGGCTATGTTTTGATTTGACTGGTTGATGTTCTTTTTCCATTCTGTTGTAATCTGATATTGCTCCTGCAATGTAATACTTACTATTATACTGGAACCTTCTTTCCACGCTATATAACAATGTTCTTCATACAAATGGCTGTCCCAATCGACTTCAGCTATTACTTTGCGGCAAACCGCGCATTTAACACATGAGATATTTTTTAAACCATTATAATTCGCTTCGATACTGTGCAAAAGTATTCCTTCCTCTTCTTGGTTCGGTGTCCTTTTTCGTTTCTAAAAGAAATTATTTAGTGACATAATTTTTCTTACATATGACAAAAAACACACATCCATATGAAGGTTAAAAATTAAAGATTGAGTAGACCTTGAGAGATCTTTTGTCTTTTGCAGCGTTTTTTCAGGGTAAGGTCTCTTTAGGCTAATCAATGAAAATTCCATTAAAGTGATAGCTAAAAGTAATGTAAACTAATGTTTATTACCTTTGTATATGCTTCAGATGTCTCTCCAACTTCCTCTGCAGTACTAATTCTTCTGTACTCATTTCTACGTGTTTCTTTTATAAAGAGCTCTTGTTCTTCTGGATCACTCTGAAAGAAAAATCTTTTTTACATAAAATGTATTGATTTCCTTTTTATGGAAACTGATTAATTTGTATCACAATTGAGTATGTAGTCATGTAAAACATTATACAACTATAAAATAAGTAGACAATTTGTAGGCCCTTTTACTTTTTCTAAAAATCTGAACTGATAAATAAAAATTTAAATATGTTATTGTACATTAGAATAAATTATGATGTAAACTTGTTTAGGATACCTACTTGGTCTAATAAATCATCATCATCAAAAATTTCTTCCTTCACCTCCGTGGAAAATGAATATAAATCATCACTTTTGATATCATCATTTATAATCTCATCATAAAGGTTTACATATGTTTCACTTGAAAATAGTGTTTGATCCTCATTGAATTGATCAGATATATCATTTTTTGAAATTGATGAAAGTTCTGAGCAGCAAACATCACTCAAATTGATTTGGACATCATTGCCATAAGTATCATCTTCAGTAAATGTTTCTTCATTGCTAGCATTCTTTTCACTGAAAGTCTCAAAACTTGAAGAAGCAATTTGTACTGTATTTTTGGGCAAAAAGTGAAAATGCACACACTCACTCTCATCATCATCAAAGTGCAATCTACCAAATTCATTACAAGGGGAAACTTGTTTGGTAACACAAGTAACATCAATATTATTAAAATCGGTGCATTTATCTACAATTTCATAGGTTTTTGCAGTCAATTCATTATTAAGTATCACTTCACCTGGTTTACTGTTAAATTCATTTCTGGCCTGTCTGTTTAGATAAGTTCTTAAAATCATATCAGTTTGTAATCGTTCACCCTCAATTCTTCCACCGGGTTTCTCAACACCTTGTATACATAATTTAGATTTAGTTGTTAAATGATGTGATGACAATTTTACTTTTTCCAGTAAACTCTCATTCATATAATCAGCTTTTTTTATCACACTGTCGCGCCAACTAACATCCATGGATTGTTTATCACTAGCAGAATTATTGGACTCATGCAAATTTTCTGAAATGTTATTATTTTTTTCTGTGCAAATTTCTTCATCATCAACTTCATCTATTTCAATTTTGTATACATCAGTTAATGTATTATCAGACATTTGTGACACCACACTAGTGGAGGAAGTTGGCATCTCATCACTCATATCAATATCAACTGTTTTATTTTCAGTGCATGTTGCAAGATTTGATTCTTCTCTTATATTATCCACTTCATCAATGACACAATAAACTTCAGTTACGTCTTTGGCTTCTGGTTTCTTATCGGTATTTGGTACTAAACCATCGGCAGCATCAATATCAGGATAGTTCTTAAAGTTGTTTTTAGTCACATCATTCTCTTCTGTATGCATAGAACAAGCCAAGTCATCTGTTTTTAACATTTTTTTACTTTCCAATTGCGGCTCCATTGATATTGAATTTTCTGTTTTGTCACTTGTTACATTATCAAATATTGAAGTACTTTTGGGAATCCTTTCTATGGGTGTATTTATTTTAAATGGAATAAAAGCATTTCTGGGTGCAGGGCAAATTTTTAGTGTCTTAAATGTTTCATCACTTACATGTTTCACAACTTCATGTGATATTATATTTATTTTACTTTTCTTACCATTATTAGAATTTAGGTGACTAGATTGTGGGTTTAATGAATTAAATTCAACAATTTCTATACTTTGCTTATTATTACATACATTACTCTTTTTTTGGTATTTAATATCCGAGTTGTTTTCAGCACTAGATTGTATTTGAATATAGGTATTTTTTTCTATTACTTTTGTATTTTGCTCTAAATTGATGTTTATAGTGTTTTGATCAATGTTAGATGTTGACACATCATTATTTGGAATAATGTATTCTTGTTTCTGTTTTGGAATGTCATTAGAAGATAAAATCGGAGGGCTCAACTGAACTAATTTTTCAGATCCAAGTCCAGTAACTTCTTTAGCTACATCATGTAACTGTTCAGAATTGATTTTCGATTTTTCACCACTTTGTAAGTTGTTGGGCTCAAAATTATCTGGAAACATTTAAAAATAAATTAATGAAGCTTCTAGAGCTCCCAATAATACATGAAATTCATTCATAAATAATGTATCCATTGTAGAAAATATGTACTGAAAAAAATATTAAAAACCACTGTTAACAGAAGACAAATAGGGAATCTAAATCATAAAAAATTAAGTAGGTAATTTTACATAAATACCATACTGTAATTGTAAAAACTACAGTTATAGAATTTGCATATTTTATAATAATTATTGTAAATAGTTTTACCTTTGACTACAGGATAATATGATGTATTTTGGATATTTCCTAAATTAATACCTAACTCTTGTAAAAGATTGGGTGGCAGAACAAGTACTTCTTGTTCATTTTTTCCTAAAGAATTTTCACAGTCTTTAGACTGCTTAAATCTTTTAACTGAGTTATTATCCATCATCATAAAATTTGTTTTATACATGCACTATGAAGACACATCATAATTTTTATAACAGGACACTGAAAAATTGACAACAATCAAAAAAGCAAAAAAAAAAAAAGTATTATCAACCAAGGATTAGAACCAAGACCACTTGAAGCTGTGCAAAATATAAGCAATATGAAACAGAGCCAGATGGTCATTCACCTAGCAGATGAATAAACTGTATTATTTGAAAAAATAAAATGAAATTATAAAAAAAATAATACAAGCTAAAAATAACTAAAAATGCAAATAAAAGTAAGACATTGAATTTACAAAACCATTCTAATTTTATTTTTGCCAATAAGGAAGATGCAAATGAAAGTTTGAAAAATAAATACAACACCAATTAAAAAAAATATGACGACACTGGAATCGAACCATAGTCGATCGAGCTAACACGTGGTAGTAATACTACTATGCAACTATTCCAAAAATGCTGAAATACTACAATCTTGACATCATTTATGTCGAGATTGATACTTTAGTTAGCACAATTATTTGCTTACACCGTAAATGCACTTACATGTTATTGATAATTGTAGATCAATATTTTGTAATGAAAAACTAAAACTCGTTGTTTATCTCTGTTATGACCTACAGTGACGTATTGGGGATGCTCGTAGAATTATAAGTAACACTATTTGCGTGAATTTCACAAGTAACTGTTTATTTTTTTATTACAATTTTTTTATTACAATTTTATATTTAATTATTACAAGATTCATAGGTTAGATTTTTTCACTACTGACATAACCAAAGAGTAAACAATATTTTTTAAAAAGTAGGAACTTCAAAGAGTACATGTGGAAATGGTACCTTCGTAATTTATTTTCAATAATTTAACAACAAAATATTCAGCGTGAATATGCCTAGATAAAATATAAGTAAAAGCAAAGTATCATTACGATATAAGTTACCTTTATGAATTTATTTGCAGCTAGTTTTTTGGCAGAACGTCTTTTGCAGTTGCGGATTTTCGTTTCAATTACAGGAACTAAAAAATTAACAGTTGACGTTTAATGTCAATTTTTATATAATGTCAAGCTATTTGTCAACAATTGTCAAATAAAATTATGAGAAATACAATAACTGTCATAAATATTCAAAATAATTTATCTGCTCTAGTCTTGATCTTGGTACGAAAATACATGCCTACAATCTAAATTCATAAAAAATGATTTACCCTTAAATATTATGTTGGATATTCCGTTGAAAATATCTTTGGTATCTGAATAAACCAACACAAAAGAAACGTTCCAGCTTTTATAACCTTATATCTAACCTCTACGAGTTATAAGTACTCGTTTGGACGATTAAATATACGGATTAAACATGGTATTCTACTTTACTAGCAGCGTAGTGGCTCCACCAGTAACATTGTTCATGGGTGCTGATAAACATGAAAGTAAGTGTTTCTTAAATATATAATATCCATAATTCCTATTTATCAACGAGAAAGTGATCTAAGTAGAATTTATAACCATTGTATATCTTTGTCTTGAATATTTCGTGGAAATTACAAAAAGTGATATGTTTTTCATTAAATTAAGTGTAATACTAAATTATTCACAGTACCCCCTTCCCCAAGTTGAGAAAGTATTTTATTTTAAATGAAAATGAATAACTATTTCAGACGAAGAATTAATTAAGTGGGGTTGGCCTGAAGATGTTTGGTTTCATGTTGATAAAGTATCATCAGCCCATGTTTATCTACGTTTAGCACCGGTAAGTTAAATATGCCTACATTTTTGTTTCCATTCTATAAAAATAAATTATTCCTATTCTACATAAAGAATTTGTTTGTAACCAAATGTTTCTATAATCAGATTGAAAAATATAAAGTATCTTCCTGTCAAAGGGTTAGCTGTACCACATTTTTCTCCTTGTATTTCTTACTTTATAGCCTAGTTACCCTTTACTTAAGGTAGACTCTGTACCCCTTAGTGGGGACATTTAGAGTGATGGTGATAATAATTTCTGATTTATTGACTGACTGGTTGATGATTATTTCGTTCAAAGTATTGAATATATGATTATCATTTATAACAATTAAATAAAACTCATAAATGTTTCAGGGTCAAACAATAGATGACATCCCAAATTCTGTTTTGGATGATGCATGTCAATTAGTAAAGGCCAATTCTATAATGGGCAACAAAATGAATGACATAGATATAGTATATACCATGTGGTCAAACCTTAAAAAAACACCAAGTATGGACGTAAGTGTAGTAAAAGATTAATAAACCTCTGTAACACTGCAAACTATGAATGACACTTTACTAGTCTAGAATGTAAATACTTTGAGAAATAAAAGTACCTGAAAAATAAAATACCTTAATTTTGCAGGTGGGTCAAGTAGCATTTCATAGAGATAAAGATGTACGGAAAGTGAAAGTTGCTAAAAGATCTAATGAAATTGTAAATAGATTACAAAAGACGAAAAAAGAAGCATTTCCCGATTTTAGACAGGAAAGAGAAAATAGAGACAAGTCGGAGAGAGAGGACAAAAAGAAAGTGCTAAGGGAAAAAAAGGAAAAGGAAAAAGATGAGGAAAAACGCAAAAAGGAAGAGCAAGAATTAAGAAGTTATGCAACCCTAATGCGAACAGAGAATATGACTACTAACTATGATGGTAATGACTCAGATGAGTTTATGTAAAGTTGTTTAATATGTATTAAATTATAAATCTTTAAATTACATTTGATTGTGTTATAATGTGCTCTCATAAGAAAAGTCCTGTTAATTTATTGGTTTGCTTTAAGTACTCTCTATTATCACACAAAAGGTATGGATTCTTAAAAAAATGTGAAACATCACTAATGGGGGTATTAAATATCATTTTTTTTCTGAATCATATATTAATATTACATTGTACTCAAAATATGTGATTACTAGCTTTCGCCCGCGACTCCGTCCGCGTGGCATTAAAAAAAACAAAAGTGAGTAGCCTATATGTTCTTCCAGACTATATTTTACATCCATTGCAAATTTCATCAAGATCCATTCAGCCACTTAGGCTACAAACTCTAACAAACATCCATCCATCCATCTAAACTTTCTCATTTATGATATTAGTAAGAAGTAAGATAGATATACAGTGGAGGGCTAATCTAAAACCTCACCACATATCACCAGGGAATTACTAAGTAGCTAATAACTACACATGATTAATCGACGACACCTTAGTCAGCATGTATCATAAAGATGTCTTACTTCTTACTATTATTATAAATGCGAAAGTTTAGATGGATAGATGGATAGATGGATGTATGTTAGAGTTTGTAGTCTAAACTGCTGAACATGTCTTGATGAAATTTGGCATTAATGTAGAGGATAGTCAGGAAGAATACATAGGCTACTTACTTTTAATTTTTACTCCACATGGTCGAAAGCTAGTATTTAAAAAAAAAATATTTAGTCCAATAAATTTATTCCAACAGATTGTAATGAATTCATAATCCAATTTGGAAAATTTAAATCAGGATAAACCTCCTTCATAAATGCTTTCACAAACTGAATAAATGTTCCATTAATAATATTTTCTCGCATTGTTCTCATCAACCGCATCTGAAATATATTTGACATTTAAGTCATACCGCATATATTTTCTAAGTAAACTTTTAACAGGGAAGTATTCTATAACTTTGTCTACTGGAGCTAAAATAACTATGAACAATAAAATGTAATACTGTTAGTAAAGAAATAAATTACCTGGTATGCAATATTATGTACTGAAATCAAATGGCAAGCCACGGTTTCAACTGACACTATACAATGTAAGTATGCTCTTGTATAATTCTTACATGTTGAGCAAGTACAATCCTTATCAATTGGATTGAGGTCAGTCAAATACTTCTTATGTCTCAAATTAAGCTGGCCCTTATTGACTAGAGCACAACCAAATCTCTGTAATATAAAAAAGAAAAATAATGACAATTAAATTAGCTCCAATTAATTTCATAAGTGAATACTTACAGCAGTTCTTGTTGGAAAAACACAGTCAAACATATCAATGCCCAGAGCAACACATACAACCAAGTCAACAGCCAAGCCCACACCCATTAAGTAACGGGGTCTATTTCTATCCAATACCTCAGTACCCAAACTGACCATTGGCCAGAAATCATCTTTTGCTTCACCACCACTGTAAAAAATGAAAGTGTTAAGACACAATTTTAATATTTAATGTCATAACTACAAGTAAGGTAATTAGCATATAGCAAAATTTTTGTTGTCTTTTTCAATGGGGATCCATTTCCCATCACATAAATATGTGATTGCAAATTTTCAATGCTATATAATAAATTGTATTAAAATAATTTCAGAAATCCCGGATTAACTTGGCTTTTAAATTTTTTGTAATAAAATAAATTCACACCTAAGTCCTCCTATTGCAAATCCATTAACATTTTTGGTCATGTGATCTTGTGCACTTTTACGTCGCAACTCGCTATTTAACAAACCCTGGACGATTGGAAATATACTTTGTTCATCTGGTCTTTTGTGTGCTTTTAGACATCTATCAAGCCAACGACTTGTTCTCTCTGTAGCCTCTTTAATACGGTCATAATCTTGGAATGTTGTTTGAACCACATCATCTAGTTGCATTATAATATCTGCACCTATTGACATAAAAAAAGCTTATTAAAAACTTTGGTCATCAAAATTTAAGGTCAAGTATGAACGTTTAACGCAAAAGTATAAAATGTAGATTATTACCTATACAATTTTGAATCTCAATTGACTTTTCTGGCGTCAACATTATTTCCGATCCATCATATGGAGATTTAAACTTAACACCCTCTTCTTTAATTTCCGCTAGTTTTAGTAACGAAACCATTTGAAAACCTCCTGAATCAGTTAAAAGTGCCTTATTCCAACCCATGAATTTGTGAAGGCCTCCAGCTTTTTCAAGAACCTGGGTACCAGGACGATTACCTAAATGATATGTGTTACCTAGAATTATTTCGCAATCTAAAGCCAATAACTGATCAGGTAATAAACCCTTCATTGTACCCTGGAACAATTTGGTAGTTAAAATTAATGTGTATAATTCGTTACTAAAATATTGAAGAAATATACTTTAAGGTAAGTATTATAGACCTGGGTTCCAACTGGCATAAATACAGGTGTTCGGACATCACAGTGCGGTAATTTCATTAAACCGGCGCGAGCTTTAGTTATTCCACATTCAGCTTGCACAGTAAAAGTTAAAGCCATTTTGTATCGGTATTAATGCAAACAATTCATTTAGATTATATCTAAGATAGATTTTTTACAATTATCCCCTGATGAACAACAATAACAATTAACATAAAATCTAACCTATTAAAAAATTATTCAAGGCCGAAGTGTTTACAAAATCCATAGACCACAAGCACAGAACACATTTTCTCTTCCAGTGATAATGGCCATTGGTGATAAGCTGATAAGTGAACTATTATGTTATGCCTGCTTTACATTACGATATTGGCGCTGAAATGGATGGATTGATTTGTCGATAGTGTTTACATGATAAGTCTTGTCCAGGGTAAGTTGGCTAATCGGCAAAACTTCAGTGATTGTTCGTGAAAGCGGTTAAAACTACTTTTTAAGATTCAATAATTTCTAACCCTAAAATCCCTTGGTGAACTGTGATACGCACTGGCACATGTAAAAACATTTACATTTTCCCAGAATTCGATCGCCACTGGATTACTGAACTGCCATAATGTAAACTAGGCTTTATTTTACTATTAAGCATAGATAAAAAAATCAAAGACCGATAGAGTAACTGCGACTACATGACAAATGACAGTTATCATTTATTTGTCAATGTCAAAACTATAAATTGTATTAAAATTGTTGTTGAATTTGGGGCTAAAACAAAGAAAAAGAAATATTTCATATTTTAAACGTGATCCCAGAATCAAGAAGAAGAATGTAAATGTCTTATTTACATTTAGTGTAATTTACATTTAAATTAATTAAATTTAATAAAAAAATATTTTGCAGCCTGAAGGAACAAAAATGGGCAGTCCAGAACGAGAATTATGCCCTCCACCTTCTGAGGAAGATGAGCTTACGCTTCCTAGAGCAAGCATTAATAAAATGATAAAGGAATTAGTGCCTTCCGTTCGTATTGCTTTCGAATCGAGGGAGTTGATTTTGAACTGCTGTACAGAATTTATACATCTTATTAGTTCAGAAGCGAATGAAGTGTGTAATCAAAGTAATAAAAAAACAATTAATGCAGAACATGTACTTACAGGTATTTCCCAGAGTTAATCTATTTATATTTAGTTGTGCATACTCAGCCTATTCAGACAATAAACTGGATGTTCTTGAATGTTGCAAGTCAGATAACATTTTATCACATTTACTAGTAATATAATTGTAAAAGTATTATTCTTACTTGTTGCTCTTCTGAAACTCTTAAATTTAAGCATCAAAAGGAACAAATATTAATATAGGTCTAAATATTATTCACAGCTTTAGACAGATTAGGGTTTAGTGACTACACTGAGGAAGCGGAAGCAGTTTTAAAGGATTGTAAAGCTGTAGCTGCTAAAAGAAGAAGGCAAAGTACCCGCCTGGAAAATTTAGGGATACCTGAAGAAGAATTATTAAGACAACAGCAAGAGCTTTTTGCAAAGGTAAGAACACATTTGTATTATGCCTCTTTCAGACAGTATTTCATAGACAATTTCACTTGACACAAAAGAACTAACCAATATACTAGATGTTCTGTATTGAGGTATGCTTCTCCAGCAATGGCATTATATCATGTCATTTAGAGTTGCGATTAATTGGTAACATACTGTTCGAATAGAAGTATTGTGCATGATATCAAACTAGCTAGACTGCTGTCTTACCTTAACTTTATTAAATAATTTAAGTTAATGCAGATTGTGATAAAAATCATAATGATCATGTAATTATAACTGCAGGCTCGTGAAGAACAAGCAAAACAGGAACAACAACAGTGGTTGTTACTACAACAGCAAGGGTTGGTGGGACCTGAAGGCGTACCACAGCCCTATGTGCCTCCCCCTGCTGTTAAACCTGAAGATGATGAGGATGATGATTATTCATAAGAATATTGTTAATCCACAAATATTTTAAACAGTAATAAGGGTTTATAACAATGCCATTTTATTCCTGAATTTTTAATATGTTTGTAATAACTTCAAATGAAGTTTAAGAGAAAAATTAACTGAAACTTGTAAATAAGATCATCTCTCTTTGGGTTCAGTTTGTTATTAAGATAAACCATATTTTAAAGAATGTGTATAATATGTAATGGTTGCTTAGAAATTAAAAATTGCCAACACTTCTGTCTGGTTTAATTCAGTTCTTGTTTTAATTTTAATTGTAGAGCAGTTTCATGCTGGTAAAGACAATTTTATTAGCATTATAGAAACCTATCATTATCTCCGTTCTTAATTCACTTGTATGTTCTTTAATCCCAATTTCTACCAGTAGTTATTTATGTAGTACCTGATTTATGTCATACTAGACTTGGCCTGCGACTCCGTCCGCGTGGTATTAAAAAAAACAAAAGAGAGTAGCCTATGTGTTCTTCCAGACTATGCTCTAAATCTAAGTTTTAAGCCAAGTTTCATTCAGATCCATTCAGCTGTTTAGGCTACAACCTCGTAACAAACATCCATCCATCATCTAAACTTTCGCATTTTTAATATTAGTGTAAAATATGTAATTTAATAGGATAAAATAAGAATAGTAAAGACTAAAAAAACAATATAAATTGTATTTGTAATCTATATACATATTTGACTGCACTGTTTGATTTCTGTAACATGTCAATGCCAAGAAAATTGTAAACAATATTATTTATATACAAAATGTTAGCTACAAGACTATCAAAATGTTTATTATACTGAAGAAATGAATAGTACTAATACTAACAAAAATTTGAAGAGACCTAAGCGTAAAACATTTTCAACTTCAACTTTAAAAAATGTGTACCTACATTTTTAATTATTATTTATTGGTGCTTTATCCATACTGCAAAATTTACACTAAGGGCTACTTTTTATGACCAAAAACATATCTGAGTGTATGAGACAAATGACTCCAAACCAGAGGGTGTTCTCTTCAAAACAATATAGATCACTTTATAGTTGAAATTTTTTTTTAACAAGACGGTGTAATTTAAAATTTATTTTTAGAAGTCTGACTACTAAGAAGGGGAATGTTATAAAACCTGTGTCCCCATTGTTAGCCAAGGATTCAGAATGGGTGGACATTTTACAACCTTCAAAACCACAGTCAACCTTTAACGACAAATTAGATGAAGAGGAAGTACTGCAACTTGTAATATATTTTTTAACCCAAAAGAATAGAATCCAAGTTTTCAATCAATGTATAATTTTTATTTCTTCAAAAAGAACATATCAAATTCTACTAGACTAGTAGAATGTTTTAAATTGTATTAATAGGTAAAAAAATGGTGTGATGCGACATTTTATTAGCCTCTAGATTATTTTGATTTTGCAGGTAGATTGTGAAAATGGATTGGATAAAAAACCTCTTGCAATACTTTTCCCCAGCTTGCTAGAAAAAGACCCACAAACACTAAAGGGAGTTTTGAACAAAGTCATGTCCACAACTGAAGTGACTAAACATTTAGTAGATTTGGGTCAAAAAGCAAATTTTGCATTTATGAAAAAAACCAATCGACTTATTCCATATAACAAGGTGAGTTACGCTTTATCTGTAGTAGATGAATATTAATATAGAGAATTTAAGAAGTCACTGTTTATTTCTCAGCAATGGTTGGAAAGCTTAGTAGAAGTCTGTCAATCCAATCAGTCAATTCAAACAGAGGATCTGAGCTCAGGTAAGCACAATTAAATTCTACATTTCATTGTCCGTCTATAGTGGTCTATTGCTGACTGTAGACCTCCCCATCAGCCACAGTGCCTTCTCTCACTCCTTGACCACCTGAATATTCTTATTAATTATTGTTTGATATCTTTGATTTTAAAGCTGATGAAACTAATAAAAAGAGTCCGGTCAGTAAAGATGTTGCACAGGCGAAGTTTTAACAAGTCATGAAGAAAATGCAACCAGCTTGTATAAATCTGAAAAGCTCCTACACTGTAATATAACTGAAAGCAGACAGGCATCAGCTGAATCTTTTATGTTCTACACTATTAAAGGATAATCAAAATGTTTCGAGGTATTTTGCATTTTTAATTCCATAACTTGAGAAAACACGATTAATTAATAAGCAAATAAAAATCAAATGCATATAAATACATTATATTGAACAATAAAATAACTTACTATTCAAAACCCTAAAAAATTAACAATATTTAAAACAACAGCCATATATAAAATATATATATGGTTGTTATATTGCATTTAATAGTAAATATATTTGATTGATATAATTCCACAGTTTAATTTTCCTTAATTGGCTTAGAAGGATGTATTTGCAAAAAAATTGAAAAATTGTTTTTTGTAAGTTTTAATTGGTCATCTCTGGAAGACATCCACATATATCAATTACATCAGGAAAAGCCATACAAAAGCTTTCATATTTATTCAAATTCGTGTTTCTTTTGTATTATTTCATTTTTCTTAATTGCATTATATCTTGCATTTTGCAAATACATAATTACAAACAATAAATCTGAGTTTATGTGTATTATGCAAGTGATATTATAATTTGATGGCATTGCAAGCAAAATGTTTAATACAATATAGTCTATGCATGTACTATTCTGTCAATAATTATATATTTTATAATAATTAAATGATTATTCTAATAATAATATGCTTAAAGTAAAATGAGTTGAGCATACCATATCATGGACTATTTCCAATAAAATAAAAAAATAATCACATACCTTGCTGTAAACAAGAGAATATGTGCATTTTTACATACATATCAATCTTCAACATTTTTATTTATCATCCCTTACTTCATTAATAATAGTTGCTAATATGCATCAGTACGCAATAAAAACGAATTAAATATTCATTTAAGGTCAAATGTATTTACAGATCACACAGACTGAAAAAACTTATATACATATACTTGCAAATACTTACATCCCTTACATAAAGAAGTAGGCAATTTATGGTTTTCTAATTAAATGATGTATTTTTTTTTAATTTTCATGTGACATTTTTCTTTATTTAGCACGAGATCTTTGTCATTGTCAAAAACGTTATAACCAGTCAGTCAGATGTTAAGACTTTTTTGAAAATAATTTGCCTACTCACATTATTTCGGGATATCTAAGACAACATTAATAAACTATATGACTGACGTAAGCTAGCATAACAATAGTATTCAATCTAAACTATACTAGCTGAAAAAGTTATTTAAAGATACTGGGACCTAATTATAGAGGTATTGTCAATTTTGTCTGGTGTTTATCCTCATTTTTTAAATAAGCAATTTCATATAAGAAAATCTGGCACAGAACCAGTTAATAACTATAGTGACATACATATCAATAAAATATAAATTTTACTACTTTGATTATTCTAAAACATATATGGAAAAATTTACAAACAATGAACAACAGCAAAAAGTTACTGGAAGGCATTATTTTACTTTGGTTAAATATATTTTTTAATATTGTTCTAACGGCCGAATACTGAAACAATATTTAAATATGTAACATCTTAATTGATAAGGCCACGCTTAAACTCCAAAGTGCATAAATAATTTAACGTCTGTCAGATTGTAAACGGCGCTTACGAAGCGAAGTGTTTAAGATTCTTTTCAATATTCGGCCGTAATTCTTACAAATAAAACAATTGACAGATTCATATGAAGATAAGCATATTTAACTCTCCAAAGATGTGGAGTGAACTTCCAAAATCTATTACTGTATATGACAACATTCATATATTTTAATAAAAAATTACATTACTATGTAAAAAAATATAAATTACAATTTTTTACTATTTGTCCTTACAATATGGTTATGGTAATCATTATGTTTGTGGCATCTTCTTTATTTTTTTCTTAATGTTTTATCATAAAATATTTATTTGAATATTGGTTATTTGAGGCAGCTAATTAGTACATTCAACAATCTACATAAAAAATTATGTTAAATCTATTTTAGATTTTTCAAATTTATGTAAAGGCAGTAAAGGTCTTTAAAATCCATATTACATATTCTAAACTGCTGTATCATATCAACTAGATATTTTAGCCATTAACAATTCTGATTTTATGTTCTTACCATAATTGGGATAGAGTGTATAAAAAAACCGACAAATTAAACCTACAATCCATGAGATATGTAGATAATATTCTATGTTATAGCTGAGTTATGGGCTGAATTATCATTTAATTTTACAGCATCATAAATTATTAGAAATGAATTATTATTATATGAAATATTTTTAATGCCTAAATCTAATTATCTACAAATGTTTATTGCAGAATTGGGTCCAAATTGTTTTTCTTATAAGTTGATACAACACAGCAATATTTATTAAACTTACTTATCTTTTTTGTAGTTTCACTTTTTTTTAATTTACAATTATCCTATGACACAACCTTAAAAACGTGTGCTACTCCTTCTTATTTTGCTTATAAATGGTCAGTATAAAATGCATAAGTCAAGCTGCCAGGCTATACTAACCATATCTATAATTATTGCATTTCTTTTTTTGTTAGATCAATTGTTACATAAACCTAACATGTCACTATATGTTATTAATTGCATATGATAATTCAAATTGAAAAATAAAAGCGTACCTCAGGAAAAGATTAAAGAGAAAGGTTCTGTTATAATAAAAACGGTACCGCCGATGAGCGCGATGGCCGCGGCGGCAGCGAAGCGTCACGCGCGTTTCTTCGGCGCGGCGGCGGCGGAGCACGCGCGCTCGCAGGCGTAGCGTCATTGCGTCGTCTTCAAGGACGCCATCTTGCGGCCGCGCGCGCGCGCCTCCTGCCGCGACTTCGTGTATTCGAACCACAATACATTAGGTATTAGAGTTGTATCCCTTATCATTAATATTTCACACAATTTCCTAAAACAAAAGATAATTTTAGTGAAGTTTCAGTGACTAATATATATATATATATACCAATTATCATGAGATATACCAATTATCAAGTATAACAATTTACATATTGCCAGATTTATACACAGGAAACAATTTTTACATACTAAAAGATTATATTTGACATTTTTAAGTAATTCTGGCAGTAATAGTTATCAGTTTTTGGTGAATAATATAAAAAAAACTTACAAAGAAACTAGTTGAGGGAATAATGGTGTCAGAACCCTATGTACAACAATGAACCAAGTTGTTGCAAACAAAAATCCTATGATTCCTCCAACCACTACTTGAGATATAGTGTGATAATGTAAGTACACTCTGGCAATGCTCACAAGCACTGCCACAATAAAACAACCACCAACTATGATGACTCTCCACAGCGCAGAAATTATACTATTATTGTTTATGTGGTGTAATCTGAAATTATTAACATTACATTAGTGCTATATTTTAAAAAAATATTAATCAATATATTGCTTCAAGACCCACATCTGAATAACTCAAGAATGCATATTGTCAATGAACTTGACCTGTGAAATGACTGCTGTCCATACAAGAAGCTAAAAAGTTTTTTCAAATCTTAAAATAAAAGAAATGTTTCTCTTTCCCATCTATTCCAAAAGCACTTTAACTTGCTATATTCTTATTACACACCAGGGGTATTGGGAAGAAGTGAATAAAATTGGGCTTCCAGAACCTTCTTCCTTCTAGTAAAGAATAAAAATATTGTAGGCAATTTTCTCTACTGTGTAATAATTTTAACCTCAAACAAAATATAAAACCTTACCTTATGATAAAGAAATATAAGACATAAAAGCTGAAGAACCATATATTCTGAGCATGGGATGATGGCATTCCATATTCATTATATAAATGACCTCTTGCAAGTGGTCTTGGTTCACATATTAAATGTTTTAATATTATATTCAATAATTCATTAATTAAAGTCCCGATAAAGAAGGCTATCTGAAATAAAATGTTGATACATTTGAAATATGTTAAAAAAAAAGATAAATAAAAACGTTATAAACATAAACTTACTGTGTGCAGATCACGTCTAAATAAAATTAGTGTTACAAATCCAGCGCCAATACCAAAGGGCGCCAAACTTATTAGTGCAAAGATTTTACCAATCCAATCACCTGGAATGGATACACAAAATTACATATTAAATGTTTTAATATTATATTCAATAATTCATTAATTAAAGTCCGATAAAGAAGGCTATCTGAAATAAAATGTTGATACATTTGAAATATGTTAAAAAAGATAAATAAAAACGTTATAAACATAAACTTACTGTGTGCAGATCACGTCTAAATAAAATTAGTGTTACAAATCCAGCGCCAATACCAAAGGGCGCCAAACTTATTAGTGCAAAGATTTTACCAATCCAATCACCTGGAATGGATACACAAATTACATATTAAATGTTTTAATATTATATTCAATAATTCATTAATTAAAGTCCGATAAAGAAGGCTATCTGAAATAAAATGTTGATACATTTGAAATATGTTAAAAAAGATAAATAAAAACGTTATAAACATAAACTTACTGTGTGCAGATCACGTCTAAATAAAATTAGTGTTACAAATCCAGCGCCAATACCAAAGGCGCCAAACTTATTAGTGCAAAGATTTTACCAATCCAATCACCTGGAATGGATACACAAATTACATATTAAATGTTTTAATATTATATTCAATAATTCATTAATTAAAGTCCGATAAAGAAGGCTATCTGAAATAAAATGTTGATACATTTGAAATATGTTAAAAAAGATAAATAAAAACGTTATAAACATAAACTTACTGTGTGCAGATCACGTCTAAATAAAATTAGTGTTACAAATCCAGCGCCAATACCAAAGGCGCCAAACTTATTAGTGCAAAGATTTTACCAATCCAATCACCTGGAATGGATACACAAATTACATATTAAATGTTTTAATATTATATTCAATAATTCATTAATTAAAGTCCGATAAAGAAGGCTATCTGAAATAAAATGTTGATACATTTGAAATATGTTAAAAAAGATAAATAAAAACGTTATAAACATAAACTTACTGTGTGCAGATCACGTCTAAATAAAATTAGTGTTACAAATCCAGCGCCAATACCAAAGGGCGCCAAACTTATTAGTGCAAAGATTTTACCAATCCAATCACCTGGAATGGATACACAAATTACATATTAAATGTTTTAATATTATATTCAATAATTCATTAATTAAAGTCCGATAAAGAAGGCTATCTGAAATAAAATGTTGATACATTTGAAATATGTTAAAAAAGATAAATAAAAACGTTATAAACATAAACTTACTGTGTGCAGATCACGTCTAAATAAAATTAGTGTTACAAATCCAGCGCCAATACCAAAGGCGCCAAACTTATTAGTGCAAAGATTTTACCAATCCAATCACCTGGAATGGATACACAAATTACATATATATATATATATATATATATATATATATATATATATATATATATATATATATATATATATATATATATATATATATATATATATATATATATATATATATATATATATATATATATATATATATATATATATATATATATATATATATATATATATATATATATATATATATATATATATATATATATATATATATATATATATATATATATATATATATATATATATATATATATATATATATATATATATATATATATATATATATATATATATATATATATATATATATATATATATATATATATATATATATATATATATATATATATATATATATATATATATATATATATATATATATATATATATATATATATATATATATATATATATATATATATATATATATATATATATATATATATATATATATATATATATATATATATATATATATATATATATATATATATATATATATATATATATATATATATATATATATATATATATATATATATATATATATATATATATATATATATATATATATATATATATATATATATATATATATATATATATATATATATATATATATATATATATATATATATATATATATATATATATATATATATATATATATATATATATATATATATATATATATATATATATATATATATATATATATATATATATATATATATATATATATATATATATATATATATATATATATATATATATATATATATATATATATATATATATATATATATATATATATATATATATATATATATATATATATATATATATATATATATATATATATATATATATATATATATATATATATATATATATATATATATATATATATATATATATATATATATATATATATATATATATATATATATATATATATATATATATATATATATATATATATATATATATATATATATATATATATATATATATATATATATATATATATATATATATATATATATATATATATATATATATATATATATATATATATATATATATATATATATATATATATATATATATATATATATATATATATATATATATATATATATATATATATATATATATATATATATATATATATATATATATATATATATATATATATATATATATATATATATATATATATATATATATATATATATATATATATATATATATATATATATATATATATATATATATATATATATATATATATATATATATATATATATATATATATATATATATATATATATATATATATATATATATATATATATATATATATATATATATATATATATATATATATATATATATATATATATATATATATATATATATATATATATATATATATATATATATATATATATATATATATATATATATATATATATATATATATATATATATATATATATATATATATATATATATATATATATATATATATATATATATATATATATATATATATATATATATATATATATATATATATATATATATATATATATATATATATATATATATATATATATATATATATATATATATATATATATATATATATATATATATATATATATATATATATATATATATATATATATATATATATATATATATATATATATATATATATATATATATATATATATATATATATATATATATATATATATATATATATATATATATATATATATATATATATATATATATATATATATATATAAAGTTAAAGCTAAAGGCTGCCATTCTATTTCACCATTATTGTAAAAATGTTCATTTCCTGACAAGACGGTTTCGCCCATTATGTATCACTTTTAAAAATATATAATACTTCTGAAATAGTTAAGAGTAAATCCATAAATAAATTATTGAGCATATAACGTAGAAACAACGGCTCAGTTATCAAATGATCGACAATTTGACAACAGCATTATGACAATATGACAATTGACATTGACAACACAAATTATTTTTTAATCAACGAGATGTACTTTTTGTAGATGAAGGTAATTGTGGTTGTATAGATATTACCGACTGAATGAAATATAGCCTATCACTGAAAAGCAACTAGGTTTGCAGTTTTTAAGGGTCAATTTTAAGATTTTAATTTTTAAAAAGAACTCCTTTTACCTTGTAAAAGATTAAGCTAAAATCTTTTCAAATATCACATCTAAAGCAAACATTTTAAGTAAAAAGCGTTTCATATTCTTTTGCCTATTCTCACTTTAAAAAATTCAAATAACATTATAAGATTAGAACGCTCCTCAAATTGCTTATTACGAACTAATTTCGTAATGGCAACAACCAGCAACAACTTCTTTAAAAAAATGTTTCCACGGCCTTGGCATTGACATAGCGATTGGACTTGAGTTGCTTTTCACCCGAGTGACTCGAGTGAAATTTTTGACAACTCGAGTTTCGAGTGAATTTTTTGACAACTCGAGTTTCGAGAGAAATTTTTGACAACTCGAGTTTCGAGTGAAATTTTTGACAACTCGAGTTTCGAGTGAAATTTTTGACAACTCGAGTATCGAGTGAAATTTTTGACAACTCGAGTTTCGAGTGAAATTTTTGACAACTCGAGTTTCGAGTGAAATTTTTGACAACTCGAGTTTCGAGTGAAATTTTTGACAACTCGAGTTTCGAGTGAAATTTTTGACAACTCGAGTTTCGAGTGAAATTTTTGACAACTCGAGTTTCGAGTGAAATTTTTGACAACTCGAGTTTCGAGTGAAATTTTTGACAACTCGAGTTTCGAGTGAAATTTTTGACAACTCGAGTTTCGAGTGAAATTTTTGACAACTCGAGTTTCGAGTGAAATTTTTGACAACTCGAGTTTCGAGTGAAATTTTTGACAACTCGAGTTTCGAGTGAAATTTTTGACAACTCGAGTTTCGAGTGAAATTTTTGACAACTCGAGTTTCGAGTGAAATTTTTGACAACTCGAGTTTCGAGTGAAATTTTTGACAACTCGAGTTTCGAGTGAAATTTTTGACAACTCGAGTTTCGAGTGAAATTTTTGACAACTCGAGTTTCGAGTGAAATTTTTGACAACTCGAGTTTCGAGTGAAATTTTTGACAACTCGAGTTTCGAGTGAAATTTTTGACAACTCGAGTTTCGAGTGAAATTTTTGACAACTCGAGTTTCGAGTGAAATTTTTGACAACTCGAGTTTCGAGTGAAATTTTTGACAACTCGAGTTTCGAGTGAAATTTTTGACAACTCGAGTTTCGAGTGAAATTTTTGACAACTCGAGTTTCGAGTGAAATTTTTGACAACTCGAGTTTCGAGTGAAATTTTTGACAACTCGAGTTTCGAGTGAAATTTTTGACAACTCGAGTTTCGAGTGAAATTTTTGACAACTCGAGTTTCGAGTGAAATTTTTGACAACTCGAGTTTCGAGTGAAATTTTTGAGTAGCTCTGACATTTATGCGAAAATGGATTTTCTATATTAAATTAATATCGTTTTATTCGTTTTAAAATGTTGGTTACTCGAGTTTTATATTCCGAGTGACTCGAGTCAATAAAATCACTCGAGTCTTATCTTCACTCGAGTGGCATTCGAGTGAGATAGTTATCAGTACCGAGTGACTCGAGTGAAAAAAAATCACTCGAGTCTATACTACATTGACATCTGACTGCATTTGACATCGTCGAATTGTCAAAATTTTTTAATGAAATCGAGATCGGGGTTCAATTTTTTGAGTACGTGAATTTGATGTATTAATATGCTGAAAAAATAAGAAAGCCGCGGGGAATAAACTGTATGGGCAATAAACGTAGGATAAGTATAAAATGCTGGATTTAACTTTTAAATGACATTGATATGGGTATTGACGTTTTTAAGTTCAAAGTGTTGCAATATCAATGGAGATTGTGGCGCCCTCATCGTAGGATTTTGTTTAGGCATTGCTTTTGTACTTTTGGGTAATACTAAAGTGGTTGAATATTTTTAATCTATTCAACTTCATATCCATTATTATTTTACACTCCCAACACCATTTTGACAATACAAGTAGGAGACCTTTTTCTTTCTTTTGTGATTCAGTCGTCAAAATAACAGAGGATATTTTAGGTTTAAATATATCCTTTTGATATTATAAACCGCAAAAATGGCAGAGCCGGAAGTAGTGGAATTGGATTTAACAATCGACGATTTGGTTCCAAAAAGTCCGGAAAGGTAACTTGTTTTTTTTTTAAGTAATCTTGTGTTAAAGTGAAAATTCGTTTATTTTTCTGATTGTATCTACCTATTCACATAAATCATGACGTAAATATTGTTAATCTTGATGGTACTTCATGTTCCAACTATTCAGTACCTTGACATTTGACCTACTTGTAGTACAGTAACTTGGGTCTTTATGTGGGTGAATGAAAAAGTTCAATGTATTTTAGGTATTATACATTCTAAGAATTCTCGTCTAATGAGTTCCAAAGAATTGATTTTTACATATTGATAGGTATTTCTATGGTATATATGGTATGCTTTAAGGGTGATTATCATTATTTCCTAATTGGAATAAAAAATGTTTCAATTTTTTTTGGATGTATATTGTAATTAATGTGAATGTAATCGCCCACTACTTTAATAACTTAATAATGCAAAGAAGAAAAATTGCATTGTCATTTTGATAAATAAAACTTGCTTATTAAAATTTTCATTCTTTACATGTATTATAGACTGGCCGAAGAAAAGAAAGAAAGTGGTAACCATTTGTACAAATTTAAAAATTATAAAGGTGCATTAGCCATGTATGAAGAAGCCATAAAGCTATGTCCGGATAATGCATCATACTATGGAAATAGATCCGCCTGTTATATGATGATGGGCATGTACAAAAAGGCTTTAGAAGATGCTCAAAAAGCTGTTGCATTAGATCCTACATTCACAAAAGGTTATATACGTGTCACAAAATGCTGTATAGCTCTAGGTATGTACATTTTAAATGAAGCAATTATGTCATACATTCATATTAGTATTAAAAATAGGACAGTTTGTGTGGATGTATGTTTGTTACTAAATATATATCTCCAAAATGGCTTAACAGATATTGATGATACTTCTAAATTGTTTTTAATTCCGTATGGATGGTGTTGCAGGGAAATGTTTGTTGTCATTAAAAGTTGAATGATTTATAATGGATTTTTTGGCTGTTGAGTAAAATATTAAAATTATATTATTAAAAACCATTAATTTAAAATGTATTTTTACAATTCATGTTTTATTATATTGTAATAACCTCATAAAATTAATAATATAACATGATTGGTAAAAATGTAATAGTTAAAATACTAATGCAAAGCCAAATTACAAACAAAAGCTTCAATTTCAAAACCTATTTTAATATCTATATGTAAATTTAAAACATCATATGTACATTTCAGGCGATCTCTTTGGTGGTGATCAAGCAGCCCAACGAGCTAGTGAACTTGGTGGAGCAGACTGTGTAACAAGTGAGAGACGTGCACTTGAAACCCTGCGTAGACTGAACGAGGATGCACAACGAGCTTTGGATGCTGGAGATTATCGCCGAGTTGTATTTTGCATGGACCGATGCCTTGATTACAGTCCTTCATGCACCAAGTAAGTTTATGTTTGTACCTTCATTAACTAGTTTCCATACTTTAACTTGCTACACATTTTTTATCTTTGATTGTTGCTTCCTGTCTTGTCCACTGTTACTAGTGTTTTTGATATCAAATTGTCTGAAAAATAATATGTTATCTAATTGAAAATGTCAGTTGTAATGAGTTATATTAATTATGAAGGTTACATGGCTCAGTGACATCAAGGTTATATAAAAGTTTGTATGTCCCTAATTACAATTAATATATGTGTTGACAATAGACAATTACATATGTAAATATTTTAACCAAAAATAAAATTTCCTACTAAGTCCATTGTTGGCGTTGATGATATCAAATTAATCTAAATATACTCGTATTCTGGTGATTCTCATTAAAAATCACAGATAAGTAATTATTGGATTCACTACAAATTTTCACCATACTCCATTAAATGAATTATTGTTGAAGGTTTTTAAAACTATTTGACCCTCTTGAGCTGGTTTACTGTCATTGTAAATAGCTTGTGTAAATAAATAATTGTAATTGGTTAATTATTTACATCCATTCTGCCAGATATGGTTGGACATGAGTTTATTTCCTTAGTGTATGCCTTCCTGCCTTGAACAATGAGCTGTATGTGTAAACATCATTATAGTCTGTTCCATTCACAAGAAGGTCATTGTATAGATATCCTTATTGATACATTTTTGTACATGTAATGCTGACTCACATTTTTGTTATTAAATTTTTACTTTAGGCTTAACAAAAGAGTTTGATGTTTGTATAAACATGTTGATGTTCAACTCACACATTTTCTGATATTTATATGTTAAAAATTTATAATCTTCTTAGTGCATTAGTTCAGGAAAAGTTCATGTCTTATAATAAAACATTTTTACAGGGCAAAACTAACAAAAGCAGAATGTTTGGCAATGCTTGGTCGTTGTCAAGAAGCACAAGAAATTGCGAACGACTGCTTACGGTCAAATAGTTTCGACACTGAAGCCATATTTGTTCGAGGATTATGTCTGTATTTCGAGGTAAAAAAATTGTGTATGATGTTTGAGTATTTATATTGAATGTTATTTATTGCTATATTTTTGTAATTACAAATTACTGTATTTGTTAATTTCTTTCAGGACAAAGATGAACAGGCATTCAAGCATTTCCAACAAGTATTACGACTGGCACCCGATCACAAAAAAGCAATGGAAACCTATAAAAAAGCTAAACTATTAAAACAGAAAAAAGAAGAAGGTGAATATTTCAATAAGATATTTTAATTAAGTAATTAAGAAAAGATACTCTTATTCCAACTAAATCACATAATTATTCAAGGAATTTTTTTTTTATAAAATATGCTTTGTTTTAGGTAACGAGGCTTTCAAAATGGGTCGATGGCAACAAGCTCTGAATCTTTACAAGGAGGCGCTGGAGGTGGACAAGAACAATAAAACCGTGAACGCCAAGCTGTACTACAACAAGGCGACCGTGTGCGCCAAACTGAACCAGACAAAGGAAGCGGCGGAGGCGTGCAGCGCCGCGCTCGACCTCGACGAGAATTACGTGAAGGCCTTGCTGCGCCGCGCCAAGTGCTACTCCGAGCTCGGCGAACACGAGGACGCCGTCAAGGACTACGAACGCTTGCTCAAGATCGACAAGAACAAGGAGCACAAGCAGCTCCTGCACGAGGCCAAAGTCGCCCTCAAGAAGTCCAAACGCAAAGACTATTACAAGATCCTCGGCATCGAGAAGAACGCTTCCGAAGACGATATCAAGAAAGCCTACAGGTATTCAATTTAAATCGCCAATAACTCAATGTTTTGGGGTATGGAATACCGCTCCTGCGGTTGAGGGTTCGAATCCCGCTATTCGACTATTATCGTGAACCATATCCTAGCATAAGCGTCTACGCTTAGTTGGATTGGTTAAAGACAATATTAGTAAATTAAGACGAATCTAATATTTTATAAAAAAAATAGTGTCCAGTTGAAATAGTTTAACCGTCTTAAGTTAATAGTAATAGTTGATATTGTCGTGATAGGAAGCGCGCGTTGGTGCACCATCCGGACCGGCACGCGGGCGCGTCGGACAGCGAGCGGCGCGAGCAGGAGCGCCGCTTCAAGGAGGTGGGCGAGGCGTACGGCGTGCTCAGCGACCCCAAGAAGCGCGCCCGATACGACCATGGACAGGACCTCGACGACGGCTGCTCCGGCGCAGGTCACACTCACGCACACACACACGTCCTCAATCAGGGTTAAACTTATTCAAAGTTTATTATTGCGAAAGTGAATGGCAGTGTTGTTAGGGGCTGTCCCACTCGGGCTTATACCGTCTAGATTGATGAAATACATTAGGGCGGTATCAAGAGCACCTGTAACCGGCTATTATGAATGAATAAGCGAGAGATGTGTGTCAGGACCGCACCAAATCTAGATCCGTGGTCTATGTCTACCATTCTGGGTTACGAGCATGAATTATGTTTGTTGTCCCTATATATTGTGATATATGCAATCAACTACTTGTATCTTTTTTTGACCTATAATTTAAACGCACAAAGTGTCAATTTAACGTACAATGAATGTGAGCACAATAGATAAAGTATTAAATAGATTTATTGTCACTTTCAGATATCGACCCGAACGTGGTGTTCCAGGCGTTCTTCAACCGCGGCCAACATTTCGAGTTCCCGACGGGCGGCTTCCCCGGTTCTTCATTTACTTTCCAATTCGGTTAATTTTATACAACTAACATATTGCATCCAGAAGATACCACTACTTGAAAACAAGTACAAATACTAATAATGTTTAAAGTGTTTACAAGTACAATGCCTATTAATGTCATTCCAATTAAATTAAAATATACTTTTATCGGTGGAAAATTATTAAAACATCTGAGTTTTTAACTTATGTATGAGAAAAATTACCAAATATTAACAAGTACAGTGTTATATGCCAAAAATGATAAAATTAAGTACCATTTCAATAATGATTCCACGCATCTTGCCCGACACGTTGGTATCTTTAATTTATTTTAAGAAATATTTACGCCCGCTTTTATCCTTTGACTGACAAAACTTTTGCCTGAATATCTATAATCTTTTTTTTCTTCGTATTTGATAATTTGTGAGTAAGAACAGTTCTTATAAATTGCTCATCTTTGTCGGATCCTGTGTTATACGCAACATACGTAGTGATTTTAATATTGACTGATTTGGTTAAGTGATTTATCGGTTTATATTTTGGTTCTTGTGATCACACCCAGTGGTATCTTGAAGCTTATAAGATTTTGTAGCAAACCATACCGTAGTCTCGACACAAACACATCTCTTCTTTGACAACAATTTCACAAAAGAGAAATAAGTGTTAGATAAAAGTGACAAGTCAATATTCTCTAATGTTTTAACAATTTAATAAAATTCTTACACAAGAAATGTTGATTGTAGTGTTTTATTTTACCTTTGGGCAAAAACTACTGCAAACGCCTATCCTTGTGTTTGGGCCTTAGTTTTAAAAGATATTTATTTTAAATCTCATGTATGTAATTTATATGCCACTAACTGTCGCCCGCGACATCTGCGTGGCATTTAAAAGAGAAAATGGTTATAGGTTTCTTCCAGCCTATGCTGTACAAGTATGCCGAATTTCCTCGATATCCGTTCAGCCGTTAGGAGATACCTACTAACATCCATCCAAACATACGCAATTATATCGTAAGAACATGTAAACGAATTCATTAAAAGGGTACATATATGCTTATAAAGTCGTATAATAAAATGTAAAATAATATCATGTACACAAGTCAATACAATACTGGGCTTATCAAATAGAGTCAAAGATTGTAAATATGCAAATACTATTTTGCTGTTTTTTTTTGTTTATTTTTCTTTTCATATCCCATGGCTTTGTCAGACGGATCACGCTTGGTGACTGTTTTGCTTCCAATGCCTTCAAATCTATAAAAAAAAATATGTTAGCTTTTTGCAAGAAAATATCAAAACTTATGTGTCGATTGGTTTCTTGTAATGGAGATAAAAAAGTAGTAGTAATAGTACATCAATGTATTGAAAACTATTGAATAATTTATTGTATTACTTACTTTTTCATTCTGAATGGTTGCTTCTTCACCGGCTTAGGTGGTTGATGGTTGTTTTTGAAGGTTAACACATAACGTTTAACTATATCAATGTTTACGGTTGTATTCTCTGGATACATGCGCTTTTTCCAAGCTTCGCGTTCTTCAAGCCACATTCTATAATATTCGTTAGACAATAGCCATTCTATTCTGGATGGACCTTCCTGGAGATTTGATAAAAAAAGGACACAATAATTAGTATGAAAGTGTCGCTAAGTTTGTGACTTCAGTAATAAGTATTATTTTTTCTCAATCGTACATGGATTAGTGGACCTATTTTAACAGTAGAATATGGAGAAATTAATAGGGTCTTCAAAATGTTATAGTTAAATCTGGCTTATTTAGTTACGATTTTCTTTTTCACTTTAATTTAAGCTGATTCTTTAATCGTCTAATCGTAATAATCTTTCTGCTGTTGTCTAAGTAGTTAGCACATCTTTCATAGTGATTCTGAATAGTACAAAGTTAATCAATTTTATCCATATTGCCAAATACTTCAAGCGGGTACTTACGGAAAATTTCCAGGGCTGAGGCAAGTATTTTGGAAAATCGGATGAAATGATATTGTGTATGGGCCTACATAGCGCAGATTTTTCCCATTTGATACTTGATCTGCGACCCATATGTTAAGTTGTAAGAAAATAAAATAACCCAATGAAATTTAAAATGACACCATAATGGCAAATTCGAATTTTAAAATAAAGACAAGGTACTTTTTCAGCAAGGGTTTACCACAGAGTACAAAACAAAGAGTATATTACTCATATGCTCAATTGGTGCAGGCAAGACATTGACCACTCAGTGCAAAGAATACAGACATTTGAGCTTCACATCAAAGAAAAATTTAGACATCTAATACTGTATCCGTAATTAACATAATTCTTTTAACCCAGCAGAACCTGAACTTTTTTGGCATCAGATTAAAAAACAAAATGAGGGAGCAGCATATAGAATAAAACAGTTGATTGGATTTTGAAATTTTTATTTGATACATAAGTATGCAGGGAATTTAGAATTTTCTTCATTCATCCACCACCATCCGAATGTACCTAGAAAAAAATTTAGAACTTAATTAGATAATTGCTACTAGTTTTTAAAACATTTACTTTAACATATTATCACCTCACAATTTCATTACAAAATGCTTTGATGGTAGCATACTATAAAGTGTAATAAAGGTTAAAGAACCATTATTTCAAATGTTTGCTATATTTTAGTCCTCATGTTATTGTATAAATATTCACAAGGGTGGAGATAGCATTTAATTTTCCCTCCAATTCTTTACATTATTCTCACAGGAGATAACGACTGCCTCAGAGGGTTTTAAGGCTCATGGGACAATTAACACATGGGTAATGGGATACAAACGAAAGAGTTGCAATTAATGACTTAAAAGTGAGACACCAATAATTTCTATAACTTAGTTGAATCAAATCTCCACACCACCATCCAGAGCATCATAACACTCTGGAAAGTGGTTCTGCCTTAAATTATACTTTCAAGTAAAGGGTAAGGTTAATATTACATCTTTACATATAAGTAGTGATTACCACTAACACCAATAGTATTTACCAATTAAACATACTTTAGAAACGGAATAAGGAGAATGCTCTGGTAACACAAGTTTCAGAACACGTGTTGTATATTTATATAAAGCGTCAATTCTACATTCTACAAAGTTATTTACATTAACAAAATATGCAATTTTTACAATACGTACAGTATTTTTCATCAATTGATTTAAAGAGCATAACGTAATTTGTATAATGAAACTTACCGCTTATTTAGACCTCGCACGCATCTTCCTCCTTTTACGCTTTAGCCTTCGCATGCGCTTCTTACGCCACTGTAAAATTATAAAACAAGATATAACAATGCTGGACAAAAAATCTTCCGGTAAACGATGAAAGTTAATTCACATATAAAAGAAAAATACCTTAGCCCTCATATTAAAAAGGGTAAAAACGTTAAAGTGCCGTTGTTGTTATATCCTTAGCTATGAGGATTGTTTCAATAACTGAAGATTAAAATTTGCAGCTTGTGCTGCGCGCGGTCTGAGTAAAAGAAAGAACGATTTCTAAAGTGACAATTCGACTAAACCAGAATTGCCAGATGTCAATTCACAATAATTTATCCATAGAGTAACTATAAAATAAATCACCCAATTCTGGATCAAACAGTTTGGTTCTAAAACATATTTAACTGTAATAATTTATTACTTTTTGAACTTAATTCTATAAAACATGTTACAATGAACTAAATTTTTGTTTTAAAAAAAACACGGTATCATTATCATATTGATAATTTTATATTCAAAGTCAAACAGTCGTTTGCCTCCAGAAATTGTTGGCTATCTTACTAACATTATAAATGGGACAGTTTAGATGTTTGTTACCATGTATCTCCAGATCAGCTTAATGGATTTTGATTTTGCACAGACACAGATTTAGAACATAGTCTGGAAGAACACTAGGGCAACTACAAAGAGGATATAAAACTACTAAGTTTTTTGTAATTCCACGCGAACGGAGTTGCGTGTGACAGGTAGTATTTTATGAATACAAGTACTTTATAAAACCTAGATCTACTTATTGTATTGTAATTATTTGATCTGGTTCGAAATAATTTTTAAAATAATTTTATCTATGTCTTCTGTTGTTATTTTGATTCTTTTCTGCTTTTCTATACTCTTTGATTGTAATTTGACGTGACAAGAGTGGTTACAATATTCGCGCCAAAAACACCTCGCTATTCCTGTGTAATTTTCCAATTTGTCCGCGGTGTTATTTTACAATTGAAACGGTAAGTAAATGCCTATTACATTACTTCGTAAGATAATGTAATACGATTTGTTTTAAGTTCAAGAAATTTGGTTATTTAAAACTTGTTGAAATATTTGATTGTTGACCAGTGTTACCAACATGAACATAACACATTAATGTCGAGTGCAAGCTGACACGGTTTTATGTATTTCTTTTAGATATTTTGCATTGGTTATTGATTCATAATATTTGCTAATAATCAGTAATTTATAGCGCAAAGGATTGCATCAAAGTTAAATATTATGTGTATTTATTGCAATGATCATATATAGGTTTCGTGTTAATTGACGTCGTAAGTGTAAAAAATGGTTACTTCTAATAAAGTGCCTGATCAAAAGATAGTGAAGATGGCAGAACAGAATAATGGTGCTGTGGTCCCTCAAAGAACATTAATAGGGGAAGTAAATGAACATATAACATGTACTTTGTGTCGAGGTTACTATATAGACGCCACCACGATTGTGGAATGTTTACATTCATTTTGTCGAAGTTGTATTATCAAGCATTTGCAAGTGAAAAGTTACTGCCCTGTTTGTGAGATGATGATTAATTCAGCTAAACCTAACATTAAATTAGATAAAGCGCTTCAAGATATTGTTTACAAACTAGTGCCTGGTCTTTTTCAAAAAGAAATGGAACGTCGACAGCAGTTTTACTCCTCAAGACCAGGACCGGCTGCCACTGCAACTCCTGAACAGCGTGGTGAAGATACTGAAAGAATTATATTTAGTCCTGAAGATGTCATCTCTTTTTCCTTGGAATATGCCGATCACACTGATGCTGACAGCATCTCAAGCAAATCTTCGGATAGTAATGAAGCTCAAAATACGTTAGTAGCAGCAAGGCGATTTTTGCAATGTCCAGCTGTAGTAAACATAAATCACCTTAAAAAATTTTTGAGTATGAAATTTGATATAGATAGTTCTCAATTTGCTATTGACATACTATATAAGAGAGTACCACTACCTGATTATTATACATTAATGGACATAGCATACATATACAACTGGAAAAGAAATGAGCCAATGAGATTCTTTTATCACATCATTGATTATGTTGCCATGCGCAATAGATTATTTGATATAAATCAAAAAAGAACACATTTCCCTGATAGAAAACCAAGCCCAACTTCTACCGAAGAAACAAATACCAGCAGCCCTGCACCAAATATTAATGAACAAGCTTCTGAGGTGTCCTCTGGAACTGATAGCCCTATGCTTGATGATAATACTAGAAAAACAAGTGACCCAATAAACAAATGTATTTCAAACAATACAGCAAAAGATACAAATACTACAGAAACCCCAAGTACAAATAAAACTACCTTTATAGTGCCACCTAAGAAGAATGATGATGAAGATGAGAAGTCTCAATTTTTAAATTCCTTTGAGTTAACAGCTAGAAACAGTAGTGTAAATGTAAAAACTTCACCTAAAAAGCCTAATACTGCTGATACTATCAAAACAAAAGAGAGTTTTCCAAAAATTGATGTGCCTAAAGTAGATGACACTTTAAAGAGAAAACTTCCACCATTATCAAATATGCCTGAAATGAAAAAATTAAAAATTGAATTAGAAAAGGCTAAGCTACCAAGCACTCCAGCTGTAACAACTATACAAACTGTAACAACTATACCAACTGTATCAACTGTATCAACTGTATCAACTGTTCCTGTTTATTCTTCTAAAGATGCAGCCAAAGTTGAAAAACCACCTGATAATTCTGAAAAGAACAAAATTCAACCAGAATCATTAAAAATGTCTCAATCAACTTCCACTCCAAATATTAATCCTACAAACTCCACAATACAACCAAAAGAAAATAAACAACAGACAAATGTTGTGAAACCGCAAGTTTCTGATAACTCTGGTCTAAAAAGAAATAATCCTGGGGTTCAAAGTACATTATCACCAAAACGAAAACCAAATGAGATTCCAACTAACCAGCCTTCATCAAGTCCAAAAACTGTGTCGCCACTAAAATTGCATATTCCAAAAATGGACAGTTCATCATCTGCTTTAAAGCCACCTGAGGCTCCTAAACCAGTTACTAAAAAGATGCCTGACTTAAAACCTAGTGGCTCTATACCTCCACCATCATTTCAAAATAAAGGTCCTCCTGTTAATAAAGTGCGAATGGATCTGCTGGCCAACAATAGTGATCCAACTATAGATAGAAGTAAAATATTATCTCAAGTGAAGTCATCATTGTCCATGCCTAACACTGGCCAGACAACATCAGGAGACCCTCTAAAGTCCTTGTTTGACTCCTGCAAAATTAATATACCTTCATCTTTATCTATAACTTTAACTGACCAAAAATTGGAGACTCGAAATGGGCCTGATCCAATCAATATTGATCAGAAAAAGGGTATTATTAATAAGAATTTATCAAATGTTAACAATTTGTCACATAAAGTACCAAGTCCACCTGTCCATAATTATATTGAAATATTAAAATTGCCAGAAACAGATCCAAAAAAGCCAATTAAATTACCTGAGGGCAATAATGAGATAAAGATTACCCCAACAAAAGGTGAACTTAATACTGGGCAACCAAAGGTTACTAATAAATCTTCAGAAACATCTGCAAAGGGCCCCATACCAAATCTTAAACCCATTTCTGATACAAAGCTGGGTAAGCAGACTGGATCTTTCTCTGCACCCATTACTTTCCAACAGACATTTGAACAGCAACTTCAGTCCATGCAAACAGATAAGAAGACAAAATTACCAAAAAATAAATCTCAGGTTCCCAAACTTGTACCAGCAACTCCAAAAGCATTCAGTGCAGCTAATAAACTTGGTGCTCCCAATGTTAAACCAGCCGGTCCCAGCTTGCCCCCATTAGAAAGTAAAACTAATGCTGCATTAGATTTGTCCACTCCACACAATATACAAAGTCAATTGGGCCCACAACAAACAAAAGCATTTGAAACTATGCAGTCAATTGCCAATTTAGCCAAGAAACAAGGAATGCCTTCGAAACCATTGCCTCTTCCTTCATCACAAAACAATGTTTTTTCCCCTTTAACCAATAGACCTACAAATGCAGTCCCATCTCCATTAAGAGTTCCTTCTGCAAGTGGAATTAATCAATTGAAACATGAAAAGGTTAATACTGTCAGTACACCACCCAGTAATTTAAGGCAAGATATGCAAAACAGTAATAAAGTAAACCAAATGAAACAATCAGTTACTACAAGTTCATCTATACCAAGTCTGGGTTATCCAATGTCTGCCCATAGCTCACAAAGCACAGCACAACCCTCACCAAGATCACAAACTAGATCTCCCAGTTCTTCTCCTAAATTAGTTATAGCAGAAGAGAAGCAATCAAGTAATAACTCTATGGAGCATAACATCAATCAATCAAATCAAATAACGAGTACTCAGCTGCCCAGCATGAGTTCTAACAAGAATGAATCACCTAAGCCTACTCCGGGTCCTTCAAAATCTATGAAGCCATTAATACCAACTGGCAAAGTACCAAGTATAAGACAACCGATAACTCCTATCATGAAACACAACTCTGCTATGAATTCATCTGATTATATGAATCCTACACCAATACTTTCTACACACCCCAGTATCACACATCTAATAAGACATCAGATGGAAATGCAAACAGCTTGGCTTAAGGCCCAAAGACAATATGATCTGTTCAAAAATATGTCTAACATGGGTCATCAGCCACAAAATGATTTTAACAACAAAGACAAGCAATAACAATACATTTTGGTGTTTAATAAAATAAGATATGAGTATGTAGTTTGCTTGTTTGTAATAATAAGAAAGTACTTGTGATTGTTTTAGCTATTATTTTAAGAATAAACTTTACATTTAACTAAAAAGTAAAATAATGAAATCTCATTTGTGATTGTTTATTTTTGTTTGGCATGTAATTTCACTACAATCAAAGAAATTGATGTATTTTTTCTGAAACATAGAAAGCAATAATTTATTGATAATGTATAAATATAGTAAGATGTCATTATATATTTTTTTCTCTATCTTAAGTGTTTGATAACTTTTGTTTTATAATTACTTTGATGTTTAATATCATTGTAATTAACTTGTGTTACTTATATTTCTATCACATTATTTAAATAAAACATGACTTTTATCAGTACTGTGTTTTTTTACCTATGATTGTTCCATCTAAAGAAAGCTTCATTTGAGGTAAATTTGGAGATAGTTTTTTTCTAATATAAGTTATGATATCCAAAATATGTGATTAAGTTATATTTTTAATTTTAGATGTCTGCTGTTCAAGCAACTATCCCATTTAAAGTGAAAAAGAAGGTTAATATTAATTTGAAAAAAGATAAAATTGTTGAAGATGCTTTAAAGAAAAATCAGAAAATGAGAAGAAAAAATGAAGATTATGATGACCTGAAATATGGAACTGAGAATGGTTTGAACTTTATACATACATACATTTAAATTCCCTCATGTACAATTTCCAATTGTTATTATTATAACCTCTATGATGGGTTATATCTATCTAACCAATATTTTAAATGTTAATTTTCAGATTGTTCACCGCCAAAACAAGCTAAGATTACAGAAAATTGTGATGACGACGTGGATAAGGAAAACTCAAATGATCAGTAAGTGCTTATACACATGTTTAATATGATTTAACCAATGCTTTACCATGAACCCACCTGAAGTTTATTAAAATGATAGAAATAAGCAATAACTAAAATAAAATTTGATTTTTTTTTTGTTACAGAAATATCATCGCGGAAAATTCAATGAGACCATTAGTAGGGAGAGAAAAGGAGATTGCATGGCTTGAACAAAATTTATTAGATCATCTTGAGAATGAAGAATCCGGATCTTTATATGTCTCTGGTCAGCCCGGCACAGGGAAGACTGCCAGTTTGAAATACATACTAAATTTACCTAAGGTATTTTAATGAAATTCCAATAATGCTTATTTAATTATAAGAATAGATATCTTTTGATTATGAATGGTTATCTAATTCAAAGTTATAAAGAAACGATTGATACATAATTTCCTTTTTTTAATAATACTGTATTTGCATTTTAGATAAGAAATGGCTACAAGCAGGTTTACGTAAATTGCACAATGATGAAGTCTGCAGCCAGCATATACAGTAGGATCTGTAGCGAACTGCAACTGAAGACAAGTGGAACCACTGAGAAGGCCTGTCTCACCGCTATCGAAAAATACTTCAAAAAGAATCATAAAATGATGTAGGTTTAGAGATTTTAACATGTTATGTTTCATTCTGTTACCATGCTAATATTGAAAAACAGCTTGTAAACACAAGTTTATTTTCCACTTTTTATAATTATGCTAATATTATAAATGCGAAAGTTTAGAAGGATGGATGGATGGATGGATGTTAGAGTTTGTAGCCTTAACAGCTGAACGGATCTAAATGTAATTTGGCATAGACGTAGAACATAATCTGGAAGAACACTTGGGTACTTTTGTTTTTTAATTCCACGCGGACGGAGTCGATGGCAAAAGCTAGTTGTTTTCTATAAAGTAATTTCTGTTGTTTTATAATGTTAGCACAAAGAGAATTAATATATCAATAAATTTTGTTGCCTACTTAAGCTAAACTATAGCTGTGATTCTCGCAAATAGTATAATGAAGTTAACTTCAACATGCACAATAATAGAATAATGAATGGTATCGCAGATTACTGGTGCTGGACGAGATCGACCAGCTGGAGAGCAAGCGGCAGGCGGTGCTGTACACGGTGTTCGAGTGGGCGGGCGTGCACGCGCGCGTGCTGCTGGTGGGCGTGGCCAACGCGCTGGACCTGACGGAGCGCAGCCTGCCGCGGCTGCAGGCGCGCCGCCTGCGCCCGCGCACGCTGCACTTCGCGCCCTACACCAAGCAGCAGATCATCGACATATTCGTCTCCGTGCTCGAAAAGGAGGATAAGACCAACGCGTTCTCGCCCGTCGCTCTGCAGTTGTTGGCCGGTACGTATATGTTTGTTTAGTTACTTCTTTGACGATTAATGTAAATCTAAATAAAAGATACTGTTATACTTGATACTATCATACTTCATACTAATATTATAAATGCGAAGGTTTAGATGGATAGATGTATGTTTGTTAGAGTTTGTAGCCTTAACAGCTGAACGAATCTGGATGAAATTTGGCATAGATGTAGAACATAATCTGGAAGAACACATAGGCTACTTTTGTTTTTTTAATATCACGCGGACGGAGTCGCGGGCGAAAGCTAGTAAATAAATAAAAATAATTTTTTTTTTTTTTTTTTTAATATCACGCGGACGGAGTCGCGGGCGTAAGCTACTAATATTATAAATGCGAAAGTTTAGATGGATGGATGGATGTTAGAGTTTGTAGCCTTAACAGCTGAACGAATCTGGATGAAATTTGGCATAGATGTAGAACATAATCTGGAAGAACACATAGGCTACTTTTGTTTTTTTAATTCCACGCGGACGTAGTTGCGGGCGAAAGCTAGTAAATAAATAAAAATATTTTTTTATGTGATCCAATTTTCAGCTAAAATATCCGCCGTGTCGGGGGACATGCGACGAGCGCTCGACATCGGTAAGAGGGTGATCGAGCTCGCGAAACGCAGCAAGTTCTCAGAGAATCACTGCGTCGACAGCATGATGAAAGATGCCAGCGTCACCGTCGAGCTAAAGCAAGTTCTAGAAGTACTGGACGACGTGTACGGAGGCGGCAGGAAGATTGAGAATGATGTAGAGGAAGGCTTGCCCATGCAGCAAAAATTGGTGCTGTGCAGCATTATGCTGATCCTGACTAAGGGGAAGAATAAAGATTTGGTTATGGGGAAGCTGCACGATGTATATAAAAGGTAATGTTTCTTTTGCATATTTTCAACATTAATTTTGTATGGTATTTTTTAAATATCTTGGTGATCAGCTCGCGAATTGACCTTGAGCGACTAAGATAATTGAAAAATACTATGCTAAGATCGGTTCGATTTGTTTCTGCGTATGGGATGTGAAACATTGTTAATTTGTGTAGGGTTGCTCGGTCGCGGAACATAGCGCCGCTCGACATCGGCGAGATGATGAGCGCGTGCTCGCTGCTGGAGGCGCGCGGCGCGCTGGGCGCGGGGGCGGGGGCGGGCGCGGGGGCGGGGGCGGGGGCGGGCGCGGGGGCGGGCGCGGGCGGCGGCTGCGCCTGCAGTGGGACGAGGCGGAGCTGCTCGCCGCGCTGCAGGACAAGCCCCTGCTCTCCGCCATACTGAATGACGTCAACTGCTTGTCAGCTCCATAGGACAATGTGTGTAACTAGTGTTTTAGTCCAAATCTACAGTTTCAAGCCCCACGACGAGTGTGACCAGCCTTAGTTGTAATTTGGACGCGCTTGGTGCAAGTACAAGAACTGTTGCTTTAAATTTTGACAAGATATGTGTTGTATGCAGCAAGATGATATGAAAAAACTATTACGGAATTCAAATGTAGTGTTATTTTACGCTTCTACAGTCAAAGTGCCTTATAACTCAGATAAAAAAAATTGCTCTGTTGCTCTATTATGTTATGAATGTTATGTCGATACAGGTATGAAATTTAAGCTTCTGATAAAATTATTGACATTGTTTTGTTTAAAATATGACCAAAGTTTTACAGTTAGTGGAATTTTGTGTTAGTGATGAATATGTTGTCATTAAGTAGGTTTAAGTGTAACATTTTTTAATTCACATGTAAATAAGTATTTATCACTTGACTGTTTAACATAAGTAGACAATAATGTAGTAGGATGTGTAGGTAGTATTAAATTTCTGTATGTTATGACATAGAAATCAATTTTCTTCATAAAAATTGTGTTCAAAATTCACTCAGTTTCCTTTGCCTGTTTTTGCGTTCACTATCCTGTAAGAAATGTATGGGTGGGTTGCTCACCCTTACATTTATCGGATAATATTCACGTTAGTACATTAACAGACGTCACACAAGATTTTTGGCTTTTTTTTTCGTACTGTTTTTAGCAGGATTTTATATTTTTATTATACTTTTACTACAACTCATCTTTCAACCTTTTTAAAACTATGAAGTGATATTAGAAAAAGATAAAAATTTTATGCAAAATTGTGTTAATACGATATTTTTTTTTCGTTTAATCGATCATACTACTGATGTTTCTTATTGTTTAGAAATATTTTTATATATTCGCGTACTCCGGAATAGTAAGAATTCGAAGTTTTTTTTAACATATTTTTAGAGTTAACTGACATTCATACAATTATGTCGCAAAATTATTCGTCTTATTACCTCTTCGTTTGTGTTAGTTTTTCTTTTTATGTATATTTTGTGTGTTCATATGTATTGATTTTGTTGTAAAATATTGTGTTTCTTCTTTTTATAATGGTGTTGTATGATTTATATAAAATGTTGTTTTTGGTAAATCGCGTTTTTTCTCGCTGTATTTCTGTTGTACCGCGAACAATATTCTCTTAGCTAAGACTGATAAATTATGCAGTTATCTTTATATGTTTATCGTAGTTATTTATGCTTTTTAATTGTCTTATTTTTTTAAATTAATAAAATAATTAAAACTGTATGAAATGTCATCATTATTTATTTTTACTGAAATCTGTTCCTTTTTAATAAAACTAATCCTTCCTATTATGTCTGGTTTTCCCAGCCTTTTGTAGGTATAAAAATGCAATAAAAAACAACTCTAAACATTATTAATTTATTCTATTCCTTAAAGTTAATCCTAATTTGTGCGAAAAGCTTTTTACAATAAACGACTGACCCAAGTTCTAACAATTAAGTATTTTGATCATGTTTGTACGAGTATAGCTTGAAAGAATTTAATTCTCCATCGCTCGGAAACGTAGTAAGTACGTAAATTAGATACCCAATATAGTTTGTTTATTTTTAATAATAAATAACTTAAAAAGATAAAGTCAATTTTGTACAATGTCAGCCATCTAAAATAGAAGGCGTTGGTGCGATGTGTGTGGGTGAGGGGCATCATATGCGGAGGCCAGGGTTTCTGGAGCGCACGAAGTTGAGAAGCTCGTCGCTGTCCTCGCAGATGAACGGTTTAACATGGTGGCAGGCCACGTCGTGCCACTTGATGCCGTCGTTGTAGAAGTTGTTCAGGATTGACAGACAAGACTCGTCATTACCCTGCAAATATTATACAAATTAAATTTATTACAAAGAACTGTTACGCTAATGCTTTTATGAAAGGTAATACAAAAGTTGGAAACTTAAAGTTTTATAAAGACGATTTAAAGAAAGACAAAAAACACTAGAACTATGTTGTAAGGCTATTCAATTTAATATTAGCTTAGAGAAGCTTAAGGTAACCAAAATACAGGTCTCGATGAGTCCAAGTCGTGAGCGCGCAATCATTTCGTCATAGTAATAACTATCCGCTCCCACGGTACATCGTATATTGCAATTGACCACTATTCATACAAGTGGACCGTTATTTTCTTTGGTTTCGATGATAAATGACGAAATAGGTGCTATAAAATTTCGACCGTAAATATTTAAATGAAGAGAATCAGCAAACCACTTTCACTGTGCGTATGCGTAACGACAAAGTGACTAACTTTGAATCATAATATGAAAGTTTATTTGCAAAAAGATATGAGTGATGTTTAATTTTTCTCAGAAGTTTACTTCATGCATCATACCACCACCTTGGATAATAATGTCTCGAGGAGTATTTTGGATCCTATTATGATGATATAGTTATGACAAAAAAGACTACAGATGATCATTGGCAACGATCACTTGATATATCGTTGCTCGTTTATCGAAATGTTTTCATATCAATTAATAATATTACCTGGGCGGCCTCTCTGTTGTCAGGTTGTGGCTGTCCGTAGCCACCGGTGTAGGACCAGTCGCCGGTGTTGCGCTGCGTTGTGGGGCCGATCTTGGCACCGGAGCCAGACCAGAACCAACCGTTCACGTTGGGTGGCTGCAGATCGGCCCGGTCGCAGCCGGCGAAGTTGCATTTGCGACCCGACGTCCAAATGTAGCGGATGTTACCGCGCGCGATTCTTTGTTTGACAAATTCATTTTCCTGGGGAAAAATAATGTTATCAATAAATGATTAAAAATCAATTCTAGTAGAACTATCTTTACCTCAAAGTTAATTCATCAAAATTATTTGAGTTAAAGCCCTAGTATCTAGAGTGGGTTTTTCAGGGATGAATTCAAAATAAACATACGTATTTATAAGCTTTATATGTACTAAACTAACAAGATTATACTTGGTATAATGATAATCTACTAAGATATTTTCTTCGGCCTACATAATAAAGTAACGCGTTGCCAATTAGTAGAGCAGCGATGGTGTTAATGACGTCGGGGACAGGAAGTGCGCGTCTGCATGCGTCGCGTCGTATCGCGCAAGAAGTGGAATGTGTGCCGCGGCCACTTGCCGAGAAGTGACGCACTAGGCCATTGCACCCCTTTCACAGACGCCTCCACGCTCTACAAACCCGATCGACCTACTCGCCGATCGCCAATCCTAATACATATTGATGTTTAGCCATAATTAGACGCGCGTCGTACATTAAGTCTATCGACCCATACCGGACATCGACACTTCCAATGTTACAAATACTATACTACGAGTACAGTACTGCGTTCTTTATACTCGTAGCTGCCCTACAATGTTTAAACACGGCAAAGTGCAATTTGTTTGTTCTAAAATTAATTAACATTTCAGAATTAAGCTTTTAACTATTACGACAATTACAAAACAAAAATAACAACAAGTTGCATAAACTGGAATGGATAATACTGAAACCTCGATATCTAACAATGGATTTACCAAAGTATAGGAAGCAAGATGTGACTAGTACAACCTGTTTATGATTTTCCGCATGTAAACATACCCGGATAAAAGTGTTAACAATGGAGACGAGTGTTAAGTCTGAATGAGTTCATTCATCTACAAAAAATACGGATACATTTGTAACGAGCATCTATTGTGTCTAAATAAAAAAACAACTGTGTTGCATAAGAATCATCTTTTGGCACCATTGTAGATTGCCAAGAGTGTACTTTGAAAATTATTTTAGGCAATCAACCTTGATCTTTGTACCAAGTTTTAGTTTTGATAAATTTAACCTGTTTCCAAACTGTGTTCATGATTGCAAAACATCACTTGTGTTTGGTATTACAAGATGCATCATTTTAATATTGGGAAAGTGAATGCATCAACATAAATGACCGTGCGATGTCGACAAGTGATTTTGTGAGAGAAACGATCTGTCGTTTAAACGATATTCTGTTATAACGGTAATTTGCCAAAATTGCATTTGAACGTTTAACTTACGTAAAATTGTATTACGTAGGTTCTATATTATAAACTTTATTTCTATTATATCGATCGTTAGAAACATTCGTTATCTAATATTTTGCTCAAGTATATTAGTTTTAACATAATAAAGTTATAAAATTAAAATAAAACGCGGCACTGAACTGACTTCCGTTTTGTTTAAACATAAAAAAAAAATGATATGGTAGAATATTCGATTACCATAAATTTCGCATCTCGTATTTTCGTGCGTCGGAGAAACACTTTCCATAAGATTTTTAGCAGTTACATGACGTAACTCAACAATGACACACCGGCGAGCCGCGGGGAATATTCCGATCTTTATTGAGGTCCACTTTCTACGGCGTGCACGATCTTATGCCAATACCATAAATATTTCAAACTTTAGCTACCATTATCGTACCAATACCCTACACAGTTTAGGCGAATTTTATAAAATAAAACTTTCGACTTGTCAATTGAAAAATAACATGTAGCTAAATAAAAATTCGATTTTATTGATTTTCATAAAAGTTAGAAAATCCTCACTTTTCATTGAGACCAACACATCTGTTGTTCGGATCATCAACCGGTCAGATATTGATTAATTACGTTTAATTCCACATAACAGCTATTCAATAATAGGATACATGTAGTATAGTAATTAAAGTTAATGTATATGAAGTCAAGCAAATATAATAAGCTCCTCGAGGTAAGCCGGAGCTAAGTTTATCGTAAATACATAAGCTAAGTTTTGTAACACACGGTATAGGTAATTCTCGCTTTATACAAATATATTTACATGGATAGAGATCCTTATAGGTCAAGACTTAACCGTTAAGTAACTTAACTAGTACTTTGAATACATATCCAACAGTCATCAGTACATAGTTATTTAGATTTCAATATTGACAGTCGTATTCATAAACTTCAGGGTTTGTTTATTTAAATACGTCACCGCAAAATACTTATTATCATAACCGGAACCTGAGTTAAGTATAGAAGTTCTTCGATCGTTTTAATTCATAAAAAAATAGAAATACACACATAGACGTTGACTATTTGTGTAAAAATTGATTACATTTTTATATTTTGCCTGGCTGTGCAGGCGCATCTTTGAAGTCGGTCATTCAACTGTGTATGACACTTGCAATATGCCTCTATACATAATTCTGCAATACAAAGACCTACGTAGAATCACGTTTGCGGTCGTAATCTCGCACCCGATGGTTTATCTCGTTATTCCTGTAACTACCAGTGCTCACTTCGTATAGGAATGCAGTGATGCTTGTATTGCTTAGCCGTACATATACTAGGCGGTGTTGTTTTGTAAGTAAATGAATGCTTTAGAGCTTGTATATGTAAAAATATATTTGTTCGATATTTTACTGATTCTCAGATTCAATGGGTCGTCCCCTTAGTGTAGATTTAGTATGATAATCCACCCCAAAGGTCACCAACTCCTGAATGCGTCTATGAAAGACAAGAAAAAGTAATCTCCTCTACACATAAAACCAGAGGAACTGCTAATTTTCTTTAATTTTATAATATGCTTGCTTGTTATATGAAATATTTTATTACCTGAGGAGTCTCTAGAGAGACGGTGTCCATGCAATGTCTGCGACAGATGTTTCTTGCGTCGAGCCAGTCCACCTCGAGGCTGCGCGTGGGCGCGTGTTCCCAGCTCATGAAGTAAGAGTGCAGCACGCCACGACCGTCCCGGTACGTCGCGTGACGGACCCCTGTAACACAACAATTTGTTAGAAATTCGAACAACGTATGGTATACGTGGAATACAGAAAACCTATTTGGATATCATATCGCCAGCATCCGAATCGATTCATCCCAAATCAATCATCGAGGTGTCTACTTATAGCTTCGACGAATAGAAAAGACAAATAAATCAGTAAAACATTGACGTGTTCACCATCTCTTCGGCCTCTTAGGCCTTAAGCTCTAAAATCAAGCTTAGTCAACTTATGTTGCACCTTTTTAATAAGTAGACTTTATATTAAAACAAAAACAAGCAATCACTTTGGTTAGAAAGCGCCAAAGATTACATCGACAAGATTGGTGACAAATAAAAAAGGGATTCGGAGTAACCGAAACTAATAAGTGTGACTAAAATAAATATTGAAAAGCCCGAAATTGGAAACAACATTTTGTATTTCAGAGTAAATAGCTAAGCCATTTTGCGGTAAGATATAATAATTTTCTTCGTGTTGCTAGTATGAATATCTAATCAAAGATGTTAAAACATATTGTTACCACTCACAATAGACTTACGAAATGTTACCTACATACTCGTACATTTTAGCACTTTACACAACACTACTTCTCATTCATGTGCTGCTTCTCACGACATATTATAATAATGTGTTAGTATTATAACTATAAGCTTTTTATCATGTTTTATTTTAACATTTATTATTATTATTAAGTATATGTACACGTATACTTCATATTAAATTATTCACTTTAGGTAAAATATCGCTATTAAAATACCTGATCATTATAGTACATCAAACAAAGTCGAAAGCACAAACAAATATCTACATAATAAGGGTAAGCACGTCTTACTGCATCTCTTGAGTCATTATCACTCACTGTAAGTTTAGGTTAGGGGTGACTAGGCCATGGATACGGTTTCGCCCTGTCCGCTCACAGCCCTCGTGGTCGGAGGAGGTGGGCCGCGGGGGCTGTGGGATGGATACGGTTTCGCCCTGTCCGCTCACAGCCCTCGTGGTCGGAGGAGGTGGGCCGCGGGGGCTGTGGGATGGATACGGTTTCGCCCTGTCCGCTCACAGCCCTCGTGGTCGGAGGAGGTGGGCCGCGGGGGCTGTGGGATGGATACGGTTTCGCCCTGTCCGCTCACAGCCCTCGTGGTCGGAGGAGGTGGGCCGCGAGGGCTGTGGGATGGATACGGTTTCGCCCTGTCCGCTCACAGCCCTCGTGGTCGGGGGGGGCGTGGGAGCACGGCTCGGCACCACTCTGCTTGCAGAGATGGGCTGACGCCGTGCGATCCTGCGCCCCACACGCGTAATCCCGGTGGCTCATCACCGCCGGGCCCTCGGGCCTTATAGTCTTTCTCAAGACTGGGGCCACGAGGTGGGGGCTCTATAAACCCCGGCGGCACCAGCGGGCGAGGCGGGGTCTCCGAGCCTGCATTGCACGGTGCCGTCTTCCGAGGGGCGCCTTAGGGCGCAGCGTCCCAATTTATTGGGACGCTACGAGGGCCCCTTCCCCGGGCGGTCAGTGGGGCGTCGCGGTGGCAAGCGAAAGCGATCCCGTGGCGTCCCACACAATGGCCAGGAGGGAACGGAGGGGTTTAGTGGTGTATGCCCCATTATGGGGAGAGTCCCACATAACTCTCGTGCCTACCCCGAGGCGCGGAGTATGCGTAACGCATTCCCCTTCGGCAAAAAAAAAAAAAAAAAAAGGGGTGACTAGGCCATAGTAACCCACGTTGGCCCATTCCCGGTTGGTTGACTTCACACATATCTCTTAATTTCTTTGGCGATATGTGCAAGTTGCATCACGATATTTTCCTTCACCGTAAGTACGTGAGGTACATGTAAAATTCGCAAATTCAAAACTACATTGGTACATGGCGGTATTCAAACCTAGGATCTGCAGATTACAAGTCAAGGCTTTAACCACTGAGCTACCAACGTTCGATCTCTTGAGTACTAATAGTTATCAAGTAACTTCCCATCATAAAACCTACTACTACCTTGTTACCGTGTGACGTATAGAATGTAACCGTTCGCTAAAAACTGACACTTTCACGCTTAATTAGGATAATAGCTTAATAACTAGATGCAATCAAGCAGTTCATAGACTTTGTAATGAAAGGCTCCCACAGTTCGCGACGTGAAGCACACAATTAAAACAAGTTCACCGGCAGGTCGTGCAATTGAACGGGTCTTACGTAACTAGAAAGTAACCGCCGGCTCAATTTAGGACTACCTTCGCGGCTCGCACATCTATAGGAAATATTTGACATGCAAAATTGAACAACTTCCGGGAGTTATTTTAAATGTACATTCAGCATTAACTAAATAGATGGATATGGCAAAAACTCACGTTATTCGATCAACTAAAAAGAAAATAACGCATGTACGCACAAAAGGGAGTTGGAGTAAAAATATTGATACATTTTTCACATACCATTTTTAAAATCTTTAAGATCTTAAGACAATCTACAATATATATTTTCTAGTTACGTTTGTAAGTAACGAACTTTGCAAACCTACTCTCTAAAATAATACGTTACCTTCGGAACCCAGTGCGTATTGGACATGTGTCGTCATAACGTTTCATTTCAATAGAGAAAGTCGTGAGCAAAATGTTGTTAAAACAGTTTCCCTTCTTCGTCTATTACGTATTTGTTATACAATAAATCATCATGATTTCTACTCCTAAATATTTATTTATATTTGCCGGAAATAATTGCTTGCTAAAAGTTAAAATTATAATTGCATCATATACTATTATAACTATGTAGATTGCAAATGAATTCATAATAAAATTAATTTTTATGCCTGGTGTTAATGTTAGGTGCAAATAATTTTAGGTTTTAATCAATTTTAGTGAATATTCAATTATGTGACCAACCACAAAAATATCGTAATACCACAGAAATGCTGTTATCGTATTGTGCATGGTCGCACCTCGTAATTAAACATCGTTTTTGCTGTTCAACTGCTATGCTTTACGCTTGCTTATGTAAGGCAGTCCTTGATACAAAGAGGATCCAACTAAAAATTACCCGGTTGAGCCTTACATATTATATCAAAACAGTTAGAGAAAAAATTAAGAATTAAAAATGAGTGATGTTAAAATGTATATGATCTAGATCGTAAATTTGATAAAAGATAGTGTTGTCGAGATCATTCTATATTATTACAATGATCTGATGTCCTCATTCTGGCGCAAACCGACGTGAGTAATGCGACTGCGCAACCAAACATGTTATTTACTGGCGACGTACTAAAACTTATACTTGAATAGAGTTTAACAAAAGCTCTTTATTGTTATTGTTCGGTTGTCGGTCGATTGTGCACATCCGTTCGCTCCCACATGACCCGCTTAGCTCAACCGCGCCCCGACACACTGTTGCGAAAAATTGCAAGGACTCTTTATTCTGGATGTTGACACCGAGGAAGAACTAAGAAGGTATGGGAGAATAGTGTAGCAGGTAATATGTCTAAGCAGAAAATTAATTCAGATACCAGGGTTGTTAGAGATAATATCTATACGAGATAAGTAGTACAGGTTGTGCCAACCCTTCATAGGACAGCGGGCAGGGAGATGTTGATGATTGATGACATTGGAATAATTGCAAAACTGTTATGTAGAAGTAGACTATGCAATTGAATCAGGCTGTGTAGCAGCAGTAAATTTAAAGTATAAAGAAACTAGTCAAGTGCTATCCTTCTGCAGTTATCATTGAAATAATCAACACTACAAAGTAACTTATTTTATTTTTTATCGTCAAACATCGTGGTGACCTTGACATGTGGGTTAATAAACGCAGTCGTATCTGCTCTAAGTTTCTAACGTTAGTTCGACCAGGACAGGACAACGCTTTCACAGGACGCGGCGGTAAACAGAAGTGCGTGACGATTGATAATGAGACTTTCTAATTGACTTCTAATAATATATTACGCGAGCATTTCTATAGAACGACCATCGTGCATTGAACCTTACTAATGTTTTGACTAAATCACAATTAGGTCATTAAATGTTTGTTGTTTGTAAACCATGTGTAGAGAAGTTGCATTGAACTTACGTACAGAACGTAGATAATGTGCAGATTAGTGTAACCGAATATAGAGTAAAAAAATCATGAATATTTCTATTTCTTAATCCTCATTATGCGTGTGAAGTCACCATGTGTAAGTGAACGTACATATTGTATTGGCACATCTTAATGTGGGGTCGATTTCTGTTAGGGCAATTAGTCGGCAAGGTGAGCCTGTTGGCTGCAGCTCTCGCGTTAGAAAGGACGAGCATCTGTGGCTGCGACCATGTGACCATCACACGACCATGTTAAAGAAGCGTCGGACCTTGGCTGAATAACTGTGATGATATGTTTCTAGTGCATTCTATTTTTTATTTTAACTCTTAGTTATAAGCATCAGCTCAACACATGAATAACAAAGACAGAAGTGGACAAATTTAATGAGGTATCCAACGTTATTTTGATATTTGATTTTTGACATTTTTGTAAATAAGCAAAAGGATATAAATCTAAATTAAAATTGGCAAATTAAATTACATAAACCAGTTACGAAACAGAACTCATTTTCATATTCATATTTTTACTGTCATAAGTGAAAAAAAAAACTCAAAAATTATCTGTTCAAGAAATCTGACTTTTGAAAGATGGGCTCAAAATAAACGTTACTTAAAATAATAGGAGTTTTACCTACATTTATTATTTTTCTACCTTAACCCTTAAGTTGATTTCTAAACTTTTATATCTGAATAGATGAGATAATTTCAAAACATGTTTCAAAATTGAAATGGCAATATGTAATCAGCAACTACTACTTAATCGACATGTTATTAGAACTGGTTATTGGTGTCACATGAGTTAATAACAACTCTTTTAATCGAAGACTATTTGTTATGAGAAGATACAAACTTTATATCTTAACAACTTCTACTAACATGTAGGCAGTTATTCCATTACGGCTCGAGGAAAGCAAGCGCATAGACTTGTGTTCAGTCCAGCATCCCTTTAAATCCCACCGTTGCCTTAACTTTTGTTATGCGCAGCTTCTTCTCAGAAATTACGAGTCACTATAATGTATGATGGCTCTGTACAACTGGTAGAGTCAAAGCAATACGTACTGTTGGCGCAACTCTTGGGGTCAGGCAGGGCCAGGCGGCGCTGCGCATCCGCATAGCAGAACAAAGCCAGCAGCGCGGCTGCCAGGCAAACTTTACGACTCATCTGCACAACAAAAATAAACGATTGTTAATAAACAAACAAATAAAAGCTACAATTATGATGCTCTGGTCAAGTCATAAACTTGTTGCAATGGAACAGACAATTAACTGGGTAAAAAGATAGATATTGTTTTTCGCATTTACACACGAGTTATTTTGCATAATGATAACGCCCGGTACACGGGTTACATTTGCGGTACTTATTCACTTATTAAGCACTTTGTTAATACTTTGGTATGCGTTTGCCCTAAGATCCATAACAAGTCCCAACTGACACTGCATGGCAGTTTATTGGTTCGCTTTCTTTTATGCAGTCCATGAGCGGCCGGGACAATCGATACGTGAGATGAATTTATTTTGTTGTGTTTGTGAAAGCAACGCTCGCCGCCGCCGGCGCAGTCGGCGCTGACCCGCTTGTCGCGAGCTTGAGCGTTTACGTGAAAAGGTGTCGACTTCTAGAAATCGTCGATTTGGGACGCATTTTATTGAAGGTGCGGAAAGCTCACGTAAATATAATTTCGAAAGGGAAATTGATAGTCGTGTAGTTTGTTGTTTTTATGAAATTATTATAAATATTTGATAGTATAATAAAAATATGATTCTCACTTTTAATTCTATGTTTAATTAAATTTACACTAATAATCTTCATAAAGGCAACCTTTATTAACTCTTAAATTATTTCTATATTAAAAAGCTTAAAATAAATGATACAATATTCCCCAACGTTAGGCGCCAAAGAAAAATTTAAAATTTTACTTACTATCTTTTTGCTTTATTTTTTATGAGATTTGTTTATGCACTTTAGTGAATGGGTACAGTTAGTGTTTGTGAAGTTCACTGTTGGAATGCGGGTAGTAAATGCACGTGCGTGGTGGTAGAGCGTACCTCTGTGTGTGCACGCTGGACGGTTGTGGTGCGTTAGTAGTAATGGTTGCGGAGGCTTGCGGGATCGGAGCGCGGCCAGTGATCGCGACGGTTAGCGGCCAACTGCCGCCGCCGCATCCGTCCTCTCTAATTAAGCCTCCGACATTCATTCACTTTCACTTCCAATGTAAGAGAAGATACGCTCCACCCCGCCTCGCTGCATAGAACTCACCCGTGCAGCATCGGAGACCTTCTGGAGGTCGCAGCCGGAAACTAACGACGATTTACATAACCCATGCGTGAGCACGAGCTCGCTAATCGTCGTCGGCTTGTCTTGACCGTAAACAAATTCATTATTTTTTTAATAAATTGCCGTAACGTAACTACACATGTGTAAAACTTTTACTTCATCAATCGATCTTGGATAATTTTTGTCTTTCTCACAATAATTATTTATTTATAAGAGGAAGAGCAACAAGTTGTTTACATAACATGCTCACATTCAAATAATTATTGTTTTGCTATAAAACAAACACAAGCATTCGTGTTACACACAAAAAATTGTTTAGAAAACAAAAAGCTGATTGTAAATTTTCCAGCCAATATCCTATGCCAGTGGTAAATACAATGATTTCCTTCTCCGTCTACTCTGTATTGAGCAGCAAATAATAGGGCCGGTGAAATCGCTCAGCGATTTTAAACATAGTTATCATTACAGAAGAGCAAAGTGCCCATCTATACCAACGTTACTCGCCAGAACATAAACGTATTTAAAGGCTTGACATTTTTAAGGTAGAGTCTAGAATCTGGGTCTAGAGTCCTTGGTAATCCTTTTTTTTTAATTGGAAATTTTCAAAATTACTGGCAAAGTCAACTTCTATCAATTCTATCAATCTAGAATTTATGATACACAGCGATCGTGTGCGACTTCGTCAGTGCGGAATTAAAAAATAAAAGGTTGTCGAAAACATTCCCTCGAGCATTAGCTACCATCCCGTCAAAGTCACTCCAGTCGGTCCGGAGATTTGCTACAATTTCAAAACATCATTTCCGATCCGGTGTAGTATAGGTACGGTATTTTGTTTTCTTTAACTAATGTCAGGTAAAATCAGACCTCCGTGTTTGCCGTTAATCTATCTATCCGTGTGGCCGAGCAGGCAATACCTCCAACTTCGCTTATTTAATTTTGACATTTTCTATTCTATTCAACATAACATGACTTTGTCTTCTAGTTATCCCGATATAAGTGCTCCTCTCCTAGTAGCTTCCCATAATATGTTTCGTATTCGTATCGGTTCCGTTTACTTTGTTTTACCAGAATTACAAATACTTTGCCATGAAATAGTTATTTATTGATGCCTCGTCTAGTGGTCAGTAGAAGGGTAAAACGCAAAGATCAGTAGTATAAATGCAGTCGGCACTAAAATTTGTGCAACAAATAGATGTGCAGGTGTGACGCAACCGGCGGGAGTCTGCGCGAGGTCAGGCGATCGTCGGTCTTCTGAGATAATATAGGATAATCACTAGTGAAAGTCATAACGAAATTGTTTTCTGTGTTAAACATTTAAATTTATTCCATTTGACGTATATTCGTCTGTGCATTGTTAATTATTTCATGCAGGATGAATACTAGTAGTGAAAATAATACTGTACGGTACTGATAAGTGTAGGTATACTTAGTGTAGTGATCGATTATAATAGAAGTTTTGTTAATATTACGAAAATTACTTGACCAAAAACAAAAGCCAGGTCCCTTGGAGACAATGCTACACCCAATATTAATGGTATTACGTAATATATTTCGTATAAACGGTAAATCAGATTTAGGAAATTGCTATACCACTCGCTGTCTAAATAATCCTTCGATTCAAGGTTGAAGACATCACGTGATTCGTGTCAGGAGGTCTCAGTCTCATTGCCAATTCCAAACGTTCACGTGTAACTTTTACCAATTTCGCTACAAGGTACTTAAGAATTAACAAAATCGTAGAAGAAATTCCAATCCAACTAAACGGACCTATAAATCAGCACATTAGCACAGCCTATGCTCTACAATATTTGTTTTGTATGTACATGTAGGTACTTGTAAATTTAAATTCTCCAAATGTTAAAAAATACATAGATTTTTTTTCTTTTCTGACATAAGCATTGCAATAAGAACATCATTACGCCATCTCATAACATAACCGTCCAGATCGATCAAAACTACCAATACCGTTATTAAACAAACGACATGATTCACCCCGTTTATAGATTACATTTTTAAATTCAGCTCATTGTATTATTATGTAAGTTATAAGGTGCAATTTGCAAACGTGATACATGAGTTTCTGAATGTATTCAATATATTTCAGGTTGCGGCCGCAGTTATATCAATGACCCCTCGATACCTGTGACTTAGCAACTTTACCGTTCATCTACCGCATGTTTCATGTCCCACTATAATACTACTTACTTCTATCTGATCTATATTATTTTATTTTCTAAACGCATTAATTAAAATTTTTATTTGTGATATTTGATTAGAATATTTACGTTATTTTATCATACTAATATTATAAATGTGAAAGTTTAGATGGATGGTTGTTACAGTTTTTAGCCTAAACGGATGAACCGGATATCGATGAAATTTGCTATAGATGTAAAGGATAGTCGGGAAGAACACATAGGCTACTCACTTCGGTTTTTTTTATTCCACGCGGACGGAGTCGCGGGCGAAAGCTAGTTTACCATAAATCAAGTTTACTTAATTATATTTGTATATATTTGGGTCCATTTCTTTGTATAATAAGACGGTAAATCTTTTTCAAGGTCTAGCAGTCGGTTTTGAATATGAGTTCTTATTACTAAACGTTTTTATTTAAAAAAAAATATATTATGAAGTTCCAACGATGTTCGCAAAATTTTTAAGCTAGAAAATAAAAAGTGGGAATAATATACTTCTTATTTCTGAAAACACTGAATCATTCACTCTAACTAAGCCATAAACCTCAAATAAGAAGCTGCGGTTCATATCTTTTAAAAGCAGGAATTGTGACCATCTACGAGTATATGAACTCTATGATGACCGACCATTAGCAATTTTGTCGTATTACATAACTTTCGACATTTCGATAACGACCGTTTTATAGACATTCTCTCAATTCTCAATTCAATCTGCCTTTCTAAAGGAAAATATTATTTTATTTTCTAAACGCATTAATTAAAATTTTTATTTGTGATATTTGATTAGAATATTTACGTTATTTTATCATACTAATATTATAAATGTGAAAGTTTAGATGGATGGTTGTTACAGTTTTTAGCCTAAACGGATGAACCGGATATCGATGAAATTTGCTATAGATGTAAAGGATAGTCGGGAAGAACACATAGGCTACTCACTTCGGTTTTTTTTTATTCCACGCGGACGGAGTCGCGGGCGAAAGCTAGTTTACCATAAATCAAGTTTACTTAATTATATTTGTATATATTTGGGTCCATTTCTTTGTATAATAAGACGGTAAATCTTTTTCAATGTCTAGCAGTCGGTTTTGAATATGAGTTCTTATTACTAAACGTTTTTATTTAAAAAAAAATATATTATGAAGTTCCAACGATGTTCGCAAAATTTTTAAGCTAGAAAATAAAAAGTGGGAATAACATACTTCTTATTTCTGAAAACACTGAATCATTCACTCTAACTAAGCCATAAACCTCAAATAAGAAGCTGCGGTTCATATCTTTTAAAAGCAGGAATTGTGACCATCTACGAGTATATGAACTCTATGATGACCGACCATTAGCAATTTTGTCGTATTACATAACCTTCGACATTTCAATAACGACCGTTTTATAGACATTCTCTCAATTCTCAATTCAATCTGCCTTTCTAAAGGAAAATATTATTTTAGTAAACATATCATTTTTTTTTGTTTAAGTTGCCCAAATCGATATAGTATTAAAATACTTTTCATTAGTAGGTATGAATTAATTTCTATGAGTTCAACTTGACTAAAACTGACTTTTGGTAAAAAATCCTTGTTATGAATTACTGCTAGTTAACCAGGAATTTAAAGCTCTACCGTAAAGACTAAAGATCATGATGTTTTATCTCCTGCTCCTGTCTAATTAAAGATAATGTTAGGTTCTGTGTTGCTACTCGTATCTTGTCAAATAAAAGGCTATTTTATTCTTATTTAATATTTTCTAAAACTGTCGTTAATGTATTTTGTTTGAGATTTTTTAATATACTTTTGTTACATGGTCAAGTTTTTTTAATGAATGTACAAAAGCAATGTTGTTCTTTTAACACTATGTTTCACAATTTTAAAGCATTTCAATGAAACCCTATAAACTATATAAAATGTGTACCCAAAATTGGGTACGTTATATAATATAACATCGTTAGTATGTAGTGTTATATAATAACAATTTAACGGCAAACCGTTGCAAATTTCAACTGTCGTCGGTCCATATATTAAATACGTTTGTTTGTAAAATGGTCCATTAACACAACCGAGTCGAACGCGCATATATTTATGACATGTGTGAAAGTTCGTGCATACGACATCGGCGCGGCCGGTGGCCGCTGGCCGGTATGTCGGTATGTTCGCAGGCTCGCGCCCGCGCCTTGCGCCCAGCCCGTCATTTTCTGCGGAAGAACCCTCCATAATTGTTTTCTCGTAAGGCCGTTTCACCGTACGTTCTGATCTTAACAACCTAAACCTACCATAACACATGTTTATTCCCTCCGAAAGTGTGAAAGTATTTGACTTGTGAGTAACTGTTCACACAGAGTTCGTTTCTTGTTAATGATTTTGTCATTATGTAAAATGTATCCACTAAGTGATGTAACTGTAAGAAATTTTACAATAACAAACAAAATATTTCATAATGCCTTCTCCCCCTTTTCTATTATTGCAATAATTTATAATCGAGATCGAAGTAAATTGGTTTTGTAAAAGAAAAACAACTATCATCAAAATTATTTTAAGTCAACAACTAGGGTAGATCAGATAGTTACGGTCCACTTTGCAGATTGAGTCACAAAATTCTTCGTAATTATCATTATTGAAGAGTAAAATAGATGAAAGCATGTTTTTATTAAACGAAAATATTTTGTTTACACGAACATAAACATTTTAGACAGAGTATTTTATCAAATATAAAAATATTAGTCAATTAAAATTAAACCCCTAAAAGCACAGTTTCGGTCCACCCGAGACAGTTATGGACCACCTCTGGGGTACAGTTACGGTCCACCTTTATATGACTATAATAGTTATAAAATGATTATTATTTGTCATTTGTCTTGCCTTTTTGAACAGTAAAATTTATTTATATAAAATCAGAAACTAATCAAAATAATTTGAATTACCATTTTAATATAAAGAACACATAAAAAAGTCCTATTAGTATTATCAAGGATATTAATTTTACGGGTCTCTAGAATAGAATGCAAATCGAAATATTCGTGTAAATTGCTGAAATTTTATTGTTTCAATCATACACCTTTTTTCAATAATAATTTGGATAGCTGTTTTAAATATAGTTATTTCTTAATTTTCAGGAAATAGCATTTTTTCTGCGTCCTTTTCTAATAATGTTCTTTGGAAAATTAATGTAGTATCAAAAAGTGAGATCACGTAGAAAAAGTAAACTTTCTGTTAGATGCTTTTATTTTTTTTATATTTTGATTATGTTCGTAGGATCACTAACTATAAGACTATCTTACTAAAAACGCGTTTTATTTTCCTTCCTTCTAGTCTACATAAGACTTTTACAATTTTTAAGTAACAAAGCAATGAAAGTTCAATAAACAATCTATTTAAGATTTGTTTCGATATTTTTTTTTTCGGAAATTTCATAAAATAAATTACCCATCCCTTTAAGAAACAGGGAACAATATGAAGTTTGGGTGGACCGAAACTGTATCTCGGCCTAGGTCCATAACTGTAAAGTGCTATGGCCATAACTGTACTCCCATACAAGCTTTAAGACAGTAGTAGTCCACTATATTTTAAGCCTTACGAAAATAATAATCGTTGTAATATCCACATAAATAGATACTAGAACATCTCTTCTATTAGACAAAATAATAAGAAAGCACATTAAAATTGAATAAGTAAACAAACTTCAATATTTAAAAAAAGCTGTCCTTAACAAAAGTGATAAGAAATTAACAATTTTTATCAGCTTCGCGCCTGATATATTTAGATCACCCGTGGCTTTTCAAATTTATATTTTCTATTACTAATTTAGATATCAAATTTGAGAATATTAGTTGTAGCATATGTTTCTTGTGGTTTACTTTCAATTAATTTCCATAAGAGCTCCAAAACATACGTTTTTGTCTTAAGTGGACCGTAACTCCCCCCTGGTCGGAAACTGTCTGATCTACCCTATTTAACATTTTTTCGAAATTTAAAACTAATCCTATGCATGCGTCCCCTTGGGAGTTCGGGAATTTCTTGAATTAACAAATGGTAACACATTCCCGTTGTAACGCGATAATCTGTATTTTCAAATGGAATTTTTAGAGCCCCTGCAAAAGAGAAAAATCTCCGCTATAAAAAAATCTCCCACTTTCAAAACAACCTCTCTTAGTCTTACTCACTTACTCCACTTTTAAACACTTTCATCATGATTTTTTGAATGGAATAACATTAAAAAAGCATTGCCGTGTGCCATACGATCCATGTACCCCTATTTAGGGTTACCAGCAAGTTAATGTTTCCGCATTTTAAGGAAATTCTTCTCTTTTGATTAGTAAAACTCAAATAAAAGAAGTACTTACTACAATAACTAGGATATAAGTACCTTAATACAATAACCAGGAAATCTTTTGTCGGGAGAAAACTATTTTTTTTTCAAAGGCTTTTGTAGCAAACTTTTATCCTTTACATAGAAAATAAGGGGAGTAATACCCTTAACACAATATAAATTGTCTTACTTTGTGCTTATCTTAAGAATAATAGCAATAGTAATAATTGATTGTTGTTGCACAGTACAAACTATGTGGTATTCCCAGTGGTTCGAACTGTGTGTTATAAAATTATCAGACAGCCACTTTCTCGATATATTTCTGAGTAAACACAGTAATTTCCTTAATACTTAAGTAAATGTGTATATTAAAAATTAAAATCTTATGGATTTTATGTCATGAAGGCGATGATTCCAGTTGCATAAAACACAATGTTCGTATAATACAGGTTTCTTACTACGATTGGATTGGTTTAGCTCTCGATATTTCCGCACAGTTGCATGCGCTATGTTCACGAGCTGACTAAAGTGATGCGGTAGTGTGAAAAAAGTTAAAACAACCCAATCGTGGTAGGAAACCGCTATCTTACGAACATTATAATTGTAAAAACCACGATAGTATAAAGTTACATATGCATAAAATACGTTATAAATAATGGTTCGGTCGCTGCAATTTGAAATGTATAGGTAATAAAACAACTAACAGCAAAGACATTTTTAAGTCAATTACTATTTAACAATTTTTATTTCAAAACTAAACAGATTATGATAAGTCCTCTTGAGAGTTGGGAATTTCTTGAATTAAGAAATGGTTGCACATTATAATATATATTTTCAAATGTAATTACTGGATCGCCTTGTTTTTTCTCCGCAATAAAAATCTTCCACATTCAAAACATCATCTCTTACAATATTTTTAAACACTTTCATCATGTTGTTTTCATTGAACAACTTTTAAAAAAGCATACAAAATGCGTAAAGTAATGACGTGAAGTGTACTAACAAATTACGTAAAAGTATGTCAATATTACCCTGACATTCAATTGTCATTTTTTAGTTTACATAATTGTCGAGTGCCAAAATATCTATGCACCACTATACCTACCTAAATATTTTTAAACAATTTGGAAATATAACCTGTGAGATATTTTCTCTATGCCATATTCCAACTCTATAGTCTTTGAATTTTATATCTATGTTAAAACATCATTTCTTTCTTTTCGTATTGCACTCTGCTAATTCAGAGTTACTCCCTTTTTACTTGCCTTAATTTCATTAATAATGGCAGATAGTAAGCTATACGATATCCTAGGTGTTTCCAGAAATGCAAGCGAATCAGAAATAAAACGGGTAAGAATAAATTAATACACGTTAGCTATTGTTAATTACATGCTGGGACAAAGGCAGATTATGGTCGAACATAATAATTGGCTTCATCGCTCGGACATGGTTTTCAAATAGATAATTTGTGTTTTTGCAGAATTACCACAAATTAGCAAAAGAATTCCATCCAGACAAAAATCCGGCTGCAGGAGATCGTTTTAAAGAAATAAGTTATGCATATGAAGTTCTATCCGACCCGACGAAAAGGAAAACTTACGACAAATTCGGACTAAAAGGATTACAAGAAGGAGGGCAGGGCGGTGGTGGTTTGTCTACCGATGACTTACTCGGCCATATCTTTGGTGATATGTTTGGCATGGGCGGTGGCAGCCGGGGCCGGGGGCGCGCTCGTGGAGAAGATACTATACATCCACTGAAAGTTACTTTAGAGGACATGTATGTGGGCAAAACTGCTAAATTGCAGCTGAGCAAAAATGTGATTTGCGGCCCATGTAAGGGTATAGGTGGCAAACCAGGAGCAGTTGTATCTTGCAGAGATTGTCATGGACACGGTATTAAAGTTACGTACCAAGAAGTTGCGCCTAATATGACTCGGCAGTATCAAACGCGTTGTCCTACGTGCCTAGGTCTTGGGGAAACTATTAGTGACAAGGACAAATGCCCAAAGTGTAAGGGAAAGAAAGTTTTGAATGAGATTAAGATCTTGGAAGTGCATGTTGAGAAGGGTATGAAAGAAGGTCAGAAGATCTTCTTCCGAGGTGAAGGTGACCAGCAACCTAATGTACAGCCCGGTGATGTCATTATTATTTTGCAACAAAAGCCTCATGATGTGTTTCAACGAACTGGAGATGACCTTATAATGAAACATGACATAACATTGACTGAGGCTTTGTGTGGGTTCCAATTTGTGGTACAGCACTTAGATGGTCGTGAGCTACTTGTAAGACACCCTCCCGGTGTTGTCATTAAGCCTGGTGATTTAAAAGGTATTCAAGGGGAGGGCATGCCACAATATAAGAATCCCTTTGAGAAAGGAAATCTTTATGTGAAGTTTAACATTGTATTCCCCGAAAACAACTTTGGTACTGATGAACAACTGAACAAGATTGAAAGTATACTGCCACCACGGTCAGCCTTTGTTATGCCGACCGGGGAAGATGTGGAGGAAGTGAACATGATGGAGTACATAGCTAGTGAAAGAAGCCGTGGCCGTGAGGAGGCCTATGCCAGTGACGATGAGGAGACAGTGCATGGAGGTCCTGGCATGCAATGTGCCCATCAGTAGCTTAATATTTGTGTATCCTGATTAAAGGATTTTTACTCAGACCTCACATGTAATTTTATCACATTAATTCTAGGTAGTTAATATTATTGAAACATTTTGAAATACTACACTTGTTTAGTGGCCTGCCAAGTTATAAATTATAAAGGGATTTTAACAGATTGTTCTGGATCAGCTTTGCAGGCTTGGCAAGGTTTTCTATTTCATCTTTGTTTTTGGTTCAATTTATGTAATTCATTCCACAACCATTGCACTGTTTGTTTTTGTATTCTTTTATGAATGCTACCTACAATAAATATGAATTATTATAATTGTGTAATGATTTAATAGGATTTTAAAATATGCATAATGGTATAGGGCATGTAAATAATACAAATTGTTTCAGGTAGCAATAAATTTAATATACTGCTTGTGACCCGCAACTTTTTTATTTAATATCTTTCACATAGTCTTTGTAGAAAGACTTCAAATTCCTGTCTATAAACAGTACTTTAAAAAGTCAATTACCCAGTAGTGAATTATCAATCTACTATGGATCAGTTATGTTTTATATTTAAATGTGCAAGTCATTTATTAATTGTTATCAATGCTAATATTTTATCTTCATACACACATACACTGTCAACTCTACAAACTACAACTAATAGGTAAAAACGAAAGATGATTAAAGACAAAAATTGTATTTATTTTCAAATGAATTTAAAAACAATACATGATTACTAGTTTTGGACTAAAACAGATTCTAATGATGCAAAATATTTTTTAAAGTCCTTTCTACTTCTGGATACTGTATTTAAATTAATTTCTTTTAGGCCTAAATTTCTCAGTTTCTCAAGGCGTTGCTGTACAGTCTTCTGAGATGCAATTAATACTCTAGGTCTCCTTGCAATATCTTCAATAGTAAATCCTTCACTAATTAAGAAATCCAAAAATGATTTTAGCTGAAAAATGATTTGTAATTTAAATGATAGCATGTTGATAATATAAAAATGGAACCCATGGTTTTTATACATTTTTTTTAAATGTAAAAAGTACCTTAGTTACTCTAATAGTTCTTAGTGCTGGCACTTTTTCACACATTTCTTCCACAAACTTGGGAGAAACATTCAATCTATTTGCTAAGTACAGATGTGTAGACTGGTTTTCCCCAAGAATGGTTTTTGTCTCTTTTAATATTTCAATATACCTGTTGCAGAGAACAAAAATAAAATACTGAATGATTTCTAATTCTAAATTCATAACACACTTAAGATAAGTAATATGTGAATCAAGATCATAGAGAATAAAAAAAGACTTAACAATTTCCACCTATAGTGTGTCTAAATTAATTAGATTAGTTTGACAATTCATGTGAATTCATGTGGCAATTTAGTAGGGATGGTTGTGTAAAATCAAGCATGAATCTTTTCAATTTTCGATTTTTATTCTTATGGATGTTGGAATCGATAGATTCATAGTTATAACATATGAATTAAAAAAAAAACACTTTAGTCAAATTAATAATGACCTGCAGAACCATTACAAATAATGAAAGTGAATAAATATTTATTACTACTACAGCCGTACGTAATCGAATTGGATTTCGCTATTAGTATTGTCATCGCTAAATTCTCTACACCATAATTAATACTAGAATTGTCCTCTAAATTAGTTAATAAGAAAATAATAATTTTATTTAAGTTCGATAAATTTTATTTAAACTGAATATCGATAGTTCATAATTGTTCGCTATGCGTGTTTGTTTCGTCACTACGATACCTGTCTATTAAGTACGGCATTTGCCTTCATACAAATTGAATTTGATACTTCATATACATCATTTATCAAACTAATCTATCTTATTTAGACACACTATAGCAAGCTATTCACTATGCCAATGTCAAAATTAAAATGAAAAATAACAATAAATTACTTGCCTATTTAAAATTTGCTCTGTACATCTTACCATCCATGGATACAGAGTTTCCACTCCCATACTTTTGACTCTCTGGAGTCTTTCCTGAATAGTTTTAGGGTGATATTTTAGAACCCATAAATCTCTCAATATACGTTCAGAACTTACTTCCATTTCTAAAAAGATTAAAAAGACATTTATGTTATAGACACATGTTTATGAACAAAATTTTGAATTACTTACCCAGTAAAACATTTAAAGAGCTTTCAAGCCAGTCAAATGGCAAGTTATAAATAAAAGTTCTTTTAGCTAATGATTCCCTTAACATATCTGGACGACACTGAAATCAAGAAAATAGGTATAAAATAGTTTAAATAATGTATATAACATATTATTATAATAGACATTTTAAGATATATAAGATTATCTTACTTTTAGTCGAGATGAAATATAATACAATCTGTTTTTACAAAAACCCATTTTCTCATCATTTTTTGTACAATTGTAAATTTGTAATAGGCTCCTAGTGGACAATTTGTAAAAAGGAAGTGCATCTTCTTCAGATAAGTTTAATTTTGAAATAAGTTTAATTTTGAAATAAGTTTAAGTTTAGATGCATCAAAGTCTCCATCGCCCGAATCACTTCTGTGTACCTGGTGTGTTTTATGCCTTTGAGCAATTGTTGACCAACTATTACAGGATTTTATAGTTAGAAATTTGTTCTCTATTAAAATGTTTCGAGAACAATGATTATGTAGTATAGTAAAAGTTGAATAAATATATTTAGGGAATCTTGAGAAAAGGCTTGCCATAACGGCTGCTTGTAGATGTCAATTTAATAATAGGTACAATATAAAAATCGAATCTTTTAGCATTAAAATACATTGTTGTACATTATGTGATGCATGTTTATCAATTATCAAATGTTTGATTTTGTCATGTGTCAGTAACACTGACAGCTGACAATGACTGTTCGCATGCACAGACTATACATAGGTTTCGAGTCTTTAGAGTTAAGGATTGCGGATCTCAACTGGGACTTCGGATAGAGATTTCGAAGAATTCTGAAGAAGTCGACGATTAGTATATCGTTGATCAAGGGTTTCAAATCATACAAAGTGGAAAGTAAACTCTCAGCAAAGTAAAGTTTTCTTTGTCTGAATCACAGAGTACTTTGTAATGACGGCAATGTTTGGAAAACATAACTTTTTAAAATGTGTTTGGAATTACAAAGACGACATATTGTAACATTTATTTATTTTGGTTGTTTTGAAATATCAGCACTCTTGCTTTCGTATCATTAAAAATAAAACTTATATGCCATACATACATTTTATTATAAATGAAGTAAGAACAAAACATTAATTTCTATAAACTAAACATTACTATATAACGATCAGCGATCGACGCTATCTCTTCGCGATTTCCTTTTACGCGGTGTGTCGCGATCTCTCTCATCGTGGTGTCTAGAACTGCGACCTTCATCATGTCTTGAATTTCTAGAACGAGATCGTCTTCTTTTCGGTGATGGATCTCTTTCAGGAGATTCCGACCATCTCCATGACCGCGGCGGTGTTCTTCGTGTCCTAAATACATTGAAATATTTAATAGAGAGTGAGGTTGTATAAGGATTAAGTAAAGTTTTTTTTTTCATTTCATGCAGATTTGATTACATTATTGTTAGTAATGTATTAGTATTAAAGCAGTAAAATACCTGTTACGGTGAGCATTATATCCAGAAAACAAATCTTTAGGGTTTCTGAACACATGCAAGTAGTTGCAGCCTCGACCTTTGGGACAGCGTTTTTGCGGATGCAAGCCTGAAATTTTTGACCACTTAATTGTTTTAAGTTTTAAGACTGCTGGCTTAACAAAAATAAAAAAGTATAACTATTATATGATAGTACCGATAAAAAACATACCACATATTGCATAATCCCAAGACTTTATTAAACAGAATTGTAATGACAACTGTCTGCCGCCATACCAACGTGAATGTAGACCTTGGTAAGCGGCGACGGCACTTCGCAAATCTCTAAATTCTACATATGTGTTTCCTCTCAGGTGTTTCTCATAGTTATTACATACCTGCAAAAATATTTAATTTTATGTAAAATCAATTTACAGACATTGGTACTAAAGTTAGCTTGATATTTTATTGTAAATTTTTTATTCCATTGCTTTTCTTCATTGTTTTTATCTTGCTGGATTCTATAACAATTATTTTATAATAGATAATATTAACAATACCGCCTCATTAAGTGCTTTAAAGCATGCATTTCAAATATCGATAGAATGGTTAGAATCTAGGAAATTTTGGTTCTCAAACCAAATTTTTAAATACTACGAAACTAGTTGTAACCCAACTAAGTCCGCACGGAATTAAAAAGAAAGAAATAGTAGTAGCCAATGCATACTTCCAGTAAATGTTCTATATGAATCTGGATGAAATTTGGTAGGCCAAATACATGCTATAGTGGAGATACCTTCTAACATACAACCATCCATTCAAACATTTGCATTTTTAACATTAGTATGATATACATAGAAAGAACACAAAAGGTTGATGAGTCAAGTAACAATAGATAATACATATTAGACTTTACCAACCTTTATATTAAAATCAATTCCTTGTGAAGTAAAATTTCCAGGTGAAGAATTTCACTGTTCAATAAGATATTATCTAACTGGTCATGTACATAATGTTTATAAAAGATCTTAGGGAAATCATTATTTCAAACTTATATTGATGTGAAAATGCCAGATATAAAATATATTAAAAACAATATCTAAATATCATTCATATGTATCTTGTTCATCAAGAGCCACTTTTATTAACTAAAGCCATTAAATAAAAAAATAAACACATGACATATTGAGCTGGATTCAATTAAAAGGATACATTCAACATATCAATATCTATGTGATCTTCTTGTTTTAACTCACCTTTAACTGTACAACTTTACCATATTTTTCAAACTCTGGCAGCACATCATTGAAGAACTCTACAAAGTCTTTATATGTGTCTTTATCATCATATTCCAGCATCAGATCAGTGTCATATTCATTGAAATTGGAATTTTCCAAGCCAAAGTGTGAATAAAAGTTTGTAGCTAGGAGTACCTGGAATATTTTAAAATAGAAATTTATATTAATAAAATTTGATAGACATATTATGTAAATAGTTTTATAGGATGTTTTCCAATATAATCATTATTTTTGCAAAATACAATTTGATAAAAGTCAAACTTACTTTACTTATGCCCGGATATTGGTGATTTCGTGAACACTCATCTCCAAAACGGCAACAAGCTGTTTTTAAGAAGAAGGGACATAGGTTTGTATTTGGCCGAGATTCTCTGGAGATAAGTAACTCTTCTGGAGGGTCTTCTGAATCACCTTTTAGAAATTGTTCTAATTTTTCCATAAACATTATCTGTTTTCTTTTATTTTCTTCTTCTATTTCCTTTAATCTCTCTGCTTCTTCCTCTCTTCGTTTTTTTTCCATTTCCCATTCCTGATACATATCAATATTATTAAAACTAAACATATAGTTTAACAAAAAGAAAAAATATCTACACCAGACAGAAACATACCAGTTTACGTTTAGCAATTTCTTGTAGATGTTCAATTCTTAACTGCTCATTCTTTTCTTGAAGTCTTCGCCATTTTTCTATTGTAACTTTCTCAGCCCTTTCCCATTTATCATTTTCCTCCTTATTACTAATTTCAATATGCTCAATTTCGAGCATATACATGGCTTCTTGATTTTCAAGCCAACATTTATATTCTTCGGGAGTAAGAATCTCTTGGGGGTCTAGTAAATTTTGAGCATTTAAGTTTAAATAATATATTTCTTATATCATTATTACTAATTACTAATCTTTCAACATTCAATCAAGCAACATACCTAGTTTTTTTGCATTCTCCTTTCGAATTCTGCGTCGTCGCTCTCTTTTAACTACCTTACGCCATTCTTTGTGTCTGTTTGAAAAAATACAATTAAAAACAAGACTTTTTTTAGTAAAAATCTACATATCTATTATAATACTTTCCTCCCCATCTTGAATTGTTTACATTATCACAAAGTATAAAAAGTCAGTAAATTCTCAGTAACAATTATCAATCAATTTCTAACGTGATAACTTCACAATTATTTTTATTTCCATATAATTCATGTTCTTTAAACGTTTTTATTTCGTATAGTATTGTTTGAATTATGATTGTTATTTGTTGCGAATTTATTGATGACAATGACAGACTGTGACAGATGACATTAGGCGCATAACAGTGTGACAGTTTAATTTTTATGTGAATTGGACAAAGTGATCACAGGCTCATAGGGTCACGATGCAATTAGACTTCGATTTAATATTAAATATAATATGGAACTTTGAATATTTTAATAATTTTTGAATCTGGTTATTGTTATTAGGTATTGAATAAAATTTTAAAGTATCAAAACATTTTTATATAATTTATATTATAATATAGCGAAAAATTCACTTTTTATATAAACAATTCGCACAAGCAAAAAAAGTGCGTGATTTTATATATCTTAACAGCATATTCGCAACTTTTTTATTATTATTTGCAAGTGCCTCAGTAAGTTAGACACCAATCAAAATAAAAAATTTTAAAATTTTAAAACACCCTACAAAAAGTCGGGAACCAAATGAAAAGAAGGTACTTGTAAAACAATTTTTTAAATGACAGCCTAGCCTAGCCAGACAGTTCATGTATTGTTTTGTATTTAAAAATGGATAGCAGTCGTTATAGGATAAAAAAATGTATTTTGCAAAATAACGAAGGAGAATTAGTGAAATTATTAAAAAGTGGTTTTAATCCCAATCATGAAGGAGGCTGGCCAATAAGATTAGCAGCTCGCCACGGGTTATATCCAATTGTTAAACTTCTTATGCAATATGGGGCTAATCCGCACCTTATAAGTGAGGCTGGTGAGTTTATTTCTTGCGGAATTCTATTCAATGCAAATATCGTGGCTCAGTAGTAGGGGTGACGAGTCGTGTTTTACTATGGTCATTTAAACATAAACGGCATTTGAGTACGTAAATAAGTCATCAATTATGAAATAAATCACTTACAGGGGCCTCAACATTGCAACTGGCTGTTTATTCAGGCGAATTTTGGAATACCGAAAAGTGGTCTTTTCTCCTATCTTGTTGCGATTCATCGCAATTAGCTGACGGCGCTGCTGTAGCGATGGTATTCTACAATATACCAGCGTTAAAAAAAATTATGGAAACCGGACGATGTAACACTCGTATACCTACTTCTTTAACTGGTTAGTAAGTCGACTTCGAAGATGTCGAAACCTATGGAAAATCTCAACGCTATTTCATTCTTTTTGTGCTACATTTAAGGTAAAACAGTTGACGAATTAGCAAGAGGTTACAGATTGCAAAGCCTTCTATATTCGCCAATGATTCAAGACAATATAAACAACGTTTCGCCAATTTCTTCGCCTAGAAATATACGGCAAACCGAATCGGTATGGTTACTTTTTTGTTTATGAAGTTAGTGTAAGTGACCTATTTAATGTTTTTTTTTTTTAAATAAATCGTATTAGGTAAAAGCGTGTGCAAACCAGTAAAAAAAGTTAATATGTACCTCGATGTCGCATTAGATTAACCGTGCAATTTTAATACCTCGGATATTTTAGATTTTTATTTAAAAATATTTCAGGATTACAGAATGTTATCACCTCAGCCGCCAAGAAGAAATTTGTCTCCCTCTGTGGCCAGGTTCTTCAATCAAACTGCGAATCAGACGTCCCTTACTCCTCCGAGAAATACATTAACGCCAAACTACTTACCTTTTCCCAATTTTTAATTTGACTGACATTATTTAATATAATTTTATTTATCTTAGATGTAGGAAATGAAAAATAACGTATTTGACTGAAGGTAAAATGTTAAATATAGAAAACATATGACGCTAGCTGAAAGCAATTATTTATGATAACTACAAAGAAAAGTTACATTATTTTACGTACTTAAAAATCGTGGGTTTGAGCTCATTTTCACATTTTATAATAAAAAATGAACGGATAGCTTAAGTTAATTGGATAATTGTATAATTCATCATTAAATACACATTTATATTTAATAAATTAAGATTTTTACTCTTATCTTTGTCTACTCTATCTTTATACTATTTTTGTATACCATTATCAAGTTAACCACGGCAACTGCATTATTGCATTTAAAGCAATATTTTAACATCTATGTAAAGTTGAAACCTTACAGAGATTGAATTCGTTCCAACGATTTTTAAAGAAGTTACAAAATATGCAAAGGTCATTTTTTTATTTATTTTTTAATTAAACTAATTATATAATGCATGTGTTAAAGAACGAAACAAGGTTTCCTTGGTAGTTATTATATGATGATGAAGCTAACAAAATATTGCTAATTTATATACATAGCTAATAAATGTTGATAATTTTAATTAATACATTTTAATGAATCACACAAATGAATAATTAAGTGCCATTTAAATCATTAATTAAGTTCTATAAAACTGACATTCCAAATAAATGGTAAAAAAATTATGTGTTTTTTTTTCTTCTATAAGAAGCTATAAGAAATTAACGTTTTTGTTGAGTCGATCGCTGAGTTGGAGTACAAAGACTTACGGCTTGCGTGTAAGTGTCGTTTGAAACCTGAAATTAATACAATAATGAAATTTAATTTTCGATCTAAAAATATTAACATCGGCAATCGCACGAGACTCTTTTAGTAGATTTTGTTTTTTTTTCTGGATCAAGTACTATTAAATTCTTATTACTTTTAAAATGAAATATTAATGAACGATGCTACAGTATATAGTACTTACGTCATTAGCACTGATGTTTCTATTTTCACTATCGAATTTTATTATTAACGAAATGCCAAGGAAATATGGCATCTTAGTTTTGAGAGTTGCTAAAAATCTCGAAAGTATAGGTTCCTATAATAATAAAGTTAAAACAGAATTTTTAATTAAAGTCGATAAGTTTGATTGATTAGAGTAAGTACTAAGTTTCGGAGGCGATTCCGTTCGCGCGAATAAAAAAAACCTATGTGTTCTTCTACTATTGTGACTATGACTTACTTCTGTGCCAAATTTCATTAAGATCCGTTAGACAGTTTAGGCTACAAACTCCTACAAACATCATCCAAACTTTCGCATTTATAATATTAGTAAGATTTATGTTACTATCAATCACAATATCATAAAAAACTATAGTGATTATCTTTACGGTTTTTGCCTTACCTCAGCAGACTTGGGCATTGGTGTTATGATGGGAAAGTTTTGTGTCAAACACAACTTAGGATAGGTGAATGGCTCCCCGCACCAAAACCTCACCCTGTAGTACGAACACTCTCCCTCCGGTATGCGGTACCCGTGCTAAAATTATTTTACGTAAATTTGTAAAGTAATAAATCAAAAAAAACTATCAGTGTGTATTACTCACGATGTTTTTCCAATGTCTTCGTAAATCTTTATAGCACTTGAAACTTCCAGATTCAGGTAATGTTTCGCAGTATTCCTCTATAATGGCTTTGTTTAAGCTATAAAAAGTTATCAGTGAAACCTATTGTGTCTAATTCAATATGCACTATTTAAACGTAACGGAAACATAAAACCTTGGAAATACACGGACGCAGTCGCCGGGCTGATAGTTTTCATCAGAATGGATCAAAATGATTTTAATTGGCTTTAGTTCGAGTACCGTGGAAGAGTCTGCAAATTCATACATAATTTGTATATTTCTTTTCACGATGTTTTTTCAAATTTAATCTACAGACTAGATTATATGAGAATATAAATAAAAAAAATATCAATTTGATGCGTTCACTTTTCGACGGCTAATAACAATAAAAAATCGAGAAGTTGAAAGAGTCATAGGTAAAACTACAAGTACTTACCGTTTAATGAAATTTGGTATTTCATACCATCCTGAGGCCCCGAAGTCGACAGAAAATTTCTATTATTAATAAGATAATTATATCCTATCGTATTCCATGTTGGCGCAATTCGCGCCGTCATCGTGTATCGAAAACACATAAGAAACATTTCTGGCGTCACTTGTCTGATGGCTCCATCCTAAAAAATAAGTTATTTAAAAATACCATACAATTATGTCTTCGTAATTCTAGGTGCTTTATTTAAAAAATAATAGTAAAATTTACATACACGGCAATCTATATTATAAACTTACTTGAATCAGAGAAAATTTCATAAATAACGATGTTAAACGGTCATAATCATCGTTAACGGTGCTGATGATAATATGAACTTGTTTTATTTCCTTCTTGTCAGGGCACGCCAAAATCGACGAATTCGAAAATATTAACATCCTGAAAATAACTTTTGTGTAGATAATTTTGTACTTATAATTAAATATTAGAGTATAAACAGATTCAGTTTTTACCTGCATTTTAAGATTTTCCAATGATAATTTGAAGGTGCAGATCGGTCATGTTTGTCGTTTAAATCAGCTGTAGCTACAACATGACCTATTTTATCAAAGCTAGGGTTTTCAATGTCAAAACAATAATAGGATTGCATGTTTGTCGTTAATAATTTAGAAATCACTTGGAAGCACTTTATTTTGTAAACTATCGTAGCTATAAACGGGTTGTACTTTCCCGCCACTTTTAACTTTTTAATAATCAGTTATCAGGTCAAAGGCCGCATATAGCCTACATACTTTCGAGTAAGATAGCAAACTTAAAAACCTTTTTAGTGAATTGTAATAAAATAATGTTTTTATTTAGTGCATCATTGTTTTAAGAGCTACCTGACCTTCAATTATTCAAGTGAATACACTAGTAAGAGAACACTAGACTTAAGTAAAGTAAAATTCATAATACCTAGGTATGTCCATTAAAAAATCAATGATATCTCACATGGACTCCAAAATTGAAAATTTTAGGTAAACGTTTGTGACCTTTCGTGAATGATCGAGGGTTGCCATATTTTTTTTTAAATAAAAAAAAACAAAATAAAAGTAAATGTCACATTTTATTGTATTAATAACAAAATATATTGAATAAGTACTAATGTTAAACTGGAAAGGCCACGATGTCACTATATAAACAGTATTAAAAATAACGGTACAATTTAAAAAAATACGGAGATAGTTCAGTCATGATTTTCAAATTGGTCGCGTGCTTTGCGCAGGACGCCTTGAGTCTTGTGTATCTCGCGGCAGATGGCGCGCTGCACGCTGCGCTTGCGCAGGTTGGCCGCGTTCAGCTGCGCCAGCGTCTCCGCCAGCGTCGCCTTCGTCCGCGCCAGTTTCTGCTTCAGCATCACATTCTCTTCATATAACGATCCTGAAAATTAAACGAAGTATGCTTATTAAATTTTGATATTCTAACACTAAAAAAATACACACATAATACTACATTTTATTTATTAGGGGGCCGATACAATAACAGTTTTGATCAGAATTTTGTTATTAGATAAATAACGAAATTTTTTACAAATAATACTCACGTGGTGACAATGAAATGGCGTCGTTTTGTTCCAAGCTAGAGAGCCTGTCACTGTCGATGCCCTGGTCCGGAGAAGTCGGCCGGTCCTCCTCGGAATGCGCGGCCTCTTGCATTTCAGCTATTTTATGGTCGGCATCTAACGCTACTTTGCGAGTTAATTGTATTTCTAATTGTGCGTTTGCATCTAACGCGGCTGTGAGCTTATCTCTAGCTTCCTCTAATTCTCTCTCAACTTGCAGCTTGTCATGTTGGGCTCTGGCCCTCTCCAGCGCGGCTTGCGAGGCTTGCACTGTGGCCTCGTCCGCCGCTCGCCTCAACGATCTCTCGGTCTCCATAAACGTTGTTTCTAAATCTTGTTTGTCTTTGCGTAATTTATCTGTCAATTGAATATTATATACCAGTTGTTGCTCGCAGTCTTTCAGCCTAAACTCCATTGTTAAGTAAGTATTTCTCAGTGCATCCAAATTGTTATTAGCTTCAACGACGTTATTACGTTCAGTAGTTAAAACCTTCATCAGTTCATCTTTCTCGTTTATAACTTCATTGATTCTCTTCATCGCTTGTTCCAATTTGCTATCGAGGTCTTTCTTTTCTCCTTCCAATTGTTCATTGATATTAGTAAGTTCGCGTATTTCTTCTAGGAATGCCGATTCATTAATCATTTTATTATCTTCGGAACGGGAACCATAAGATATTCGAGAACGGCGTGGTCTGGCTTTGTTATTGTCCGATACTATTTCTTTGCCGGCGAGTCCAGTGTCGCAAAGACCGACTCTGGCCATAGATACTTTTCTATCAGGTTCTGACCAACATTCAGATTCTGATATAACATCTGCTTGAGGGAAATGCTTATTCAGTTTTTTGATCGAATACCTCTTACTGTCATCGCTGCACATGACATGGTGTCCAAACATCATAGTTAAATCCTCTATTCTTAACGATTGTGATATATCAAGATTACTTTCATCCATTGTGAAGTCTTCAGGTGCCATAGTCTCATCCAATTTCAGTCCAACTGGTAAAGCTAAGCTTTGTTCTAAAATACTTTCTGCCAACTTCTTCTTATCTTCTCCGAGGACACATCTGAAATATACGATTATTAGTATTGTTGCCAACATTTTAAATAAAACATTATAGTATGTGAAAGTTATAATTACTTGTGTGATAACAGCTTGTCAAGGAAGTACGCCATACCTTGTAAACGTCTTGTCAATAGTTGTTGCAGATTGCTGAAACACGGATTTTTTTTATATTATCAGAGGATAAAATACCGTTAATGTTTTTTTTTCGAATACTATCTTTAACGTAAATTTGCAATCGTCAACCAATGTAATCGTATTTATAAATATGATTAGCACAAATAAAAGATTTGTCTTTTTACGCTCTGGCGTAAGGATTAAAAAAAAATATATACCCGGAGGAATCTTCATTTTGTTGCATTTCAGCATTTTTCTGTAAATTTCTCAGTCTGTTTTCCAAATCTTTGATGTGCTCATCTTTGCATTTCAAAATTTCATTGTACTTTTCGATCTGCGAGTCACTGACATGAGCATATGTTAATTCCTTATCCTGAAACACCAATAATTGTAATATTTTTTAAATTAAGTTACGTTTATCGAAATTAATTAAAGTCATACTAATATATTTTATAGCTGCAAGCTGTTTGTTGTGGGAGTTGTTGAAATTGATCGATAAATCTACAAATTTAATTTGTTTTAATAAAGAAAATTGTTGATGATAATTAAATAAGTAATATTACCAGTTTCAACTTCTTTATTTCTTTGTCTTGTTGTTGAATTTTCTTCATACAACCCTTGATCATTTGTAGAGCCTTGTGGTTTTCCTTACGTAGCTTCGTTAATTGATCCTGTAAGATGTACGAATAAAATAAAAAATACATGCTTTATTCACGAAATATGTATATTTAAAAAGTAAAAACTGTAACAAACCAATAAATTATCCATTAAAATTGTATGACGAAATCATTTTATCGTCCTAATAGTCGGACAGAGAAATTCTTTGTTTTGTACATAAGTGATTATAAGAAACTATGAAACTCACCAAATCTTCATTATTTACTGTCACCGCAAGATAGTCCCTAGAAAATAAATAAGGAATATTAAGAATAGAATGCATAGGGTCTTTTAATTTTTTCTTATATTTCAGATCTTACCCAGCTGATTCAGATTCCGGATACGTGTCATCGACAGGTTCTGTTTGATTTTCAGTAGTCTGTAAATGAGGAAAATACATTAAGTTGATATTGTGTTTTAAATTATTTTTGAAATTCGATTAGTTTTTATAATCTTTTAGTACCTAACACGTCACTGTTTTCTCTTTATTCTTACCTTAACTTCCTCGTTTATCGCGTGTCTCATAGCACAACTGTTGTTCATTGACGTCTCTACACCTTCGGTGGAAATAGACCCCTGGAAAGTCATTAATAGTACTTTAAATAAGAAGGTAAATACATACATTAGTGTCCGTATCCCAAAATAACATACTAGAAATCAAACAAAAACTTCCAACATTAAAATTATTTTATACCTGATGTTCCAAAACGTCTATAGCCTCAGCAGCCGCGGCCAGTAGTTCTTGCTTATCGCTCAGTTGTCTTCTAAGTTCTTCAACTTCTACTTGAAGTCTCACGTTGTGTTCTAATAAACCCTGCAATGCAACATTTATTACTATTATTAATGAATTCCACGGGAACCGTAACTATTTTCGGGATAAAAAGTAGCCTATGTGTTCTTCCAGACTATGCTCTATATCTATGCCGAATTTCGTGGAGATCCGTTCAGCCGTTAAGGCTACAAACTCTAACAAACATCCATCAAACTTTCGCATTTATAATATTAGTAAGATTGATTGATTACAAGTGATCGTTTTAAAACTAAACAAATAAATAAACCATCAAGTCTGACTGAGTGATGCCTACAGGGAAGAATAGGAATCCAAAGACAGCTTGCACTTCTAAATCTAACACGTGTTTAGGCTATATTGGATACAATGAAAGTCTTAAGGGAATTACGTAACGTAGAACGACTATAACCCTCAATTCTCTTATTAGGTTTCGCAGTTTAGATTTGAAGAAGTCATAATAGAACGGATGTGGGGAAAACATCAATATCTAATGACTCAGTCGTCAGTCGGATAAAAGGTTGTAAATTCTTCATAATAGTGTCACTTTTAATTTATAAAACAAGCATTGTATGCACAAGGACAACACCGAAACAATAGTCTTCACATGATGCATCTTCTGTGGAATTTAAAAACATAATATTTTGTTCACTAACACAAATAACAATTGAAACCCATGGCTTAAAATATAAGCCAATGTAATTTTTGTATAATATCTGTTTAGCAGTACGTTTTTACATAGATTTATATAGTTAGTTCTTTTTAACTTACTTGAACAGCGGGGGGTGCGCCATGGCCTAATTTTTCTTCAAGAAAATATATCCTTAGCTTCAAATTGAAGTTCTCTTTGCGTAAAGAATTCAACTGTTCTTCATATTGCTTCATGCTAACTCCACTGGCCACTGTCACATCTGTGAAAAACGAAATCATAATTAAATCTATATAGTATTCATATATTCGTAAGCGCATGTATGTTAGTTTCCTCAATGTTTTTCTTCCAATTAGTGCGTAGTCGTCAATATAATAATCTTGTCTGTGTTTTTGAGAATACTTATATTATAACACACTGTGTGTGTGTTTTTAAACACTCCACACCTTATTGCTACTGGGTTAAATAGATAGTTATTAAACTTACTGTGACCCTCAGGCGAAGGGAGCGTCATCTCTTTGAGTGCCCGCGGGCTTGTGCTGAAATGAGAAATTGAAATGTATAAATAAATGCATACAATTGGCCTTGATACTGAAAATGATGCTCTAAATACACATATTAAAAAAACATATTTCATGAACGGCTGGACCAATTTGAACGGGACTTTCGCGGGAAGATAACTGATGTATGTGGGAATATTATCGGCTACTTTTTTATTTCACGTTGATGAAATCGCGGAAGACGCTAGTCTAAAATATCTCTTGACTTCCGTCAGCGCAAACAATTTAGTGATTTATCACAAACAATTTGCTCAACACTGATTGGGACAAAAGATCTTAAAAATATAATAAAGCTTATAAAAGTTCAGCTAGTGTTCCCTTCCTGTAACTTATTGAATAGACCGAGAAAAAAATCGATGTTTACGGTTTATTAAGGGAACAAATACAAAGTTACGACTTGTATGACTAGTTATATCATAATCTAACGATGTTCATAATCTACCAGTGACAATATGCCCCAATTTTGTACCACATATCATCAAACTATCATTTGTATTATTCTTATAAAAAATGCAAAATATTTCCGCGAGAGTTCCGTAGACTGAGTTATCGCTAACTAACCGATAAGGATTTTACACGCCACTCAGTTATTACTTGGGTATTGCTATTTATTGAAGTTATTTAATCACCTTAAAAATATGCAAAGCTGGCTCGGTTATTTTCTTAAATTTGTGCAACTGTTCAACAATGTTTTACGCAAATAACAAATAAAGTGTGCTTTCGGTTTACTACAATTATAGCTCGTCAAATCTAGCAATAAATTTGCAGCTCTATAAAGGGATAACTTGAAAGAAATCTCCATGGGTGCCATTCGTTCATCTTTGTTATTGTTTTGTTTGGTTATGGTTTGTTCGTTTTTGTTGAACAGAATAGGTACAAGATTAAATTGGTATCTCTGTTTTATTAAAAAGTGTAAGAGGGATGTCACTATGTTTTTTACATTAGCAGTGAAAACGGTACAATGCCACTTGTAGCAGCGCGTTATCTAATAATACGAGTTTGAACTTGGACAAGTTCATTATTCTCAATAAACGATTGCAACTATATCAGTGAAGATGTTTGAGAATCAAACGTCAGTGAACAATATGCATAACATTCATATTGAATTATGTTTTCTGATGTAAGTTAAGCTTAGAGTCGTATCCTTGTATATAATTTGTATCTATACATATAATATAATAAAATTGGACGGTCTGTTTGTAATATCAAATGACAAATTCCAGATTTCGGGAAGATTATGTATTTGCGTTGCTGATAACGATAATCGCATTTAAAAAATGTTTGTCTGTCTGTCTGTCCGCAAGCCGCGTTTGTTCCGGGAAATCTCTGAAACGGCTGGGCCTGACTGGGCTGGTAGCTGACATCGATAGGCATATTATAGGCTTCTTTTTTTTAATTCTGCGCTGTCAAAATGGTCTAACGGGTGGTCCAAATTTGCGCTAACGAAGTTTGCGGGCGACAGTTCGTCATGAATATATTCAGTTTAAATAAATTTGGTATAAATTAAAATAGTAGGTAACTATACCCAAAAATACTAGGAATCTATTGTTTGACAATACACAATGCTTATTCTAGGTAAACAGCAGACACAAAAAGAAATAATGGCGTTTTACCTACTTATTAAGAAATTCATTGTAGTAATTGAGGACAAATTATTTTAAGCCTAATGTGAAGGACACGCACGGTTTAAAAGAACGTTTTTTAAACAAACATACCTAAATGCTGAAGATATACTATTCCCATGTTTTGAATGATTCATTCTTGGTAACGTCGCCATCTCAATGTAAGATAGTTCTTATTTACTATGTAACAAAAATCAACACAAAAAAAATCACGCTAACACTGAACTGTGCTATATTAAAATAACACGACTGAGTTCGCCTTAAACTCGGCCACATCTATTTATACAAGAAAATAAATATGTTTGTGTCACATCATTTGGGCTTTTCACGTAATCACTGTTCAATTAAACACATTTTCATCCCTCATTAGGTAATTATATGCAATAAGAAACAAAAACAGTAAACAAATACACGGATCAGATTGACGCAGCTGATTTTACTACCGTTTTCTCAGCGTAAGAATGGGATACTGATACTGAATAGAATACTGAGAATACTGATACTGAATATAGGACGGGGCTGTCGGGTGCGAATCGGGAGCGTTCGCCTGCGTTCGCACGTACCCCGAGAGACACACATATAACATACTATGTGAGAGAAAAAGAGATAAATATACTTCTGTCTGTGAGTCCGAGAGGCGGAGGGCGGATGCTGCTCGTTGCATCTCACACCAAAATAGAAGTGGCTGCGCAGTACTATGCTCCAAATTTTAGAAACGTGCCACTTCCTAATGTTTTTAAATAAAGTAATCAAATTAAATATTACTAAACATTACTCTAAATGATGGAAATTATTCAAGATTCTTTTTCATACCTTTTATTTCTATATACATAACATATTACTACTAATAACCAAAGTGGGGCAGACTGATACAACAATAATAGTATGTAAAGACCTTATACATGACATTTATCTATTGTATTCATTAGGATTATGTTTTTAATAATAGAATAGGAAATTACTTTCGTAATATTGGTATAACTTCATTGTAAGATCGAGTGCACAAGATTATGGAACGCCACGAACAAAAAGGGCTCGTCCGTCGTCCCGTTTGTCGACATGTGTTATCATCAGAACCAACTGCAATTGCTCACGCTCTTTTTCAATTTACAGCTTTGTTTACGTGCACGTCGGATGCAACCCAACTGTTCTTTGCCGACTTCATCGAGTTTTTGTAATTAACCAAAAAGCAAAAGCAAACATAGGAAAGATTTTGACTAATCATTTTATCTACGGATATTTGCATTGGTTTTAGGATTTTTGAAATTAAATATATTTGAAACAACGCTCGTGGCGATCTGGTAGACGTTATCAAGCGTTGCTAAGAGAGGGCGCTAGTTTTTAAGTTACGTTTTTGCGCTCGTGGGTTTTTAAGAATATCTGATGATTACTTTGTCTTAAAAAAAAATTAATAAACGTAAGATGGTTTTTATCATGTTAACTTGTGAAAACGTTAAATACCTGTAAAAACTATGCACTAAAAAACTTATGTAACTTAAAACAGATATTATTCACTGAATTTCTTATAAAAAAAAATAAACTATCTGCTTAAAAAATATGTCTACATTTTTACCATAACTGTGTGTTTCCTTTGTATAACATTTCTTTTCATTCTAATTTACTTTGAGGAAACAAAGACCAAATATATGTTTAAAAAAATTTAATGGTACTAGAATTTCAAAATTTCATACACAATAAAATGTAGCCTAACTTTATGTTTAAAAACTTGGTCCATATTTGCCAAAAATGCCATTTTTATACCTTGAAAAGATTTAGTTATAAGTTAGTCTAGATTTTTTGAATGCTAAGTGTGACCTACAGGTTGGTACTTCTTTTTAATATTTCCTAGTGGACTGAATGATGGTCAAGTCATGTTATTAAGTCAGATATGTTTCTTTTCAATTTAAACACTTAATACTCAGATAACATTATAGGATCAAATCATAATCTGGTCATATGCAAAATTTTCAAGTTAAATTGATATCAATTTTGTGAAATGAAATTAAATAGAGGAGAAATATAGGAGTTACCATACTTGAAAGCATTCTTATTACTTATCAAAAAATAAATATAATTGATGTATATATCAATTATATTTATTTTTAACAACAACATAACTCACGCCCATAACATGGAGGGTGAAGGAATGACGCAGAGTTTGCTGATTATCTTCATTAAAAAGTTAAAAATCTCATATTAATATTTGATAATATTGCATTGGATATGGATATGCTGTTTTTGAATTATATTCATTCCCACTCAAATCAATCTTAAGTAATAGACACTAGATAACAAAAAATAAATATAATGAAGATAATCAGCAAACTCTGCGTCATTCCTTCACCCTCCATGTTATGGGCGTGAGTTATGTTGTTGTTAAAGAATATTAAGATTTGTGAAGCTGTTGATTGTTATTGCAGTAGTACAAAGCTGAATATAAAAAGAAGCGAGTAAAACAACTAAGATCATTACACAACACACGACTTAGTAGGAATCAATTCAAATGGCAGAATTGCGGTCAGTCTGACTAATCAAATAAAATTGCAACAATATAATACTTACATGACAGGTTCAGAGAGGGTTTCGGACATTCTTCCAGATTAAATTATGATGTTGTATAAATTGTATTTAAAACTTAACATCAACAATACTGTCGACTTATAATAAACAATATTATTTTAGTACTTATAAACTTCGCTAAATAGAATGACAATTTAATTAACGGTTGACGGTTAGCGGTTGCATTCGAATCAAAAACACCTGTCAAATGTCAAATAATCTCAAAGCAAAGTGGCAAAGAGTTGCTTCCCTCCTGCCAGACACTCCTAAGGTTTTTCCGACTCCCGAACACCTTTTTATAGGTCCCCAAGTAACATATACAAAAATAGGTTTTTTAAAATGACGAAAGTAAGGTACTATGTTTTACAACTTTTATACTTGTTACTGTCAAATAACCGACACACCCAAATTCCATATTCGTTGGTTGTTTTATCTTTATAGGGTACGTGCATAGTAAAACGTTCAGCTTTTATAAAATGACAAAGGTCTGGCTATCGCTGGCTTTGGGTTTATTAGGCCAACTATGTCATTTTCTATTTCCATGGAGGTTGAAAATATTTTCTGACTGAACTAACCGATAGAGAGCTACTCGCACCGGGTCAGACATACTCATTCGACGACTATAACAATCAAATACAAAAAGACCAAAAAGATCCACGTTCTCCACGAAATGTTAGTGATCCTAATAAAACTTTAGCAAGTAAATATAATGATCAAGTTATAACAAAATCGGTTCTCATTTCACCGCGGAACTCGCCATTCATACTTTATCTATGCACTTTACACTTCTTCTTTCGTTGTCAATGTCTTATGTCTTAAGTCTACTTGAGTGATGTCTACCGTCACTGTCAAAAACAAGTGCGTTTGCGATTGATGTTGATTTGCATTGGTTTGGTTTTTTTTTAATAATTATAGGTTATTTAAGTGAGAATAGATAGTGTCTTTTTGTCTACAATGTCTCTTCAATCAAATATTCGATCTTTATTTCAAAGAATTATTATTTCTGATATGAAAATAGTAAGTCGATTTTATTGCACACCTAACGATGAAAATATCGACGAAGAACAAAAAAAACCCATTGATCCTTCTAAAGATAGAACAAAAGTAATTCCTGTGGAAACAAGCATACGTTATCTTCAAAGCAAAGCCTATGAAGAAACTTATGGAGGTAAACCAGTATGGACATTATATCGCCGTAATCATAAAGGTGGTTTTGCACCTCGTAAAACTAGAAAATCTTGTGTTCGAGGCGGTATTATTTCTACTGGAAATCCATGTCCTATCTGCCGGGATGAATATTTGGTATTAGATCACAGAAATACAAAATTGTTGCAACAATTTATTTCACAATACACTGGTCAGGTAAGCGGAAATAAACATACATTTTAATAAGCACTTATATTTCATTTAATAATATATTTTAATATAGATTGAGCTTATCACTATAAATATTTAGTAATGTATGTAATATATTTAATTTTGTATAGGCAAAAAATATATATTCGGATGATATACATATAGTTACAGCATTTTGCTTAATGCTGCTTGTTAAACCAGCATAAAGTTTTCACATAAATTTGATACATAGATGTGATTAATTTGTACTAGTGATTGTAACTTACATTAGCCATCAAATACTTCCAGATTCTAGATGCCTTTCAAACAGGAATATGTCAGAGGAAACAAAAAGAACTATTGGTGGCTATCGAAAAAGCTTGGGATCAAGGTAATTTGACCTATGATGTTCCTTTCAGAGAATATGATTATAGTTTGTACAATAAAACAGCAAATTAAGTAGTATTTGATATATTTAAAACATTGTTAGTTATTTAGTTGAATAAACACTTCATAACATAAATTCTTTTATTGACATCACCACATCCCCATAGTTATCTGAAATGGCACTAATTATTACATAATATTTGTGGATTTTTAACTTATAATGACACTCTTAGATATGTTATTATAATGAAGTATTAAGTAGTTATTATATTACATTGATTATTTATATCTAAACTAATATAAAGAGGAAAGATTTGTATTTTTGGATTTTTGTATGTACTGAAATAACTTAAAAACTACTGGGCTGATTTTAAAAACTCTTTCACCCTTAGAAAGGTAATATATCTGTAAGTAACATAGGCCGTGTTTTCATTATTTTTTAAATTTTAAGAGGGCGAAATCGCAAATTATATTAGTTATAGTTATCCATAATTTTTGTCCTGTTTCTTTGCACCAATAACTCTCTGATAAGTGCAGATTTTTCTCGTTCCAGTACTGAAATTCGTTCATTTTTGCGATTCACTTCCTGCAAGATAAATACAACAAGATTCAAAAATGTGAAATTGTATTAATAAATTATTATAGTTATTATTACATCTCATTTTCTTAAGCATTTTTTTCGTAATTTAGAAAGAAATTCAAATTCTTCTTAGCATAAGAATAAAATAAATAAATCTCAGTAGGAAATGGCACTAGAAAAAAATGCAAACCTCAGCTAGCATGCGGTTCTGAGATCTGAGAACCGCGGCATTGTTTGGTGTACTGGGAGGCGAGTTTTGCAGGCTTGTAGGCAGCGCAAGGTTCATATGCAAGGACAGCGGGCCATGCCGCCAACCCGCGGCCAGTGCGCCCAATTGCCTATTCAGCTCTAGCACTCGCGCCTTCAGTAGTTCCAGTCGTTCCTGATGCGCTTCATTCCAAGGCTCCTGTAAAAACAATGCTACGTAAATAGGACCTTGTTTGACCATATCGTAATATTGTAATGATAAAAACGTTTGATTTCTTATTTTTTTTTATCGAAATCGATTATCTGTTAATTAATAAATATTCTGTAGAGTAACTTTACCAATACAACCAAATATTGTCTTACCACGTAAGTGCCCATGCGTCCTGCATAGCGCATCTTGTCTTGAACTTCTGCTAATTGCTTCAAGTACCATTCGCGCGCTTCCTCGACTGCCGACAGACCCTGCAGTAATACATCTTTCTCCTGTTCAATTTGTTTCATTCTTTTTAAAAGATTATAGTCAACTCCATTCTGCAAAGTATGCCTACGAGGCTCCCGGCGACGACTGATACGACGCAAATGAAGTTGAGTTTCGTTTGCTGACCGTCCATCGCCTAATCCTCGATCTTCCCTATTTTGTTCATCAACGACGCGGGACATATCAAATTCCAATTTGCCATCCAAATCGTCTCTATCTAAAGTCACATCGTCCGCCTTGTAGTTAGTTCGTACACTTTCTTTTCTGTCGAGTTGATTCTTTTCCAGCCTCGGTGGTTTCGGAGGACCATACATCCGTTGCGTATTATCGTGTTTAGACATCGCTGTACCTACGTTGTGCATTAAATCTGGTAATGGGTTATCCTTGTCTTCAATCAATTGGGGCATACTTTGCGTCCTATGTTGGCCGTGAGTCGAAGTTTCTGGATTTCTTTGCATCCAATTTCTATCCCGATTTTGTGTACTATTAATGTCTAGTAACGGAGCGGAGGGAGGACGGTGTACTTGGGCGCTTACTTGCGAATGCATTACAGAATTTTCTATTTCATCCATACTACTTACTTTTTTTGTAGCGTTTTGGACTTGGTTTCGTAATAAACATATTTTTAGGCCAGTGCAGAATGATTCGAAAGTTAACAAACCATCATGTGAAGCTACCTTCTGTAAACTTTCAATAACACCACGGGGTAAACCTTTAGTACGATCGTCGCGCCAACGATTTTCAATATCCGTAAGTTTTACACAGCCCGTATGTTTATCGTCCATTATATCAAAAAGTGTTCGCATGGCTGTAACAAACTGTTTAGGCAAGGACTCCATTTTAGTGCATCTAACATGGCTCAATGTTTCAATTTTATATCAATTTAAGCAGCGGCCAACGGTCGCTACTAAATTAAAACATAACAATGAACTGTATTAACCTAGTTTCAAAACACACTTAGTTACACTAAATCAAAATTAAAGTAAACCTTTAACAACACAAAAGTTTACACACTCATTACTAAAAGTTTCTAGAATATTATTAATGAGTTAAGTGACCGTTTTTTGTCACACGTGAAAAAGTCAGAACGTTTGTTGAACTGTAAATACGTACGATGTGTTAGCGAACCGGCTTCACTGTGGGAGTGATTTTGCGGATTGTACGAGAGCGGGAAAACCGGTCGGACAGCATTTCGACCAGGTAGGGACAGAATCATTGCTGCACAACTGATTAGAAAACTTTGTAATTTTGTATTAAATAAAATTCATAATAATAGCAAGTTTTACGGGCTGTGCTACTCAACCTTTCACATTTAAGCGTGTCGATTTGGATTGGTTGATAGATTTGTTAGCGCAAACAACATAACAAATATCGTATGAAATGGGGTTTCTAAGATTATTCATAAAGATTTTTAGGATTCAAGAAAATAGGTATATTACGTGCACGACCAGCAATACTTACAACTAATACAACAGTACACATTTTTCGTTCAAATAAAAAAAATATGTACATTATATTTATATACGATATTCTTTTAAGTGCTTGAAGACAGTAGAATATTGGCATTTAAACATATTAAAAAACTGACAAAATCGGCATAGGTGCTATCGGTTTATTTCTAAAGATATATTACGATATCAATTTATTATAATCGCATCTTGCTGTTTAACTTTTCGCGGATTTTTTAAAATTCGTGGTGTTGCCATTTTAGTAGACATTCAATGAGATATGGTTTCGGTAACAATTCAATTCTCACAAGACACGATAAATGGGTAATAACATTAAATGCCCAAACATTTTCAAAAAAGGCAAAAGATAGCGAAACTAGGCTTACAAATACATTCATATAATACATTGATATTCTTAAACAAGGGAACAAGCAGGGTAGCACAGGCTGTGCGATAACGACGGTTAATACTGACTGCTAATGATATTTTATTGACTGCTAATATTTTATATTGATATTTAGTTAAAAAAAAAACAGAAATCCACGTAACAATTTAAGTAAAAATAGTAGGTATAATAGTACTACCTACTGCTACCTACCATCTATCAATTAACTAATGGTAACACTAGAAAAAGTGTGATAATGTGACGTATAAAATGTCAAACAAACGTAAATCAACGAAACTCGACCACTTGTTAGAATTTTAGAAATCGAAATAATTTTAAATATATTTGAGGTAGAAAAAAATTGAATACAATAGTTTTATGTTACCTACATGATGTCTACAAATCAAGATAAAACTCACGATGTTATTGAATCTAATGGTAATTTGAATAAAGAGGAATCTCGGAAGACTTGGGTGAAATTCGATGATGAATCTCCACAAACTAATGGTCACCAATCTGACGGAAAAATATCAAATACTCCAAGTACTTCACTATCCGCCCAGCAAGAAGTTCCTGCAGTTTTAAATACGGAAACTGTGCATGTTAATTTAGAAAGAGGAGACAGGAATCTCGAAAATACATCACATGGAAATCTCACTAAAAATGTAGAATTTGTGAACATACGTTCTGGTTTTTGTAAGTTTTTATATTGACTCTCATTTATTGAACTAAAATTTTAGTAGAAATTGTACTTTTATTGATTTTGAATGAATATTTTTAATATATTCATGTCTTTCAAACTTGTTGTAAGATAATTCATTTTAAATCCCTAGATACACATTCAAATCTATTTTATATACATTAACAGTTTTATTTTACTTTTCTGAATACCATACAACATATATATGAATTAATTTCTGTTTAAAAACTTTTAAAATTTGGTGTTTGTGCCTTATTACTTCAAACTTTTCTTCTGCTCACTAAAAATGGTTCAATTCACAGCAAATGGTGATCTTCTGGTAACAGTGTTGCCTGTAAATGCAAGCTGGCCTTGGATAACTGCAGCAAGGTTTAGACCTGAATTAGTACCTGAAGAACTTATGGCTCAAGGTTTAACAGTAAGTATAAAAAGGATTATTTTTCTATATTGTTGCAAATTTTACTTAAATAATATTTTTACTGTCAATAACTTATTATTCTTCTCAACAATGGAGATAGATAGAGTGAATATATTTGGTAATAGTTTTATACTGATAATTTTGTTTCAGCTTACAGTTGAAGAATATGTACATGCAATGGAACTCCTTGTAAATGATGCCCGTTTTACACTGTACAACATCTGTTATAAACGGGTCCTTGTTTGTTGGATAACATTAGCATTTGTGGTGCTTTTGTCCCTTCTCTTTTCCGGTTTAACTGGCCTGACACTATTTTCACTTGGAGTGTTATGGTTGATACTCAATGCTATGGCCATATTCCTCTGCATGTGGATCAAGCTAAGACTATCAAAGGGCTTGGAGCAGTGCTTGGGTAGTGTTAACAAGTTACTCACTAAGCATAATTTACTACTGGCTCTAGATGACAGAGGAAAAATTTCATGCCATAAAGTGAACTTGTGTTTTATATATTTTGATTCTGGTCCATGTATTGCTCATATTCAACAATTTATTGAGAGTGAAGAAGGAAAAACTATTATGCAAGGATGGGAACAAAGACTTGATGTAACTGTCAACGACATTGTTATACAAGGAAGTCAGTCTACGAGACTCTCCAGGAAACAGGTATAGTTTTATAAATTATTTATCTTACTAATATTATAAATGAGAAAGTTTATATGGATGTATGGATGTTTGTTAGTGTTTGTAGCCTAAACGGCTGAACGGATCTCAATGAAATTTGGCATAGACATAGTGGATAGTCTGGAAGAACAAGTAGGCTGCTCACTTTTGTTTTTTTTTAATTACAAGCAGATGGAGACGCGGGCTAAAGTTAGTTATTTAATAAGTATTTTTAATCACAAGAGAACATTTATTCTACCAAAAGAATCTACCAATAGGAGATTTTATTATTAAAGACATCAAGGTGACATCTAATTTCTATTTATCTAGTGTTTTTGATTAGTTTGCTATGGGTTTTGACAAGGAATTGCCAATGGTTATTTAAGTATTGATTAACATTATGTACTACGAAGGATTGTGCTAATCATCTTTTAAACACATGCACTAATAAGATATATCTCAATAGCAATGTTTATTAAATAAGAAGAAATGGAAAAAAATTAAAAACATGAACACCAATTGAAGTGAAATAGAATAAAGCCTATAGAAAGTGTTTTACAACTTAAAACACATTTTTATTCTATGTGCAATGCCATATCCTTAACATTCTTCATATAGGGTTATTATATTAACCAGTTAATAGTTACAATTATACATTTGCTAACCAACTGGACTGTTAATGGTGATAAAAGTTGTACATAATAACATGGTGTAAGGGCACTTTTATTAAACTATTTTTTGTTATTTATCATTTATAGTGTATGATAATTTTGGAGGTAATACATATAGTTATGTGTGGTAAAGGTGATTAATATTTTTTTTGAAAAACTTGTAATTATATTTCTAGCATCAACATTGTATATAAATGCTTGTATTTTATAATACTAAAACAAATATAGGGTAGTTAACTGAGTTGTAGTAGTTTTAGTTGTATATTAACTTTGTCGCTCCCATCTCTAAAGATACCCGAAACAATTTTTAACTGCATAAAAAAACCTAGACTTAGGATTCCCTAAGGGTAAATCCTATAGTAGGTTTTATTTGTTAGTAATACTTTTTAAACTAATTAACTCTCTTTTAGTTAAATACAATGTAAACCTTTACATTGTTAGCAATTAAGTTAGCCATTTTAATATTAGGTTTATCATAACCCATTTAGGAATGTGTTCTATAAGACACAAAACAGATAACTCAGTTTGCAGGATTATAGAGATAAAAGACGATGCTAAGATAAAAATGTTGAAGTTGATTTTTCAATATCTGTCTCTAAATATTTAAAACTAAATAATATGCACATACAAATACACGCATGACTTGTAATGTATCAACTAAACTGTGATTCATATCAATGCAGTAGCTATTCCGTGCGTTTGTTTTGTCGTCGCCGAGACATTGCGACCGACTAATAAAACCTTGATGAGTACGACCTTGGCGACTTGGTTGCGTTGAATACTAAGTAAGCTAAGCATCTGCCGCGCGTTTCGTATTACTGACCATCGTACTTATATATATTTCAGGTTTTTTTTTCGCTAGTTTATATTCAACAAAATAGGATAGAGGAATATGTTGATTTAAAGAAATATAGTTTTTTTTATAGATATTTCTTTAAAATTATTGAAAATATCAGCTTACAATAGTCTTGTAGGTAGTGGTATCGTTGTGAGTCACAACTGTTTCTAAAGCTTACGTGAATGTTTTACTTTAAGCATATTAATACTATGATGATTTACATATCCCTAGATTTGTGTAATCTTTATGTTTATATTTCCATGTGAAAGATATATCTGATTCCACACAGTCAATGCCTCCCTATGTCAGTTGGAATCGTATAAATGTCGTTGACGAACTAAAGCCGTATTAATGTTTTAAAAAGGTTTTTACAAATTATGAGAAATTACGTAACAATACACGTGTAGTGTACTGCAAGAGTCTCGTACTTTGTTTATGTTTGTACTACCACGCTTGTTGACGCAAAATTTACCTAACATTCTTGTCGCCCCTATTAACATTTTCCTAATATGGGTGGTCTAAAAGCTAAGAGAAATAATGAAGCATATCCCAATAACGTGCTAATAATAATTTAATAACATATTCTAATATACAGTCCTGCATGCAAATTTAACCGGTTCCAATATATGTTTTTGGTAATAAACACCTAATATAAATATGTATGTATGTAATGTAGAGGTGGGTAAGCCGGGTATATAATGTGCAGGATATGGCAGAGCACGTGTACCTCCGGTACCTACAACGATGGGGCAAGGACTTTTTGCGGCGCCGCCTGTACTGGACGCTGGACGAGGAGGGCGGCAACCCCGCGGCGCCGCGCCACTTGCCCCTCGCGCTCTGCCCCTGTCAGTACGTCGAGGGAATATTGCGCAACAAAGAGCCAAAAGACACGCGCGCCTGTTGCCCGTGTTGCAACGACTGGCTCAGGCGCCGCGGTATCGATTGACCAAATTACATTGGCAAGTCAGCTTTACATATAAACTAAAAACAAACCTCTAACTTGACAATACAAAAATTTAACTGAATATATCGCGTTTTGTCTCGCACAGGAAAGGGCTGCGCTTCTTTTTTTACGATACGCGGGACGATGGGGAGCGTACGCCATCAAAAATCGACTAAATCTGAGCACCATGGTGGCCGGCAGACATGGAGAAAAATACGTCTGTCCGTGCCAATTTATTGAAGAACATCTTAAAACTAAACCACCTGCAGGTCTTGCTAAATTCTTCATGTTACCCAGTCAAAATAATCAGTTTTACTGAAACGTGAAAACAATCCGTCCAAAATAAATGCATAGACACCTTGAATGTCTATCTGAGTTGTGTAAAAATAGGGTAGCTGTAAGAGATTGATTCTGTACCTTTTCGAGATATTTAAACCTTAGTTATGTTGTATGCTGTTTATTAAGTCTCAGTTGGTATCATGTGGGTTATCAATTTTGCCAAGTGTAAGGCTATGGCACAAAGTACTTAATCATATTTCGTAAGAACATACTAACTTGTATGCAATCGGAATTTATATATTAAAAAAATTAATAATGTTATTTGTAATTCGTATTGTAAAAATTGTCTATAGTTAAAAAGAAAATTTCGTGGACCATTTAAGAAATATAGATGTTTGTTCTTCAACATCTTCCAATGTTGTATTAGTGTTGAGAAATTCTATATTTATGAGGATATCTAATATAATTTTCAAATTTAATAATAAACTGGTTTTAACGGGAGCCTTTAGAGCAGTCCGGTTTCCCTGTTCAAGAGGTTTGCGGGATGTTTATTTTTCATTAAGCATAATGCGTTGGTAAACCTACAAGAATTTCTGCACAAAATCTAAGCGGCCATACATAAAACGTCTGTTACACATCTATTTTACGTAATGTGTAATCTTCATTTATTTAGATTTAAGTTTATTTATTAAATTGTTACCTTTATCTCACAATTACGTCCCTTATTTTTTACATAAAAGACAATTTAAGCCATTATAATTAACTAAAAATGATATATTCCAATTAATTATTTTTATATTTTCTTAAATTAATGTACTGTTTTATTGTACAACGGGTAAAATAACATCACACGCACAAAAGTTTTAAGTGGGTATGAATAAAAAAAATATTTATTTTAAAGTATTTATTTCAGTTATGTAATATTAAATCACAATAATACTAGTCTTAAAGAAATTGATAAATGAGAAGGAAAGCAGCTTAAATACATCTCTAATACATTTTTAAAGTTTTGGAAGTCTATATTTTGCAAAATGTAATAATTCAATATTTACGATATTCATAGAGTAAGCCAAAGTTGCTAAACTATTTTTTTATATCTTAGTCAGAGATCTGATAGCATAGTAATTTAAAAAAGAATCCAATATTGTATCAAGATCTCATTAATTGATGCCTGAACGTAATATTACTAATTGATAACATTGTCAAAATACCATTTATTCATATTATGTTTGAAAAATTTAGTTTACAGTTTTCTTTTGTCAGCTGTAAATCCTGGAAAATATGAAAATTTTCATATATATGAAAATAATGTTTAAATGTAAACTTATGTATGTTTAATGGTAAAATGTATATGATGTGTGCCATTAAATGTGCAACTATGTATGAATTCAGCCGCTTGTTATGTGGGCCATTGATTTTTTTTATTTTTTGCAAAATAATCTTTATAAAATGTAACTTTTTGTATTAAGTAAGTATATTCTGAAAAATAATCTTAAGTTCTTAAATGGTGTAAAATCCTAATGGTCCTTTGATTTGTTAGCATTTCTTATTTATGTCCTTTCTAATTAGAATGAGTATTCGTTCTCAGCTTGACTTATTTGTTATTAATTGTAAAGTTTACGGTAGTAATAAAGCGTGAGCAATTTCTATATAAATATGTGAATTATCGCTATAAAAAACATGTGTAAAAAGTAGGAAGAGTTGATGCAAAGTGTACTCGGCCATACTATAACCGAAAAACTTGTATAGTCGGGAAGTGGAATTTAGATTTTCTTTCAGAAATGCAAAATTGTTTTTTTCCGTGCAAGTATTGTGTTCACTTGGTACATATCAATAAAGGTGTTATAATGTAATTAAAAAAATGATAGGCAGCTGTTTTGGGGTCGGTATAAATGCGTGCTAACGTAAATGTTCTTGATTGTTAACTTGTGCCAAGAAGGCGTTAATGCCTTAACGTTATGTAAATATACAATATTATTCTATGTAACAAATATGCATGAATATTTTTTTTTGGTATATTTAATCTCTGAAGGTGGATACGATAAATATTTTGCTTAACACGATATATTGGATTATATTTTAAGATGAAGTATTTTATATAATTTTATTTTTTTACCTATTTAAACTTATGTTGTGATTGTATTAGAAACATTCCGTCCTGTGTAATCAAAGTACTTAATACCTAGAATAGTAATTATATCCTTATACACATGTCTGTATCTTAAGTATTTATTTACAAATATACACTATCCTCGAAAACAGTTTTTCATTTACCCATAACTATATAATCTCAATTACTTGTCAATATTGTAGAGCATTTTGTACTTTGTTGGCAATAGCGCACAATAGGGTAAGGAAACATTATTTCTTTCACAGATGTATAATTTTGTTTTTTTATTAATATGCATACTTTATATTGGCTGCGTTGAAATATTCAAAATGAACATCTACAAAAACATTATGGTTTCTTTATTATGTATGAAACATGACTGATAAAGGTAATTTTTTATATTATAGCAACTAATGTGACTAAATAAGAAAACAAAGTCGAATTGAACAAGTCACAGCCTGTCCTGTTGCGATACTCACCTTGTATGTTTTCTTGTATAATTGTTACTTTTATTTTATGGAAGAACATGTATCCTTTAGGTACAGACATGTTAAACAAAATTAGCATAAGAAATAGAATAAAATAAATTGTCTTTGGTAGAGGTACTTAAAATTTATTTAAAAAATAATGCTGATTAGTTACAATACGAAATATATCACAGATGGTAGTGTTACGTATTTATAAATTAGTCACAGAATTTAAATTAAATTTTAAATTTACATAAAACTGGTAACAAAAAATAAAGTAAGGATTACAAACGTTCCAGACGTTTGTAATTTGTGTGATAAGAAATTTCTACGCATTTTTCTTTTTTTTTTTATCAGATTACTACGACTAAGTTTCAGTTATTTCAGGTTTAATAATCAATTGAAATAAACAGTTTTAGCGAGAAGTAAATAATACTAAAACACGACAAATTACTGTTAAAAAAAATAGAAGTTATACAATTTAATATTAACCTCATTGAAATTGGAACTTTAGTGAGTTTCAAAAATGTTAAATTAGTCCATAATATTCAGCTGGCAAATAATAAGTAAAAAGATACTTTAGAATATTCCCTAGCAGTACTTTAAAGAAAAACTTACATAATATCAAATGTAACAACTATAAAAGTAATAAAGTACATAAAGCAATGAAATCGTAGCAACTACATATTTAAAATTGAGCAAATATATTAAAAAATGAAAAATATTTGAAAAAGCGTACAAATGAGAGTATTAACTATCTCTACGCGACTTCTTGGGCGACCCCTTCGCCGCATCACCCGACGGAAGGAGCCCGAAAAATGATTTTCTTTGTTCTTTAACTTGGGACTCCTTCTCGATGTTCATAATGATATCTCTGTTGCGTTTTAAATTTCTGTCGTTGAGATCGTCTCTGAGGTCTATGGAGGAGGCGAGGGACTCCAGCGAGGTGACTGTGGAGTGCTGCTGCATGCGCGTGCGCACGTCCAGGTCGAGGTAGGGCTGCGGCGCGGGCTCCAGGCTGCCGCGCGACGCGGAGGAGGCGCCCGACGGAGACTCCTCCATGGCCGCCAGCGTCATCAGCTCGCGCTGCGACTCGCGCGCCTCCACCAGGAATATACTCTCCTGTGTGCACCAACACAACTACTCAACAAAGCCCTCGTGCTCACAACTAGCGCTGCACTACGCCAAGCGAAATGATATCAAGTTAAGCTATAACTACGTGAGTAGATTGAAAAATATGCAGCCGCAGAGGTTAAAACAAACGGCGTGATGTCCTAATAAAATAAATAAAACAATTATTGTCGTAGAACATGCTTGTGTGCATCTGATTGGAGCTAGGGCTTTTCAACCTATTTTTGTATATAAATTGTTATTAAAATTTATGAAAGCAAAAGATACCTTTACTTGTTTTGTTGTAAATTGATCGAGCTTGTCATATATCACGGCGTGTAGTCCCATCTCTTTCAGTTTTTTGATGGTGTTTTTATCATTATTGTCATCGCCCCAGCAAAATATGACAAGACCGGCGTCAGTGGCAAGTTTAACCTGGAAATTAGAAACATTATTCGATTAACGAAGTTATAATAATCATCACAAAATATGCTATAGGCACTACTTGTATAGCATATATATTTTAATATTAACATGAAATGGGAATCGAATATATAATTTCGGTGTTTTTTTGGTCTTCCTTTTACTTCATTGTGGGGTAAAAATTTTTGCAAGCAACTGACCATGACTACTTTTTAATTAATTTTGTTGTAACATGCAATATACAAATGTTTGTTTCTTTAAACATAATTATAAATAACGATACAATACACATTGATTGTTACGAAGCTCAAACAATCGTCAACCTTGGAGCAGATAAAAGTAATTCACGTGACTGAACTAATATTAGTCGAGCACAATTGAATGTTACAAATAACGCAATAGGAATAGTACGTTTATTATTTACGTCTACTCTTGCATGTCATTTAATTTTTTTCTGAATACGGATTACTATAAAAGTAAAGCTAGGATAAGGTATACAGCAAATATTTATGTTCAAATTAGCGCGAAAATTTTCTTATTGCTATTTTGTTCCAATATCGAAAATTAGACAACAAAATCCATGCCAATAAGATAAATCCATCCTTATCAATATTGTTAATTATAAGCTTGAGCAATAAAGATTTCATTCTAATTGTTTGAATATTGCTAAAGTGATTTTCGTTACCGTAACATTTAATTTTGAGATCGACTATTAAAAAAAAAGTGTCTATTAACAGAAACTGAATTTATGCACAAAGGCCCATATCACCAGGTGAATGTCCTTTTCTATTTGCTTCAGCAATCATTTTGCATTTATATTTAAAAGTATGTCAAATATAAATTTCTGAAATGCTGCCAAAAAAAAAAAATAACTTGAAGAGTAAAATGAGCTGAACTGCCTCATTTTTTTTTTTTCTGAATACGGATTACTATAAAAGTAAAGCTAGGACAAGGTATACAGCAAATGTTTATGTTCAAATTAGCGCGAAAATTTTCTTATTGCTATTTTGTTCCAATATCGAAAATTAGACAACAAAATCCATGCCAATAAGATAAATCCATCCTTATCAATATTGTTAATTATAAGCTTGAGCAATAAAGATTTCATTCTAATTGTTTGAATATTGCTAAAGTGATTTTCGTTACCGTAACATTTAATTTTGAGTTCGACTATTTAAAAAAACCACAGTTTCTTTTAACAGAAACTGAATTTACGCACAAAGGCCCATATCACCAGGTGAATGTCCTTTTCTATTTGCTTCATTCGTATGCTTGCAGCTAATTAGCACCTTGTTCATCACGTGTTGCACGTGTTTGAAGATAAATAAGGTCATTACCCGATTAACTAAGGGTCAGTTACCCGCGATATCATTAACTATACATGTAGGAACGTGAAAATACTTTATGATTGAAAATATTTGCTTCAGCAATCATTTTGCATTTTTATTGAAAAGTATGTCAAACATAAATTTCTGAAATGATGCCAAAAAAAAAATATAACTTGAAGAGTAAAATGAGCTGAACTGCCTCATTTGTTCAATTTGTAATGTATAAGAATTTAAATAATAAGAAATTTGTCTTACCTGAGTTGGATCTCTCAGTAGATCTTCTGTATGAACAACAATTCCGAGGATGTCAGAGCTGATGGCATTCTGTACTGCTGCAGGGATGGTCAAACATCGGGGATCTTTATATGGCTGGTATTTGTTTGTAATACCCTAAAAGAAATTTAAGAATAATAAACAGTTTATCAAATCCAATGTTAGTAAATGAAAAATGTATTTCTATAGAGTTATCTTTTATTTAACAATAACTGTCGCCCGCGACTCCGTCCGCGTGGAATTAAAAAAAAATCAAAAGTGAGTAGCCTATGTGTTCTTCCAGACTATGTTCTACATCTATGCCAAATTTCTTCGAAATCCGTTCAGTAGTTTAGGCTACAAACTCAACTAACAAACATCCATCCATCCATTTAAACATTCGCATTCATAATATTAGTAAGATTTTATTTAAACATGAACATAATTAGAACTATTAGAATTAAATAATATACTTACAACAGTTAAAAACATGACTGGATATTTATTCTGTTTGTTCCGGACCATAGTGCAAATGTCAGGGTTGAAACAAGAAAATACTATACGCCGCTCGCCTGCACACTTCAAAACAACTTCCAAAACCTGTACAAGTGTTAATTTACTATTTAATAATGGATTTTTTTTTTACTTCAAAACTTTGGCTAAAGAGAAAAATAAATGTGAAATATAATTCTCGAAATTAAAGTAGCAAGAAAATTATTTTATACAAATATATTTCTAATATACTATGTCATGATATTTCGTTTTCAATTTGTATAATTGTAACAATGATAAGTAAAACATTGTTACTATTATATTATTCATGGTTCTTATTATAATAGTTGTATTGTAAAATAAAATAATACCTTATCAACATAAACATTCATGTCAAAAGGATTGTTAAGTTCAAATGTGCCATCATTTAGTTCCATTGTCCATTTTAATTCAATATTAAATCCGACATGCAGGTCAATGCTGTTTAAAGTGTCTTCTAAAGTAGGAAATGGCTGATGTTCTTCTAAATCTTCATCGAAGAACAGAATTTCATGGTTACGACCTTCAACTAAATGATAAACCTAGAAAGACAAAAGAAAAATTTAATGTCTAAAATCTAATATATAAAATTTGAAAGAATTTACATATCTTTTGTCCTGCAATTTCTTTTAATAGAGACATCAATATCTAAAACACAATCTTACTATTAAAAATGCTGTTTTCCCTTATTATTATTATTAACTATATATGAAATTCTAAATATGGCAGATAAGATCTCAGTAATGAATGACTAGTATGCACTTGCACTCTTTTAATCAGAATGACATGAAATCAGAAAACATTTGATTTACGTTACACAAGATTATACCTTGAGTTTTTGCAGATGCTCCAAAGTAAGGTCCTTCACAGGCAATTCTAGCATCTCTGTAAAATCAACCTCCTTTTTTCGTTTCATTGAAATACATACATGAAAGTCATGATATATGACTGGGATCATATCTTTACTTAGCTGAACATCAAATTCCAACAAGTCAGCACCACTGGCAGCTGCTTGTTTTAGAGAAGCTATTGTATTTTCACGAATAGCATTTCCTCTGAAAATAGTTTCATTATAGAGTGCACTCAAGCCAAAGCCATACATTCTCTAAAGGCAATATATGGTTTATTGGCATTGATATGGTAGCAAACTCAAATAAAGTAAAAGTCATTCATTGGTAAATTTAAAGACTTTCTAAATTATTGAAATATGGCTAACAGCTGAAGTCTCATATGAATTTATGGAATGAATAATTCAATGATAAGCAAATATTTCTATGTGTAAAATAATTTTATAATGTTAACTCACTCTTTTGTTTTAAAACTTGCACCCAAACCTCTATGACCAACTTCCAGACCTGTCCATGTGGGATCCCAGTGCTTTTCATATGAAACTTGCATGTTGCAAATGTTTTCCTTCATTGGATAAACAATAAGATATTCAAAATTGACAGTACCCAGAGGTCTATGTTTAACATTACAAGTTACTGGTAACTCCAAGTCCCCTTCAGATGGTTTAAACATATTTGGCAGAACATATGTGTATCCAACATGATATGGAGGATCATCCATGGCTGCACGACTGCTGTGTGAATAGAAATCAATAAGATAGGCTAGGACCTTATGATCTGGGGCATACATATTAACAAGTAGGACATCATTAGCTCTATATTCTCTACCAAATTGCGCTTGTGGTTGTAATTGACAAAGTTGAGGATCATTGTCAAGTGTAGATACTTCAACAGTAACTCCAAGAGGGCTATCCCCCTCTTGTGTGTCAGTACTTTGCGAGTCCTCATAATGACCCTCAGTTCCAAATGACAAGTTAACTGGTGTTACTTTAATAAGCATGATTCTGTTTGTAAGACGACTCTTCAATTTCAATGGTTCATTCATGAATTTAAATTGCACTAAAGTCTGAGTTGTAAGCCAACCTCTATTTATTTTTTGATCACCTTGAAATTCTCCAAATATATCTGTAGAAGGGGTTTGGGCATTTTCTTTAATAACTCGTGGATGGATGTTGACCTCCCATCTTCTAACAATTACATTTTTTGTATCTTCATTGACTAGACATATGGCGTAACGATAAAAAACATCACAAGTGTTCGGTATTATTACCTTTGTACTCCATAAATTTGTACCTTCATTTGGTTCCAATGATACAATCTTTTTTATGTCCCACTCACCCAATTCTGCTGTACTTCCGGATAGATATACCCGTTCTTTTGGGGCTAAATTAGGAACCAAAACGGTAAACACCCATTCTTGGGACATAACCAGATTTTCCGGTTTTGCTTTTGTTTTGTTTTGAGCAGACATTCCTTGGATAACCTTTGGTTTATGTTTTTTTAGTTTCTTTTGTTCTTGCATGAAAAACCAACGTTGCATAACAAGTTTTATTGTCCTCAGGATGAAAATGAAGAATACAACGCTAGATTATCGAAAATAATTAAATTATCAAAACATAATAAGACCATCTTAAAACTTGTTTTTTGTTATTTGATAAAACAAACAAAAAGTACTTAACTATACTACTCTTATAAGTAGTTGTTTTTCAAAAGAAAGGAAAACATAATTATTTAATGAAGGAAACTGTCACACAACCAGTTGATTTTGCAAACGAGGAATAATAATAGAAATTGACAATGACAAGTTGTATACTTTGAACTTGTTGACAACTCGTAATAGAGATGGGATGCGCACTGAATTATTAAATAATAGAATTTAGTATTTGGATGGTTTTCTTTTTCATCTTTAAAAAGGCGTACTATCACTATAGTTTGTCTAATGATTAGTTTGACAATTCATTTGACAATTTAGTATGGATGGTTGCGTAAAATCAGGTATTAATCTTTTCGATTTTCGATTTTTACTTTCATAGAAATTGGAATCGATAGATTCATAGTGATAACTTATGGATTGAAATAAAAAAAACACTGTTTTCTTAAATCAATAATGACCTGCAGAACCAATACAAATAACGAGAGTAAATAAATATTTATTACTACTACAGTCTTACATAATCGAATTGAATTTCGCTATTATTATTGTCATCGCTAGATTCTCTACTATATATTCAAAACTCGAATCGTCCCCTAAATTAGTTAATAAGTAAATCATAATTTTAGTTAAGTTCGATAAATTTAAACCGAATATCGATAGTTCGATATTATGCGTCACTACGATTCATTAAAGTATGGCATTTGTCTTCATACAAATTTTATTCGATACTTCATATGCGTCATTTATCAAACTAATCAATTTTATTTAGACAAACTATACCTACTATGTCATTTTCAAACTATAGCCTTAAAAGGACACTGATCTGTTTAAGTAGATAGGTCTTCACTTGGAAAAGATAGCTTTCTTTTCGTTCTAACTTAAAAGCCCGTGATGATGTTACTGACAGTTAATTCTATCTCTATTCTTCTTGTACGTCGCCTGAGTCTTTACAAACTCGTCGTGGTTATCACGTATCATCTATATAACTAGTTTAAATACTCCTACCGCGACCGTCAGCGCTAAAATGGTGAAAATCAAATAGGCACTATATATATAGCTTGTCCTTATATCCTCTTTGGCTTGTCTATTTATCAACGTCAGTGAACAAGAACCTTAATTTTTCACTGTGGTCAAAGGTCAACTCACGGATCTCTTTTAATGGACCGGCTATAAACATAACTTTTAATCTTTCTATTTTAGTGTAAAGCTACTACTATAGAACTACTATCTACACTGAAATAGAACGTTTAAAGCTACAGGTGTATAGTGAATTTACTGATCTTTACTTTTTTAGCGCTAAAGAAAATGAAAGGATAGGATAACCAATAAACGTAAGCAATAACAGTATATATTTTTATTACTTGCACCAAGTTCGTAAAAAGTTTTTAACATAATATTTACATTAATTATTTACAAATTTACATTAGCAGTCTTTTTTTATACCGGCCTGGTCGTTAAATTAAATCTTATTAAAATAATGTACCTATAATTTTGTACACATGGTTATTGCATGTTTATAAGCTCTAGAAATTAGAAAGGACAATTAACACCGGGATGAAGGAAAGTACAATTGTCGCCTTGCCTACACGAACCCTTTCTCTGGAAATACATACACACTACTTTTCTACTACCCCGCACATGCCCCCCACGACCTCTCGGAGGTCCTTCCCAATTTCCTACACCTTTACCCCTCCAACCACCACCCCGACCTCGCATAGCGCCACGGAAATTACCAGGGCCGTTAAAACCATCTGGTCCTGGAGCTACCTGTGGTCCTGCCATATTAAAGTCCATGGGAAACATGTTTTGTTGCATATTAAATCCTTCAGGTGGCACTGGGTAAAGGGGATTAGGCGCACCAAACATTTCTGGACTCATCATCATGTTTTCTGGGGGCATCATCATTCCGGGAGGCATATTTCCTGGGGGAATAGGTCCTGGTGGAAGACCAGTAGGCGCCATCGGTCCGGGAATTCCATTTGGCATCATATTTGGTGCTACTGCATTTGTCCAATCAGTAGGAACCATGGGAGCACCTTGAAATCCTGGTGGCACGCCTGGGAACTGCGTACCAGGGAAATTTGCAGGAAATTGCGGCATGTTTTGTGGAAACATTGAAGGTACATTTATGTTGGTGTTTGATGAAGGCGGAGCATTTCCCTTCGGTTCAGGCCATGGCATATTGCGAAAATCACTTATGTTGTCTTGATTGCCAGTAACATCGTCTAATGGTATAACTGCTGGTTCAGAGTATGTGTGAGTTTCTACATCGGGTTCATGCGGTGAGTCGGGAATCATTGATTTGTGGAAGTAAAGAGGTTGCAATGTACCTTTCTGCCGAATAGCCTGTATATCTTTCTCTTTGCTATTTTTACCATATTCAACTTGTATTTGGCCATCTAAGTCAATGGAAATTAATGGTTTCCAACTTGTTTTTTCTTCCATTACATCATCATTACTGAGATTGCGTCCCTTCTGAAAAGCTTCTCTTTCGTGAATTCTTTCTAAATATTTCATGTCTGTAAATGTTTTTGTAACGTTTACACGTTCTGTTTCATCCAGTTCAAAGTATTGTATTTCCTCTAATTCCGAATCCGGTCGCCATCTTATGCTTTTCTTTGGACCTTTTCGTTTATGGTAACAAAGGACACCTTTCAAGCCATTGACTGTAAGTGTATGGGGTTCGGAAACATCCATTTTTTCCTCCTTATTATTTTCGATTTCTTGATCGACATCGGCTTCTTCATTATTATCGCTACTTTTCTCTGGTGATGCTTTATTACTTTCTTCCGTGTCCAGAGTATCTTGATAGAATCTTGGGGGTACTGATTTGCTTTCACTGTTAGGACTAGCGACAGTCGTCGGAGTATGAGGTGGAGATGAATCATTTGGCGCGTTACCATCTTTGGATCCGCTGGTACGCCGTTTTCTTTTCTTAGGCTCTTTTTTGTTTGTTGCAGAGGCATTTAGTGCATCCATGAACATATCACTCTCGAGCAACATCATAGCTGTAACAACAGAAAAAATAATTAGTGAAACATATCAAAAGGAAAATACTTAAAATAAGTAAAACAGTATTAAGTCAAAATGTATAGCCACGGGTTTCCATAATCATATTTATACTTAAAATATCAAAGTGTAATCGTAAATTATACATTCTTACTTTATAAAACAATCCTTATATTAGTTTCCCTTAAGACGTCAATAAATCGCCTTTTTTTACAAGAATTTAACATTTATCTCAGTGAAAATAGAAGAACTAACGGTTAAAAATAAGTGGTACTCTAACACTGAACAAATGTTCACGCAAGATTCAAGGGTCCTCATAACCAACAAGCATAATCTTGCAAACACTAAAGCGATTGCTATAAACGACAAACAATAATTTTTATGTTTTATTCGTACCTATGTACATAAACTAATTTGTGCCGGTTAATTTTGGCATAGATGTCTTTGGTTTCGAATAATATAGGGTTCGGCTCTCAACTAACGGTAGTATTTTAATATAAAACCTAACCATGTGAACATCAATAACTATGGTCGCTCGACACATGCTCATAAGGTTGGTTTTGGTATTCTTAAAATAGTTACATAATGATAACGCATGGTTAACGCGCTATTATGTAACGGTAAAGCAAGCGTCTTAACAGCGGGTTAGACGAACTATCTCTTTCTGGCTAACAGTTTCTATCGTTTAATCTTTTCGGATTATTAGTACAATCGCGCGATGTAGGCACGTTAATATTTGATCCCGTCACATTTAGCGATGAATTAAACGCTGAGTTCAATTAAATCTCCACAGTGATGGCCAATATTTTATTAAATCCTGTTTTTATAAGGAACGTAAACACAAATAGAATGATGTTCAGAGACAAAAATGTCATGAATTATTTTTGTCTTTATTTTTTTATATAAATGACGTAGGTAAGCATTTCAATGATGCCGACGACAAAATTATGCCTATTTCATACGAGAATGAATAAATATATTAGAATAATTTATTTTCACGTTGATTTCTTTAAATAAAAACGACGAATTAATCATTAAAGTCTTCGGAGTAAAGAGCTTTTTGTTACAACGGCTATAGTAGATACCTTTATGCGAGTTGATATTCATTGGATTGAGGTACTGTAAAGAACTTACTGTTATCATCGAACAACTGTTCACATTACATAAAAAATAAAAACAATTTTATACAAATATTATAATTAAACCAGTTTTTATTACAAAATTAAATTACGCTACTTCTATATTAAGTCAGAAACTCTTATTACATTTTAGATGTATTACTTGTATTAAAAGAAAAGAAAAAACGTTGAACATAAATTATCATTTGCTTTAAGTAATTTAATTGAAAAAGACTCGAATTCAAAGACTTAGTAAAAATCCGAACACTTGAATTATTGAATGAATGACGTTTTATATGGATATTACCTTCAACTTGTTATCATGTGCATACTAGAACAATACGAACAATCAAGTTATAAAAGTATACCGACTACTTAGATATCGAAGTCACGCAAAAGGAGATAAAGAAGACAATACGCCGTTGCCTTCGCCATAATTTATTTGTGAGATCGCATCGAAGTTAATGTGGTCCGCGGTAGAATCAAAGTGATCGATATTACATAAATCGCGAACTTCCTTGACTTGGGCTGTGTTCGAAAGACCGATGGCCGGAGGGACACAAAAGTGCGGGAATGGCGGTAGAGTAGCGTATATCTCCCACGAGATGGATAATTATCAGGTCAAGGGGGTACTGGAAAGCGCCGGATGCCGACTGTGGACGAGCGAGAACTGTGGTGATAAAAATGAGAGGCCTACGTCAGCAGTCAATGATAATAGGACAAGGAAAAGGATCCCTTAACTGCTAATTGAGAGTACTTTTTCGTGTATTATTAAGGCATAGTGCATACTCGTGACATTGGCAATTTTTATTTAGTACTTCAAACGCGATTTTGTCTGCGTTGAATTTAAAAAAAAAGCGAGAAACATATGTGTTCTTCCAGACATTCCCTACATCTATTCTAAATTTCATCGAAATCTGTTCAGTCGTTTAGGCTAAAAACTCTAACAAACATCCATCCATCCATCTAAACTATACAAATTACATATACGAAAAATTGTATATGGTATTGTTTAATCTATTAACGTGGACTAAATTTAGATCTAAAGTTAATTGACTAAACTTTAAAAATGTACAAACATCGGGCTTTATTAGTTTTCCAAGTACGATTGTTTTTTGAAAAAATAAACGAAAAAGTATTACACATTACCGCGATTAATAGAGAAAATAGTACTTGCATAATTATCAATACTTGTTATGCAAACATAATAAAAATGTGAGAAAATGGTAGTAGCTAACTAATTACACATATTAGAAGGCTATAACTGTTTCAATAGAAGATACATGCAATGGAATGGTGTTAGGTGGGAAAATGAAATTTAGAGATTTTATCTCAGGACTATAAAATATCTGTATACCACTCCATATCAAGGGCGCATGTTATTAGTAATGTGGTTAGGACTTAGCCTCCCTTTGATTAAATCTATTTCAATGTTTTGGTAAAGTAGCTGCGATTGGTAAACCTATCGATCCTAAGGTCTAGCCCATGGCAGAGTACTAAATGAATACCATATTAATAAATTGTTCCAAACGTCTTTGAACAACGGTAATTTTGGCAGAGCCAGTTCTTATTTGCGCAATCTTGGTGGGAAAGAAAGAATTGAATAACGTAATGTTTTGTCGCATCGAACACTAATTATTGAATTCATTAGTATCCCTCGGTTTTATTATAGATCGTGTAAATAATAAGTAAGCAATCCACAGTTTGTACGTTACAGTGGCCTGTATTTTATGTTATCGTCAGTTGATACCGTTGAAATCAACTATAAGAATTGTTTTGATTAGGCATAATTCTTAGCATGCAAAGCGAGTCATCAATCACGATACTGAAATAGATCCAATACGATAAGTTTAAAATAACCATTCTTTTTGGCCAATATTTTAACTACGGTATTAATTAAAAATGTTCTAATTTATGAAACTGCGAATTTTGAAGATTAAAAAAACACTACTTCAAAACTAAATAAAAAATATGTAAATACGCACATTAAACTTTCTTAACGTATTTCTTAGAGCCCTTATTGACCACTTTTCAATTATACTACTTTATTGTAGATTTTTTTTCTAAAAGCTTTGTAAAATTTTAAGTTTTTAGCAGTAATAGCCGGATAATTAGGGATCATGTTTGCATAATTTTATAGAAAAATCAGTTTCCTCGTCTTTTGTTTATCGTTACCCACCTGCGTCAATTATCAATTCCATTTCGGATGTAAAAAGTGGCCTAAAGCCACGAAGCCTTTTTCTACAAATTACTTTGTAGAAATAGGGCTCCATGTTTGATTTGAATGTCAAATTAAAAATAATGAGCGAGGTGTGGTAGCTTTCATTATATAGCTAGACGATAAAATATGCAGTTAACTAACAACATATTCCATTCAAATGAACGCTTAAGGTATACTGAAATACTGGATGTAATATAGTGTGCGATCGTAATCTAGATCTTAAATTGTTATTAGGCGTTCATTTAAATAACCACGGGATATGTAGGTACGCACGCATGTGCTTTTAAATCTGACATATAGGAAAAATATATCTTTCCTACATCTCCGATATTATATTGAAAATATTTTAAGATCTTTAAATTGTTTTCAACAATAAAGGTTTGAAAGAACGGAGATGGCTTAGTTTCCACAAACCAAGTACAGAGTACGTACATCTCTGATAACGTTAGACAAACTGGTGCAATTTAGAGCAACTTTTCTTTTACATAGAGCATTAGCATTTTCTTTAAATTTTTGAACTCGAACAATTGCCTTTGCTTGCGTTGACCTTGTTAACCCTTTATTCTAGAAGACACTTATGAACTAATCGACTCTACAACCAATATTTTTATTTAGTTTCATGTATGTTGCAAAGCATCTGACCGTCTAATATATAAACGCGCACATGAACTACTGGGGCTAGTTAGAATTTTAGAAAAATATTATATTACTACATACGCGAGTACTAAAAGTTTTTCTAATTTCAACACCTACCTAGAGATCTAAAGGTTTATATAGATGCAAATTCTGTTTATGAATTATTTGAGCTGTTGGCAGCAGAATTTATTGAAAATATAACACCGCACTAAAACATTTAAATACTTCTATACTAATCTATATTTCGCAATTATCATATTAGTAAGATGAAATGAATAGTTTCTCAATACGTGAATAATTACAATCTCAAATTACATATAGATATGTATTTGAGATGTTCGGCCATTTAGGAACCGATTAGGTGGGGTAAAATATATATCTAAGCGGTATTTATTTAGGAAGAATCGAATAATCTTTTTGTCATTGTACTGTATATGCTCATCATATACTCCGACAGTTTGTAATTTGCCCAGACAAATGGTAGAGTCGTCAAATTGCATATCGAATTAATTCTCAAATTGACTTGTTATATTTCGACACTTTGTTTTACAAACTTCATTAATTGGCAGTAATTTACTAAACATCCCGTAAAAATAGCTGTCAGGGCAATGTAAATAACTGAACTACCAATGAAATGTAATTTAGTCATTTTATGAATGAATGATCTAAGATTTACCTAGGCAAATTACAAACGAGCTGTGTATACCTGCGATTTGTCGGCATGGTTATTTTTACTGGTGCTTTGAATCACCTTTATATAAATAAACTTAGAATTGCACCTGCACGATCGTTCCTTAGTTACTTTTTTTTAATTGGAACTAATTTTATTATTACGAAATATATATTTTTCTTAACCTTTTTCTCTAAATATTATAGAATTCTATTTGGTTTTGTAATAATTATAGTACTTAATAATCATGTTCACAGCTTTGATGAACCCTACAGTATATTTACACGTTCTTTGTAAATATAGATTTTTTAAATGTCATTTTCGTTTTAGTCTCAAAATTACGACTACACTACTTTTTAGTTATCGTGCAAGTAATGGCAAAAAGCATAAGAGACGTACATTTTTAAATCATCTCTTAATTCCTTCGGTAACTGCAATAGCTCTAAAGACTAAGGTTTTTGGTCAACGCAAGACAATTAGTAACGCAAAGCAAATAACTTTAATTATAATCGACATCACAGATAAAATAGGCGAGTTTCACCTATATATTAACTATTTATATCAATTCAAAAAGCTAATAAACGCTTATGTAATGTACATAAATTTAACTCGCGAATATAGATAATTTATTTATATGAAAGTTGCCATACTCTGTTTGTTGTGTGCTCGCTATATTATAGTTGTAAATGGTAGTTTTATATTTCTTTAATAAGAGTGTTTGGTAATACACCCACCAGTTTGAAGCAACCAATATAGTAATAAACATTCTTTAGTTTTGGTAAACATTACTCAGTTTATTATTTTATTATACTTATCATAGACACGTTATACTCGCCGTACCAGTGTAATATTTGTAAATATTGCAACCAGTTTGTCAAATACGTAAGATTAGTTTATAAGGAGTTGTAAAGTAATCTCATTCAAACATCTCGCATTCATAATCTATTAGAATTTGTCGCTAAGATTGTGAACGATGAACTCGTTTGGTACAATTAGTTGCAGAATAGAATAAAATAAAGATAGGGTCTAAGATCCTGGCATATTATTGATGCGCTTGTTTCGTGTTTTAATTACAGGTTTCCTGTTGGGCCGTTTAAGTTATTTCCCCTGACGGTCGGAGGACAGCCGACGTCGTGCGAAGGTCCCGCTGTCGCGATCAGTTCGGCCGCATTCTTCGGGAGACGCAGAGCATTGCGCCGATGTTTTCACCTTATCGTGCTTCAAAGTCTTTGAACAGATTCAGGTCATATTCAACGAAAAAATTTCATCAAATACAGCATTTATTTGCAATAAATACTTTACAGAATAAAGAAACACTATGAAACCCGTGAATTTATACATTTTAGACTTACCACTGTTACAATTTAAATATATGTATTTTCTTGAAGGCATCGGCCATTGAGGACCTTCCTTTCCTGTAAAAATAAAACATATTACTAAGATGTTTGAAAATAAATAATTAAAAATATACTCACGCTTTGGTTTAGGTGGAATTAATTTTATAGCTCCTGGTTTTTCTACGATGTCAACGGTCTTAATCTTCTTTTCGGGCGGAGCATCGTTGTGAACTGGCGAAGACCTCTTGGGTACCGGTATGGTAGGGGGCAACGTGGGAGGGGGCTTCTTGTTGAGTAGCGCTGCGCGCGAAGGGGGAGGTTTCACTTCTTCCTCCAGCCCGTGTTTTCTAAACTTTGAATGGAAGGTTTTAACAGTTTTTGGCTTTGGATCGTCAGGTTTTCGTACTTCTATCGAAATAGATGGTTTTTCTCTCTTCACATCGCTTAATTTAGGTATTTTTCCTAGTTTATGTATGGATGGTTTATCATCAGATTTTTCTGTGGATGGATTAGGCGACTCTTTACCTTTATCATCTTTATCTTTGGACTTTTCCTTTTCAGAACTATGTTTTGATTTATCATCTTTAGACCTACTAGAGGAACTGCTCTTTCTACTGCTACTACTGCTTCCACTACTCGAGTTGTGTTTTGATTTTGAACTGTGTGATGAATGCTTTTCTTTATCTTTCGATCTTTCCTTACTACTATGCTTACTAGAACTACTTCTATGGCTACTTTTATATTTATCACTCGAAGATTTACTTGAATGTTTAGAAGAACTAGATCTTGAACTACTACTACTTTTATCACTAGACTTTTCTTTACTTTTACTTCTATGTTTATCTCTTATTTTATCCTTGTCAGAAACATCATCCGATGCTACACTATCTTCATCTACTTGAGATATTATTTGTTTGCCATTTTTTAGAGTTATCTTTAAAACGGGAAGCGTTTCAGGTTCCTTTTCGGTGTCTTTAGCCGTATCAACAATATCTTTATCGTCTTGAGTCGATAACTCAGGTGACGAACCCCCAGTTTTAAATGAATTATCGCCGTTGATTTCACATTCAATTTGTTCGGTTTCCGTTAAAATTTCATTTTTTTCTTCAGGTTCAATTTCTGTTTGTGCATCTGATATTATATGTGTTATATCAGAGAGTAAAATAGGCACAACATGTTCACCTTTAACAGTTTTTAACCACTGCTCTACCAATTTCGAAGCCAATGCCCTGATAGCTAAAATATTTTTTTTTTAGATTAGTACAAAACAAATAAATAATCTAAACATATTATAAAAATACGAATTAAGGCTAATAGGAATTAAATTAAACTCACCATAGTGATTTCCATCCTTGGATAATTCCTTGACAAGCTTAGGACAATTATTTGTTTTCAGTCTTTCAATGTCAACAGGACAAAGCAGCAAAAGCTCTAAAAGCTCTCTGACAAGAGGCCAATTTTTGGCGACGATGCTTTCTGTTAGCCACATGTGTACCAATCGCCAACCACCAGAACCCATAAATAGTCCCAGTAGTTCAGTCTCAGTACACTTTAAAATTTGTATGTATATACATTTGGACACTAGTTTCTTTGAGAATTTGGTCATTAAACTGCAAAGAAATAAATAAAATGTATCCACAAATTAAACAATTGATAACAATGTGAAAGAAAAAAATAACAGTATTCCAAATGATTAACAAAACGTAAGGGGACCGTAAATAATGTAACTACGTAAGGTTTCTGAGGGCGAGTAGGTCAATGTCTGCTGGCCCCTTTTGTAGGGGGACAAGTAAAATCCATTCTATGTTTTACTTGTATGGTATTTAAGTGAAATAAATATCGTAATCCACGCCATATTAAATATTATTATAGCAAAAAAACGCGATATTATCTCAGAGATATTTTTTTATCATCATGGGGTGTTAAAATTTTTCCTGTGTATTATTAGAACATAAAAATTATAGCCAACATTTGATCGTTTTCTAGAAGTAAAAAACAGTTGATTTCCGTATGTTTAAAGCACAATAAATATAACGTAAAAAGTGGTAAAAGTGAAGCTTATTCTATATTATGATTTATTGAAATGCTATATTAACTTACCTTGCGAGCCTCTGCACTTCGTCTTTGCTTTTGATTCCGCCTTTTGGTGAGAGGAGAACGCTGAGGCAGTTCAACAATTGCATCGGACAAATCCGGGGCTGCAACAAAAGAAAATAAAATTATTTCAGGAGAATTGTAAAAAATTTAAAACAAAACAATCTTCGTTTTCATAAAAGATATAATGCCGAAATAAATTTTTACAGTTTTTAAATTGTCGAGACCTAGTATTCTACTATTAGCAAATGGGATGTGGACCGCAGTGGGAGGACTTTCCTGCTAAAATTCGTAAGACACAAATTTAGGGACACTTTATTTCAAAGCGAAGATAACAGCTACAGGGGTTGAGGCTAACGATGGAAATTCCGGAGGGGAATCAGTGTTTCTACTTTGCTTTTGTGTCAGTGTATAGGTAAATATGTAATTTATATACAGCTTAGCTTTTTGGTGCTTTTACTTTTAGAAAAAAATTAAAACATTGGATTAGCTAGATTTAACCTTCGCAATTGCAAAATATGACGATAATAATTCTATTCATTTCAGTAGGATATGCTGGCAGTATTCCAATATAGCTTTTGAATGTCTTTCACATCTTAAAACGATAATGGTCTGAAGATATTGTAACAAAAGCATATTATGTATGTTGAACACTACACTATTCAATAATCAGAGGTTTAGTAATGGAACAAACAGTAGTTTTTTATTTGACAAAAAAAGGATAGCATGCTATTTGCTTAATAGGTGAATTAGTGAATATTGTGAGAGCTGAGCACAAATGCATTATAGATAATCAGTAAAGCCAAGGATAAAGAGAAAGAAAATCCAACAGCCGGCTGTTGCATGGTGCTTTAAATTAAATTATAATTACAAGTTGAATTGTGAGATAAAATTAGAATGTTTATAACATAATAAAAACTGCCAACATCCCATTAACTTGAATACACTATAAGGATTGACATTTCGTATAATGGATCATAAGTTTAATTTATTAAGTGAAAGTCTAGGTGGGCTGCTGAGGTCAACACATGACCCGGAGGGAAATTAATTTGAAGGTTGACAAGTTGAAGAGGAAAAGGCCATATAAACAAAAACAAAGACCAATACCTAAATCATTTTATAAGAATTCTGTTGTGTACATGCAGGAATATGCAGCACATAGTTACACCACTAGTCAAATTTGGAATAAATACTTTTAGGGCATAATTGTGGTCAGCAATCAATTTCTTCATAGGATGAATGTGGTCATGAAAAATATGATTGGGAAAATCAAGAAAAACATAAAAAAGGATATCATTATTACCCAAATACAATAGATAAAAAATAAAAACAATTGTGCATCATACTAATATGAAAATGTTTGGGACAATGATATATGGATATAAAATACTGACAAAATGAATTTTTACATACATCATTAGCTGATGCTTGCGACTTCGTCAGCATGAAATTAAACAAAAAAATTAGCACATGTTACTTTAACATACACAAAAGTTATAAGTCTCACCAAAACTTTGTATAGTTTTTTTTTCTTGAAAAATAAATAGTTTTCATGAAATTGATTTGTTTTTGCTTTTCTAAATTTTGTGAGGATGAAGTCGTGGGCAACACCTAATATTGTAATTATGTTGTGTAAACTTTACTGTTAAACCAGTGGAGTTTGGAATTTATGGGTTTTAGTGGAAGTTGTACAATTCGTCATTGTTGAAAATATTACAAATTTGATTAAAACAAAGTTTTTTGATAACCTAATTTATAGAAAAAATTTTGGCTTCCTTATCAATTAATTTTTAAATAATAAGTAGTTACCTTTCTCTAAAATTAAAATTTATAGAACTGTATGGGAAAGGTAAACATCTTTTTTTCTGTAAATCCTTTCCCTGTCCATTAAAGTTATACAATACAACTACAAGCTTCTAATTGTATAGTCAATGAACATTTAATACACTATTTTACTTTTTTAGGTGCCTGCTCACTCTTTTTTTTATTTTATACTTTAACAACAATATAACATCTTTACAGAATGAATCTAATGTGATAATAAATAATGTAATACATTTGTCCCCTCATACTATGTATTAATATTAGTTTTATAGAATGTAGAACCTAACCCTGGTTTAAATAATTATTTAAAAATGGCTATCTCCTGTTCATATATGTAGGATGGACAGACTGCACATTTTATGCATTAATATCTGAATTTCAAAATATTGCCAGAACACAAATTGTCTTACATTAATGTTAGTAAATACATATATCATTCACTTCCATAGATTTAGATGGAGCATTCGGAGTATAAATGTGATATGTAATAGAAGGAGGTCTTTTTTGAAGTTAATTTAAAAGTAAAGTAGTGAAAAGTATCACACTCACTATAGAATAACACCATTGCCACAAAAGTATGAATTAGTAAATGGCTGCTATGATGGCATGTATGGAATTAGACATTTATGAGATTTGGTATAAATAGACATTCACTTTTGGACTAGGACTACTAGTGTTGTATCTGTTATGAAACTGCAATGGTTCCCGGTAGACATCAATCCACCTAACACAATGTATGTAACAAATTAATTTAATATTGCAATTTATGTTCACAAAATGTAAAGATATTGTTTGTTCTATTCAATCTATTACGCAAAATCCAGTTAAAACGTGATTAAGGTCAGAGAGGGGGCAAAGTCCACTGTTTATCCTACCAGTGTTGCCATTGAAAAAAAATTCCCTGCTGTGTATATTGTGTAGAATAGCCGCGTATAAAGGTCACCGGTGGGTCATAACATTACTTAATTTTTTTTCAACATTAAACAAAACACACACAACACAAAACATTTTCAACATTAAAAATTCGATTGTAAGCCACAAGGGAAACGAACATGGCAGATGCATGAAATCAAGATGGCGGATGGCAATTCGCAATAAAAAATGCCAAAGGAAAAAAACCCTGACACTAAATCCGGACATAGAATTAAGATAGTCCCTTTTGAAGTTGAGAATAGATTTGAAATAAAGTATGACGACATTCCCTTTGGTTCATTTATATGTAGCTTGTATGAATATTTCTTTTACATTCTAGTTTGTACGATCTTTTTATACAAGTTTGTTACGTAATTCGAATTCTAAAGTAGATAAATTTATAGGTTTAGAGTTAATACATAAGTAGTACATTCCTGCTTAGTATTTTGTTACATATTTTCACATATTTGAGGCTAGACATAAGATTATGAGATCAATAAATACAAAACTTACCATGATGCTAATTTTATTTCTGCTCTTTACAACATGGGCAACGATGACGTGTAGAAATCACGCGCCACGCATGACATTCGTGATAGAAAATGGCGGCGTACTTTTAAAGATTTATGTAATCCTGTACTCGTGGAATACATTTTACGAAAACACATACATAAATCTTAGTTTCTAGATACATAATCCTTCACAAATAATAAAATGTCTTATCACAACAGTGCCTACTGTCTTTGAAAAAATATTAAGTATCCTGATATATTTATTATCGAACAGTTGTTGTCTTTTAAAATTATGTTAATTTAATTTAATTGATTCAAAATTGTTAAATACACTAATAATCAAAATGTTGTAATCCAGGCGAAGGACAAAATGGCGTCCGATTTGTCCTTAGATAGCCGATTTGCACAACCTACAAGCAAGAAGATTGGAAATTGAGTGACGCAAAATTACCAATTACTGTTCAATTTCAGTCCTTCCGTTCACAGGAAATAGAATTGAATGGTGAATGAAACTATGTTTATGAGACTGGTAACAAAAGAATAGCCTTTGGTTTATTTCTGTGCAAGTAAAAAATAAAAACAGTACACGACTCATAAAATAATCTTCTTAATATTAAAAATGATGTTTTCAATAAAAATTGAAATGAAAATATGTTAAATAGCAGACATTACTGAACTATGGATTTAGACATACAATGACAAGTTGGCAATGTCAAGTTGTCAAGTGTCACTTGCCAACTTGTCATTGTCTCTGTCGCCTATGCTATCAAAATTCAATTCATACTTTTTTCTATTATCCATTTAATTCATTTCTGAAATTATTGTAATTGAAAACAATTAATGAATTCATTGCTTGTTTAAATAATTAATATCTTAGATCTCGATTTCCAAAGTGCTTAATATATCTCATTGAAAATTATACTGTGTATTGAAAGGTGCAATCTGAAGTGTATTAAGTGATAGAATGTGGGGCGATTCGTTATTGATTGTTTTCATTTCAATATGCACAGCTCTTTTAGGAGAAGGTACTGATTTAATTAGGTATTTACATATAAATCACAATTTTAGACTTTTAGTCGGTAAAATACATATAACCCTTTTTTTAAGGTTTGACTTGGGTTTTGGTGTACAGAACAGAAAAATATCAAAAACTTAAGGTAGAAGTCGAACGCCAAAGTAAGAAATGTAAGTGCTTGCGAGTTGTGCTTTAACTAGACTTTCATTAAAAAAGTTGGTGATACTATTGTTAATATAAATATTTGATTGTTATGTCCAGATTGCATTTAGAATTTGTTAAATATAATTCCAATTTAAATGACTAATTGAACGATCCATTGTAATTCAGGATTTATTATTGACAGTTTTGGTATGAACAAAACAAAACATTTGTTTCCTTTACTGAGTTAATTTAATCAATTATGTTGAATTCCATTAGTTGAAAAAAAAATGAATAGTTAAAACACTGACCCTTCATTTGATCTTTTTTTCATCCCTCTGCATCAATGGTTGATTTAGCAACTAGTTAATACCAATTCATAATTGTTTTGTAAACCTTATTTATAAATATATGTAATGTAAACACTGGCCGTTCATTTAATATTTTATTTAGAATCAAACATAGTGGGTGAGAAAATATGATCTTTTTTATCCTGAAAATTTAAAGTTTGTCAGACATTTATCAAGCATTATTTATTTTGTTGTAATATATTTTAGTGGAGAAACGTAAAGAAGCGCATGGGGATTCACTTGATAAGCAACACAAAAAGAAAATTGGAAGAGAAGAAGAAAGGTTGAAGAATAATAACAGAGATCTGTCACTTGTTAAGATGAAGTCAATGTTCGCAATTGGTTTTGCTTTCACAGCACTTTTGAGTATGTTTAATAGCATGTAAGTATGTGAAACATTTTGACAATATTTTTGTAGCTTACCTGCATAACAAAATTTACCAAAAATCGTCTGATTTCACATTTTCATTAATCTTCAATTATTCAATAATTAAAAAATGTAACTTTAAAACATCACTTAATGTACTACAACTGAAAATTGAAATTACTAATTTTTCCCTTTTAAACTTTTGGTAGGTAATTGCAAGGTAGGTAATTACACCTTCAGAATTCATAAAGTTTTTGATTTCAACTCAGAGGAACAGAGAATTGGTCATAAATAAGTCTATAGGCAGAGTGTGATTCATTCTATTATAATACCATGACTAAATAATGATTCTGCTGCTTTTTATAATTTATACTATTTCAGTTTTGATGGCAGAGTAGTGGCCAAGTTGCCATTCCATCCTATTACCTGGATACAAGGACTGAGTCATAGAAACCTTCCTGGAGACAACTATACAGATTGCTCTTTTATCTTTTTATATATACTCTGTACTATGAGCATAAGGTAATTGTAAATTTTTTACTTGGAAACATGTTTAAACTCACTCATGACTTGCAAATGTAATTTTTGTTTCAGGCAAAATATTCAAAAGCTCTTAGGATTTGCTCCATCAAGGGCTGCATCTAAACAAGGTGGTGCAATGTTTACTGCAACACCTCAATTTAAGTAAAAATCTATTTATTTTATGAAGTTGTAATTAAAAGTAGTAAGAATTATAATGGATTTTATTAAAATGTAGGGATTTCTATAAGTAAATTTTTTTTTTGGCCACAAGTCTAATTTATTTTAGTTTTAAATAGTGAGCAAGTTTAATGAAAAATAGACCTTAAATGTTATTTAAACCTATGTTTTATTTTATTTTAACCTATTACATTACTTACTCATATTTAATAAAACATTACATAACACAACTAATAAACATTAAATTCAACTAAAGGCTCATCTATCAATAGTCTATCAAAACCAAATCTTGTAAGGTCGATACTACAATAATGACCATCAATGATTGATTCTGCAATTGCCCTTCCTATTCCTGGAGCATGCTGACAACCTAAAAACAGTGGAAATTAAAAAATGTATCACATAAACATTAGGAAAAAAATGTGGCTGCTCTATTTGTAATAATAAATAGATTTAAACAAACTTTAGTAAAATGAATCTAAAAATCATTTTTTTTTTCATTTAATTTTCATTGTCAAAGTATACATTTATTTCCAAGTTAGAAATTTTAACCACATTAAAGAAATAAAATGAATTATTCTAGAAAGTAATATACCCAATTTGCCAAAACCAGCTGCTATGACCAAGTTGATGTGGTATGGATGTGAACCAAGAATACCAGTTTCATCATAAGTATTGCAATCTTGAAATTCTGTCCGTAATACTTTAATCTGAAATTGAAAATCAGCTACAATTTAGTAATTGAGCTAAATATATGTAATATGGTTTAGTTAAAAAGTAACAATTGCTAGCTCACCTGGTGTTCTTGAAATTTTGGATACCTATTCAATAAAGAAAGTTTAACTATCTCTTCATAAAATTTTTCATCCAGCAATTCTTTGACACTATTTGTTGATAAAGGTGTATATCCACATAAAAAGTTGTTTTCCAGTGCATTCTGTTGTAACCAAAGGCCGCTTGTATCCATTATAACAGGTGTATTAATACTAACCTTGGTATTTTCATCTTGAATGTTATAAATGTTGTATTCACTTTAAACAGAGTACATGTTAGTGCATATTATGCTTGTTAAAAAATTTTAATCATAAATAAGTCTGTATTTACCGTTGTTGAATAGGTAAAGGTATCTTTAGCAATCCATCTCCAACACCTATTTGAGCTAACTTAGCTACTTCGCCTGAACAACCGCTAGCTGCTAAGATGCAAATGGCAAACTTTATTTCATATTCTTCATTGTCCTTTGTCCTATATGTAACCTTATTTATTTTCCTAAAACCTCCTGGCGTCACTCCTTCCATTAAAACATCACGCTGTTGTTCCATATCAAATCCAATTACTTCAGCATCAACATAGTTGACACCAAGATCACTATTTTTTAAAACAAGTCCTTTCAAAAATGCCTCTGGATTAAAAGTCCCTTCAGATTCTGTACTTATACAACCTGGAAATGTAATAATTAAAATAAATGAAATAATTTGTAACAGGAAGTTTGATTTTTTCATATTATTGTTTTGGTAAAATAAAAGTTTATGTTTGGCAAAATATCTGAATCAGGGTACAATATGATTTGATTTTGTGGATCATTACATTTCAGCTTAGAATCTAATATTGACCCATCAGTTATGGTGATTTAATAAAGAATAAGCTTTATAAGCAAATCTCATGCTACCAATTATTAAGTAAATATTACCCAGTTCAATGTCAGTTGTATTTATCCATGGATATTTCTCTTTAACATCAGCAGCTGTGAGTAATTCATTTTTAACACCAAACTCTTTTTGAATTGCCACATTTTGTTCCAATCTTTCCGCATACTTTTCACTTGCCAGTATTAAATTTCCATTTGGTCTGTATTCAATGTCTGTATCACTATTTAAATTAAGTTTAATATTTCTGAGGAACTCTGCAGAATACTGGGCTAATTGGATGTTTTCTGGTAAAGAAAAATGTTGGGTTAAGGTACCCAGAGATATATTATTTTGAACTTGTGCATACTGAAATAAATTTAACAATTGTTATAAATAATTTATTTTACAAAATTAAGATATACTGTTATTACTTACAGATAAATCTTGCTCTAAAATAACAACCGACAGTCCTGATCCAGCTCTAGTCTTTAACCAATATCCAACAGAAGAGCCAATAAAACCCCCACCTATTATAACGACATCAGCGTGTTCAGGATAAATGGCTTTTTTTTTATTTAACATATCATTAGATAACGTGTTCCAAGTCTTAACAAAAGGATTCTTTCTTGTGGTATAATAACGAGATTTACAAACATTGTATTGTATACAGCGGCAGACAGATTTTATGTGTAGCATTTTACTAATATGTAGTTTATATATTTTATTTAAATGCTATCGATAAAAAATATACAATATTGATTGTACAATATAGGAATTATATAGAAATCAAAACCAAAACAATCCAATACTGCCAGCTGTCACAGTGACACTGATTTCTGATAAGCTTTCAGGTTTTCAGAATTATAAAAAAAAAAATATCTATATCTATATCTATACTAATATTATAAAGAGGAAAACTTTGTATTTTTGTATGTATTGAAATAACTCAAAACTACTGGGCCGATTTTAAAAATTCTTTCACCATTAGAAAGGTAATTTAGCTGTGAGTAACATAGGCTATATTTTATTATTACTAATGTTTAGGAACTATTAATAAACAGCGTGTTTCTGGACGCCGGCGTTAAAAATACACTAAACTTTAACTTTTCTCGGCTTACGCTGCCTAAACCGTTAGAGGTATATAAAAATGATGTATGAAAGAATTGTAGATCTCAAAAAGTTCTACAGAAAAGTCCGCGATAGCATATATCTATCTTTAACGGTTTTCTTACAATACAACCGTTTTCCACCCCGAAGGGAAGAAAACGATTATTTCAGGTCTTGCCGAGGCTTGACCTATTGGAGATTAGCCACCTTACCTAACAGTACACACATGCTCACTAGTTACGGTCGAATGTCTCTGTATGTGTGATTAGAGCGAGACGCGGCGATAGTTAGAGAGAGAGAGATAGAGAGAGAGGTTGCGCGGTGGGGAGTGTGGCGCGATGCCGGCAGCGTGTGCGGCGCCCTTTGTCGCCTCTTCAGTACGTACCTCCAATAGCCGGCAAGGGCTTGCTCAGGTCAAGCCTCGGCAAGACCTGAAATAATCGTTTTCTTCCCTTCGGGGTGGAAAACGGTTGTATTTCAGTTCTGTGCCTTCGGCTTGACCTATTGGAGACGTGTTTCTAATCTGCCGGCGCCACAAAGCGTACTGTGATTATTATTGGTAAATGGTATTTGCCATGCATTTATAAATATATACCATAAGTATCATTACTTTTAAATGGATAAAATTGAAAACATTTCAAGTTAAAACAATTCCTTGGTGTCAACGCAAGGGAAATAAGGCAAAATACAAATAGGAAAATGAGGAAATAAATCGCAGCAATTGGCTATTCTGTTACATAACAGGTAACATAAGCAATATTGCACAGTCTAATAAATAAATTTATGAATTAAATAACCAGGTTAAGAACTGCGAAGAAGTCATTTAAGACGTACCCATTTGCAGTTCTAAGCTTAGTTTTACTACCCTCATACAAAAAGTGTATGAAAAAGATTTCAGAACCTTCTCATTTACCACATTCAAGATGATCGTCCAACGGTACGTAATGTTGGACGTTGCTGGAAGCTATAATACTTTTAACTTTAAATGCTGAATTCCGTAAATGGCCCTTTCAGTCATCCTGCAATAGCCGCTCTTGATGCGCATATGATGTCTCTGTTCAGTACTATAAATAAACTATTTAAACCATTGCGCTCTTTTCTTCTATTGTTGTTACAAGGCAACGATTCGATTAGGCAATTCGTTTATTTTAGTAAGTTAGATCCTTGTCTTCAGAGAAAGTCAATCCAGAGGAATGCCATCTTCATTGGCATATATTCACATTGCTAATTTTGGAGTCTAATCTAGGCCCAAACGTTACAAATGAAAGCATCGACCTAGAGTAGAGAGTGCCTCTTACAATGATTATGCATGAGAATGTAAGATCATAATCCGAGGAACTAAAACTAATAATAGAAGCAAAACTAAATGCCAAGACACCTTAAACAACCCGTGTCTATGTGAAGTGTGAAATAAATTTCACACTTATTTTGAAATAAATTTCACACTTATTTTGAAGATATGCATCTTTTAATAATAATTTATGTAAGCATAGCAGTAACTAACGTATGATTAGCTTATTGTTTTTCTTGACTAGGATCACCTAAGGTCACTTATAGATCATCACAAGGTCACTTATAACCAATTTATAACCAAAGATTGACTGTAATGTCAGCTTACTGACTGAAAGATAGCCCTTCTAGGCTACCTTTGTCGAATTAGATAGTACATCTAAGTCGTTGCAGAGGTCTGCTAGATTTTATTAGACCTTTTGTCCGGATCACTAGAGTCGCGGCTTCTAGCTTGACTGGTAAGTTCGCCAAGGGTTTACCAAACAGGCTACTCCTATTCCACACCTTTAGGATCAAATATTTAATTAAGTCTCATTACCCTAAATATTCTAGATTTCTATTTTTCGGTTTTGGAAGGGACAGCTTGTTGGAGAAATCTACCAGAGATTGAACAGTGTTTCATTGTCTCAATCTAGGCATCTTGAGCTCTACATTTGTGATCAGCTCTCCGGAAGATTGCCTCTCAGTCTCAGTGGTGTCGGAAATACACAAGTCCGCCGACAATGCCCCAGGCCGACTGAAGGCAAAGATGGAATGATTTACACTTGTTCAATTTAATATAAAGATTCTATTTGGGGAAGTTTTCGTTTGAGAAAATACGAACCGTTTCTTTAGATATCAGTAGGGCAGAGGTTTCACCCTCGACAAACATTCTGCTTTTGAATTTTAACAGTGTGGAAGCTAAAAGCGATGAATATTTACTCGCCGCTAGTAGAAGAGTCTTATTTTGTCAATTCTGTGTCCTTGATTTCTCAACTAATTAACTAACTTGACACACTGTTGTTGAACTAGGTACTTATTTTGGCGCTACTCGCGCCCTGGGCGAGATTTCTACGGTGCCTTCTCTAATAGCACATTTGAGGAGGTAAGAAGGATTATGCGACATTGTGCGTTTCGCAGAGGTGTGTTGCTCCTTTTCTGTCCAGCGCCCTGAAGGTTGGCTTACTGCGTTATACCTAACGCCGGCCCTGGTCGGGGTGTACCATGGTTTCCAACGGTATTTGCATATGGTTACATGTATGAAAATGTTAAAAATCCCCTTCTTTTTTTTTTTTTTTTTTTTTTTTTTTTTTATCTTCAGATCTTCTTGCTCGTCAGTCCATTCTTCTTGAAATAGTGATCGTTGGTCTGGATGCCAAAGCCAATGTCGGAATCATCTTGTAGTCAGATTTTCTTGAAAGAAAACTGAACCTAATATTTTGACATTCTAAATATAATCTTCTGAAGCAAACTGTTAAAGCTTCTATCGAAACGACCTTTCGTTTGGGTTTCGAGAGAGAGATTTTTGCTGCTCATTTGATAGTTTTTGGAATGCATTCATCTCAGTGGACTTACTAAGTAGGCCAAACTTTATTCTGTCTATTAGCGGTGTACCAGATTGCTAAGATCATATGCCGATTTTTAGGATGTTTATTAAGTCCTTTGTCAGCCGGAATATTTTTGTAGTTAGAGGACTTTCCTCATGGCAGAATTTCAGATAAATCCCTAAACATTCTATAGAATGAGGTTAATACGGATTTCCTTATGTTTACACACCAACCCAAACTTTAAAGTAAATTTATTTCAAAGAGAGCTTTTTTTTTTTTTTTTTTTACTCTCATGAGAATGTAGGCCTAATAGCCAAGAAATCTGAGTCGGTTTTCGTGTAAATAGTTTGAAATCCAAATGAGTTTGCAGCAAATGCTGACTAAGACAAAGCCCAGCGGGGCGCTTGAAAGTCTGAAATTAGTAACTGTTATTAGATACAGCGTCTCTTGTATACCAAAGAGAGAAATTTGCAATGACTACTTTAATTAAAGTGGAATTATGCTCGACTTATATCCATTTTGCCTAAATATCTGTATTCCGGAAGAAAATTGGAGATCTCACTTTGATTTATTAAATTTAATATTGCTGGATCGGGGCATCAATTTCGTCAATGGAGATTGAAACTCCACCTAAAATTTCCATTAATTTTTAGGAAAAGCAACACGTGAGACATAACCCTTTCGCAATGTTTGTTCTTTCTATTAACCCTTATGCAAGATTTATTGGATTTCTTTAAAGAGGGCTGAAAGGAACGCGTCCCGACAATAAGGCGCATGAGTGCCAAATCGACTGCTTTCCCTTAAAAGAAAAAGGTAGTGTGGGTTTTCGAAAGATTTTAGTCTTAATCCTCCTAGTTATAACATGAGAAGTTTAAGAAAGCGTATGTTAAGGCGCCATTATCTTTTTTAAGACTGTTAAACTACTTTCCGTCAAAACGGTGTGTGTTACTAATGGATTAAACTTGAGACTCTTGCAACACTAACGATTGTTAGTCTCCAGCAGCATCAGGATTTAATTATTTATTTTCGGATTACACAAAATAAACTCTCTCAAAAACCTTTGTTAGCAAGGGTAAACCATGACAAGTTGCACCTATTTTTCCTTATTTTTTTTATACAGGCAAAGGGATGGATGACTGGAAATACTTTCCAGCATTTACATTAAGTGAGCTTTTTTATACCAGATATTTTAAGCTTCCTTATACCAGATTTTGTTACATCCACTGTTATCCAGTCTAAGACATTCGATTTCTATCTTCTGAAAGCCTGGAAGTGGTTCTAGCATCAGTGGGTCTGCATCTTTAACTGGGGGTGCGAAATCTAATTTCCTTAATTATTGCCCAGGAATGTGTCCAAAGTGGACAAAGTCAACTTGTCCAAAGTTGACTTTGTCCACTTTGGATATGTCACTGAGTCCGGAGAATTTTAAGTATTATATGATACCCCGAACTCGTTCTCCTTATCCAACCTTGGGTCTTTATGATATTGATGTCCCCCACGATGTTGGAATAAAAGGAAAACATCCCATTCGTCTTCCCTTCGTATGCTTTAATGTTAAATAGAACGCAGAAGGTGACATAGGAATTATTCTTGTCTTAGACTCTATAGTCAGAGAGGAAGAGCATCTTCACTTACGGTGGGTTTCTTTGGGCTCAGATCAGTTTACAGAGGATTTTATCAGCCGTAGCATTTATATATGGAAGATGCTGAAAGGATTCCTGCAAATTCCTTCGAACGGGTGGCCAAAACTTTGACACAGTTGGTGATTACCAGTTGTCCTAGAATAGGTGTGCGGGCAAGCCCAATCTAATAGTTCACATCTCATTTAGCAATAAAATAGTGTGAGTAGTGAGAAAGATCTTAGAATGATGATGGGCCTATGGGTTAGATGCTCCAACTAGGCCTTGCGGGTCGTGCAAAAAGCGAGCTTGTTAAGAGCGTTCGCTTTAAGTGAGCACAAAAATTTATACCTTGAAATTTTCAAAAATTCCCAATATCTCTATTATATATATAAGATATCTCCCAATATCTGGCAAATGCCCTTGCACCAGGATCTTGATGCACTCTGGGACTACGTTGATTTGATCGTTCTCTATGGGGAAATCACGAGCCTGGGCTTGTCGAGAACACAAGCGATAGTGACAAAAAGTACCTCTTCGGAACATTTTCAGCGCGTTTCGTTAAGGGTGTCGCAGAATTGATCTGCGCTGCACCAAATTCAGTCCGCATCACTCGTGATTTGGCGCATAACGTGCGGTGGCTGAATCGCGCCGTTCAATGTATGATCCACAAAATAAAAGATTGGATCACGCTAATTTTCTGCGCAAAATTCGAAAATCGAGACGCGCCGCCCGAAAATCGAGACGCGCCGCTCAAAAATCGAGCCGCGCGGCTCGATCGGGCGGCGCCGCCCGATATTCGAGACGCGCCGCCCGAAAATCGAGACGCGCCGCCCGAAAATCGAGACGCGCCGCTCAAAAATCGAGCCGCGCGGCTCGATCGGGCGGCGCCGCCCGATATTCGAGACGCGCCGCCCGAAAATCGAGACGCGCCGCCCGAAAATCGAGACGCGCCGCTCAAAAATCGAGCCGCGCGGCTCGATCGGGCGGCGCCGCCCGATATTCGAGACGCGCCGCCCGAAAATCGAGACGCGCCGCCCGAAAATCGAGACGCGCCGCCCGAAAATCGAGACGCGCCGCCCGAAAATTGAGCCGCGCGGCTCGATCGGGCGGCGCCGCCCGATATTCGAGACGCGCCGCCCGAAAATCGAGACGCGCCGCCCGAAAATCGAGACGCGCCGCCCGAAAATCGAGACGCGCCGCCCGAAAATCGAGACGCGCCGCTCAAAAATCGAGCCGCGCGGCTCGATCGGGCGGCGCCGCCCGATATTCGAGACGCGCCGCCCGAAAATCGAGACGCGCCGCCCGAAAATCGAGACGCGCCGCTCAAAAATCGAGCCGCGCGGCTCGATCGGGCGGCGCCGCCCGATATTCGAGACGCGCCGCCCGAAAATCGAGACGCGCCGCCCGAAAATCGAGACGCGCCGCCCGAAAATCGAGACGCGCCGCCCGAAAATCGAGACGCGCCGCTCAAAAATCGAGCCGCGCGGCTCGATCGGGCGGCGCCGCCCGATATTCGAGACGCGCCGCTCAAAAATCGAGCCGCGCGGCTCGATCGGGCGGCGCCGCCCGATATTCGAGACGCGCCGCCCGAAAATCGAGACGCGCCGCCCGAAAATCGAGACGCGCCGCCCGAAAATCGAGACGCGCCGCTCAAAAAAAAAAAAAATATACACACTTAATAAAGTAGATAGTTTCCGAGAAATAAAACAATCAAGTCTTGCTTAGTAACCTCTATTTATATTATACTAGCTGTTGCTCGCGACTTGGCCCGCGTGAAATTAGAAAACATAGTCTATGTTGCTCACAGATAAATTACCTTTCTAAAGGTGAAAGAATTTTTAAAATCGGCCCAGTACTTTTGTGTTATTTCATTACAATCAAACAAACAAAGTTTTCCTCTTTATAATATTAGTATAGACAATTGTTCTATTATAAAAATCTCCAAGTTCAACCACCACCCCATCAGTACTACAATACTTATTGTACCAATGTGCAAAAGTACATACAACAATCAGGAACTATAATACTCTACAAAAACTTTTATATAAAATTGCAATAAAAGAAAAATAATGAGAAAATGGTTAATACTTGTCGGACGACATCCATCGGCATTGACAACAACAAGTACCAGTTATTTTGTGAAGGTAAGTTCTAATAAGTTACAAATAGAAATATAAAAGTATGTTTTGGCTATGTGGCAAAAATTATATTTGTCATTTGTTTTGGTAAATTTGGTATACTGAGTATCGCAAGTAAGGATGTTTAAACCTGCTAGTTTGCTTGCTCGCCAACAACCAAGTGCCAGTACTTAAACTGATGCTAAATCAACTACTGCAAAAAGCAAAAAAGATATACAGAGGAATCTGGTGGCGATGTTAATTAATAAAAAAAAATAGTTAATCTATGTCTATTAATTTACTAATATTATTATAGTTTGTCTAAATAATTTAGATTAGTTTGACAATTCATTTCAAATTTAGTAAGGATGGGTTGTGTAAAATCAGACATGACTCTTATCGATTTTCGATTTTTATTCTTATAGAAGTTGGAATCGATAGATTTATAGTTATAACTTATGAAATAAAAAAAAACACTGTTTTCACAAATTAATAATGACCATAACAAATAATGAGAGTAAATAAATGTTTATTACTACTACAGCCGTACGTAATCGAATTGGATTTCGCTATTATTTCTGTCATCGCTAAATTATGTAATCTACACTGTAATCAATACTAGAATTGTCCTCTAAATTAGTGAATAAGAAAATAATAATTTTAGTCGAGTTCGATAATTATTTAAACCGAATATCGATAGTTCAAAATTGTTCGCTATGTGTGTTTGTTAGTACAGGTATCGTAGTGACAAATCACTACGATACCTGTTTATTAAGTATGGCATTTGACTTCATACAAATTGAATTCGATACTTCATATGCGTCGTTTATCAAACTAATCTATCTTATTTAGACACACTATAAGAGGAAAGATTTGTATTTTTCTATGTATTTGATTTACGTTAAAACTACTGGGCCGATTTTAAAAATTCTTTTACTATTAGAAAGGTAATTCATCTGTGTGTAACATAGGCTATACTTTATTACTACCAATGTTTAGGAACCATTAATAAACAACATATTTCTGGACCTTGGTGTTAAAAATTTACTAATGTTTTTCTTTTCTCGGCTTACGCTGCCTAAACCGTTAGAGGTACAAAAAAATGATGTATGAAAAAATTGTAGATCTCAAAAAGTTGCACAGAAAAGTTCATGATGGCATATATCTATCTTTAACGGTTTTCTTACAAATACCACTTTCATGTTCAGAAAATGCAATTAAAACCCGCATGCTCTTTGCGGCGGAGTGTTATTGGTTTGAATATTAATCCTTATCCAAATAAATGCATCTATTGTCAGGAGAATTTAATGTTTTAACGGAACGAATTTAATGATTTTTTTAACGGACGAATTTACATACTTTAAAAATTGAACTTTTAAACTCCACGCGGACGAAGTCGCGGGCAACAGCAACTTTAAAATAAATATATTTTTTTACTTCCTTCTAGTATTACTTAGTAGAAAACAATTTATCGATATTACCAAAACAAATGACAAATATAATTTTTTCCACATAGCCAAAACAAACTTTTATATTTCTATTTGTAACTTATTAGAACTTACCTTCACAAAATAACTGGTACTTGTTGTTGTCAATGCCGATGGATGTCGTCCGACAAGTATTAACCATTTTCTCATTATTTTTCTTTTATTGCAATTTTATATAAAAGTTTTTGTAGAGTATTATAGTTCCTGATTGTTGTATGTACTTTTGCACATTGGTACAATAAGTATTGTAGTACTGATGGGGTGGTGGTTGAACTTGGAGATTTTTATAATAGAACAATTGTCTATACTAATATTATAAAGAGGAAAACTTTGTTTGTTTGATTGTAATGAAATAACACAAAAGTACTGGGCCGATTTTTAAAATTCTTTCACCTTTAGAAAGGTAATTTATCTGTGAGCAACATAGACTATGTTTTCTAATTTCACGCGGGCCAAGTCGCGAGCAACAGCTAGTATAATATAAATAGAGGTTACTAAGCAAGACTTGATTGTTTTATTTCTCGGAAACTATCTACTTTATTAAGTGTGTATATTTTTTTAATTGAGGTACTATTTAGGTACATTTTATTTGGTATATTCATATGTTATAAGTAATGGCTAAAATAAAAATAAAAAATAGTACACCCGCCATATTGACGTCAATATGGCGAGTGTAACTTAATTTCGTTATAATTTCGTTCTGGAGGAGGTACTTTTTTTTTTGAGCGAGGTACTAAATAGTACATTTTAGGTACATTTTTTTAGTAAGTGGTATAATTTAATTCGCTATGGTACCCCCGCCATTTTGACTCTCACAAGCGATCGGCATCTAACCCTTGTGATAGTAGCTGAATGGCTGACTATCAGGGCTAGTTATTTGTGGATGGAATGTCCGACAAATAAAAGTCACAGTTCAGCAGTGAACCGACCCTTGTGGTAGTAGCTGAATGGCTGACTATCAGGGCTAGTTATTTGTGGATGGAATGTCCGACAAATAAAAGTCACAGATCAGCAGTGAACTGACCTTTATGGTAGTAGCTGAATGGCTGACTATCAGGGCTAGTTATTTGTGGATGGAATGTCCGACAAATAAAAGTCACAGATCAGCAGTGAACTGACCTTTATGGTAGTAGCTGAATGGCTGACTATCAGGGCTAGTTATTTGTGGATGGAATGTCCGACAAATAAAAGTCACAGATCAGCAGTGAACTGACCTTTATGGTAGTAGCTGAATGGCTGACTATCAGGGCTAGTTATTTGTGGATGGAATGTCCGACAAATAAAAGTCACAGATCAGCAGTGAACTGACCTTTATGGTAGTAGCTGAATGGCTGACTATCAGGGCTAGTTATTTGTGGATGGAATGTCCGACAAATAAAAGTCACAGATCAGCAGTGAACTGACCTTTATGGTAGTAGCTGAATGGCTGACTATCAGGGCTAGTTATTTGTGGATGGAATGTCCGACAAATAAAAGTCACAGATCAGCAGTGAACTGACCTTTATGGTAGTAGCTGAATGGCTGACTATCAGGGCTAGTTATTTGTGGATGGAATGTCCGACAAATAAAAGTCACAGATCAGCAGTGAACTGACCTTTATGGTAGTAGCTGAATGGCTGACTATCAGGGCTAGTTATTTGTGGATGGAATGTCCGACAAATAAAAGTCACAGATCAGCAGTGAACTGACCTTTATGGTAGTAGCTGAATGGCTGACTATCAGGGCTAGTTATTTGTGGATGGAATGTCCGACAAATAAAAGTCACAGATCAGCAGTGAACTGACCTTTATGGTAGTAGCTGAATGGCTGACTATCAGGGCTAGTTATTTGTGGATGGAATGTCCGACAAATAAAAGTCACAGATCAGCAGTGAACTGACCTTTATGGTAGTAGCTGAATGGCTGACTATCAGGGCTAGTTATTTGTGGATGGAATGTCCGACAAATAAAAGTCACAGATCAGCAGTGAACTGACCTTTATGGTAGTAGCTGAATGGCTGACTATCAGGGCTAGTTATTTGTGGATGGAATGTCCGACAAATAAAAGTCACAGATCAGCAGTGAACTGACCTTTATGGTAGTAGCTGAATGGCTGACTATCAGGGCTAGTTATTTGTGGATGGAATGTCCGACAAATAAAAGTCACAGATCAGCAGTGAACTGACCTTTATGGTAGTAGCTGAATGGCTGACTATCAGGGCTAGTTATTTGTGGATGGAATGTCCGACAAATAAAAGTCACAGATCAGCAGTGAACTGACCTTTATGGTAGTAGCTGAATGGCTGACTATCAGGGCTAGTTATTTGTGGATGGAATGTCCGACAAATAAAAGTCACAGATCAGCAGTGAACTGACCTTTATGGTAGTAGCTGAATGGCTGACTATCAGGGCTAGTTATTTGTGGATGGAATGTCCGACAAATAAAAGTCACAGATCAGCAGTGAACTGACCTTTATGGTAGTAGCTGAATGGCTGACTATCAGGGCTAGTTATTTGTGGATGGAATGTCCGACAAATAAAAGTCACAGATCAGCAGTGAACTGACCTTTATGGTAGTAGCTGAATGGCTGACTATCAGGGCTAGTTATTTGTGGATGGAATGTCCGACAAATAAAAGTCACAGATCAGCAGTGAACTGACCCTTATGGTAGTAGCTGAATGGCTGACTATCAGTGCTAGTTATTTGTGGATGGAATGTCCGGCAAATAAAAGTCACAGATCAGCAGTGAACTGGACTGGCATCATTAAAAAATTAAACTCTCGCATCTAAAAGAAAACACATTACACAAAAATACAATAGAGACAATACAAACCTATGTTTACATCTTACACTGATTCTATTAACGAACGTTACAACAACGTTTAGAAAAAAAAAATTTTAACTAGTAAGACGTGTGCATTGTCACAATAAAATGGCGTACTGAAGAGGCGACAAAGGGCGCCGCACACGCTGCCGGCATCGCGCCACACTCCCCACCGCGCAACCTCTCTCTCTATCTCTCTCTCTCTAACTATCGCCGCGTCTCGCTCTAATCACACATACAGAGACATTCGACCGTAACTAGTGAGCATGTGTGTACTGTTAGGTAAGGTGGCTAATCTCCAATAGGTCAAGCCGAAGGCACAGAACTGAAATAACCACTTTTTTGTTTACAAAATGAATTAAAAACCTCGCGCTATTTGCAGCGTTCTTTTATTGGTTTCAATATTAATCCTTATCCAAATAAATGCGTTTGTTATCAGGAGAATTTAATGTGGAATAAAATTGTTCTTTACATTATTTAAATTGGACTAATAGTTTAGAAGATATCGCGAACACAAACAATAAGGGTAACCGAAAAATCAGCTTACAAGCTACCGGGCTTAGAAATTTGGAATCTTGCATCGGTAGATTTCTGTTATTACGTAGTTACTACTAAGTTAATACTTTTGGTAATATGTTGAAAAAAAGGGCGAACATAATAGGTTATATTTGTAATTTCACGCGGGCGAAGTCGCGAGCAACAGCTCGTATTATATATACTATATTATAAATTATATTCACGAAAACCAACGGAAATTACTTTGACAGAAAGATGCCGAATGTTGTTTTAAAATGTGTTTTTTTCATGGATTTTTTAGAATGAACAGAAACGAGAAAAATTACATAGGCATTTTCCTTATTCTATCTATTTGTTTTTAATGCCGAAATACCTTCACAATGAAAGAAATGAAGACATATTTTAAAAGGATTTTACGAACGTAGATATATAATTTTCTTTAAGAAGTGTGAAGTGTAGTACCGGTACCTGTGACTGACCAAATCATTGCTTTATTTGCTTGACATTGACATTTTTGACATACGTTTTGGCTTTTTAGGGGGCTTTACTTGTGTGTGTTTTGAATTAAAGCAATAATATAAGAAAAGGGATCAAAAACATCTAAGCGTCGTTTATATACTGCTAGTTTTGATTCTGTTTGTGCTATATATTCGTAATGTGTAATTTAACAATACTCATCAGAGTGTACTGAAGCAGTTTTGTGTAGAAGTAAACATAACCTTAAAATATAAAGAAGTAGTTGTAAATCCTACAATACAATTCTATAATGATGTAAAGTCAATAAATTCATTTATACGGTTTAAAATGGATTCAAAATACGCAGTTCTTGGCAAAGTCAATAATAATAATAAAAAATCAAATGGAATTAAAGTTAAACGTATTAAGTTATGCGTAGAAAACTCATCAAAACTAAATGGAAACCGCGTTGCCATACAACAAGTTACGGATCAACACGATATAAAGGAGGCATTTGTTGAAGACCTAAAAGAAACACGAAAGTTGTTACCTGTGTATGCTGTAAGAAATAGGTAAATTCTTGTTTTTCTAAATAAAGTATATTAACCTTGCTTTAAGAGTCGATGTAAAGTTTTCTCTAAACATTAATATGAATTAAAACAGGTTATTAGAAGAAATAAAGAAGAGTGACACAATGATACTTATTGGAGAAACAGGCAGTGGTAAAACTACACAAGTACCACAACTCATACATGAACAGCGTCTTGAAGGGTTAGGTTCTATTGCAGTAACACAGCCCAGGAGAGTTGCAGCTATTACCTTGGCTATGCGTGTGGCAGCGGAAATGAATACTGAAATAGGATCTATTGTTGGGTAATTATAATTATTTTAATTTTAATACTCAATTATTTTGTACAGAGTTGTTAGAATTATTAGTCTTCACTTTGAATTTAAATTCCATCTTGTAATCTGCATAAAATATTTTTTTCAGGTATTGTGTTAGGTTTGAAGATGTCACCAGTGTAAGGACCAAAGTAAAGTATTTGACTGATGGCATGTTGCTAAGGGAGGCAGTTGCTGACCCATTATTGAAAAGGTACTCATTTATAATATTGGATGAGGCACATGAGCGTACTGTAAATACTGATGTCCTATTTGGAATTGTTAAATTAGCACAAAAAGAAAGAAATGAAAAGAAACTTCTACCTTTAAAGGTATTTGCTTGAAAAATTTGTGTACAATTAACATTGTGTTTGGTTTCTTTTATGTAAAATTATATTATTATAGGTGATAATAATGTCAGCAACAATGGATGTGGATTCATTTAGGAAATATTATGATGAGTGTCCAGTAATATATTTGGAAGGCAGAATGCACCCCGTAACAATATATCATACCAAAATGAAACAAGACGATTATCAGTATGCAGCATTGTGTACAATATTCCAACTCCATGCAACTTCACCAGCCAAGTAATTTTCATAGTTATCTTAATGTAATTTAATTTACAATAATTAATGATAGGCATTAATGTGATTTACAATTTTTAGCCATGATTTTCTTGTATTCTTAACTGGCCAGGAAGAGATTGAAACTCTGATGAGCAATATTAAACAAATTGCTAAGGTAAGCTTTTTATGAATTTGTTAACCATTTGTTTTTTTGAGCCTAAGAGATGATATACCATAAATTAGGAATGAAAACTCTTGGATTAATGTTTCACTCTACCCACTATATGTTTGTTATTTTTTTTACAATTGTAGTAATACAGTCTTGATTTTTGTAAGTGAAATAATGGTTTGAATTTGTGTAATTTTTTTACAATTGTAGTAATACAGTCTTGAAAAACAAATTTCAATTTCAGGAATCACCAGGACCTCTGATAAGAGTGTGCCCCTTGTATGCCGGACTTCCTGCTGCTAAGCAATTACAAGTGTGGAAGAAATCTCCACCCGGAATGAGGAAAATTGTGTTGGCAACTAATATTGCTGAAGCATCTGTTACTATACCACAAATCAAATACATCATTGACACTGGATTTGTGAAAGAGAGGTAAAAAAATGTGTTTTTCATTGACTTCTTGTTGTGTAAACCTAAAATTATAATTTTCCTTAATCAATACAGAAAAATAGCAAAATACCAGACAACAAAATTGACAAATTAAATTGTATTCATAAGAAGCGGTCGCCTGCGATTTCGGCGCGGGATTAAAAAATAATGTAGCCTATATTATTCCCTCAAACAACCTTACTGTTAAAATCTGGTCAAAAACGGACCAGGTGTTTAGAAGTGGCAGACAGTTTTTAAAAATAATGTAGCCTATATTATTCCCTCAAACAACCTTACTGTTAAAATCTGGTCAAAAATGGACCAGGTGTTTAGAAGTGGCAGACAGTTTTTAAAAATAATGTAGCCTATATTATTCCCTCAAACAACCTTACTGTTAAAATCTGGTCAAAAACGGACCAGGTGTTTAGAAGTGGCAGACAGTTTTTAAAAATAATTTTTGGTTAGCAGCATGGCAATGTACCTTGCCTAAGAAATGTAATTTGTTTTCTCTATTTCATACAGACACTTTTAGTATTATGTGTAGATTGTTATTTATTGATTAGTATTAATTATTTGTGAATGGTGTATCGATGCCAGAACTTGGTGCACGAGCACGGGCGCGGAGCGGCTGCGCGTGTTGCCGTGCTCGCAGGCGGCGGCGTGGCAGCGGGCGGGGCGCGCGGGACGCACCGCGCGCGGCGCCGCCTACCGCCTCTACACTGACGCAGACTTCGCCGCCAGGAAACCTCACAACACTCCGGAGATAGTCAGGTCTGATTAATATCAACAACTTTTTTTAACATTAAAAGAAATATGTCTATTTGTAACCTGATGTATTTGTTCCAAATTTCATTAAGTTCCATACAGCCTTTGGAATATGTATGTGGTAGCAAAAAAAAGAAACTATCCAAACTTACGCATTTAATATTGTAGGATAACCTGTTACAGCTTATCTCGAATTATAAAAATACAGTCTTGATTTTTGTAAGTGAAATAATGGTTTAATTTTGTGTAATTTTTTAAATAAATGGTGCAATTGGTTACAGATGTCCCCTCGCTTCGACTATGTTATTGCTAATAGCTTCAGGATTTGATCCTCTTACATTTCCATTAATTGATTCACCGCCCGAAGAATCTGTTAAAGCGTCTTTGTTATTACTCAAGGAGTTAGGTAAGATTAACAATAACTGCTTATTGTTCAACATTGTTGTTGTTATTACATGTGTGGGTTATGTTCAATTTTATCTTTCAGGTGCTATTGACAATGAAACAAGTCCAAAGTTGACGGTTCTCGGCAAAAAAATGACAGCTTTCCCAATTGATCCTAAATATTCTAAGGTTTTATTGAGTGCTCCTGAATATAACTGTTTAGATGAGGTGAGCATATTTTTATTTAGTCAAAAGTTTTTAACTATTATCAATTGATAGAGATTTAGTTAAATTAAAAAATCTAATTTGTTGACCTTAGATCTACTAAGTACACATTAATTTTTTAAGGTGTTGCCAGATTTGATATTCTACAGAATAACTTGTTTTCTTTTTTTTATGTGGCAAAAGTAATATTTGTTGGTAAGATTTAACAACATATTTGTATTCAAAATATTTTTTGTTTAATTTGTTATAGGCATTAAGTTTAGTGGCAGTTTTATCAAGTGAGAATGTATTTCATATGCCAATGCACAAGAGGGAAGAAGCACTTAAAGTAAAACAAAAATTTGTATCAACACTAGGAGATCATATTACACTATTAAATGTTTTTAAAGCATTTTGCAAAGCGCCTCTTAAAAAGGTATGTAAATAACTTAGGTATTGCTAATGAAGAAATATAACTAATTATTGTCTATTTAATTGTTAAATAATCTAACAGTATTTTTTTACAAACGTTTTAACAGCAATGGTGTAAAGAGAATTATTTAAATCACAAGAATTTGGCGTATGCGTATGACGTGAGGCAACAACTGCTAGCTATTTGTCAAAGACTTAACATGACGGTGACAAGTTGTGGAACTGCATTAGACCAGGTAACAAAACATTATTACTATGAAAATTGCTATTACCCATACATTGCTCATAATAGTCCAAGTTTAATAAATGTAGAAAATTAATAAAACTCAACCATCAAATTGATTTGCCCATAATAAAATAAAAAGGTGTGAGGAGTTATAATAAATGAGTTTAAGTTTATGTTATGTATGCTTGCACTATGCTCGAATAGGAACGGATCGAATGACCAGTACGTCAACATGCCGTCTCTAAAGTAGTCTGCACTAAGCAAATGTTGTTTCAATTACAAAATTCCAAATTTCACGTATGAAATTTATTCCAAAATACACACACACACCGTAAATTAAATAGTGTGAATATATATAACGTGCCGTAAGAGTATTATCTAAAAAATATTTATTCCAAAATAGCCGACATAATAAAGAAGTGTGTGTTTACGCGTCATTATATTAGTATAGACCAGTTTAGATTTTTTGTTTTTTTTCAGTTATTAAAATGTTTATTGAGCGGTTTGTTTACGAACTGCGCGTGGTTGCGGGGCGGCGTGGTGGGCGGTGTGGGCGGGGCGAAGTACGTGACGTGCGGCGGCGCGTGCGCGGCGCTGCACCCGGGCAGCGTGCTGCACGCGCTGCGGCCCGCGCCCGCCGCGCTGCTGTACAGCGAGCTGCTGCACACGCGCCGCGCCTACCTGCTCACCGTGTCCGTGGTACAGCCGCACTGGCTGCACCAGCTCGCGCCGGAGTACGCGAGACGATGCCGCATAACCAGATGTACTGATACTTTTAAAACAGACTAAGAAAGCGACAATAGCCTAATGGTAAGCGCTAATATCTTAATGGTTTGGGGTACGGACTGCAGACCTTGTGGTTGAAGGTTCGAATCCATTCGATTATTAATGTAAACCATATCCCAGCACAAGCCTAGAGCTTAGTTGGTATGGTTAAGGGAAATATTATTAAATTAACAAAATATCCATTTTTTTTTAAAAAGACTAGCTGTTCCCGGCTTCATCAATTTTTTATTGTTTACATTTGTAAAATTTTAAATTGCAAATGTCAATATTCAATGGCACAAATGACAACAAAGGCTTTTGCCATTGACTAACAATATCGTTAACAAGGCAATCTTGCTTCTTTGCCGTTATTCACTTGTCTTAATTTGTAGACGTTTTGTTATTTGAATTTTGATTGGTGCAGATTTGGCAAGCAGTGGTATGACGTCACGACACAGCACGCAAATATCAATTTTATAACAATTTACCGTCAATGATGTGGATAATTTGACTTCTCAATTTTTGTAAAATTTGTTGTTATTATGCCTTTCTTTTAATCATCATGTGTGAGAATCGGATTGTAAATTGAAGAAATATTGTATAAACTGAACTAAATCGAGTTGTATCAATATGGTGTTTATTGTAAATAATGTCTAACGTTTTTGCCCGACAGAGAAGAGGGAAATGTTTTTGCCAGTATGTATTTATACACTAGAATTCACGACCGAATTAAAAACATTCTCACTGTTGTATTTTCCAGCGAGTAATGGATACATTCAGTTGGATTTATTAATAATAATAAAGGTTTGATTCTTTAATTTAGTTATTACATGCTTTGTACAAGTTGTAGAATATAAAATATACCTAAGCCCAACTATATTTGTTTGACAAATAAGTATAACTACCGACTATTAGATGTAAAACGAGTTTATAGCCCTAGATTTGACAGGGTTATTTAGTTCGTTGTTGGAATTAGATGTAGTTTTATTATTATGTTTTGTTAACATTTTGAACAAATTGTAATCAAGTTGTTTTATGCAAGGTTAATTAAAACGTTTGCTTTCTATTGTTGATGTGTTTGCTTCATATTTAATGCTTCAAATTGAAATTATAAAAATCCGTTTATAGAGTTAAATCGATTGATGAAATTTTTGTTGAATTAAAAAAGAAATGTGTGAAAATTGTAGAATAAGAACATTAAGTGAAGTTTTTTTAAGGCCTGAAAGCATTTGTAATATTTGTAATTACATTTTGGTGGTTAGGGTTATTAAAGTTTTCATCGCAGTATAAGAGGTTATGTCGTCTTGTGTTGACATACATAATTAAAAAAAAACTAAAACTTGAGAACTTGTTATAATCAGTTAATTAACTTTGGTTCCGCTATAACTATTTTACTCTTACTTCATTAAAATTGTACATATTCTATTACAATAACAAATCTATTTGTTGAATACTGTAACTTACCTTTAGTATTTTATGTGACTAAATCCTCGCCATAATAAAATTTGGGCATATTTTACACATTTGTACAAATAAATTATTGTATATTACTTAAGTAAAGATTATTTCAGTACAATTTTATTTTATTTTGAACGCATACTTCACACTTTTTCGTTGTTTCGAAACCCTTGATTTGATGCTCCCTGAAGAATTACTCTTTAGTGACCCGAAGAGTTCGTGTCATATATCTTAGTAAGGAGTAAGAAATCATCGCTATAAAGAAATTTTATCCCAATTTTGCAAAACCTGTGTCGATATTTGATGTAATTTCTACCAACGTTTAAATATTTAGCAGTTCGTCATTTGTTGATTTTTCTAAATAACAAGAGCCAAAATTAACTAATTTTCACATAGTTAGAACTGGGTCATCTTTTAGCATGACGGAATGCTGAGCCATCGCGCAATATCCATCTAAATGATTTTGTTCAAGATCAGTGTTGATCTTGATTTAATGTTAATATATAATAAATGTTAATACGTAATTGAATGAAATACATTTAGTTATTTATTTGGTTAAATATAGTTGGCATGAGAAAGTTTGTAAGACGCTGTAACCAACAAAGTGCGTGCGGGCTCGGGACGTATCTGCGGTTTCCTTCATTTCCGTATGTGCTTTGCTTTCATTTCCGTGCGTCTGTTTACGAGTTTCACGTATTACCCGACTGCCAACTCACAGCGTAGAAAAGGGAAATGTGTTGAGAAAACCACGTCATTGCTTCATATTTGTTTACGTGTTAAATGAACTGTTTAATTTTTAGCAAGCATACGCATGAAACGGTATGCGATAACGGACATTTTTTTAATACTGGCATTTTGAAATAGAAAAAATATAACAATAGCAAATATCACGACAAAAACAAGCAATCAATAATACTGATCTCGTGAACAATTAAAAAAAATATGCCCCTTCAGGGGCATGTGACTATTCATAGTCACATGGGAAATTAAGGTCGACAAAATCGTCCTATTTTTGTAAAACTGGCCAAAAATTAATTATTACAACCTATAGATTATTGAAGAATATTCTTTACCGTTTGCTAACAGAGCATATATATTTTTTTTATTTTTGATATTAAGTGATTACATACTTACTATATAAACAATTTGCATAACAAATAATTAATTAAACTATTCAGGGAAACTAGAATTGTAATTCTTGTATTAAACCATACATGTTTATTTTGTTTTTAATATCTTATATGTAAGTATTTGGACAGTGTTCCCATAGTTCGAGATGTATGGAGAAAAAATCAAAGGAATTGAGAACCTCCTCCTTTTTGAAGTTTTCAAAAATAATTTAAAAGAAATGGCTTTATTCAATGCGGATACGAGAGCTGGTATTATTAAAGAATAAAGAATTGCAACTCACTGCAACTTTTCTTCAAGATAATTGAAATTGTCTACGCGATAGGGGGTCGGCGGTGAACACAATTTGTACTACAGACGCGGCGGCAGATTCGTTTCTTTAAAACTCCGCTTCGAGTTAAATTAAAAATCAATGTAGTGTACAATTGAACTCTACAACTGAACTAAGATTGGAGATGGTATTACTATAGATTTTCATGACTGGAATATTTTATTTAATCTAAGTCTAAAAAAATTAGCAACATAAAATGTAACATGTAACCTTGTGATATAATTTTATAAATCCTGATGTAAGACATATATTTATGTGTAATGTAATTGGACCTGAGAGATTACGATGCTGAAAGGGTTAGGCGCAGTTTGTCTTTGTCGGGTTGGTTCACTCAGCACATTTGTTTCTAAATTAACTTGCTGATATATTTTCGAAGAGGTAAATGGAGTACTGAGATTTTTCTTGTTGATGGTGTTAGATTAGACCTTTAGGTTATTATTTTATTTATGGTTTGCCAAAAAGATAAACTTTGGAGTTTCATATCTGTATAAGATTAACTTAAAAATATACGCAAACGAGAACAAAACTACATTGACGGTTTCGTATCAGTGAGTCGCATTTGTAGAAAACAGAAAGTAACGTTTTGTTCGCGAAAAGATCAATAGAAGTTTAGGGGAGTTGGAGACCGATTCAGAGCCGTGAGACAATTGAAAAAGTATTTCAAAACTTCATTTCCCTTGTCCGGTAAACCGCTTTTCTGTTAGTTTTATCGCATAACAATAGTTATGGTACTGTTGCTGCTCTGCCGGATTTGTACGAGAGTAAAACAGGATTTCTAACTGTTCCGGTGCTTACGGAAGTTTAGTTATCGACGATTCATCTTGATGGATTGCTATTATTATTTCTCTTATTTCTGTCCTGAATTAAAATGTTATTTACATATAATTAATTTTTTAATTCAATAGTAAAGAAAATGCTTGATAACCCCTAACTAGTTTAATTTCTGTCGGTCTTTTTAACAACATGGAGAATACAAAGAAAAATTAAAAAGAAACAAAAGGGTAAAGGACAATTTATATCTTTTAAAATGATTTTAGAACAACTAAATCTTTGTTGTTTCCAAAATAATGTACTAAATAAAAAACGATCTATTCATTATTTACTACAAGAAACTAACATTACTCGATCTTTTTCACGCAACTATCTGGAGAAATATAGTTTGGTACTGTCTGCTCATTAACAAACTTTACCTTTGTGTACTTCGCTCTGGCGTATTTCATTACAAAGCTTTTGTTTATCTAAGAGATGATTTAATATTGTATAACTTTTGCGAACTCTATTATAAACTCTTCATAGATTAAAATTGTAGTAATCATTTCATATTTTGTATTAATAACATGATAAAAAAACAATTTATTCACGGTATAATGTATGGAATAGTGCGAATAAAAATAATCCAAGTTTTGTTAAGTTTAAATTGCTGGTAAGTGAAGTAGGCAAACAGTCGAGTAGCTGTTGTAGCTGCCGGCCGCTTGCGCTTGAAACTTATAACAAACCGAATGCGCATAAATGCTTGCTAATGAATTCCTTTCCACACTTTTCTCAAAACTTTAATAACTTTATATTTACATATGTATTTGTATAATATTGTTCAAATTGGAACAATATATAAGTAATTATTTAAATTTTCGTGAGACATTTTTATAACTAATTATTTTACGGCCATTACTCACGTTTAATTTTTGTTTGACCCTTCGGGGTCTGTAACTGGTCGGTGCCGTAACCGAAAAAAAAAAGACGTGAGTAATAGCCGCAAAATAATTAGTTATAATATATAAGTTATATCAAATACATACTCGTATATAATTTAATAACAGCAACAATTCATTTCTTAAATTAAACCCTATAAAAGATATTTCAAATACTTTGAATAACGTACTCGAAAGTTTACTAACCTCGTATATTTTTGTTTAACATGAGTGTGAAATATTTCAACATTTAAATGAAAATATGTGTCATTTGGTTTAATCTGTTGTGTGAGTATTAGAATCCACGCGAATACTGACCTTAACTATAATGTATTTCTATTAAAATAAAAATACACTATTCAGTATTCATTCGTTGATGAAGTTTCAAAACTTTATAGCGAAACATTGTTGTTTAGTATTCTTTGTTCCCAAGAGTAATTTTGTCTTGCATATTTTATTCGAGATTTTTCTACTTCGTTATAACTTTACATATACAAGCATATTACAGTTTTATGAATACATATTGGTTAAATCAGAATATACAATTTATCTTAATATAAATGTTTTTTTTTATTTCAGACGTGTAATAGATAGAGAGATAGTATTCCTAACTCTATCACAAATTTATTTAAAACCTAATTTTGGCACTAAAGTCGACGTCAGCCTGTATACGTCCCCACCTGGGGGCAGCTTAACTCATGTTGGGGTGACTAGGCCTTTACTTCACTTTTTTACTTATGCACTTAGAATAACAAGCAGCCTAACGTTTTACGACATGAAAATATTTTTTTTATAAAACGGTTTTTCCAAGTGTAATTGAGTTCGTGGAAACTACTTTCTCGATGCAAAGAGATTACGCCCGCATATTCAACGCTCAAAGCAAAACTTTTCAACACTATTAAAAACTTGAAATCTCCTACAGTGGCATTTGTTTATATGTTTGACCTAAAAGAAAATGCTTATTATAATTTACAGATTTCTGTCCTTCCTTGGTTTGTGATACAAATTAATTGATGTTAACGTTTTTGTAACAAATGAAAAGCCCGCTGAATTAAAAGAAAAAGTTAAATGGATGCTTTTCATCATCATCATCAACATCATCAGATCATCAATCTACATTGTTTTGTTTAAGGAAAGGCGACTATTCATAGTGTCAAACTGGTGTAGAAGTGACATGGTGTATGGCTAGACTCGTTGCTGTAAAATGTCGAATTAAGTAGTACCGATAAATTCCAAGAGAGTTTGTTTATGAATGCATGTCTTTATTGTCTTACAAAATTTAACATTGATTCAGTAATCTTATGTAATCAAGTCAAAAAGCATACATTTTGATTGCGAAAAGTTTATGTAAAGATACTCAATATTATGTTTTTTAAATATAAGTTTGTAGAACTGCTTTTAATGCTATTTTCACAAAAGTTATATCGTACTAACTATTGCCCGGAGACGGAAGAAAGTACTTTCCAAGAACTTTTCCATTAAGGGAGAAAAGTACGATCTATCAGGCCATAATAAACGAGCAATGAGAAATTCTTTTTCCCCTATCATAGAAGCCTTTTCTATTTATGCATATAAGATTTTTTGAAACCAGAGTTGTACGAGTCACATTGAAATTTAACCTTATATTTATTTAGATTGAATTACTTTTGTCATCATAAAAAATAATCAATATTAACGACTCTCTATTTAGCAATTGCATTTATTGTAATATAAGTAATTATGAAGAAGTTATGCTTGGGGATAGAAATTATAGAATATCAAGTGAACAGTGAAAGGTACTCTGTCAACTAACATGTGCATGTCCCTGACATGAAAAGAGATATGTAGGTAAAGCTTTGCTGCAACAGCCAGCTACTTTGTGATAAAAATGCACTCGAGTGTATTCATTGTTACGGACATAGCTATGAAGTATGCGAAGACAGTTTTGTATGAGTTATTTTGTAAAAGGACGTATTTATTGTATTTGTTAAGATGTTTTGAATATCTAGAAAGTGACGAATGCTGTTATGACTTGAATTAATTAAATGGGACGCTAGACATTAGTGCGTAATAAAATATAATAGTGTGTAATAAAATAAACAATCTGTTCATTTAAAATATTGCGTTTAGAAGAAGTAGTTACTAAGTTTTTGACGCAATATTTACACTTGATACAAATAAATATACTCAGAAGATATTAAGAGCTACTCTTAAGTATTTGCCGATTTGTTAAGACAAGTAACTGGCTGTGGGCCAGTTTTGCATATTTGCACATGCAGAAAGTGTCTTTCATAACAGTACGCAAATATTTTACTTTTATAAATTGAACTGCAGAAAATTTAACTGCATTGAGCTTTATTTAACACTACCAATGTAGAATGTTACTATACTGATAATATACTACTTAAAAATATACATTACTAATGCAGGGTTACTGAAGTATTCATTTATTTTGTCATTACCTAGTGATTCATTAGCGTTAGGTTGACCTAAGCTTCAACAGAGTAAAACTCAAGTTACTACGAAAACACATTTCATGAAGTTATCGAATCAAAAACACTAACGAATGGTTAAATATAGCTGGGAAACTGGCCATCGATTAATTATTTTTGTTAATCCTCTAAATAACATCGTTGCATTCTTATCTTACAACAGATATTTTACTACTGAGGTACAAGGTATAACTATTCAAAGCCATGGTCTATTCTATTTGTCTAAACCGTGTATCCTGAACGCATTTCTTACATTGACGCTCCTGTAAGTTCTAAAATAAAATTATTTGCTTTTTTTTACTACTGTCCAAGACTATTCTAAGGTTTATTTAATGTATACGAAAATGTACAGTGAAACAAAAAGTAATTGAAGTGGACACATTTACAAAGAAGGTTTCGAACCTTCGCGGTAGTTCCACACTACCCTTTTCACATGCCAGTTGTCTGCACGGCTCGTTACTTGCTCATGTTTTTTATGTTGCAAAAGATGTTTTTTGCAAAGTAAATACCTTCCAATTGAAAAATAATGTTGGAATATCTGTTTATTAGTTGAATTTGTATTTTTTTCTATTAAAAATTAACAAGAAAGTTTTTCGAATTGTTAAATACTAATTTAATTGGACGCAAAATTACTAGACATTGATTAATTCCATGTCAGCGCACAAGTCTTCAGTAATAGATTCAAGACAGAATTCAGGTCACAAACCATGTAAAGAGTCAGGTGGAAATTGCATTCTTCCTGCATATTGTTTTACGCCTGTAAATTAATTAGTAGATTTACAATCTTACATTTAATACTATAAAACAAGTATTATATGTTATTCAAATAACGAAAAAAATAAACATAAATCTGTCATATTTTTCAAATTAATTTTATATTTTTGATAGACGTACGACAAAACCACAATGGCTTATAATATTGTTCCTTTATGTCGCCACTTAAACTCATTATGTTGTATTATCTTGAAATTATATCTTAATCTATTATGTTAGTAAAGTTTAAGTATTTAAGTTATTACCTATTTTAAGTTTATCCTAGTGTTTGTATATCGAGTAAATAGCTAATGAGGGATGAGAGGATTCGTAGGAAAACGAGCCTTTTAGAGTTTGTTAACCTTATTATGTTAAATATAAAATAAGTAGTTGATAATAATATGATTAAACTGTAAAAGGGAAGTTTCGCCGATATATACAGCCTTCATATATTTGAGAGTATTATACCAAAAGAGGAAAGTTCTACGTCTGTGTGGACTTCACAATAAATCAGACGGACTCTTTGACTCTCCGACTGACGTTAACCTACCAAATTATGGTCACGTTTGCTTGTTTAGATTTATTTACGACCTTGTTTATTTTGCTTGCAGTAAATTTATTACGGCTTAAGTGCTCATTTCTAACGCTGTGCAAATTACGGTTAAATTATACTTATAACAACAAGCATTCCATCTGAAAAATAAATCTGTTTAAATGTTTTTTATGTTCATCTAACTGTCCACAATAAATTGCATATACTAAAGCTACGGTCAGTGACGGCCGGATACTGAAACGACATTGAAATGTAATAGCGTCTTAAATGATTAAGGCAACACTAAACTCCGAAATCCTTTTTTGACATCCATCAGATTGTAAACAGATCTTACGAAGCGACGTGTTTAAGATTCGTTTCAGTATTTGGCCGCGAGTCGGTCTATTTTTCAAACACATGAATATGTTCACCTGGTTTATAACACGTAACAATTCAAGACGTGCTTTGCTGCAAAGAAAAATATTATGAATACGTCGACCAGTTACCATTGCTACGGTTAGTTTGATGCGGAATTTGTCACATTACCACGTTAGCAGAATAAAATAAGATTTATGTATTCAATGCATTATTTACTGTGTCGTGATTTAATTTACAAAATGGGAGGAGATCACAACTCGAGTGTATCTTTGTTGCGGTATATGCGTTTTAAGTAATCAAATAAGAAATATAAGTCTTTGGATAATATTTCCGTTATGACGCTTGTGGCACCTGTAGATTGCGAATAAAGGTAATAATTTTATTCAATGCGGACAAGTTGCTATTCTCGAAATCAATGTGACCTGCGGCAGAACTTTGACATCAACTTTATCCGCTCCATTCTCCACGTGTTGACACAACTCGAGTATTTGCTTAGGAAAGACGGAATCCGAAAGTTTGGCTTAAAATCATTCGTTATTTCTTATTATAAAACTAAGTTGCTTAGTAAACACCAACATCAATCATCTTTGTCGAGAATTAAACAATTCAAAATTTTCTGAAGAACTTTGGAGGACATGCTTAAGGATATTTTTTTATAATAAGTTAACTAGATGTTTCAAAAGGCTTATAGCGGAAGCAATACAAAATTTTAAAAACATTAAACTATAATAAAGAGTCAAGGTCTTCTGATAATATTTCACGTTTATTTCTACAAAGTGGTCTTCAAAGTGTTTATCTAAAAAGAAAAATTAATTAATTTCCTACAATAATATAAATAATTGCTCGCGACTTCGTCCGCGTGAAATTAAAGAAATAACAAAAAGGCCTATGTTACTCACAGATAAATTATCTGTCTAACGGTGAAAGAATTTTAAAAAATCGGCTCAGTAGTTTTTGAGTTATTTCAATACATACAAAAATACAAATCTTTCCCCTTTATAATATTAGTATAGATGCATAATAAGAAACAAGTAAAAACCATTTTATATACTTTAATTTATACTTCAAACATTAAAATCATTTTAAAATACTAAAGCAATGTAAAAAATTGAGTTACAATTTATATCATTATTCACATTTCTGTAATAAAAGAGTAAGACGTAAAAGCTGCCATACACGTTTATGTCGCTCGTAAAATTGATATTGACGAGTGGTAACATATTATTTTGTTTATTTTAGAATAAATTATGTCGTACAAGGAATAAAATAACATAATTTTATGGCTTGCTGTAATTATTTTTCTAAATATTATAATAAATGTAATATAAGAATGTACGTCCAATTAAATCACATCATATATTTCTCACACGCTCTATACTGTATAAATTATTTTCAGTATGATGCTTCAGTACTGGCAGGTCTACAAGTAGGCAGAACACTGCATGAACTGCATTACTAAATTAATTTTAATGATTTTCATATAATTATAATACATTATGGTATAAGTTGATTCATGAACAAAGAAACTTTGTATATTACTTCCTCACAGGTTTATGTCTACTTAAAGTATTTTTGTTATATCATATCTTTTAATAAAGTTGGATATTTTTTGGTTTTGTAAAAAACCTCATAAACAAAACATTATGTCCACCACCTCTGTTTAAAAGAACAGAGATTATTTGAGACTAAACAATTTAGAAAGATGCAAAGCGTTGTAACAGTTGCATTATTAAAATAACCTATTAGTATGATTAAAATAGAAAACTATTAATGTATAAATATTGTTAATACGTAGTAAATTGCAAGTTAGCACCCATAAAGTTTTATACTAGTCGTAAAAGAAAACACGAGAACAGGGATTTTGTCCTTCTTCGTCATTGATATGGCGCGTAATAAAGTACTATAGGTGAATACAACAATAAATATAAATTTTGTAGAAGTCCTTGTGTTTGTAATAACAATTTAGTACCTATCTTAGAAAAAATGAAATGACCACATCGTGTTACAGCTGGTGCTATCATTAAAATGGAAAAGAGCAGTTAAGAAAGGAGTAGAGATAATGGAAAAAGAATGAAACTATAAATCATTGCTTTCCGTATCACGTGTCCCAAGGAGTGATTGAGAAGTTGTAGAGTCTCGCAGATTTTGTTGTACTACTGCCCATGCGAAAGGTCTATACTGAAACTCAAATACATGCATCCATGAATCAATAAATAGGCACATACTGTGTGACCTAGAGATGCATTTGAGCATTACGGAGTAGAAGTATGTCTCTAATCTTAAATTATGTAACAATAGCAAATCAATATAATAACGATATGTTACTTTCAATTTGTATTTACATGAATAAATTCTTTATAAGGTAAAGAGTATGTCCGATTCCAAGAAATTGTTGAAACCAGAGCTGCCCTGGTTTACTTTAAAATCCCTGCCTTTGTTTAAGATTCATGTTGAGTTTGAAAATACAAAGCTGGCCTAAAGCCAGTTGCATGTTTCTCACATGTGTGTAAATATGCATAAATCACATTTTTTAAATATTTAGATTGCAATTTCTGTAATCTTCTTGTATGACTTGAAAATTATTTTTTCACAGATTTTAGATAATTTTACAACTTTTAGAAATACCACTTTTTCAATATCGAAGAAAGATATCTAAACTATTGTGTAAACGAATAAAATGAAAAATAAAAACAAAAAATAAACGAAGCAAATTTTCCTGTTGATTTTTCTAACGTAGTTGTATTTTGTTTGATGTTTAACAAAGTAAAAAAAACATTTGAGTTTAATTTATTTTATCACCGAGTCTCGCTTGTTAATACCGCCATTGTCAGCGTTATGAGAAACGTTTCTTTGATGTCAAATGAAACATTTAATTATAAGACAAAAGGTGGTCAAGTTTTCAAAGAACAAATTTGAATGTTGTTTTGTTTGAAATAATGAAGGGTTTGTGAAATTAAAATGTTATAACAAAGTATTCCATTACGTGCTCAATTGGTTTTCAAATCATTTTGTAGGTATTTATTGCTGGTAACTGGGCGCAACGACAGAATCTTAATCTTCTTCAGTTTTTTTATTTAGTTTATGTATTTCGTTTCTTGTTTAGTTTAATTTTCCGATTCCTTTTTTATGCAAAGATAAGCAGTACTTATTACATTTAGCTTAATAAATTTTGATTATAGTATTTCGAGATCGAGAGAAAGACATTATCCTTTATATCGGATATTATTCTTAACCAAACTTAATATTCATAATATGTTAAAGAGACGTCGGGTCTAAACAAAAAGTAGTGAGAGACGTTCATTTCGGATTATGCTAAATAGGAATCCTTTTTGTGTTGTCACTGCGACATATAATACAAAGGTTTTTATAACGGTTAATTTTAAGCAGTTAAGTAAGGATATGTATGGCTGCTTACTTAAGTAAACGTATTGGGTATATTATGGCTATTACCGAGTTGCAACCACTTAAAGGTTTTTAACTGGTCGTATAGTAAAAATATGATTCAAATAATTTTACGCTCTCTTTTAGTTGTAATGATATATTCTGATATCTTTTATGATAATGTTATTTCGACTAACAAACTCGTGTCAGAACACGGTCGAAATATGTTACATCAAAACGCGTAGGGATACTTTATTTGTGGCAAAACTTTTGATATCTAGGTAATACGTGACAAGAATAAACACAGGCGAGTATTCGCTTCAAACATGTTGCTATTTTTATAGTTAAATGTCAGAACAACGTTCCCCACTTGTTACATGGTAGAAAACCAACAAAGGGTCAATTTAGCCAAACACCTTAGTATCAAGACAACAGCCTAGCAACTGTTAGTCGACAACAACAGAGACTGATCGCTTAAAGTGCGGCCCGTATACAGAGAGTAGTGAATGCCACTAACAATTTATCTCCTAGTCAAATAGTTGCAACACGGACGCTGGTTCACCTCACAGATATGTTTACCTGGTTGTTAGGATACAAAGCTCGCCATATTAACCACAACAACTGTGCCATTCTACGGCTATCTTGATTTATGTATATTGAAGGATGTAGGATTACCAATGGTTAAATTGATTGAAATATTAATTTGCATTGTGCAGATATATATTGAGTTTCGCCATTGTTAACGTAAGGAAATTTTCCGGTTTCCTTATCAAATTCTCATATGTTTATGGACATTTGGATTTGGACATTTTAATGTTAGGGCTGTCAAACTAGTATTCATGTAGAAGTACTGCGAGTTCTGATAGGGTTTGACTTAATCACCCTTGCAGAAGTGAAAAATGGCAATAACCTGACAAAGAGTCGAGTCAGTCTAACTCAAATAACATGAGATTTTGACTATATTTGTGGATTGTACAAAGATAGACAAAATGTTTACTTTTCCCTATGGTATCTAGATATTGAAGATGTCAAATATTTAACACTAGCTTTCGCCCGCTTCTACATTCGCGTGGAATAAAAAATAAATAAAAAAGGGAGTAGCCCTTGTGTTCTTCCAGACTATCCTCTACATCTATTCCAAATTTCATGGAAATCCGATCAGCCGTTTAGGGTACATACTCTAACAAACATCCATCCATCCATCTAAACTTTCGTATTTATAATATTAGTCTGATTACTTAAACTTAAAAATCGACACATACAGCTTTTTTGCATTTTGTGATAAGGTGATAAGAATATAAAATCCATGATTTTGTTTTAAACTTGATTAATCGTGCTGTAACTTTCCTGTTCTTGGTATTATAATATGTCAGAATTAACGACGCTTAGTAATTACCCGTTCGCGTATCGCCTTAATGGCCATGTTCTGCAATGAAATTACAACCGCCTGTAAAGATTGTACGATGATATATTAGTACCAGAGGAAAACTTTATGGATGTTTAATGAATATAATCGCTAATTACTATTTGCAATTGAAATTTTATATTTTAAATACAAATAATATTATAGTACTCCGAGCATTGATTATTCTAGAACAGTTTTTATCAAACAGCGGTAAACGTCTGCAACTCTGCGTCATCTTATCCGTAGATTAAAGGTAGGCACACATCTTTTGTGGACATCTACGGGCAGCGGTCGCCTCGCTATTTGAGCGAATTCTTCTAGCCGCTTGCTCGTTTGTCACCTCACCTTAAAATATTTCAAGAAACAATATTTTATGCTTCAATTCTACGAATTTAGCAATATAGCAAACCCATTGACTGATCTTATAACTATACTAGCTGTTCCCACGCGACTTTATCCGCATTAAATTATAAAAATTTCATTTTATTGTTCACATTTGTCAAATTATCAATTGCTAATGTCAAAATGACATGACATGATGTCAAACCATGGCAACCTTGTTTCCTTGATGTTGGCAACAACTTATGGTCTCTTTCCCACATTAGGGTTTTTATCCAAAATATTTACCCCTAAGTTTAACGGCGTGAAAATATATAGCCTAAAGCGTGACGTAAGTGTAGGGCTTTTTATTTAAAAAAGAGTTATTCGAACATATGCTGTGATTGCCGACATCTTAGGCAACAAAGAAGTGTGTGTTTACGCTTTCTTATATTAGTATAGAAGTATAGATATAACATAAAAACTGTGATTTATACTATATATTTCTTTTTTAATCACGATTACTTACAATCGCATTGTGTAATGTTCAAGAAATTAAGCTTTTAAACTAATTTTCGTTGAAAAAAATAGCTTAGTACTTGGCTCGTTGCCTACTTCGTATTTCATATTTCTGGGTTGAAAAATAACGGTCTAGTTGAAATAAGTTTCAACAGTTTTTCACAGGATTTGAAGAATAAATTAACACTGTTTATTCATTCTACCTAAAATATATTCGTTTTAAGTAACCTAGAAGCAAATTCCACGAAAAGCAATATTAACATTTACTTTTTGTACATTATTCTGTCGTTAAATAAATTAAACGAAGCTTGTGGATATAAATACAAAAAAGATTGAAACGAATGTTATAGTTTATATGAATAAAACTCTATTTTATACATAGTTATATAGGAGCACGTTTTGATGTTCTCTATTTGTGTAGAAACTATTGGCATAGAGTTAATGCGTGACGTGAATAAACGGGTCGTGTGATTTTTGTTAGTTTTTGAATGGGAATAGAAGCTAACGATTATTGTCTTATGATCATCATTGCAAGCGTAACAGTTTCTTCCTTCAGGTTGTTAACTACTTTGATTCCTTAAAGTATTGGAATGAACTAATAAACACGTGTTAAAGTACAACTCTAGAGGCTTAGTAATTTAAAGTACAAGATCGTTCTTAATTTATTTCAATTGTCAAATAGGCAGATTTTAGTTATTCATGTGTAAAACGCCTTAATTTTCCCTCTGTACATTTTTTCTTTATAATCCCCATGGAGGACATGTAAGGCCTCTAATATAGAGGCACACGTTCAAGTAAGCATATAGCCTTTACAAATGATATTTGTATAAAATAGACATATATTTTGCCGACACATGTTTCACCAAGCGTTTTGGCGCAGCAAAATGGAGCATAAATTCCTTCAAAACCTAAAAGCTTTCCATTTAGGAGTTAACATGCCGCACATAAAGTTGAATATTTTTCTGTATCCCGGACGCGAATTTAAAAAAATATTCCACAGGACAAAAAATTATCAATATTTTTAACATTCCAAAGCATACAGCGAGTTTCGAAATTTCATGGAGTTTTCTTAACTACATATGTATGTACATTTTGGAATAATTTTAATAGAGAGTTAAATATTTGAAAGTCATACAAATACATGGTAAGAACTAGTTTATTCAATTTCTTTCAATTAATATGGCGATAGACAACTTCACTTCTACAAAAAAGTACTTTTTATTATATAAATCAACAGAAACACATTATCAATGTATATCTTTTACTGTAATTAGTAAGCGAGAAATACGGGGAAAATTAAGACTTGATCTTTAGCATTGTAACTTAAGCTCTGTTCAAAATTGTAATAAATTTTGGTAGCAGAACGGTATTTGAAACCGCTAACGGCTCGAATGCTCCAAAACTGACAGGAAATTGTAATAAACATTTGCGCAAGGTTGTTGCGGTTGTTTCCATCTGTGTTATTCATTCCTTCACTCTAATAATCATCTTAGTTGCTGCCTTACAAACTTACGATACTAAATTTTATTTAAAAAAGAAACAAGAAATGTGTTATACCTTGTATACTGCTTTTAAACTCAAATCACAAGAAGAGTTACTTAAAAATCGCTCCCTTTTCAAAGGTACAGAATAATGTATCTAGTAAATAATAAAAAATGCGGCAGCCAATGACCAAAATCCTATGTGCTATTGAGTGAAATACAAAAAGCCCAAACAAAACGTACGAGGAAAAGGACAAATGGCTCTAGGGAGCAATACTCGACGGCAAAAATGTTCCTTGTAAAGGTTACAAAGCGTTGACAGTGAGAAATCTTTTATGTAGATCTGAGGGCGATCGTGAAACCTGATTACTATGAAGGTATAATAAACAAACATTTTCTGCCATCATTAGTATTATTTGAAACAAGATTTTATAGGCTTCAAAATAAGTTTTTATTAATTGTCATTAATTAATTCTTAGAAACATACTGTGCTAAAAAAATTAAGTTGTGGTTAGGATTAGTACAATGAATTTTACAATAATGAACACATAATTTGGTTTGCAAAATAAAATGTTAATGTTAGGTGTTTTGTATATGTTTCGAAACATACGGCTATATAGCAATTGCAAGTGTTTGGAATGTATCACTAATACTAACATTAACATATACATACAATAATTGAGTAAACAATACTGATATTTGGCATAATAGTTCATTTGGTATTATTGACTAATTAATAATCTATTTAGTGTATATAACTGTTGACGTTAAGTATTCTAAGAATATGTATAAATATTGACATGAAAGCGAAGATGTAATAAGAGTTACAGATATGATAATAAATAAATCAAGGGAAGTGTAACGAACCTTGACATAATACGAAACGCTTACTTACAATATGAGATTTGGTTAAATTTCAAAGAATAACGACAACAAATTATATTTATTGCTTGCTTTGTATTGCTTCTTCGCGTCTCTTGAAATTGATTGCTGAACGCTGATTGCTTTCACACAACATTTAGTATTAAATAGGATAAAATTATTCATTAAACCATACCCTTTCTTGCAAATAGTTGGAGATATCTATAACTATTTCCTTTATTAAATATGCCTTCACCGTATTGTATAAAAATAACGAAAATTGTATCTTTGTATAATATGTACCAAACAATTTATTATTTAAGGATAATGAGATACATTATTCCAAAAGGTTACGATCTTCACAAAACAAAATTGTATCAGGCAATTTTTCATAGAAAATAAGATAAATCTGAGATGAAAACAATCTTCGCAGATTCTCGTAGATGAAGAGGAAAATAAATTGTGTTGAAAAATAATTGTTTGTGTTAAGAGAAAATTTGTTTTGATCTTTAATAAACCGTTAAATTATTAAGTTAATGCGACAACGAATGCGAATTACAAAGACAAAAATAAATTATAAGTGTTTATGGTAAAAAAAATAAATTAAAGCACAATTTTCAATTAGGCTATTCAGCATAATATTGCTATAAGCTTTATCGTGTTGTTTCATTGCAAAAGAAAATACTTAAGCTATCTTGGTACATTCACTTTGTCTCTCGGGCGTTTTTTAAAATAGCGCTTAGTTTTGTAGAAAACACAATTTTGTGGAAGCATAAAGACGCGGGAATACACCCGGGCGAGATGCGGGCCACGTGCTGTTCGCTCGTTAGGGAATAACAAAAAGGTTGTAGTCTAAAGTCAGAAAAATAAATAGCAATAATATCACAAACCAGTAATTCGGTGAAAAAACCACCGGTAACTGAATATTTTTTACTGGTAAGCTTTTTTCCACATTAGTACTGCCCATAGCTGAAATCTCTTGCCGTAAGCGGATTAAAATTAAAAGGCTATATTTTACGATTAAACTTAAAAAGCGAACTATCATGAAAACAGTCATATATATTCCATTTTTTCTTCTCAAAAATGAAAACTTAGAACCATTTGAAAAATAAATCGTGTTAGAAAACTGGAAGCAAGCCAGTGAAGTTTCTCACTTTTGCAAAAATTATAGCTGTGTCACGATACTGTCCTGCAGCTTTACAATAACTCTAAGCCTTTTTCTTTATTGACTCGTATTTATTTCAAACTGTAACAAAAATTCTACTGCACAGTCAGCTGTACACATTCTACATATATGTATGCAATACAAAAATATCTAAATCAGTTTTAGATAAAAAATACTATCTGACTGATTGCCTCTGTGTTACTCGAGGGAAGATTTATACGATTCTAATAAAACTTTAAAATATATCAAGTCACTAAAATAAGAGTCATTAGGATATACAACAAACAAACATACATGTAATCGCCAAAAATGTTTCGTTCCTATCAGTTGAAATAAAATAGCATATAAGAACTATTTAATTATAACGCTATAATGTTACTACACGATTTGAAGTTGTAAATATATGAATGAGAAAATTTTGTTGAAGTTTATGACACTATGATGCAGATATTTTCAATTGTAGGTGCTCGTTAGGGAGAGTCGTTATATAGAAGCACGTATTGATGTTCTCTATTTGCGTAGGAACTATTGATATCGAATTAATACGTGACGCGAATAACCATCAACTAGTCCTATACCCATCTTTATTGTAAGTATATCAATTTGTATTTATTCTAACAGGCAATTAAGAGATAGCACCGCGGCTGCCCTTGTTTGGAGTTCTTTCCAATGTGTGTCTTTATACGGAAGGTAAAGGTAAAAAGGAAATTAACCTCCTCGAAAGTATTGAAATATTGATAATTCGTACAATCTGACCTATGAATAATACTGTAAATAGGGCACATTGCCCAGCTATGACATTTTCCAAATGCAAAAATGCATAAAAATATTCACAGCCACGAACTATTCATCTTAGCACAATAATCCGACGGCGGTAAATCATAAACCCAATACTTTCCACACAGTAAACACTTGAAATTTCGTTTCGGAGAGAATATCAACACAAACTTTTAAATAAGTTACAAGTATTTTATAGCAGTAAAATACTTTAGTTGCTCTATACTTTTCATATTTATAGCTTTGAAGTACTTATTCATAGAAGCAATTTATAAAATTAAATACACACTTTAAAAAATTAACGATATATTCCTAGTGCACCGATATCTGTTTTTTAACACATTCACTGCGTAACAGGCCGATACAGGCCTGACGTGGTACTTAGGCTGGTGCGGACGAAGAAAACTATGTCCCTCGCTAGTGCGAAACGATTATCTCAGGTATACATTACATTACATAAAACGTATACATTGTGTTTCCAAAATTATTATAGCAATTTAATCTATCCTAATGCTGGTGGGTCTAGAAAAACCTGAGAGGAACTAGCGAAAATGTCATTGGGGGCGCGTTTTAGCCCGCCACCGCACCAGATGAAGAATTATGATTTAACTTGCCGCAGTCAACGTGTTAAAGAAAACTTGGTTACTGACGATATTAAAATTCCATAATTAATATATGTAAATGCAAACTAAGAAAACATTATGATACATTAAAATTGCACGTCGAAATATATCCACAAAGATGAAAAAGATAAGATATTTTACGGGTTTAGGAACATCGTGAATGACTGGGTCGGGATTAAATGTAGCAAACTTGACTTACCTTTCGATATCGGTGTAACGCTTACGGGATTAAAATATAGTAAGGGTCGGTGTTACGTCAGCAGAAAATAACCATATCAACATTACCTTACTCCGACTCAATAATTTGTGGTTTGAACAAATATTGACAACATGCTACTTCGTTAACACGGGAAATTTGTGCTGTACAATGAGGATACAAATAAATTCTTGTTAATATTACGAAAATTGAAAAAAAAAACAATCAATATATCCACGGCATGGCATCCGTTAGGAATAGAATAGTTTAAGATACCAACAGAACAAAGAGATAAAAAATATAGAACAGGTTTCTTTAATGTAGACCTGTTTAAATATTAGATATCAAATTCATTATAAGGTACTTGAAACATATAAGCTCAATGTTGGTGTCGAGTGTATTTAAATACATTTTTGTGTGAAATCAATCCAATTAGTTTTGATGAGACATGCTGTTCGATGGCGGAGGCTTGGTACTTGGTGTTCCGCAGTAAAACCTAGCTTTAATTAATGTTCAGGCAATTAAAAAAAATCAGGTGAAATGTTGCATTTCATCATTTATAAAACATGTTATAGATAATGTAAGTATAGATATAGTTAATTTCAAAAAGCCTTCGTAACTAATGTTGCCCGATAAAACTTGCAAAAAGCATTTCTCCAACCAATGAAGAACTTCCCAAGTACATTTTCAATTGTCTCGATAGTGCCCAAGGTTATTACTCAAGTTTCTGAAGTTCAGTATACTTATGAGTGACGAAAATATACACAAGACTTTTTGTATTCCTTTATGACAAGGAATATAAGAGTATTCATCTATCTTATTTATCTAATTGTCTAATAGAAGTTACTAATGTTTAATTATTTCATTATACAGATGATGGATTTAAAGTTCTGTTTACAAATTGTGGTGAAATCCTGTTAACATCGCCTTGGGTCTTGATTACGAGCCATTAGTTATTGTAACATTACTTAGTATAAATATTACGTTACATGTGAATAACTAATCTTAAACACTGATTTAAGTAAAAGACCAAAGACAAAGGTCATAGAACTCGCTGAGTAGTTGCGATTATGTCATAAGGACGGAATTTTCTGTACTATCGGGCAATCTGGCGGTGTTCCATCTGGAAAGAAACAGTCAGCTGACAACACGGAACAGTAACCAATAGGACGCAGCTATTTAATATGTCTCTAGGAAAAAAACAGCAGTCAGTGGTACACGGCTAGTGGCTTTTCTTATCGTTTGTGCACCTCACTTCTTCCTAATTAGTTGTAAAGGTGGAGTTCGTCCCGTTGCGAGGAATAAGATATATTTCAGCGGAACACCGCGAAAGGCTCCGACTATACATAGCACATTATAAAAATACTAAAATGTGTAATAAACACATTTTTGTGCCTTTATAAGTAACAAAAGAATGTAATTACAAAGTATTGATTTGTAAATAATTTTTTTTTCATACAAAATATCCTATTTTTATGGAAGAATGTTTATGAAAAGTTTTACGTAAATACATTATAATGGAACGTGAGGCGAATTGGAATGTTATGATATGGAACTAAGCCTTCCCTATAATGCTCTTACATGAATTCATAAATAAGTTTTCGTATACTTAAATAATACGTAACATTGAAACGTAAATGTATTCATATTTTTTTCCTCAGTATTGCGTAAAACAATGATACTAGTCTGTAATATTTTGCGACGAATGAATTAATTCAATAAATTTTATATTGATATTTTAAGTATAAACGACGTACTCGTACAATGGAAACCACACAGAATATTTCCACTTTTAAACTACTGTAAGTACTGATTTTATGTACTACTTTTTCGGTATTAGCCAAAATTAATTACTGAAACATCTTTAATAACTTTTTCAAATGTAAAAAAGGAAAAAATATATTCAGATCATCCATTTATCAATCGTAAACAGGCGTCATAATTTTCATGGTATTATGGCGGAAGAGGAAAGTGAAGGCGCCGAGAGTTCTGTCATAAATCAGAGTCCATCTGCTCATGAACATCGCTTGTTAAATTATATTATATTTCGCAAAGGTTTTCATTTTAAGGTTATATAAACCGTTGACTGAGTATTATATGGGTATTATCATTATTTATGAAGATTTAACACACAATCGTAACCCCACCTTAGTGATTTCTTTCAACATTTTAAGCTAAACTTTTAAGGTAAATTACACACAGACTAGAGTGCTACTAAAGTGAAAATTTATAATGTAGCATTTCATAAAATTATACTAAATGACAGTCATAATAGATAACACAGTCATATAAGTTAACGAGCTTGAAAACCGACAGAGTAAAATATATTATTGCGAGTTCATTAACGAAGCCATTAGAGTTTTGGTAACTTTAGCGGCTTGCCTAACAGGCGGGAGAGCTGTTGAATGCTTCCCGCAAATAGCCACAACTGCAAGCTATAACTAACCAAGTGAGCATGAATAGCAAAAAAAGTTTACGAATACTCTAGTTCACACAGAACGTTGGTTTTGTTTTACAAAATTCCTATTGCAACCTAATTTAATATAAAAACTTGAAACTTACATAGTTTCTTGATCTTCAAAGCTTAAAAGATAAGAACAGAAAATTGAAAGAAAATCTTGCATTAAATAGGAATAATATACCATTTTAAAAGTACTATCTGTTATGACTATTTTGCTGAATACAATGAAAATCAGAAAGATATCTTAAAAAGCAGTTTTCACAAACTGAATCCTCGTCGAACGCTTCGGGAGACCAGCTAATACAATAACACTCGCATTGCAATAACATTTCACATTCCGATGGAGAGCAAAGTCGAGCTATTGGAATCACTTCATCCAAATAAATGGTTATATCATATTAAGAAAACATTTTATACGTATATGAAATATGATAAATTATACGTTGAATATTTTTATATTCAATTTAACTTGTTGATGCATAATGTTTTAGTGATTTCTTAAATAACATGAAGAAATGTTATATCATACCAATTCTATTATGTAATAGAGTATGTATTGTACAATCTGCGATGTTCACCTGGAATAATATCTCTGTATATACAAAATCATACATCATGTTTACCGACATTATTATTTTATAACAGACAATTGTAGTTTGTGTTAAGTGAAAAATTTCTCGTCTAAAGTGACACAAGGGAAATTAGGGTTCGCCGGAATAAGCCCTTGTCTCAAGTTGTGAAAACTATTTGTCATTAAATTAATGTACGTCGCACTAAATGAATGTAGTGAATGTATGAGTTTTTAGTTAGTTTGTTTACTTTGTACTCTTTTTCCAATGTTTTTCTTTTTACCGGTAAGCATTAATATCAATTATTTTATTAATGTCAATGAAATTGAAATAAATTTATGCATTTTATACTATTTGGAAATTTCAAAAGTACTTTATAATAGCTACTTTTCTTACCTTAGTTATCGAATACTGGATACTGAATAAATAAAACAAAAATTAAACATTATTTAATTATCAAGTCAAGTGTTGTTCGAATTTCTGAAAACACGTACATTCCTACTTAAGACAATATAAGGAAAATGTAGAGCTTAGGTAAATATTTAGGTCTTAGATTTAAGATCATGCTCACTTTAGCACAATTCACGGCGGCGTGGACAGGCGCGGCAGATGCTTAAGGAAGCGTGCCACTTCCGCGTGACTCCACTCACGTATCAACGCCTCGTGTGTTCTCTGACCCGGATTGTGTTCCAACATCCGTACCGCATCTGTCCACTATCTAACAATAGTTTTTAACGCCTTTACTTCTTTACGAAAATATTCGTGAATTGTAATTTTATGATTAGGTGTCTAGGAAGATTATAGGCATCGATTTTTCAGATTCCACTGTATCAGTTCTGAAAATATAAACCTGGAAGATACTTATAAATATGCCACAAGGCGTCAATAAAACAAAAACCCACCAAGAATAAAGCGTCATCATCAACTTGCCCTACGGAGGGTTTGCACAGTATGTGCTGCTTTACATACAATTCTATCAGCCGTCCTATCTGAATCTACTCTCTTCTTTAAGCATATCCTCTTTTACACAATCCATCCATACTTTCTTCGGTCTTAAGCGTGTTAACCTAAAAATTGAAGATGACAGGGCTTTTTATCTTCACATTCAATAAACGTACACCACACGTAATTTTCTACGAATGTTTGTAAAACAATATTCCTAAAATTCAAATTGTTCCCAGAATTTTACTTGGAATATTTTATGTAATACAATACACTTGATCTCAAAGGTTACTAGAAGTGCTCAATAGTCAAGGGCTATATTGGCTACTCGTGTTTTCTGAATGTTTGCCCGATATATGTTGTAGGTCGCGTTCAATACTTGAGGGCACGATTTACAAAAGGACAAAAGGTGCTTAAAATAACATTTCGTGTAAAAAATATATCTTATTATTACGTTTACATTATGTGCTTGGTTTGTTAATGTTCAAATGGAGATTCATTCATTTCAAAGAACTATATTTAGTCCGTAAATATAAACGTCTTTAGGAATATTTTCATAATACTAAATATACTTTATTTTTATTTTCTATTTTGGGTAAAAATTTGATTAATTGAAGCAGGTTTCTTTTTAAACCTAAAAAGCTTAACCAATTTCATGTAAGGCTAAATATTTGAACTAAATACAGATTATAACGACGATATAAGCATTTTAGTACGAAAATTTTAAACCTAATATTATGCTTTTGAGGTATTTTACAATATGAAAATACTTCGCTTAAATTTTTTGTTCAGTTTTGAAATTGTACGTGTGAATGGAACATTTAAGGACAAGTACAAAATTACAGCCATAATACATCTTTCTAATCTTACTCATATTATTTTTACAAATATTATTAATGCGAAAGTTTAGATTTTTAGATTTAGATGGATGGATGTTTGTTAGAAGGTATCTCCGGAACCACCCAACAGATTTCGATGAAATTTGTCACTGATGTAGAACATAGTCTGAAAGAAGCTACTATAGAATATTGTAATCATTAAAATATATCTATTTTAATATTAACATAGCATGTTTAGTACAAAAATAATTTAGGTATACGTTAAACGCTAACGAAATAGAGCACATAAATTATTTAGGTTACAAAAGCGAGAGCGGCAGTATATCATGATGGTACATGGAACATCGGAAAGCTGCGCAGACAGAATGACAGTTTTCTACTTTTTCTCGATTGATCTATTGTCCTCGCCTCTCTCTACCGATTGACAATGATTTCATGTGCTCTCTCAACCGATTTATGCTCGCCTCTTGTTTGATTTCTAAACATATCTAAATAAACATTACATCCAATTGTAATCTACATACACATTTTTACTTTTGTTTCATGTTTACTGTCCTCATCACTTTAACTATTAAAATCACTTCTACAGAAAAACAACTGGCTGAAAATACTGATTTTTTTCATTTAATGTTAATTATGTAAAACAAATGTGACACAATTTACGAGTTTAAATTAGAATAAAATTCCTTTCGCTATCGCTTGTCTAACATCGTTCAATGTTCAAAGGTTAATCTTGTAACCAAACAAGTCAATTCTTAAGTGACCAGACTAAATCCGTGCTTGTGATGAATTATCGCATTACTGGCTTTAGGATAATTAAGCGAGCTATAGAAGAGGCTGTGATCAATCTTCCCGTGACACGTAGGCATTTGTAAAATAAAATTGAACGAAAGAATCTGTACCATAATGAAGTTCAAACTGTCTATATTTTAGGTTTTTCAATTTTGTTACAAAATACTGCTACAAATCTGTTTTATAATGTTGTGTTCCTTTTATCATTAAATTTATAAATACAATTTACTAGCTTTCGCCCGCGACTCCGTCCGCGTGGAATTAAAAAATAAGTAAGTATCCTACGTGTTCTTCCAGACTATCCTCTATATCAATGCCAAATTTCATCGAGATCCGTTCAGCCGTTTAGGCTACAAACTCTAATAAACATCCATCCATCCATCTAAACTTTAGCATTTACAATATTTGTAACATTATTACAATAATTTAGCTATTTACCTACGAAAATATTTACTCATAATTACTAAAAAGATTGCTTTTTTCTTTCTTTATGGTGTAGAAATGAGATCGTAACATTTCACAAGACACTCTTGTTCATCAAAGCGTTCTCTTTATCCATCTAAAGGCGCTACTTTATATCACGCTTTTTCTTTTACCTGTGTAAATGTAAATTTAATAAGGTTATGCAAATAAAAGTTTAAAAGAGTATTATAGTACTGTGTAGGCACAAATTCGTTCAGGTTAAAATATCTGCTTTGATAAAATAAGTCTAAATATAAGCGTTATAAAAATAAGTATTACTTATATATCGATATTGATAAAATATATGGTTCATTGATTGGGACATGTACAGACGCATGTTGAACAAATCGGTCACAAAGAAGGACATGTTACCTTTAATATGTCCACAACCGACCGGCGTATATAAAAGGATAAAAGGACGTTAATTAACCGTTTCGGAGTAACCTTTTATAATGATCAATGATATACAACTCTACAGTAATAGCACTTGTAATTGATTTATTTAACGAGATTTTTAATTGACCAAAGATGCCTTATTTTACTATTATTTAGTTATATGCAATAAGCTTGTAGGTGCGGGAGCATACCTTTGACTAGACTATCGCACAACTGTTTTGAGATTGTCGATTGTTTCGCAGGCATTAAACTGTTTAGTTGTACAACTAAATATCAAGTAGTGAGTCAAAGCGCGACTAAACAGTTGTACGATAGTTTAGTCAAAGATGTGCTCGCGCTCTTAATAGTAATACGGTAAGAGTACTATTTTGTAGGTATGTGTTTTTGTAGCAATATAACGTCAGCTGTTATTAATCGAGTCAATGTGACAGCGAGACGTATGACCGAGTAACAGTTGTCCCGCGTCATCATTTTCCCATTCGCATACGAACTATACGTTGTATATACGATTATTTATTACTATATTTTTATTTTATAGCTTATAGGGCTATTTATATCCATTTCTAACTTTTTCGAACTTTCATTCAACAAAACATGTACTATTAAAGTAACTTTGTCATTGTTTTTATACTAATACTTTAAAGAGGAAAGTTTTGTATATTTGTATTTTTGTATTTATTGAAAAACTCGGAAACTACTGACCCGATTTAAAAAAATCTTTGACCATTAAAAAGGTACGTTATCAGTGAGTAACATATGCTATATTTTTTAATTACAAGCGAGCGAAGTCACGAGCAACAGCTAGTATAGTATAAGATCCCAAGGCTGAAGAATATTACTAATCATTAGCCAAAAGTGGTTAAGGTTTAAAAACTAAATGAGTTTTAAATTAATTCTACAATCATAAGAACCCGTATACAAAATACAAATAAGAGCAAATTTGAAGTTCATTTCCAGTAGCATTTTATTTATCAGAGACAATATAAATTTACAATAACGTGCTCACTTTAGTGCAAATAAAGGAAGAAGAAATTAATTTTGAAATAAATGTAGCATGAGTATAGAGCCGACAAAGACAAACTGTACGAGGCTATTCCTAGCTATTCCTTATGTTATACCAAATCTGAACTGAAAATAATGTTATTATATGAACCAAAATTATATTACGTACTGATATTGTAAAACATACTTCTGAGGTTACACATTCATTATCATCATCTCCCCTGCTTTATCCTACTCCCATAGGGTCGGCGCACCGGGTTTTCGTCCTCCAAATAACTCTATCATCCATCATCTCAGTCATCACTCCCTTCTTGATCATGTCACCTTTCACGCAATCCATGCATCTCTTTCTAGGTCTACCTCTACCGGTGTACCCCTCCACATTCATAACTAACGTCCTTCTTGTTACATGCGATTCATCCCTTCTCATAACATGCCCATACCACGCTAACCTTTTGCTCCTTATTTTTTCTACCACATTATGAGACATTTATTTAAATCGTGTTGAAACAAGACAAGTGATTACTTATACATATGTAAAATTTAATTTAATCTGGGTAATATTTTATAAAATTTTATATTTTATATTTTTCGGTGGATTCAAGTGGCCGTTTGCTCGTTTGCCACCTTATATTATAAAAAAAAAATTGAAATAATGAATCTTATTTTGTAAAGAAGTTGCTAACTTAGTAGCTTGTAGTTGTATGTTAACTAATAGGTTAAAATTTGTCATATAAAGAACATTATGTAATTAATGTTGTTGACATGTGAAGAATTGAAGTTTCGTAATAAGAAAAGAATGACGCAGGAAAATTGTATTTACTATAATATACAATTTGTCCTCCGTCATCCTATACTTATTACTTGTCGAATACGTCTAGTATATAAATATAATTACGCATTACGTGTACATAATATTTATTTATATGGTCAACATTTAGAAGGCCTAATAATTGTAAAATAAGAGGAAAGTATACGTAACAATAGTTGGATAAAAAAAAAATTAAAATAATGAATCTTATTTTGTAAAGAAGTTGCTAACTTAGTAGCTTGTAGTTGTATGTTAACGAATAGGTTAAAATTTGTCATATAAAGAACATTATGTAATTAATGTTGTTGACATGTGAAGAATTGAAGTTTCGTAATAAGAAAAGAATGACGAAGGAAAATTGTATTTACTATAATATACAATTTGTCCTCCGTCATCCTATACTTATTACTTGTCGAATACGTCTAGTATATAAATATAATTACGCATTACGTGTACATAATATTTATTTATATGGTCAACATTTAGAAGGCCTAATAATTGTAAAATAAGACGAAAGTATACGTAACAATAGTTGGATAAAAAAAAATTCTATTACTGTTTATTATTTGTAGAAATCGTTATTGATGTTCTCTATGATCTATAACATAAAGCTCCATTTCTCGATGAAGTGCACGTTTATTTGAACTGGTTTGTTAACTAAACTAGGAGCTTAGTATTGATGAAGCTGAAGATGCTAAAGCTTTTATCATATATCTAATTTGTTCTTAAAACGAAGCGTTCTCATAAATAAGTAAGAGTTTAGTGAAACTATATTTACTGTAATTTATATTCATTAATAACTAACCTTTTAAATTCTCACATACACCATGTTAAGGACTAAACTAGGTGAATATTGAGAGAATCATTGTGTAATTATAAAAAAAAAACAGAAATTGTGTACTAGGTTGTGGAAGTATAATATGTTAGTTATTGTTATGTAAATATGTAATCGTAGGATTTATTAAAATTATCAAAGTCAATAAGACGAGATAAAACTAATATCAATGTGATATTCCCGTCAGACATTACGTTCGTTGCGCAGCAATATAACTGGTTATTAAGCGAGACAGTGTGACAGGAAGACGTATGTTTAAGGAACATTTGTACCCAGTCATTATTTTATCATTCGTTTCGTCCTTACGTTTGTGTACACTGGGATCTAGCTGTAATATATTAAAGGCTTATGAGAACATTTGTTTGAAGTATTACGTAAATGTTTATAATCTATTCATCAGTTACAGTAAAAAAAATAAGTTTAGCACTTTAAAAATCTTTAACATTGAAACATTTAAAATTACCTAACCTCTATGCTTCATTTACGAAAATGGATTCAGATCGCTAAAGTTTTAAAATCTCTTGAATCAATAATATTATCCGCATTATATTGAAATTGCTCTAACGCCATGCTAACTTTTTAGTTATTTATTAAATTTAAATTGTACTATGGATGACTCGTACTACAGAATAAACAAATGTCCGTAGTCTATTGTATTTTTCATATTTATTTAGTCCGGAGCAAGTTGTAAAAGCGGAAGTAAGTTTCAACAATTTTTACGAGTGGCTTATCGCGAGCTTTTTGAAGCTTTGCACTCGAACTTCTTGTTGAAAATGTTTTATTTAATATCGTAATCCAGCAATTCTAAATATTATTTTACTTATTCCTCCTAAATTGTTACATTCTATATGATATAACTAGCGTTCGCCCGCGACTCCGTCCGTGTGGAATTAAAAAAAGACAAAAGTAAGTACCCTATGTGTTCCTCCAGAATATTCTCTACATTTATACCAAATTTCATAGAAATCCGTTCAGCCGTTTAGGCTACAAACTCTAACAAACATCCATCCATCTAAACTTTCGCATTTTCAATATTAGTACGATTTACAATATCGTTTCGAAATGGTACAATTCTTTCCGTAGAAGTCGTTTTTTTAAAGTTTAACTGAACTTCACATTCATTAAAGTCCTACTTATACTTAGTTATATTTACTAGTCTTTTCTGTAAAGATCAGTAAAGAGTAAAGTCTTACCGTGTTCGTATGTAGATCGTATAATCTGGCAAATAGCGTTGCGTAATTTATGCAGACAAGATAGATGGGTTCTCATGAATAACGCTTGCAATTGATCTCCTCGGACAGACCAATGAGATTAATCAACAAGGAGATGATAATAGCTCTTCGGTAACACATAGAACTATGAAATGATTACCTATAGATTTCAATTTTACTTAAAATCAGGTTTACAAAAATAAATTCATGGACAAGGTTACATCTACACTAATATTATAAAGAGGAAAGATTTGGATTTTTGTATGTATTGAAATAACTAAAAACTACTGAGCAGATTTAAAAAAAATATTTCACCATTAAAAAAGCTGCGTTATCAGTAACAAAGACTATAGCTTACTCGTAATAGAAATGTTTGTAACCATATTTCCAATACTAGCTACCAACATTTATTTAACAGTCCCATATTATCAAGACACGTCTTGAAACTTTTCTATTTGTGGTCATGCTATTGATATCTTGTTCCAGACGTGATGAGAATTAGCAATGTATTTTCTCTCTAGAGGGAAGTACTACCGATTTAGGACAGTGCAAAAATAGTTCAAACAATAACGTACAAAAATAAATGCAAGTGTTAGTGTTCGGATATTTTTGATATTCGATCGTGATATTGCAATTTAATTTTTTTTTATTTAAAGTTAAAAGGAGCACGTGGAGGTAAATAATTTTGCGATTGTCCTAAATATAGTTTTTTGATTATCTCTAAATTACTAAGTTTATGTGATTAAATCAAACCTTAATATTACTGTACTTGTGAGCTGACATCTATGCTAATGTTATAAAGAGAAAAGATTTACATTTTTGGATTTTTGTATGTATTGAAATAACCCAAAAACTACAGGACCGATTTCAAAAATTCTTGCACCATTAAAAAGCTATGTTATCACTGAGTAACATAGGCTATTTTTTATTTAACCAGGGCGAAGTCGCGAGCAACAGCTAGTTTATGTATAAGGTAACATTTTATTGCACCCGTACAAGATTAATCTCGCAAGATACGGAGCTGAGTTGGCCGAGGCCTATTCGAGTGGCTATCAACGGTTTCTTATGTTAACGCGGCCCGTCGATTACCTGAATTTTATGTCCCATTAACTACACCATCATCACTGTCGTTTGTAAAAATAGCACTATAATAACTTTTACGAGGGTAAAGTTAGTATTACAGTATAATAATTACATTAAAATATGTTTTAAGTTATTTTTTTTTCTTTAATAAGTATACATATACTAGCTGTTGTTCGCGACTTCGTCCGTTGAAATTAAAAATTAATAAAAACCGTGCCTGTGTTAATCACAGTTTAATTACCTTTCTAATGGTGAAAGAATTTTTTAAATCGGCCCAGTAGTTTTTACGTGAATTGAATACATACAAAAATCCAAATTTTTCCTTTTTAAATATAAGTATAGATTTATATAAGTTCAGCTTCTTGTATTAGATATACAAAAGACGACTAATAGCTTATTCTAGTTAACAAGCAAGAAATATCTTTGTCGTATTTGTGCATAATTATCTAGGTTTTTGTTCTAAGAGGTTTATCTTTAGTAAGTGCCTAAGTACATCGAAATGAAAATTTCCAGACATGCCAGTAGGTACACAAGGACTTGAATATCCTTACCCCTAAATTGATGGTAAAAATTAAAATAAACCTAGAGATTTAGTGTAGGATCTTAAAATGAATAGTTGAAAGAATTAAAATTACTCTGTGTGTAGGAAATATATAAAAAAAGATTGGGTACAACAGTAACAGCTTTAAAATAAAAAGGGAAGGAAAGTGTATTAAACATGTAATTAATCTTATTTGCAATTTCTTTGACTAAATCTTTTCAGACATAAATGAGATTTTTACATTAGCTAAAAGGTTTCAATTTGATTCATATAAAATTGTTACGTAACATCCTAACGGTGATCTTATATGCGAAATTAAATAATCTTAAAAACGTTTTATTTTGTACAATGTATTTAGTCTTATCTACTTAAGTGTTTTATTTTTACTCGTCCTTACCATGTATAATATAACGTATGTACAATATTTCATATTTATTGCGCAATAAAATATACTTTAATATTTCCGGATTTAAATTTGAAAACCTACTTAGCTTATACCGAGTTGTCCTTTCTCGGATACATAGAACTAGTATAAATATTTTATGTTCACGTTATTGAATGCCGTTGTCAGATTGGATGGAGGGTTGATTCTTGGAATTTTCTTTTTGCGAGCAAGGTGAATGTAATGTTAACACTCGACTTGTATTGACAACATGGCGGGAAGTAGTCTCGTTTTCATCCGAGCTTGCTTTAATGTTTGCTCTTTTGATCACCCTTTATTCAATTATACATTTAACAATTTACTCATTGTGATTTTAGGAGAATCGTGGCTGATTCAACCGTAAGAAATTCAAGCGATGGTCGTTAAAAGTAGTGATGTTTATCTAGTAACTTAACATGTGTACTATTTAGGAGCTAAGCAAAGTCTGCCACACTTATTCCAACTGAAAAGTGGCAGTAAAATAAAATGATGCTTTAGACTAATCTCAATGTACTATAATGTGTAAATAACAAACAGAAACAATTATAATTACAAAGTAATCAAGACAATAATTACTATTTGGTAACATACTTTGAAAATCATTATTATAAAGTTAATTATTTCAACCAAATAAAAATCAGGTCAGAGTAAAAAGTTAATGTTTTTGTGAAAACTCTTTGAATTTTTTTTAATGAAGTAACTTTTAATAAAGCAGCGTTGATTTGTGTCTCTTAAAATGCGGCGGAAAAATCCTATAAGTTATTTCAATTACAGTTGTGCACGTTCGTGAATGTGAAATACGATGGAGTGCAGGCAGTGAGCCAAATTTACTACTATTTTTACCTAGTTTTTATAAAATAAGCACAATCAGGGCGAGAAATCGATTCATACTTATTTCCAAACGAGGTAGAGTTTAGATTCTAATTTTTTAAATGTTATAGAAGATTATTATTAACTACGTAGTTTCGTTACAAACAATAGAAATTGTTATTTATTTTAACAGTATAATTCAAGCAGATTCCTTTATTAACGTTTCATTATCATTGCAACCGAAACGTTTCTGTGGAGTGGAGAATAGTTATGTGGTTCAAAGTATAATATGGGCTGCAAAGCAGCTAAGAGTAGGTCGTCAAAGCGAAATAGCTGGAATTAGTGCTAACATAAGCAGCGCCAACAAACAGAATTCACTTTTGACTGTCTGCAATTTAATCATCGTGAAATTCAGGAATATATGATTTCACACATTTAAAGTTGACTTTCTGAAAAACGAACTCTAGTTTAATTTGTAAACAGTATATATACATATTAAAACTAGTAAAATCAAGAATCCTTTAAATTAAAATAAAATCATAATAAAAAAGTTATACTTATTTGGATGTATGTAATAATACATTTTTGTAACAAAGAGGAAGGCGTAAAAGCCGTCTATAAACTTTAATGTTCATCGTAAAAAAGATACGAACAACCCTATTTTGTCCTTGTCATTATCATAATTTAAAAATATGGAGGCATTTTACTAATTACATTTAGTTAAATAGGGAATATTTAATGATATTACTGTATATTAAAACGTCGTAAACATTTATGCATTTTGTTCAGAGTTTTAACATGTTGTTGAATATCATAATTCATTTTCATAATAACTTTATAACACCAACTAGGTGTTTCCGTGCGGCTTCAACCACTACAACTTTATTTTATTTTTTACATTTGTCAAATTATCAATTGCAAATGTCTAAATAGCATGACATGATGACAAACCATGGCAATCTTGCTTCCTTGACGTTGGCATCTTGTAGTATATGGTCCTTTTCCGACATGAAGATGTTTTTCCAATTTATTTATCCCCTAAGTTTAATAGCGTGAAAATATATAGCTTAAAGCGTGTCGTAAGTGGAGGGCTTTTTAAAAAAAAGAATTATTCAAAAATATGCTGTGATTGCTGACATCCTACGCCAGAAAGTGGTGTGTGTTTATGCTTTATTATATTAGTACATATATGGAAGTATAGATTGGTACTTAAGCAAAATAAATGTTGTTCTACGTACTATGTGTTTGAATTTGTAATACACTTGGGTATAAGCAAACATGTAAATTAAACATTGTTTAACGTTTTCCATTGGTATCGGTTCGTAATGGCGCTTGATGGTGATAATGACATTATTTAACAATGTTAATATGGTTTCGCCGCAAATGAAAATGGAGCGACCATGTCGGAGAATTGTTAAATTATTGATTTACGTTAAAGCAAAACAGAGGTGGGACGGACATTATTTTTATGTAATTAATCTTCTTATATTATTAGCGACATGACAAGTGATTTTTTTTGTATATAAAATTAATCTACAACTCAGGATCATAAGGATTCTATAACTATCTATTATAGTAAAAAATTTGATTATCTGTTTCGGTTCTATGTGTTGGAAAAGGGCTTCAGGGAAAGTCTCCATTCAGCGTAAGTTTACCATTACCTGTGTTACACAAATAATATTAAGAAAATATAGGAAACAGTTGAATAAATAAATTTCTTATCAATGTATCTTTATCTACGCCTGTTGTTGTCATTTGTTTACACTCCACCTAACTTTAGATGAGCAAGAAAGGGAAGCCATCGAGGAAATGTTCAAAACTCCGCATTTTTACGATGTTTTTTATTTATTTCGTGGTTATAGATTGATATGTTCGTCAGATGGAGGGTGGATATGTCTTTTTAAAAATTTTGACATAAAACACAGATTTTTAAGTTTCTACTCAACGTCAAGTAAAGTTAAGGTACATCAATGTAAAGAAAATTAATAAATAAAAAAATAACAATAAAAGAACCTTACAGACGAATTGAGTACCTCCTTCTTTTGGCAAGTCTGTCAAAAAATATGTTTTAACACTATTTCAGAGCTCTAATATGAATGCATGTTTTAGTTTAGATAATAGCGCTGACTATTTTCCATTTCTTATTTTCAAGTACATACACAACACTTTAATATATTTAACCACACGGGTTTTCAATAATAACTGATATTGTTTTTTGCTGATTTAGTTATTGCACTTTAGACAATACTATACGTTTAAATTCCAAGTGCAATACCACGCAAAATACATCAAACTAGAGTCCTGTCCTCTATCGTCATTTTTGGTTATGACAGAATAAACACCATTCTTTACTTTTTACAGTTAACATTTCGAGTCGTTACGTCATAGATTTATTCACTCATCGCTTTCTCTAATCATCTCATCGTAAGTTTCTAGACTTAAATAAAATTAATGTATAACATGAAACATTTATAAACAATTATTAAAGGTTTTATAATTAATAGAAAATTTATGTAGACTAAGAAGTCTCAAATGTTAACTAACTTAAAGTTAACTTAAACTGTAACTATTAAATAATACCCATTAAATTACATCAACTTTGATTTACACTTCCGATCCGATTTAAAAGTAGGTTCTATCCCTGATATTACAAATTCTATCCAATAGCTTATTCAGTGCCGTCAAGAGAGAATTGAATTGGGAGCAAATCTACCGCGTAAAACCTGCCGACAAATATAAACTAAAGCATTTTCTCCCAACGTCTCCGAAGCGATGTAATCAAATACAGACACAACTAGAAGGAAATTTGGAGTCTTTAAATGTACTTTGGAACGCTGGATAATTTTAAATTGTAACTTTAATTTTGTTTTAATAATATAATTTATGCTGCTTACTTAAAATTTTGTATATTGTGTTTATTATAATAAAAATAATTTATGTACTAAATGTTAACTTTATACAATCAATTTACAGTATCTTTTATTTCACTTTCATTTTGCTTTACAATACTTTCCGTAATAGTTCAGCTGTTAGAACATTCAATTCAGTTCACAGCAGTGCAATTTCATTGCAGCAATAACATTCGTCAGTAACTGACCGCAAATGTTCACATGAATATACTATTATTCCGAAATCATTTAAAACTCGTTTGTGTAGCTTAAAGTTTTGTTTAACATTATATTTCAATGTTATATAATTTATATTATAAATGCGCGATAAGTATTGAAATTCTATTCCTCTCTATTATGTACTAAGATCTCTTTAAATAGAATTGGCTCTACTGTGTATTTGAAAACTCCACTTGACCTTTTTTCCATCTGTGCCTACGAGCTATCCATCCGTATAAACTCAATGCCAGCACGTTAAGTCAAGAGCATTAAACGAGATAGTTAAGTAGAATAAACGGATTTTTCCTTATGGGTTTATAATTTCTATGATAACAAAAGTATCTAGTAAGTATACGTATAAATATTTGTCGTTTCTTTTGTCTGTGTTAAAATGAAAATAAACAACCGTAAAATGAGTTATACTTATTAATAATTCAATATTACCTATTATTAAAAGTTGGCTCAAAAAAAATTAACTATTTAAGTTACAGTTTCATTTTCATGAAAAAAGGTTTCTCACCATTGAAACCATGTTTGTGTATATTTCATTTAATGGCAAAGTCCTGAAATTAAATAAAAAAACAATTAAAAGGTGTCTAGGTTAGTACCTACTGCGATTCCATCGAACTGAGGTTTAATTTAAATCTTGTACATAAAGAAACAAAGCGAGACAAATTCACTGCGTTATTTGAGACTTCTCGTTTTCTGTTAATTGGACGGGGAGGGTTGCTTTAATGATAACTTGTCACTGTTAAAAATTGCTTTTTCATTATTAATTTGATTTTTTACACGATAAAGTTTCTCAAAAATCCGAGTTTTCTTAAAAGAATTAATTTTGAAGTTAATAAGACATTTCGTTAACATGAAATACAAATTGAGATAATTAGTTTAATGTGACTTACGCAGATTTATTTTGGAGAAAAATATAAAGCGTATATAATATTACATGAAAACAAAAAATCTTGCTAGCATGTACGAGGAGTGTATCACCATTCGACTTGCAATCAAAGTAGACTACAGAACGTGGACAGTAGTGGACGTTTACACAGCAAACATCGCCCCGGCTACGAACAGAGCCCCTGTCACTTCTAAGTCAGGCGTCACTCACTTTGCAATTTTCACAATAATCGTTCCTGCTTTTACTATTTCTGTCGTTAAAAACGAGGAAGACTTCAGAGACGTTGTGTAAATGCTTGAGTTTTAAAATTATGTACTAAAGATTAATTAGTTTTATATATTTTTTTAATTTGCAAATTATACTATTTTCAGCCAGTAAACATTTGATCCTACATAGAATAAAAGTAAAATATAAAGAATAAAACAATGTAATAAATTAAAGGAAGATTTAGGGAATTGTGTCATTCGGGAAGATTTATTTTGGAAGCTCCTTTGTCTTGTAAACTTTTTCTCTTGCACCTGCTTGCTTGTCGGTTTACAATTTAATATCTGTTGAGTTAAAAATGAAGACAAAACGAATCAAGACTTTATTTATCATCATCATAATTTAATACAATGATTACGAGGAAAATAAGCACGAAATAAATTTTCCTAACACTTTTTTTAGGAGCGTAGGTGGCTCAGTGGTTTATGCACTTGACTTGTAATCTACAGGTCTTGGGATCGAATCCCGCCATGTACCAATGTGATTTTCGATTATTCGAATTTTCATATGTACATAATTTACCCGACGTTCTTACGGTTAAGTAAAACATAGTGATGCAACCTGCACATATCAGCGAAGAAATTCAAAGATATGTGTGAAGTCAACCAACCCGCACTTGGCCAGCGTGGTTGACTATGGCCTAGTCACCCTAACTTTAGGGTAGGCTCCGAGCCCCTCGGTGGGGACGTATAGTGAGCTGGTGATGATGATGATGATGATGAACACTTTTTTTTAAAGATTTTCTTTACACTGGGGAAAAATGGTTCCGGAAAACTTGAAGGGCACATTTGAATGTAATTTCAATTAGATTAGTCTTTGATTTTTGCAGCCAGATTTAAAGCACCGTAGTCGTGCCTTAAACGAGTATGTTAGATTGGTTTTATATGCTCAATGTCTATACACAATATTCTAACATATAGCTATTAAAAAGTTAAATTGATTTCTTAAGATGTATTCGGAATAAGGTCGACTAGAATAGAACCTTAATTTCAATTTGATTGGATTGGATTAAAGTTACAATTTATTATTCTTGGAATCATTGTTAAAGTGAACACCATATCGTAATATCGAACCTCGAATAGCGTCTTTCTCAGTTATTTGGAGCAATTAAAGGAACATTTATATAAAGTAGGGACTGCTTTGAATATAAACTCTCCACTTGACCTTTTTTCCCTTTTGAGTAGCAGCTAGCCAACCGAATATCCGAAATGTGACCACATTACGGTGAAAACATTAAGCGGGAAGTTTAAGCAAGCATGGTAAGTTAAGTTACTTGTTTTTTATTTGTTACAGCAATCAACTGAGGGTATTAAACTTAGCGTTTCAACCGCTTAGCCGTAACAATATTGTTTTACAATTTGGAAATGTTTACTTACATTAACGTGTACATTTATTTATTTATTGTCCTAAGAACTCAGAAATTTATACTTCCACAACGAGCATGTAGAAATAATGCGTAAGATTTTCTTCTTATTACTTGGAAATCTTTAAACCAGTTAAAAGTTTTCAAATATATTCTTTCTCTAACCGTTATAAAGTTGGCAACATTGTCCGGCAGAGGTTTAATACTGGTGGGCAGTAGCATCGGAACGTACATGATGCTGCAAATATTTAATGGCCGACGAGTCGAGCCTCCGGTTCTAATCCGGCCGCCGTTCACTTTTCAGCTAGCAATAAAAGCCCGTAGCGCCTGCAGCTTACAGCTACCGGCTTAACCGAACCCGAATAAAAAAACAAAGGCGCCGAAGAGATAATTACTTCACGCTTAAACATTCTACTACATATTTATTCGACCTTCCATTGCTGACGAGTTATATTTGAATTAAATTAATTTTCATATTACCCATAATTTCCCTTGACGTTTGAATTGTGTAAGTTTCGAATCCCTGTTTAAATTACAACCTTACATAATATTTTTGTGACCATTCACTTAGCATTGGATTTATTTAAGGGTTTCATTCCGTTAGATGCAGGTATATGATTATATTTTGTTTTATTAGGAACTAAAAAACCGTTGTGACAGTTTCAATCTGTGCAGAAGTTATGTTGCTTTATGTAATGATAAAAAACATTATTAGGAATTAGCTAGTTCACTCGCTACGAAGAGTTTTAAATCTTAATTGCACAAAGTGCTTGTCAAGGCCACGAGGTTCTCTTAATGATGAAGATTCTTTTATGTAGTGATAACAATAACAGAATTATTCATGTTATAAAAACGAAGATAAATCATTAACGATGTAAATGATATGGATTTATCGATATACTTCTAGGTATTCAGAAGCCATTTTATTATTACGCAGTAAGAGCCTGAATAGAGGGATGAGTGCGAATCCCAGTTCATTAATATTCATGGATAAATTATTCCTTTCATTGTCTTTCGGATAAATGAATTGAGATCCAAAAAGGAAAATAAACGCGGATATATTAAAATACCGACAATTTGCGTGTTTTGTTGTATCAGAGTACAATTCAAAAGCGTACTGATGAGCTCCACGCAAACTTTGTTGGGCTTCGGCGAAGAAGTATTACGCATTATTCGGAACCTGTGTTGCTTTGAAATTTCTAAAAAGGAAGGCATTTAAAATTAAACTTAACTATACATACAATGAAGTAAGAAACTCAATTTTCGATAGTTAGTAAACTATAGAACAGAAAATTATCGTGAACATTAGACAGACCAAATCTGTTTAATTTTTGTTACTACTCCTACTATGTTTATTTTATTTAAAGGGTGTCTTAAATGAAATATATAATTCTCAAACAAAACCTAGAACCATATACGGACTTAACCCGACTCCATACAGCGCAATCTAGATAAGATTGCGGTGTATGGAGCAATTCAATAGATTTGTGGAGAAAACACTACAAAGTAACCTAGACATTTGTATCCCCTGTGGTGGACAGTCTTCATTTAGTTAACATAATCTATATTGATAAGAGAACACAATTTTACATCAAACCATCACAGTATAGCAACGAAACTGGGGAATTTTGAAATAATGATTGGAACAATGCCAATTGCTGAATTTTGATATCGTTCATAGCGACGAAACTCTAAATACCGTCTCCGCAATATCAATGGTTGGCATTCCACAAGTGTATACATTTTTGAAACTTTTTCCGCGATAGAAACTGTCGCCAAGTCTTAAAGGAAGGAAATGCAAATCATTCCGTGTTGGCGGCGTTACTTTGAGGTCGTCCTTCGCACATATCAACTACTATCATGTATTGAATAAGATATCTAAGTCAAGTAAATAAATGCTAGGGACGTTGCTTTTATGAATGACAAGCATGCATAACACTCGGCCTGTAATATTTTTATGGTGAATTTATTTCAAATAGATTTGCGTACACACGTCGGTTCCAAAATATTCGCGAGATAGACGCGGTGTTCGTGAGTGCGGCAGATGAGTGAGCTCGGCGGGCATTCCGCGGGCCCCCTTTGTGTTCCACTCTTTTGCATTTTTCTACATATTGCTTACAAACATCGCTGGAACGTATTTCTTTGTTCGCGGCCAGGTTTATTATTTGAAATTGTTTATTTTGACGTTACGTCGCGTCTTAAGACAATGTACGAGAGCAACTTAGCAGAAGTGCTGAAAGAATTTTTTGCAAACTTTTCATTGTCACAGATTATTCTACGGTAACTGTGTTTTAACTCTTTTAATCATCTTACTAACGTTTCATTCTTCAAGGTCAAATAACACATAAATCATATTAGTTATCTTTTTTTTTTAAACTGGGTTTTACATATTTTTACTTGTTTGTACTGCAATTTAAAAAAATCAATTGTCAACGCGTTTTTCTTTTAATGAAAGAATAAATAATAATGATAAATTCTTACTATGAGGGTGTGACTAAAGAGTGTAGGGCGCGAAAGATCGTAGGATGCCTATAGACGTAACGTAGAGCCTGGTGACGTGTGTGTCTAGCAAACAGAGCGCTGTGTTCGAGGACGCGGCAAATATCACTTGAGTAGTACTTGCCTGGATACTATTGCATACACACTCGCCAAGTCCGTTGTAAATATTTTCAGTACAAAATTACTTTTATATTTATTTTTAATTTATTGCAGTATATTTAAAGACGTAATTAAAGTAATTTAGCCTTGGAATCCAACAATTGTATTAGGAGTAGTTAAAAGTATTGTCAGATAGGCCTCATTTCATTCCCTTTTCCTTTTCATCTTTTTCTTAATAGGAAAGAATGGGAAGGAAAAGTGGATTTAACGGTAGATGAGACGCAAAGGTAGGGGAGGGGTCATATCCTCTTTATGTGCGTCTCCTCCTCTGTCTATAGGTAGCGGTCGCTTCGCCATTTCGGCGGATTCAGGTGGCCGCTGGCTCGTTTGCCAAGTTATAACATAAAAAAATCGATTCCCAGTTTGATAATAGATTAGAACAAAACATTCGTAACATAAAGATAAATTAAAGACGAAAGTTTTATACAAGCAATTGATTCATTCGCTTAGTCCTTGATTTGAAATAGGTCAAAAATACAGGGATCCGAGACGGTACGAACGTCGAAACAGTTCGCAATCTGATACATCGATTGTGCGCTCGGCCGCCAAATGTGGAGATACAATCAATTATAGAAACCAATTCATCTTCATTCGGGAAACATATGCTCAGTAATGTCCAACGAAAATACCGTTCTTTTGCTAATGTTACTTTTTAAACAAGTGATTGATTGTAATGTGTAATTAGAGTATTGTAATAAAATAAAGTGTAACAGCCTTACAAATAAACGCGGTATAAAGTTAAACTTAGGAAAAAATTGAGTAGTTATAAGTAAAATTTGTGCTAATATTGGTACTAATATTTGCTAATACTCAGTTTATTCCTTAGTTTAACTTTGTACCGCGTTCATTTGTAAGGCTGTAAGACAACAACGTACAGTGTAAGAAAAGGTATTAGATACGAATTTAAAGTTCTTGATTACTCATATTTATAGTAGGCTAAGATCCAAAAGGTTTGACCATCCCTCATCAGTTCTCCTGATAAAACCTACATTATATGAAAGATCATATACTTTTAAACATGTTGTAATCGATCTCAAAATTTGATACTTTATATAATACATGTTCAATGGAAAAAATAGTTATCCTTGTAGTTTTCCTTTTAACGTTATTACAGCACTTTTTTAATTTTAATAAATGTAATATTATAGACATTATTAATTTATTATTATTAATTTGAATCCATGTTCACTCGTAATGGGTATAGAGTTATCGCACTTATAAAAGTTCTTCGGTATGAATAATTTATAAAAGTCTGTGCATTATTGCGAATACAATATAGTAAAAAGCAATATTTTCTTGTCCATGAAAAAGAACGGTGTTAGCTTTAGAGAGCCGTTTCATCTCGTTTTATGTACTCTTTAGACAGATGAATGAAAGTTTTTGCTGATTCGCCAGAGGTTTTGCGGAAAAGATGAGAAGGGACGTGTAGCGCTGCCAGTCGGCCTCCATCCCGCGATGAATATTTTGTGATTTCCACTTTTATAGGACACCAACGCCTTTTATACTCTTTCATATTTTTGTAAAGTTGTTGTTTTGTTTATTTTATAGTCATCATACTTGTTTTTAACTTACTGAAGTACCGGTGTAACCAAAACTTACTCAAAGTCTAACAGAGATTAAGTAAATAGATGTTGCGATTTGAATTAATTGAAACTATTTTCAGTCATTTCATAGGTCAGCATTTTAGAAAAACACTTCACTGAAGTCATAACCTAGCTTCTTATCTTAACAGAATCACATAACACACATTTTTGTTAAGAAATTGATCAAACAACTGAAATGTTAAATGCGAAAGAAATCTAAATTGTAATTGTTTAAATGTCGATAGCTATTCAAGCGACATCAGAGAGCATATTAAATTAAGTTTCAATTGGGCGTTGTTGTTCTCAACGAGCTGTGAAAATTGTCCTTTTCAGCTTAATTAATTCATCTTTGAACAACCTCAGTACAATTGAGTTATTATTATACTCAGTGGACATTTCTCGCTTAATAGTTTCTTAAATATTGAAAAACATTACAAAACGTAATTATTGACTTGATATTGTAGAATTTCTATTAATTATAATAGATTAGATTAGAGATAATAGTAAAGCGTCGGTGGCTCAGTGGTTTAAGCACTTGACTTGTAATCTACAGGTCTTGGGATCGAATCCCGCCATGTACCAATGTGATTTTCGATTTTTCGAATTTTCATATGTACATAATTTACCCGACGTTCTTACGGTGAAGGAAAACATCGTGATGCAACCTGCACATATCAGCGAAGAAATTCAAAGATATGTGTGAAGTCAACCAACCCGCACTTGGCCAGCGTGGTTGACTATGGCCTAACTTTAGGGTAGGCTCCGAGCCCCTCGGTGGAGACGCATAGTGAGCAGCTGGTGATGATGATAATAGATTCTGATTGACGAATTTAGTCTTTTTCACACCACATATTTTACAGTATTTTTATTTAGTCTAAAAATCAAAATACATTCTCATCGTCCTTAGAAATCGTAGCGGCAAATTAAATATTGATTTGTGATTTTTAACCATATTTCTTTTGCAATTTTTGTTTAAATTGACATAAATGTAAAGCAACAGCACAAAAAATATCCTTCATGTTTTTAAAATTTCATTTCATTTAGTAAATGCATGTAATAAACGGATTTTATAAAGCAGCCGTTATAATCGAGTTTGTTGGTTTTTGTCCGTATCCACGTGGGTACGGAGCGGAAGATGTGAGGCAAAATGGTAACCTTATTTCATTTTGCAGCGACTAGTTTCAATGTTTACTACAATGTATTAATTAGTTAAGGTACTCATCTGGATAATGTAATAAAGAACCAAACATAGCTTTTTATTGCAAAGTTACGGCAAGATAAATATAGGTTCAACGAAATTTTCAATCTGTTTAGAAAAAAATGACATTATGGTTTCAGAAATATCGGCTTGTATATATTTTAAAAAAGTAAAAACCCAAAGCATAGGAAATATATTCACACGAGAGATTCTCCAAAATAGTAAAGGCGTAAGGAGCTGACGAGATAATAGCCTATGGGCATCTGAAGTTGGCGTCGCGCCAAAGTCTATGGGAAACACTTACATCAAATGTAAAAGGAATTTTACAGATGTGACTACGTACAGAATTTATTTTCCTACGACCTATTAAAGTTTATGACCCCGTGACAAAGCAAGTTTATTGGTGCCAATGAAACGTAAAAAAATAAGGTTTATAGAGTTACAATGCTATTAATTTTTTTAACCGTTAATTTTACAGGAACATTGACAATGTTATGGTAATTAAAAGTGATTAAATAAGAATTATTAGCGCATGGGTATATTTTGGTAAAACAAGTAATTTTTACAATTTTTGTACCCAGTACATAGTATTTTAGTTTTTTTTTTAAATCAACATTTGCTTATGTGATTTTCAGCGACAAGGTGACCTAAGGTATTAAAAAAGCTGAAGACGAGCTGGCGTGCCTTAAGAGTTGGAGTCGCGACGAATGCGTGTGTGGGTCGGTTGCCCCCTTCGGGCGCGCCGGTGGTTGGGGCGGGGTGTATCGATCTCGGGCGGGCGCGTGCGCGGGCGGCGCGGCGCGGGGCGGGGGCGCCAGCGGCCTCGCGAGCGCAGCGGACGCGGCCCGCGCAGTCCGCAGCTGGCCGCCAGCCGAGCGCCTGCTCGCCACGCGACCTACACACGCTTCCCGATCACCGCATCGTTTGACCTTTCAGACGCATCGCGCGTCAACACCACGACAAACTAAAGTAACTACCGGAATTGTTCCAGTGCTATAAACTTTCCCTTATTGAATCTGAATGAATTTAAAGACGTTGAAATTATATAGATTTACAGATATTAAAAAAAGTTATTAAAGTTTAAATAAAAATCAAAGGATTTTTAAAGAATTATGTATAAAAGATGTGGTGCGTGGCGTTGTTTTTGGTAATAAAATATTATGTGTTAAAATATTGATAGTGATAAGAGCTGTGACACAAAAACGAACCTTTGGAACGTTGCTCACGAGTTTACGGCTCGTTAATTCTGCAGATTGTGAAACCGAAAAGAGATCTTTGCTGCGTCCGCTCATCGAAGTGATAAAATTTATGACGTACGGTAAGGGTCGTGTGGAGGCGGATGTGGATGGATGCGTTATATATGAGGTAGCGAGTGTGGCAGCGATGGATGTCTTTATCTTTTGTTGAATATTCGAATTCTTCATCAATTATCTATACCTTGGACCGGTTTCTTACTTATGTGACTTTTATACAAATTAAAAACATGACTAAAATAAGTTGTTGTTAAATGTCACTGGATTAAAATATTTGACAAAATGTAATAATAAACATAATCGAAAACAACTGTAGCGAGGATAGCTGTTCTGTAAATTGCTACGGGTTTAAGAACTACGATGCTACGATGCTACGGGCTACAAAATTACGAGCTACGACTTGTTACGAAATGATTCATTTTCATTAGTAACTTTTAATTTACATTTAGTTTATACCTTCTATTTTCAAATGCATGATAATTTTCTTATTTTGGAATGGATGTATTAGTTGATAAACAGACGGAAGGAATGTTATTATTCATTTCAAAATAACGTATGTTAATATTCTTTATTGTTTTTCATTATTTTTCATTTTCTTTTTTTTATGTTTGTTTATAATTATACGGTTTAGGTATCTGGGAGTGACAAGTTCTAAGGAATCAAAGTCCCTATAAAAAATAAAGAGAAAAAAAAATCACGTATATTTGTGTACAAAATTATTTATTAAGCTAGAAAATTTACTATCCTGTATATATTCAATAATAATTTTCAATTTTGTTTACTTAAAATCTCCGTCAAATATTGAAACAATTTCATTCGGGAAATGTGAAAAAAAAAATGTTTTACAAACAATAAAAAAAAACTCACAAATCATATATACTACGTACATATTTACTATGTATGTAAGTATGGCTGCGTGGGTGAAAAAACATATATGAGGATATGTATAAAATTTATGTTCGTGTCCTATGTCGGAATGAAATGATAGCCTGTGGCGGGCGTCGAATTGCAAAGCCTCAGGGGTTGCACATTTTTCACTCTTATTTATGGATTTCGTACGATAATTTATTTTATGACTTTTCGATTTTTTATTACAAAGTTACACTTCAAGTACATATTACGTGTTACTATACTATTATGAAATAATTTAGGTTCTGTTGATATAACTGTTTTGAATAAAATAATACATAAAAAATCCTCAAAATATAGGTACTAACTTGGTCTTTAGCTCTTTGACGGTGTAAGTATGACTCAAAAAAATTGTGCTTTTACAGTTCTAAAACTTCCTCAGCATAAAGTTTTCCTTTGATATCTCTTGTGGTGTTTTCTTCGTATTTTACTAGCTCGGGATTTTCGTCTACCTACATTTATTAAAATGTATAATTACATTTTTCTATACAAAATTAATACATACATCATTGTTACTTAGAATTTTTACTCCACAAGCTTAACACAAATGCATAATTTAAGCATTTATTTTAATAAAATACATGGTATTTGAAAATGTAAAAATTAATTTGTAGCTTAATTTTTTTTATTGCTCTACATTTATTGAGGAAGAATAAAACATATACAGTAAAATGGTTGGATTGTTACTTGTACTTAAAATTGCTATTTAAATTCTGACCTGAAAACATGTTGTATAGATGATACAAAAATTTTAATTAAGATTTGTATATTTTGAGCTAAACTACACATTGATAAAGTCCGCCACAGTATAGATTTAGAACGACGACGCATTTTAAATTTTGTATTAATTTTACCTCCTTAATTTACCTCTTTAATCCTTATAAATTAATAAATTAAATATTATATTAGTATAACAGCATATATTAGGGAATACAAAAATAACTAAAAAGCGATTTTAACTAATATGGCTAAAGTTACGATTAATAATACTTTTTTGTTTATAAAACATAAACGCATACGATTAATTGATATAATTTACCACGTTAGTATTATAAATAAGACATAATTCCGCTTAAGAGGTTAAAAATCATCTCCAATTTCTTTTCGTGTTCAACAAATGGCCCAGACTTTGATGATGGCAATAAAATTCCACCGTACAATATTCTAATGTAATCGTAGATTGAAATCTTACGATTTCGGAGGGAGACCTACGATTTCTTAAGCAAACTTCGTACAATGGAAAAACCAGCCTCAGAGATAAAATATCTCATTACTTTTTACAACTTTGAGAAATAAAAGAGAGAACGCCCGAGGGAGCTTGAAGTTTTCATCAGTAGAAGCGTCGATGTAGGTATACGCATCGAGGCTCTTATCTGCAAACGAAACCCAGAACATTACCCCCAAATAAATCGACTCATGAGGCGGTAAATTTAATTTCGTGTGAAAGTTAGTCGTATATCGCATGCCGTATCTTGAGATTTTACTGGCCTCGTGTAATCTGATATGTTTATGTTACGAAAATGATACTTTAATAAATTCAGTAAGTATTTTAAAGAATGTATTAGAGTTAAAATTAAATTCTTTGATAAATAAACCATCATTACAAATATAAAAGTGAATAAAATGTTTTATAAATGACTGTGTATGTTTTAGGTAAATATGCCAACATTTAACGAATCCATTTCCTTTGAATGCTTTGGCAATTTATAAAATGTGAAGGCTAAATGGGATTCGGATAAGCTCGTTATTGGTAATAAAGCTTTATCAGTATTCAGGCCACTTGTTTTAGCATTGAATCTTCGCTCATGGGTTTTCGTTCTGTTATTTTATTCAGGCCGTGTAGCGGACTGTAAGAAGGTGTTAAAGAGTGAATTGCCAAAATAAATGGATGAAAAGAATTCAAGAATACATCAGTGTACTGCAACCATTCGGTCGCCGTTTGTAGATAAATCATGAATGAGGGTTAGATATCTTTGAACCCAGAATGTGTAAAATGTACATTCAATTTTGAATAAATATAGACATCTAACTTTATTTATTTTACGTTCTGCAGTTTATAGACAAAGTATAATTTCGTTAATTACTTAATGTAGCTAACTAAATGTAAAATATGACAAAAATTTCGGTTTTATCGATCAAAGTAATATTTGCTATCTAAACTGTTTGTTTTGGATAAAACAATATCAAATAAAAACCATTACTTTTATATTATAAAGGAAATAGGTTTGGACGTTTCTTTTTCCGAACCTAAAAGTTATTCGTCCTAAATATTCTGATCACGTATCCAGTCTGTTTGTTCACATTCGTTGCGCCTCACGCAAATAATTGGCAAACTTTTTAAATTATACGAAAAGTACTAGGTAATTCTGCAGTACGTTTACTTTTAGTTGCTAAAAGTATCTGCACGTTGTTTCAGTATTAATGTTCTCGAACTAATTACATTTTACTCCATTTATGAATAAATATTATATTACTATTTAGAAACAGTTATTTCCCGTAAAATAGCGTGTTGACGTTTCGCTACAACAATTATACCTGTGTCATTATTCTATGAAACTCTGAATTAGGCAAGTAGTGTCAGCTTAAATTCCCAAAGCGACATTTTGCATAGTTAATATTCAGTAGTACAAATGTACGTAGGAAATTGTGGAGAACCATAATCGCACGCACCTTGTCCTTACAGTCCCGTTCGTTCGTATTAAATATTACTTCACGTAAAGGACATTCGCATAATATTGTGACCTTTTGTAGACCATTTGTTGACTTTACATTGGTAAAGTATACTTAATGTTGGCCGCTGATTTTACTCTAGAGGATGTTACACACCTTTGTTACTGGTGGTCGCTAAAACAATTACAATACAAAAATATTATGATTGCTGCATTTTATTTGTGAATGAGGATGTTTTAAGAAAAAATCACCCTTAAAGTTAACAAGTCGGATACATTTATTGGAAACTGAACTTTGTAAAAGTTGAATACCCACCATGAAAGTTACAACCATAAGCTTTAAAAGTATACGAATAATATTGAACAAAACATTACTACAAATATTTACCGATAAACATAATATATAATATATGTTAATTTTTGTACAGACAAAATTAATGTGTATTATTCTATTTTAATTTCAGTAATGAATAGTTTAAAATGGGTTTGGCTCTTTACAAATTATGATAGTGGACCTTACCCACGGCTGCGGTTTCATTAAGGGTCCAGTAAAAAGGGACGAATACAAATTGCTTTGATCTATTTACGTAGATAAGAGAATGTACCTAATCCCTAATGTCTTTTTAACTATTCACGTGAAAATTCTTTGACAAAGAGAATTATCTGTTTAGTTTGCAATAGCGTATTGATTTTTACAATTCATAAAACAATAAAATAAAAATATATCGTATAAGTTATGAAGTTTGAATTACAAACAAAAGAAAATTTTAAATTACAGGTCAAAACCACAGTTATTTTCATTTAAGAAGTTTGAAAGTAAATCATTGACATTTACTTTAATAATAGAAGTGAAAAGTAGAAGCGTAGCACTTCACATGGCTTATTTACGTGAGGAGTATTACCTAAACTTATATTAAATGCATGTTGACAGCAACGACGTGCTTTGACAGCTAGAGTAGCAACAGGTGCCTAATGGAATCGCATGAATTATGCACGCCGACAGGTATTTGGTGATTGTTTCTTGAACTTTACACCTGACCTGTTCACTTCATGCGCCGGTTACATCGATTAGCTACGGTTTGTTGGTTTCACTTTGATCTTTCTTGATTAGTCGGAATTTATCTGTATTGGCAATATTAAACTGATGATTTATATTGTAGTATAGAAACATTGATTTATAATTTACTATAATAGAATTTAGAATTTTGAGCTGTTTTGATAAGAGGCAGTTTATTCCTAACAGATAACCATAAATTGTCATCTTTAAAACATTAGTTCGCTTCAAGCTATTATCACGTACGATATTTATTTCAGTTGTAACGGCTGATCGGTTCCATATTTATCACTACGTTAGTTTCATATTTATTTTTAAAAAGAATACGATATATATTTTTCAACTTAATATGTATATCTTTAAAAGAATATGTAAGTAGCGTAACAATATAATTCTTTTCTATCTAAACCTTGTAAAATCTTAATAAATCTAATAATCTAAATCTTATTTGTCGCTTTCATGCTTTTTTTTCTCCTAAACTATATCATATTTGTTTAAAATGTAGATGTTATTGATACCTATGTTCTTTATTAAGTTACGATAGTATCGTTGCTCATTAACTAGTTTTGCGTAATACGTTGTGCAGCCATCTTGAGATATGCGAGCAGATAATTAATTAACCGTTGGCCTGCGGTATCCAGCGCTTAGTGCTCATTAAGGGTTTGAACATCTTAATGGATGTATACGCTGAATATTACATACCTTTAGGAATCTTATTGCGGTAATGAACGTGAAGTCTCGTTGCGAGAAGATAATAAAACCTTTCATATTGTACTTTGCGCTTAAGATTCTAATTTAAATGGAAAAATAAGTGGTAAAACTTCGTTTTGGTAGAAAAGGAATTATCTTACAATCTTACAAATATTATAAATGCGAAAGTTTAGTTGGATGGATGGATGTTTGTTAGATTTTGTAGCCTAAACAGCTGAACGGATTTCGATTAAATTTGGTATAGATGTAGATGATCGTCTGGAAGAACACATAGGCTTATCACTTTTTTGTTTTTTTTAATTCCACGATAGCGGATTCGTGGGCGAAAACTAGTAATTACATAGAGTACAAAATATTGCTAGTGAGTATTAAAAAATAATCATATTTACATATAATAAAACTTCAGTAACAAAAAAAATGTAACAATGTACTTATTCTTTGTTTCCCGAACACCATTAGTGACAAATGTAATCAACTTTATCAACCGTAAAAGGTCTATTCAAAGTACTTTACAAATTTACCTTCACAGAAGCCTTTAACTACTTTAAATATTTTGTCATGCAAATTCAACTCTAACACAAAGTCACCGCTTTTAATGGATTCATTTCAATACAATTAGGATCTTATTAAAAATGTACAACTCATTTATCTTTTAAAATAAATTATGATAACGGGTTTGATTACTTTCGACTGCTATTATGAATACTACAAATAATAGTTTTGTTGAGTTATTCGGCCTTACACTTCACTTTTGCTTATTGGATAGGTACTAAGTTTATTTGTTATGTTTATCATCATCATCCTCTTCTTCCTCCTTATCCTACTCCTGTACGGTGCGATAGGTTTTTGTCCTCCACATAACTCTATCACACGTCATCTCAGTCATCACTCCCTTTTTGATCATGTCACCTTTCACGCAATACATCTCTTTCTAGGTCTACCTCTACCGGTGTAATCTTCCACACTCACAAATAATGCTCGTTGTTATATTTATGATAAAATAAAATTATATGCAGAACGTTAAAATAGTTGTTTTCGAAAGAAATGCTACTTTAACAGGTCAGGCATTGATGATGAGCGTCGTTAGTTAATTAGAAACAACAAACGTACCATGTAATGAACTAAGGCACGAGCGCGTTGCCGCGTTGGGATAACTTAGATGACATCGTTATTATGTTACTGTTATATGTACCTATCTCCTATATGTATAAATAGTTTTCGCCCGCGACTCCCTCTGCGTGGTATTAAAAAAACAAAAGTGAGTACCCTATGTGTTCTTCCAGACTATCCTCTACATCTATACCCAATTACATCGAAATCCGTTCAGCCGTTTAGGCTAAAAACTCTAACAAACATCCATCCATCCATCTAAACTTTCGCATTTATAATATTAGTATGATTAAAATCAATGTGTCTTTTTTCATTTATGCCTTTTATACGTTCCAAAAAAAAATATAAAACTTGAATAGGATGTTCTAAGAGAAAGTTTAGGCTCAAAGGTGTTTTTCGTTTTTGTTTTGTTCTTTACATTTTTGACGTGTTTTGCCTTTGTTATTGCAACGCATGCGTTCGGGTTTTTGATTTAAAGTCAATCTTTATCATCATCTTGATAATAAATTTCTAGAGAAAAATGTACATTTAAAGAAAACTACAAGACCTTTGACTAAACTATCGCACAACCGTTTTTTCGCGCTTTGATTCCTATGAGCTTAAATGGAGGTACGCACACAACAGTTGTGCGATAGTTTAGTAAAAGGTTTGCGCCCGCTCTAAGCATGCTGAAGTTTGTAGGAATGTGGTTACATCAAGACATGATGACATTGATTTATCGGAAATCTCTAACATAAAAATTTATGAGGGTCACTACGGACAATTTTGTACAACTTATGGCCCTAATAAAATAATGACTGGCCGTTTTATATTAAATCCATAACACGCTAAAAACGAGTCAACATTTTTTTATTAAAAAAAAAATTCGTTTCCAATTTTAGTTGTATAATTGCAACAAATAATAACATATTTATAGCAACAGTATTGATAACTGAGTCGTGCCACTTTTACTTTGGTTAATAACAATTTTTTTATTTTTAAAAACATTTAAACCTAATAGAGGTGAGTGGTAAATTAAAATTTAACAAAATCAAGAGTTCTTTATTGAACTAAAAACGTTTATAGTCGTTAAATGAGAAAACAAAATTCAATTGTAATTGAAGTCAAATGTCTTTGCTAACTAGAGGCGAATCGGTATTGAATGGCGTGTATTTCTAATTGAATGGTTTGAACAGAAACTCTCAAACGGACTTCTCGATGCGGACTCGTGAATAATCGATACAAGACTAGATAGACCTCTATAATCGGCTTTCATCGCAGGTAAAGAAGATTCAATTTAATCCAGTAGTTCCATTATATGAAACAAAAAACAAGGCTGCTTTTAAATGTTGAAAATATTAATTGTATTATCGTTATTTTCAACGTAGTTGCAACACAAAATTATGCTACCAAAGAAAGTAGGAGTTCCTAGAATCAATGTTTAAGACTTAGAAGTATAAAGACTTTTTATTATGAACAAAAGTTAATAATTACTCCCTTTCTATTTAATAACATCTTTCATAACATTTTATGTGTAGTATTATTTTACAGTGTTCAAAGGAAGGAATATGGCAGTATTATGGAAGTCGTCATTCAATCTTAATTACTTTAAGCGTAATGTGTAATTCGTATTGCTTTAATGTTCTATTTCATTATCCGAGATACTTTCTCAAAATTAAATAAATTAATTGAAGACAAATACTGCGTCGGCAAATTATGTGTTAAAAGTAGTATATCATGATCTAGTTATATTTATAGTTTTGCCACCTTAACGTTGTAGCAACCATTATGTTCCTACTACCAAGGGAATTGTTTCGGCTGCGACACGTTAGGCAACACCTAAAAGGCGCTGCCCACCGCTGCCTGGGACAAGCTCCCAATTGGGTGACCGGTGGTAGAAAACAAAGGGAGGACCTTATCTTGTACCTCGCGGTACGCGACTCGGACCCCACCCTGCGCCGGTAACACCGGTCCAAGACCCGTAGAAAAGTAGCCAAAATAGCTGCTACTACCAACAACGGGAAAAACGTCTCCCAAGAAAAACACTTTGTAAGGGTGAAATTCCTCGGGGTGAGTCTAGCACGTGTGGTCTCGACGAAGGCTGAATTGCGACTCACTGTATCGCCGTAAGACGTCGTATTTATATGCGCGCTTAAGCCGAGAGACGCTCGGTAACGCTCAGACCACTGGTGCTCAAACTGACCCGTTGGTTTAATATTTATTTAATATCATACACAAATTAAACACACACATAAAGAGACAACTTAGAAATAATAAGAAAATAAAAGAACATGTGACACGAACTGAACACGATAATCTAAGTTGTTTATAATATTACTATAAATGTGTTTATAACAAAACTATCAGACGTGTTATAATTTAACAAATTCTAATCTTACACGTATTACACAGAGCAAAAAATAATAACATAATTTCACATATCATCCGTAACATATGTCCGAGTTCAATTAAACTTTTACATAATCCTTATGGATTAATATTGTATTTGTATACAATAATTATTTATTACAAAATAACCTATACTTATAATATTTCCAAACTTTGGGCTACTCATGAATATGACATATACAAATTTATGTTTGTTAAAATATTAATCACTCGGCGTAAGTGCAATAAAATTTGGGAATATTTTGTCGTTCCCACGGAGCAGGTACTTTTGTCTATTGTTTTAAATTGCATCTTAGTTTTGTTTAATGTTTAAAACCATAAAATATATCGGTACTTATTTTTAACAGTTCGTTTTGTTATTGCTCTTTAAAAAATCTTCTTTGTCCGTGCTTTTAAATGACATCATAAAACATTTTAATTTCGCGTTGGAATTCGATGGCTGAACTTTTTCTCACGACGGTGTATACATATTCGTCGTCAACAGGAATGTTTAGCAAGTCTGATAGTAAATGAAATAAAGCAGGGTTATAAAACAAGAATCTGCTTTGCTCATCGTCTGGTATCCGAGGATAACGCTTGCGACATATCGACCGATCATTAAAAGTAGATTCCACTGCGGCGTTCTGAATAGCGTTCTTGTATTTACAAAGACGTCGATAAATCGGAAAATTCCGACGAGACGATCTTGACGCGAAGGATATCTCGCGTTTAATATGTTTTCAAAAACAGTATTTGAGAACATTCATATATCAAAAGCATAGTAAGTTTTTATTTAACGAACGTTTATTCGTTTTATCTTATGTATGTTATTAAATAAGCAGAACCCAAGTTGTTGAAAGCTAACCTCGAAGTTTTTAAGTACGATACATTTGAGTGCAAACGGAGAGTTTCCAAAAATAGACATTTTAATTTGGAGCCATGAAACATTAACGGGAAATTTAATCTGTTCGTACTTTGTAAATGTTTATATTTTGAGCTTCGTAATATTGTGAAGGAAAGTAAGATTTATCTCGTTACCTTTGAGTTGGAGAGAGCATTACATTATGCGTAATTTACCTTAGTTTTACCATTCATTTCCTCTTGAGGGATATTTATGTTATGTTCTTGGGAAACAAGATTCTTTTACCTCGTAGTCAAAACCTCGATCGAACAAATTGAGATAGTGTGTAAGGGCAACATGCCGAGGTAGGGTAGGAGGCAATAGAATGATAAGAATCTAAATGTGATGGTGAGTTGTGGGTTAGAAACTTGTATATAAGTTGTTAACTCGACATTTTTATTAATTTGATAATACTACTAATAAAATAGCCTAACGTAATCATTAGCCTGCGCGTAACTATTGCTATATCAATCCACGTAGTTATTCTGACAATGTTTGTATGTATAAAAACATAAATTTCTTTTAAATCAGTAAAATAAATAACTTTAAAAATTTGTAACGCGCCATTGCGAAAACTCGTAGAAAGATTATTTTTAAAATGAGGACTGTTCATTTTAATATTACCTCGTTCACCGAAACTTTAAATGGAAAATACATGTAGTTTTTACAACCAGCGAAATTTATTTCCCCAACTTTGATGAGAATTACAAAAGTGATTTGCAACTTTACATAAACTTTGTTTGAGATGTCAGAGACAGACCATTTTGAAGTTTTATTTTAGTAATTTTCATAAGTGTAATGCCTATTCAAATTCATTATGTATATTTGAGAAATATTAATTACAGTCGTACAGGATGATGAACTGATAAGTGGTATATTAGGATGGTTTATTCCAAAAATATTACTACTACGCTGTCCATGTTTTGCAAAATGAAAGCTTAGCTCAGTTTCGATTCAGCAGTAAGAGCACACTGAATGGAATCTACAAGATAATGTCGCGGTTTTTATAGCATTTTATTGTAGTAAGCCGCTTATTGCCTCCTGATAGTTTTAATAATACACACTTATGCTTTTAGAGATTTAGATCAACTTTGTGAAAGTTTATTCTTATTTCTGTCTGTGAGTTTAATTTTATAATATACAATAATGTTGATTGTACGATTTTCATTATCTTATTCTTACTATTTGTGGACATAGCATTTTAAGTTTTCTAATCTAAAAAGACAAAGGAGTGTTAGAAAACGCAAACTTCAAAGTATTGTTCCGATTCTTATTCACGACAATTTGCTTAGTTTATTAGACTACAACGATTATTTATCCGTTGTGATAATTAGTGACAAAAGTAATATATTTTACTATAGGTTTACCCAAGTTATTACCTATAACAATATAGATATACATACCCAAAACTATTGAAGAATATATCAGATAGATAAACGGCTTTTGTAATATGATAAGATATTATGGATGGCATACGACATGTAATAGTCAAATAATACGCTGTGATATATTAAAAAATATGTAAATCCCAATAAATAAAAGTGTTAGTATCTTCTGTATATAGAAATTCGCAAGAACCGCGGCGAGAATTCAAAAAGGACTAATCGATATCTATTCAGATCGTCGTTCAACGTCAATTCAACTCAACAAGAGAAAATAAACATGTCACAAGATCACAGCAAAGCGTTTATGTTATTTTTAAAGTTTACAATTACATAAATTCCATTTATAAAGCTGCAATATAATTTGAATTAAAACCATATTGTAAATTAGACATGTCTAAACTTAACTCTATATTTTTATATTTATGAATCCACTGTTGGTGTTACTAGTTACTACTTTCCAAGAACCGCTACTTGGGAATGAGCATTAATTTCTTTTGACTTAAAACACCCTGAGTATAGTCAGATTTATAGTTACAATAAACACTGTAATGCCGAACCCGCCTATTTGCGGAACAACTCCCGCACGCGCTTGTCTGTACTTGATTGTATCGTTATTTTGGCACGATTGGTGTTTTAAAAATAAAATTTCATTTCATGTACGAATCAATAGATTTTTTTCGATGCTACAATGATAAATTGTGCTCGTTCAGCGCAGTCCTTGCTCGTTCGATTTCGTACGATTCTGGCTCGTTCGCCACCATCACGCGTGACCATTCCGATGCGGGTAATGGTCTCGGTTAATTAGGCACAGGGATTTTATTATTCACACACAATTTTCACCGTTTGAAAGTACTTTTATACGTGGCCAGTAACAATTTATATATTGCTTATTTAGTTCTTTTATACGGGAGGATAAAAGTATTTTTTTCGTAATGAGCAGCGTAATTGGAATTTTTATTACGATCCCGAAGTTTAAAATAAATCTCATTATTAGATCTTGGAGTCTCTATTCATCCATGTATTTTTTAGGAAACCATGATTGAAATGAACCGCAGTATTTTGTCAACGAGATTCTTGGCATAATAAAGATGATATTATCTTCTATTTATCCTTTATTCTTATTTTATTGCCTTGCAATTATATCATTAATTACGTGTGATTATAGCTTGCGAGGAGAAACAAGTCAAAGGACTATGCAAAAATATAGTCTGTAATCTCTGCTTACTCCGCAGGAACACGATAGAAAGGTTATGGCCGTTAATAATTATTCGACCTAATTACTTTTATAACGCTAACTAAAATACACAAATTATTTTCGAGAGATGTGCCACACGCCGTAAAATTTCACTGTTATAATGTATTTTCCTGTGTAGAGATAGGTGGAAAAGTTTCTCCTAATGATTAGGAAAAAAGCGACACTGAAAAACGACACGCCGAGGCCGGTCAACATCTGTTACTTGGGAGAATAAGATAAATAGATTTTTCTGTATTTGTTTAAATGTATCTGGGATGGAATGATCCCTATATTATAGCTTGGATTTTTTATAACTTACGAGTCTACTCCAAATAGAAAAAGCTACATGTTATAAGGTATATAAATTAAGTGGCAAAAAATTAGACTGTAAAATGAATATGTGCGAAAAATTATATGAAATAAATATTATATTGAAGAATCAATGAACTCAAACGAATTTGTGTTTCTAAAGAATTTGATTACACGTCTATTTTTAAGCTTTAACGTTATTAAAAAACACAGAAAAGTTCAGCGGAAAATTTTAATTGTTTCGATTAAGTTGCTCCGACAAAGTTGTTTACGTAACTTGAGATTTTATATGAAAAGTTTTTCTTTCGGGAATCACCGTTAATGTAGCAAATAATTAGATAATTTCATAATACGATCAAATATCTTTCATTTGAAAGAATCTTTCATGTGAAATATAATACTCGTAATTTAAAAGTATTTACATGACTTTCCAATAAAAGGTTCATATATTATTTAGATTTGAATTTGAATAAAAAAAAAATCATAATGCCTAATTTTAACAACAAAATTAAGCTTATTTCCGTTTGCGAGATCTCCCTCTATTTTCTTATTTTGTTAAACATTTTTGTTTGCCGTTCTGAAACAAGCTTCCACTCCGTATAAGGCAATTAATTATGTATTAAACGAAATTAGAAATTCTAAGAGGACATAAATTTCAATACCCGAATTACAACTTTCACCAAAATTGTTCCCTTACATTATTGAAATAATATCAGACTTATAATAACAAATAACAATAACACTGTTAAATTTTGTTGGAATTGTTTTTTGTTGGGATAAAAACTGATATCGGGTTATTGCTCTCTCTAAGTTTTCATAACTCTATTTCTTTCATTTGCTTTCGTATTAAAGCTATGTCTGGCACGTGGATATACTGCAAAAAGAGAAAAAAACCTACAAAAATACATGTGTAACAGAAGAAATCTAACCAAAAATATATCAAGTGTTTATTTATTTATTTTGTTTCCTAGAAAACTGCTGGTAAGAAACAGTATTAAAATAAGGATGTTATACATACGAATATCATAGAATCAAGGTTATATTAGTTTGTGTGTTCACGCGTAAACTTCCAAGGGTCAGTAGGGCTCAAAGTGGCTTTACCAAATTAGTTTTATGTGTATTGTGAGCTTACTCTTTCATCTCCTATTTTATTGCGTTGCGCCTCTCGGGATTTTCTCTTGTTTCGTTCTAAAATGTTTGATTAAATAATATATCGTAATCGGCTATTCTCACGTTTGTTTCTTTTACTTGCCTGAATAAGATATCTGTGCGGTAGTAATAAATTTTCATACGATCGTTTTCTTTAATATATTTTCCTCGTCTTTTATAGAAAATATAACTGTAAGCGCTACGTTACACGCAAAGTTTTCTAAGTTTAACACAAGTAAGAAGTTCTCATTAGAAAAATCTTTGTTTAGTTCTGATTAATTCAGTATTTTTCAATGCTGAGTAAACATAAACTGTGTTTAATTTGGTTAACCCATGTGTTGTAAGTTTGCATGTCACATGAAGGTTCGACAGGCGTATTTGTAAAGTTTATCACATGTGCAAACTTGTTTACAACGTTAAGTATTACAGATCACCGAAGTTTGGGGATACTCTGACTTAAATTACTCTGTTTGTTATAAAGATTTCATTAGAAAATAACTTTTGATGATGCCTATTAAAAGTCCTGGTATCATATCCCTCAATCGATATTACATAAAAATGTATGCAGTACCCTTGAACAATCCAATGTTTTAGTTAAATGTCTCTTTATTCCCTTTATATTTTATTCTTGGTAAGCTAATTCGGATGACAAAAAAAAATATTTGGTAATAAAATGAATATAATTCAGGAAGTGGACTCATTACTTTGGACGAGTAAACTTGAGTCGCCACTCAGTTGAACCATTTGTAGGGCCACGAAATTCGTAAAATATGAGAGCGCATATTTTAAACATTTATTTAAGTTTCATAGTCTGAATTCATATTTTAAAAGATAATAAACTAAAGAACTTGCTTGATTACCGCCTACATTCTAGTTGTCTTTCACATTATGCAAATAAATCATTTACTTTCATAAAATAGTCTAAAATAATTACTATTCTTTGCATTTATGGTAATCAAATATGATTTAGTGCGCTTGACATAAGGCTTGGTTTTTACGGGAATAGTTTAGAATCTCTAGTACTAATGACCGCTTATTACAACTCCGTGATCCCAATAACTCTAATCAAAATTCGTTCCGAAAACAATCAAACTATGTTCAAGTAAAGTGTGCACATTAGGTAAGGAGATAAGCTAACGACAAGGAGTAACCAATTTGGATGTTGCGGGGCCGCTAAAGCCGCTGAGATTTAGCGCGGCGGTGGCCATTAAGACAACAACGACAGTTAAACTGAAACCGGGATGGGCTCTGAATTTTAACGAAATTTACTGCTATGCAAATGCGACCCACCCGAAATCATAGCCTCCGCTTAATTATTCTTGTTTCTCAACGTCATTTCTTTGTTTTGTTTGTATAAAGTTAAAATATAAGAAAAGCCGGATTACTCTTATTTTTAATTTTAAGCTCTAATAATTTTTTTCAAGCTTTTAAGTGTTATTCAAAATAAGTTACTTATCTTTCCCATTGCCTCTTTGTTGTTTGTTTATCTCATTCTTTAGACTTTTATGTTCAGAATAAATTGTAATATTCTATTTCAAAATCTAAAAGTAAATCTCTAGAAGCATCAAATGCACTTCAAAGACGTTGAAATATAATATCGATTTCTAGGAAATCATCCGTCTATAGAATACTGTGAGGCGAAAGCACAATGAAAATGGAAGATTAACGCTTGCCCATTAAAGCCCTGCTGCGGACGGCCCTGTCGTGATTGATGGAACCAATTCAACGCTTGTCCGTAACCACCGCGCGCTGCCCGACGTACAAGCTGGCCCTTCACTCGTTAAGGAACATAGAATCGAGATTTAAAATTAACATTTTTAAATCATTTAAAAGAGCTATATAGAAGACTTGTAGATGGTAGAAGCTGTAGTTTATTTTAAATTTAATTCTGAACTCACCTATAAATGAAAACGTCATACATATTGTTTCACGGTTATTGCTATTTTGATAGTATGGCTCTCGTTAAATTATATTTTCGGATTCCAAGTTTTTTCCTTAGTCTAAACAGGAGTTCAATTTAAATACTTATAACTATTAAGTAACTGAGTACGTTACATTATATTCGCATACCCACATATACACCGCAGTATTAACGTAGATTTACTTAACTCAAAGCAAATTTAAATGTATCTTGTCCACAGACAATGTGTTAGAAACCCGCAAATAGCAGTTGAGTGTCTAATGCAATTAGAACTATATTCGTCTAGAGAGTTGGCCGCGATAATTGAATGACTCTAAAAGCGTTAATGTTAGCAAAGAAATTGTATTTACTTAGTGAAATAATGTGGGTAGTTGTCTTATGTTGATACTTTTAAATTCGTGTTGTTTTATAAATGTTTACAATACGTTATAGGGAATTTTCCTGAATTTACATTAGTCAATGTCATCAATTGACATTAAAGTGTGAATTTAATATGTATTTTGATAGTTTAAGGGCCTGTCCCACCAAATTATAAATTGTCTGATAACAATCCAACGTGTAAAATATGTGATGGGAATATCGGATTTTGTTTCCTTATCTAACAGTGACGTCATTTTTGAGCTATCTGAGCTTCTATCAGCCAGTGGTGGGACAGAGTCTAAATATCAAAGCTGGTATAATTTCAGCCTGTAAAAGCAAGACATTTTGTAAAATGTAAAACTGTGCATAAATTTTCAAGATGTAAAGCAGTAAATGGTATAATTGATCGGACAGGCGATCGATCAAAGTGGCGAGATGTGCACGGTGGAGATGTACTTAATCGGTGGGTTACTGCAAGAGCGGAACATTGCGGAGAACTTGGCAGCTTTAAAAAGATAACCGGTAAATTGCTGTTGACACGGTGCTAGCAAATTGCTGTCGTTAAGGTACCGGTAAATTTATTTTAACATCTCAATAAGCGAGTTTACTTCAAAGCTCATCTTTTGATCAACAAGTGTAGAGTCGTATAGTATTAAAAGCATGTAATAACCAAAGTTTGTTATATAAAACATTATAGAAAGATTAAACATTTGTTGGAACGTGAAAAATATAATAAGTAATCTCAACCTCATCGTCCAAATAGCGGAGGTCACAGCCTCTTTATTATTTTTCCTGTTAGTATTTTATAATTGATGTCGATGGCTCCGTTGATATTTATAGACGTTTTCGACAGCGTTCAGCGAATTCAAAGAGAGGCCGGAGCTCGGCTATCAATCACGAGCATGAATTGTGGGAGTTTTATAAGTCTCCCATTTTTCTGGTCCTTGATATTGTCATACCAGTCGTTGCTTCGTGAATATTGAGAAAAATAATTTGTTCAACAGAGGTTAACGTTTGCCTAGATAATGATACTTACACGTTTACCTATAATTGTTTAATTATAGTTAAAATTGCTGTTAACTCTGCAAATTGGTCTACGATGTTCCCCATATGGTCCAGCCGTTTAAGCTATAGGAAATCACTATAATACTTTCATACATCATGTTTCCGCACAAACTATAATACAACAATTATCTATATATTATAACAAAAATCAAAGTTTGTATATTTGTCCTCTACAACCAAGATCGGATCGTCGAAATGAAAAATTTGGTAGATAAATATGAGAAAATCATGCTTGCACTGTTATATTATTTTGTTAAGTTATTTGTTTTTTTATTTAAAATTACAATCACTTAAAAAGTTTAATAATGCAAAGTACGTATTAAGTTGCGCTTAACACGACACGTTCTACGGCATTGAATATAAAATGAAGAAGGAAGTATCTTCAAGTTGACGACTTAAACAAATTTCTCGAGAAAATACAGTGGATTTTCGCTGAATTAAGCGAGTTGATTAGTCTTTTACTCGAGAAGGTTTTTATTTATTTATTAAAACGGATTTGTCATAAATATTGTATTGGCTGATATGATGGCATAGTACACCTTTTTAACATATACAGATAATAATAAGAAAAATTGTATATTTATTCGATTTACATTCAGTAATATGGAAATTGCACGTTAGTAAAAGAAAGTTTAACTGTTTTAAAACTACGTATTAATTAAACTGTAACCTAAAATTTCAAAATATTTTATGTTACAATTTATGCATCCTAAGATATTTTAAGTTAACGTTATTACATAAACGGCCTTTACTTCAGTCAAAGTGACCTTTGTGGTTTATCTAAAAATTAACAAGGCTTTGCTAAAATTGGGACGGCGTTATTGTATTTGTGTTCTATTAAATTATACGAACGCTGGGATTGTTTAGGTAAACATTTTCTGCCGGCCCATTGTCCGAAGCCGAGGTAACACACTCTTCTCTTTGAATATTGGATTAGCAATTAATTTAGAACTCTGTTTTAAATTTTTTTGCTATAAATAATTCTCTTGTTTAAGCTTGCCTTTTCCAAAACAAGTATTAATCTTTTTTTGTTTTGTTTCAGAGTAATGGTGACTACGGCTCCGGAAACAGTTATTGCCACAATAAGAAAATGATCCGGGTAAGTATTTATTATTACGAAGAAACACACCTTTAAATTACACAGAGAACTTAAATTCACACTGTCGAGAATTTTCATGTGTGTTCTTTGGGAAAGCATATAACGTTATGACAGTGGCGAGCACGAGCGAAGCATATCTCGGGATGAGCGGGCAGCGTGTGGGGCAGAGCGTGGGGCGGTGCGCGAGCGCGAGTGCGCCGCGGAGAGCGTGATGCGCTGCGGCTGGTGGGCGCCGGCCGCGCCCGCGCCCGCGCCCGCGCCCGCGCCCGCGCCCGCGCCCGCGCCCGCGCCCGCGCCCCGAGCGCCGGGCGCGCGTGATGCGCGCGGACCGCGCCGCGCTGCTCGCGTGGCTCGTGTGCTGCGCCGCCGCCCTGCCCTCGCACAAGTACAGCACGCGCCTCGTGCGCACCAAGTACGGCCCGCTGCGCGGCATAGTCGTGCACTCGCACCCTCAGGTCGAGGCTTACCTTGGCGTGCCCTACGCCACACCGCCTCTCGGAAGCCTCAGGTACACCGTCAAGATTAAAGAAAATAACAAATTCATTTAGGTGATAGTAATTTTATCCCGTGTCGCTGTTATGTTGTTTTTGTTTCAGAGTTATGGTGACTACGGCTCCGGAAACAGTTATTGCCACAATAAGAAAATGATCCGGGTAAGTATTTATTATTACGAAGAAACACACCTTTAAATTACACAGAGAACTTAAATTCACACTGTCGAGAATTTTCATGTGTGTTGTTTGGGAAAGCATATAACGTTATGACAGTGGCGAGCACGAGCGAAGCATATCTCGGGATGAGCGGGCAGCGTGTGGGGCAGAGCGTGGAGCGGTGCGCGAGCGCGAGTGCGCCGCGGAGAGCGTGATGCGCGCGGACCGCGCCGCGCTGCTCGCGTGGCTCGTGTGCTGCGCCGCCGCCCTGCCCTCGCACAAGTACAGCACGCGCCTCGTGCGCACCAAGTACGGCCCGCTGCGCGGCATCGTCGTGCACTCGCACCCCCAGGTCGAGGCTTACCTTGGCGTGCCCTACGCCACACCGCCTCTCGGAAGCCTCAGGTACACCGTCAAGATTAAAGAAAATAACAAATTCATTTTGGTGATAGCCATTTTATCCCGTGTCGCTGTTATGTTATTTTGTTTAGAATAAACATATAATCAGTAAAGTAGGAGTAGCGCTCGGTAGATAGATGACCGCTTTAACAACATTTACTTACCTTGACTTCATTTGAATAAAACTAGAACAAAAGCCCGTAGAAATCTTTGTGTTAAAACGTACAAAAGATAAATTATTACAATGGCGACTTTGAGAACAATATTAAATGAGTTTACGGCGTTTATATGGTGCGGCGTTGCGGAGAGATAAAGTGTGTAATGTACAACAGATACATGCCGCCGGTGACGCCGTCTCAGTGGCGCACGACGCGGCTGGCGGACGCGCCGGGGCCGGCGTGCCCGCAGGCGCCGCCCGCCGCCGCGCCGCACGAAGACGCGCTGCTGCTGCACCCGCGCGCGCGTATTCGACACCTCGAGGCGCTACTGCCCCTACTCACTAACCAAAGCGAAGACTGCCTCTATGTTAATCTTTATGTTCCTACTAATGGTAAGTTCTATTCAAAAAATTATTTATTGCATTATAATGCTTCAACATGCTCCTATCCAAAGTATGTAATGTTGATGCTTATGCTTCGCCAAACGCATTATAAAGCTTTTAAATGTTATCAACAGCAACCTAACATAAGTAACTGCAATGGTTTATTTGTATTATACGTATGACATTCTTAGGTATAAAGTACGTTTGGGTTATTATAATTGTTATTTCTAATCTCTGTAGAATTCCTATATCTTATTCGTGAATAAGGTATAAAAGCTAGAAGTGACAGAGAACACTCGGAATCCTATGTACAAAAAATCTAAATATAAATCGAAAGCGATCCACACTGTTGTCGTTCATGCATTTTTTTAAAAGTGTTTTGATCGAAAAGGTAGAATTTGTGTGCCGCACCATTTTATTTGCAAAACGACAAAGAGTTATTGCATAGTTTATTTTTTTCTTTTGGTTTCATTCCTATCACGCTCACATCTCACGCGACGAGCTCTTTTTTATTGTTACTGATACCAAACCAGAGCGATTTCATTTCAGTATTAAGCTTGTTTGCATTTAAGTCGATAGATTGCCATTTTTAACGCGTACTAATCTGTATAGTTATATAGAAGTATATTTTATTAACGCAATAGTTTGACGTGCTATATTGTGGTGAAGCTTATTATTTTATTTGCTTTGTAATTTAGCAGCGTTACTTTGCGCTGTGCGGTAGCGGTGGTGTGTAAGACAAAAGGGCGCTCGAGGCGGAAATTCGGAGGCACATTTGTGACAGCGGGAATGAAAACAGAAAACAGCGGGTGTGAAGGGTGTTGAGGCCTCAATTCCGTAGTGCATTGCAGTGCATCATGCCCCCTGCAAGCAGTGCGGAAGTGAGGCTGAGACAGTCTATAGCTACGCGTCTACAACCGAAGACTCCGTGCTGCAATTGTCTATAAATAGTACTTCGCCCGTTATTCAGCATATTGCTATTATTGTTATTGCTTTTAATTTATGTATTTATCTGTATTTGCTTTGTGTTCTACATCGCTTTTATTCATTTTAAGTTTACGTATTCATCGTAGATTTTATTTGTTATCCATGGAAATAACATTGATAACCATGTGGCCATGCATAGAAAATCTAATATTAATTTACTAAAGTTGTTACGAAAATTTAATGAAGTGAAAATATTCATGTAAATTTAGATTCCTTTAACTTTACTGTATATAATGTTCATAATGCATTTTTAGTATAGCAAACCATATAAGGGTATTTTGATTACAACAGGGGCAGAGGAGGGCGTTGAGGGCGAGGGTGTACCGTGCGTGGTGGTCGTGCACGGCGAGTCGTATGAGTGGGGCGCCGGCAACGCGTACGACGGCACCGCGCTTGCCGCGCACGGCAACATCATCGTCGCCACTATCAACTTTAGACTAGGAGTATTGGGTAAATACAAATGATTCATATAGATGAATATAGATATAATTCTATACTTAATATAACAAAGAGTAAACACACACATACGAAATAGTCGTGGCGTAGGATGTCAGCCAGCAATCACAGCATATTTTTGAGTAAATATTTCTTTAATAAAAAGCCCTACACTTACGACACGCTTTAGGCTATTAAACTTAGGCTATTTAACTTGAAAAAAAAACCTTCATGTGGGAAAGGGATCATAAACTACAAGCTGCCAACATTAAGGAAGCAAGTTTATTATGGTAACGGTAATTTTGACATTTGCAATTGAGAATTTGACAAATGTAAACAATAAAATAAAGTTTTTATAATTCCACGCGGATGTAGCCGCACGGGAACAGCTACTTTAATTACATACGAGTACAAACAATTATTGATACGTCTTCTTCGATTCGACTTAACTCATCAAGGGATACTGCTAAAGTTTGGTTACTATTATTTTTTTAATAATCAATAAGCATGCATTTGATCATGATCCTACCTGATAATAAGTGATAGTAGCAAGTGTTAGTAATATTTTTATATGATATTAATATAGTTTATTTTTATGTTGTAATTTAACACATTATAACAATGTAATTGAAACTTATACATCAAATAAAAATGAAAATGGTATTATATACAAATTTGCCTTTGTAAAGTTAATATTTACTTTGTTTTTGTTGTTATTAGGTGCAATTTAATGTAATGTAATAGTTGCAAGCTTTGCCTTTTGCCGTTGCCTGGCACGTTTAACTTTCAAACTTGTAATTTATTTAACAGCAACCATAAGTTTGATTCCGGGCCCCGGCTCAAAGTTTGTACACGCCTAACCAAGTTAGAGCGTCGGTGTCGACCAATAAATTTGTTAATTGTACTTTAAGTGTTGATTTAGTATATATTTTACAATTTATTGAATCCGGACTTTGAATATTTAGGAATTGCAACATTTGAACTATTGAATCAATATTAAAAGTTATTTTATCTATTGTAATATTTAGTTCTATTATGCGTTCGTTAAAATATAATATTAGTACCGCAGTATACTCTAATAATACTTATTGCACTATAATACACAGTGTTACACAGAATAAGTACCATTTTGAGTATGCTTTCTTAAGTTATAAACGCTTGTTGTCAAATTATGTACTGTGTCCTATGTTCATATTTAGAGCGCGTGCACACCTTTGACTAAACTATCGCACAACTGTTTAGTCGCGCTTTTTTTATTCCTTTAAGCTTATATGAAGGTGCGTATACTACTCGATTTTTGGCTACGAAACAATCAACAATCGACAATCGACAATCGCACAACTATTGTGCGATAGTTTAGTCAAAGGTGTGCGCCCGATCTTAAAGTTAAATACGTTAGTATCGTTTGCAATCTCCAACATCAACAGTGTATGAGATTTCTGTACGAGTGATTTTATTTTGTAGGGTTTTTAAAAACGGGTGCTAGAGGGTCGGCGCAGGGTAACTTCGGGCTGATGGACCTGGTGGCTGGGCTACACTGGCTACGGGAGAACCTGCCCGCGTTCGGCGGCGACCCCCAGCGCGTAACGCTCATGGGACATGGCACGGGAGCCGCACTCGCTAACTTTCTAGCGGTATCGCCTGTTGGAAGTGGTTAGTTATCTTTGGTTACAATCTTTGCTGTAAGAAATAACAATGTAGCGACTATTTTCGTCATGAACCTGACCTTTTCCCTACACAGGGTACACGCGTATCCTCATTACACCTCAATTCATCCATACTTTATTCAGCCTTCCTCTACGTTTATAGCCATTTATATATAAAAAAAATGGTTTGTTAGTCTAAATAACTAGACAGATAATAAAATTTAAACATTATACAAAGTAGAGAAGAAATACTCCAGTTTTCCTGTCGTATAGTACATTCTGCATAATTGAATCATTAGTTAGCAAACACGAATGGATTATTTTATAACAGTTTGTAAACTAAACTCCTTAAATTTTAAGTATATTGACGCTAAATTTCCGTAGAAGCAATGACAATAATCATTATACTAAACAAACTAGGGTCCCGACGTTAACTGTTAGTACGACGATAAACAAGCAAATAACATTTATGTTTACTAGATACCATAAATCACCTTTAATTAATTCTATTATACCTTATTTATTCGTTTTATAATATGAATTGTAAATACTCGATCAACATCAATTATTAAAAACAAATTTGGCCAGGAGATCCTAATATTTTCAAAATCAATACAAGAGAGAGTTGTACATTAGCATGTTTTCTAAAGCATGAGTAAAAGTTTGTGAAAAAAGAAAATAAGCACATTTCAAAATACGGTTCAAATAAAATAGCGTTTGTAATAAATGGTAACTGAATCACAATAATAAAGACGGACTCAATACATTCATTAGTGCAGATAATATTACTTCAGTAAATCTGGAAATGATGGAATTAAATTAGGTTTTCTGTTTCAGAGCTACTGAAGCGCGTCATCTTGTTAAGCGGGTCGGGGTTGAGCTCTTGGGCGCTGCAGAGAGAACCGCTCACGATAAAAAGAAAGGTAAATAGCGTGCCGTTTAAAAGCATATTTAGTGTAAGCTCTCAACTGTTAGCACAACTTGTTCAAATAAATTAAAGTTTCTCAACCTTTTCATAGTTTTCAGCGTAGTTTATGGGAATAAATTATGCTTAGATTCATACAAGCTTATAAAGTTTTATGTAACTGAAACACTATTATGTTCGTTTTTCTTTGGCGATCTTTTTATTATTGGTAACCTGCCAAAGAGTATCACAAGAATGTGACTTTTATATACTTAAATCTAATGACATACACTAGACGTTTTATCCTAGCTTCAAGGTGAATAATACAGACGCGAATCTCCAGGACTTTGACTTCGACCTATCAGTAGACACATAATAAGATGTGTACATATTGTCTTTATTGATTTATGTAGGTAGCGGAGCAAACAGGCTGCCATGGCGACTTGTTGGAAGATGACTTAGCGCCCTGCCTGCGAAAGCTACCCCTGTCCGCGCTCCTGGCCGTGCGACTCGATCCCCCAAGATTTCTGCCAGGTTTTGCGCCATTCGTGGACGGAACTGTTATTGTAAATCCATCATCGGTAAGTTGATTTACGATTTTTTTTAATTTTGAGTGAGTCTTTGTAAGTATATCTTTTCTAAGGATCGCGACCTCTCTTTTGTTTTAATATCTGATTACTACAATTTATAAAAGTTAATTATTCCTAACATGTAAAAAAAATACAATAGTGGTTTTTAATTTGTTTATGGAGGCTCCACCTCCTACGGATAACTCAAGACTTGGCGCGGGCGCGGCAGCGGTGGCGAACGCTGCGGGACATGAACTAGCGGACTTTTCTCATAGAGAACTGCTATTCGGGCTCACAACAACAGGCAAGTACATCACTCTTACACCTACAAAAATTAATGCCAGTTTCTAAAGCACCGTGTTAATAAAGAAAACTCGCTTAAGACGTATAAAAGCTTTTATTTTATTATTTTTAATATTTGACTAACATTGTCTAGTAAATTTATTATCGTTCTAATTCGTAGAGGAGTGAATTCTTCAAGGTACGGCTTCCATTAAATTTGTCTCATTTAAATTTGTTGGTGAAGTGTTTCCTAAAATTTATGCAAATAACTGAAATTCTCCAACTTGCAGAATCTTACTTGGAATTCAATGCTCAAGACTTGGAGTTCGGTTTTAACGAAAGTCGACGGGACCGTATTCTGCGTACATTTGTACGTAACGCCTACTATTATCATCTTAATGAGATTTATTCTACTTTGAAAAATGAGTACACGGATTGGGATAAACCGGTGCAGAACCCTTTGAGTGTACGCGACGCGACCCTCGAGGTGAGTAAAGCTTTATAAAGCTCTCTACTACGAGTAGTATTATTTTATTTTAATTTAAGAATATCTTTCCATTTTCTTTTCGCTCCTAACCACAAGCTCATTAAGAAGGCAGTTCCAATTATTTTTCATCCGAGGCACATCGATATCTCATTTGGTCATAATTTAAGTCTCAATCGGTTTTTGCAAGTCATTCAATGACTTCGTAACGCACAAAGGAAGTTAATGACACTCGCGCGCGCTGAATACAAAATAGACGCTCTTTGACTGAAGATGACTGGCAAGCATATGATTCTTTATGGTTTCAATTTAAACATAAAAGCTCATAAACTGCTATCGCTTTATTCAGGTATCCTTTTGTATTATACGAGTAGAATAGACACTAGACTAGACCTCATTTGTATAGTTGATTAATTACATTTTACCTCTAAAATCAGTAAAATTATTTCATATTAGTTATTTTCGATTATTAGGATAAATTTATCTTCTGGGCAGAATACAAATCAATTAGTACACCATACACATAAAAACTTTTATATAACCATTACATTCTATTCTTAGAAAACATTACGCCATTGTCATTTGAGGAAAAATTATAAGATCGATTAATTATACAAATTAACCCACTGAATTATTTTAGATTCTGAGTGATGGGCGCACCGCAGCACCTTTGATACGACTGGGGTATTTACATGCTCTAAGAGGTGGCACAACTTACTTTACACATTTCCATCATCTTTCTCAAGATAAAGATTATCCACAGGTAAATTAACTACGCTCATTTATTGAAAAAATCATACACATAGTACAAAAATTCTAATATGATGAACAGAATTTTGTAGATAAGAGTACTTCTATTTTTTTTAATATAAGCCTTATAATTAAGGATATATTAAAATTCGTAGCGACCGGGTTCCGTGCACGGAGAAGAATTACCATATTACTTGGGAGTGCCGTTCTCTCAGAATCATCATCAGAACTTTTCGCAGCAAGAACAGCGCGTCTCGAAGATTTGCATGCATTACATATCCAATTTCGTAAGATACGGGTAAGAAACTAAATACGTACATAATTAAAAAGCTTTAATTCAGTCATTTCCTTCTAAGTCATATCCTAAATTCAGATATGTGTAACAAATCATAACATGTTTTATATTTTTGTAACTTTATTTTGATTTTTTTAGAGTTTTTTAGAGTTTAGTGTGTGCTATATTTAGTGTTTTGTATCGTTATTGAAGGCAGCCGGACATTCGATGCTGATTGTTAGTAAACATGCATTCCATCTTTGCTTTGGAGTAGCAACAAATCGTCTCTTGTTACTTATATGGGACGGTTGTTGTTTGCGTCGTATCCACTTCAACCTCTGACTTTGTATTGAAATTTTTAATATGACGTTAAGATGGAAATTAATAAAACTATTCTGCTACGCCAGTAATCCCAACGACCCATCGGCTACGCCTCCACCTAGTTCATTGTTAGGGGAGACACCGCGCCTCGGGCCCGATCAAATGCTATATTGGGACACGTATGACACAATTAATCAGCTCTATATGGAAATTAGTAAGTAATATTTCACATGCCTATGAAAACAGAATGCAAAATTAAAATCTAGACAATACTGAATAAAGTTGATAAAAACCAAAAAAATATTTCACCTAGGTAATAAACCAGAGATGCGAAACCACTATCGAGGTCATAAGATGTCGCTGTGGCTGTCGCTTATCCCGCAACTTCATCGGCCTGGCAACGACTTACCCGACGCTGCTATGCGCCACCATCACTTCCAAGACGACAATGCTAATTATTACGAAGGTAACAAACTAAATTCAATAATTGTCTTTGGATAAATATTTGAGTACAGCGTACAAGTCGTTTGTTCATTTGTTTTAGGTGCAGTAAGACCACAATCAATATCGAGGGCGCACATTCCCCATGTTGTGAATGTTGACAACCCGGGGCGTGGAGAAGGACGCAGTACGCCTTCTTCACGTTCAGCGCAGCCGAAACCTTCCCCCGCCCCGCCGGTCATATCCACTGAGTGTCCGCCGAACACAACGGTCGCACCAGTTCACCCGGACGATGCGCTGCTCCGCCGACTGGCATCTTCTCATTACCAATCCTACACGGCTGCGCTCACTGTAACCATCGCAGTCGGATGTTTTCTTCTGTTGCTAAATGTGCTGATATTTGCCGGCATATATCACCAACGAGGATCACGACCGAGACGTTCGAAAGATGACCTGGGCGAGGCGGGCAGTTCGTCTTCCTCGGACAATTATGATGCTAAATTAGATTATGAAGTTCGTGCTTACGACGGAAAAGGGTTCGGTTTCGATTGTAAGGCGGCTCACGTGTCACGAAGTTCAAGTTCGAAATATGATTTACGGACGTTATCGGATTGTGGAGAGCCCACGTTTGGGGAGTACAGTTGTTACGACGAAAAACATAGAGCCGCTTGTAATTCTTTACCGGACGTCAGTGTCGGCAGTGCGATAGAAGCGGGAAGTGTTGTGTGCATCGATACACAAAAGCCGGATATACAAAAAGTGGAAGGGCGTATGCAGTCGGATCCAATAGGCAGAACGAGTACATTCGAACCACGCGTTGTAGATAGTTCAACACAAGTTAAGTTCGGGCCTGTACCAGATTCCGAGGTTACATCAGATTCTAATGGAGACTCTGAAACTGGAGCGGCCGGAGGTTCGGGAATCTTGAGAGCTCCACCAACAAACACGGCCCCGGTGCCTCCTGGAATTATGAAGAAGAGAGTACAGATACAAGAAATATCCGTATGAGATTTTCTCACTACCCCTGAGGTGGTTATTAACAAAAGGACAAAGTTGTGATTTATCAGCCTAATTAAAACTGTATATACCAAGATTAATATTACGAATGTGTAAAGTTATGTGTAAATATTGTAAACAAACTATTTATAGTGCGCACGAGGGACGACTTATTGAATGATGCCAGTGAACGAGTTGTAAATATACGAATAAGTTGTGGAGATTTAAAACATTTCAAACGTATATGAGGTAGGATTGAAGGTAATGATATATGACACGTTAAAGACAGATTTTCGTTGTTCCAAACTTATTCTGCCATGTTACCTGTGTGAACGTTAGTTACATATATCTACATAAGTTATTCACACATATTTTCTATTTGTTACTCGATTCCTATCTTCGATAAATGGAGAATATTGTATAATAGGTATATATGAACGTTCATCTCAGTATTATGAATGTGCTTATTACAATAAATGAGTAACCAAAGACTTATTGAAACATACATAATGTGTATATAATTTTATCAAAAAGAAGTGTTTCAAGTGAACAGTGTAAATTGCATTTAATATGTTGTGATTTTGTAAAGTTAATTTAAGTGAGATGTGTTAAGTTGGCGTAGTTTTTGATAAGTAAACTCATATTTAAAACAAACAACAAATTGAAATTTGGACGAGTACATATAATATGGACTGGATTATTTTATTATTTTAATGAAACTACAAGTTGCTTTCATTTCTAATATTATATGGTATACAGGGTAATAGACCACAAACGAAACAGTTTAAGGAATTGTTCAACTATGTCGACTGCATCCGAACCCATCTCGTAACACATTTTCACTATCATTTGTTTTGTTACCAAATAAAGTGTAACGTTATAGTAAATACTGTTATGTTTTGTTATCTAAACCCCCACATACCATGTTTAAATTTTGCCTACCCATCTGTATATGTTATAAATATATTTGAATATATTTAAAATATAAATATGTAATATTATGTATCACTATATTAAACTGCTTGCCGCGTACTCGTCCAAAATTAACAGGAATTGATAATTTATTATCACATTATGTTGATCAACTGTTTTATTTCAATATAAGTTATGACAAAATTGTGACAAAATGTGACTCATTCTAAAAGAATAAATATGTAACTATTTGAAATTATATAATTAATGTGGAATTGATATAGGGACTTCAAATCGTATCATATTGTGTAATGTTAAAAAATGAAATCTTTTTTTATTTCATTTTTATTTACACTTTGTACACTAAGAAAACAATATTTAATAAATACATATTGAAAGTTGTATATCTTTATTTATCAAATGTTTAATTTACTTATAATAATTAATTAATTGCAAAGTTATAAATATAAAACTATGATTTTTTAAGTCTTGGATGGAATTGAAAATGTTATGCTTTACCAACGATTTCGTAGCGTAGACATATATTTACTTCAAAAATTATAATACAGTACTTTATCACAACATCTATTTATTTTATGTAAAGTGATTAGATATATGGCATCAATGTTAGGTCTATTGATATTAGGTTCATCAAGTACGGCATTTGTGATACCTAAACTCATTATAGCAATTTATGCCCCCAATGAATTAAATGGTGTAGGGACTAATTGTAAAAATATCAGTCTTTGTATAATTCCTTACGTGTTATTACTTATTTCATAGTTGTTTTTAAAAAGCAAGTCAACAATAGTACCTATACTCAACATCAGACTAGATGTATGAATTGAATGACAAAAGTTTATTTTGTTTAAATTAACGAGGTGATTATTGTAAAAGACAGAATCAACATTTTGTTACAATTTGGTGTATTTGAAAAGTACATAAAATATGGTGTCAAATAAATTTTTGTGAAATTTAATTTTGTGTTTCATTGTTACTTACTGTAAAGAGAGCGAAGAGACAAAATTAGTGCATGAAATGCAGGAAATCTGTTTCTGAATTCTGTAGCAAGTTGCATTGTCAAAAAATTATTTTGCAATAAACTAACAGGAAAATTTGCGAGAAGGTATTCGTAACGTCATCGAGTACACTTGTATTAGATTTGTCAGGCGCAAACTACACTAACAAATCTCATATATGTTTTGTCGACGATGTGACGAATACTTTATCGAATATTTTAGTACCATGTCCCAAATACAAATTGTTAACGAAACAAGAACTATAAAACAATTTTCCGTTAAACACGCAAAAGTTATTTTTCCAGCAGAGCGGGTCTCATTTAACAAACAAATTTCCTGTTTGTCAACGAAAACATTTACACATTCCACTTAGTGCAAAATAATTGCATTTCCACTGGAACATGTGAGAGAGTTCGAGGCTTGTAACGAACGAGCCGGCCGAATGAAGCGAACCGCGAAACCTTCAAATTGAATTTTAAGCATCCAATTTGTTTGCGCGGTGCCGCCTGTGCCGGGTTACATCAACGCAGGCGTAGCCCACACCGATTGTTCCCACACTCGTAAAGCGATTTTTGCCAGCCCATATGTCGAGGTCAGGCGGGATTTTTATGAATTATTTATACTCCTGCATGTGCCGTTTCGCGATACACCTATTTTTGTCGCGATGATTAAAATTTTATTTTGTTGACGCAACTTTTAATCTAGTTCCATAAATATTTATTTTAAAGATAGTGTCGAAGGAGTTTCTATAGTTTTAGGTCAAACGCCATTTGTGAAAAAGAAGAAATATAATTTTTAAAGTAAGAAATGTCAAATTTTTATCAGCGTCTTTTTTCTGTAAATATTACGCAATACATGTTTCTTTTCTCGATTTAAGTTATTTTTTTATTTAAAACCTAAACATATGGTCCTCCGAGCCGGATATATTACAAGATAAAAATATGGAGTGTAAGCAGATTATAGAATTACAAGCAGAACTCAAACAAAATATATTAAAAGCACAAATAAATTTCAAGAAGTCACCACGTGAAAGAATTACTACAGCCTATGTGGAAGCAAGATTAAATACATTAGAATTATATTGGAGTAAGTTTACAAGCAACCATGAACAAATTATAACGAAGACGGACAAAGCCGATAGATCACAATGTGAATATTTTGAAGATGATGTCTATTGTAACGTGGAAGAAAGTTATTATATTTACAAGGGTGAGTTAAACACAGCTTTACTAAAGTTGAATCCGAGGCCATCCTCATCTGGAGAAGAAAACAAATCTAAGCAAGGAGACAATGTTAAGTACCATAGTAGTGATGTCAAACTTCCACGTATTGCAATACCAACTTTTTCTGGCAATTATACCGAATGGCAGTCATTTTATGATTTGTTTACATCTTTAATTCATAACAATGACCACTTAGATGACGTTCAGAAGCTTCATTACCTCAAAAGTAGCTTATCAGGAGATGCGGAAACACTACTTAGAGGAGTTGCGGTAACGGCAGAAAACTATGTAGAAGCTTGGAATATTTTGAAGAAGAGATATGATAACAAACGGTATGTTGCAAATAGTATTTTTAAGAAATTTTTTGGACAAAGAAATATTACACAAGAATCAGCTATTAATATAAAACAATTATTGACCAAAAATGTTCATACTGCAAAGGAAAACATTTTATATACAACTGTAAGGATTTTGTAAAATTGTCCATCGAGAAGAGGTATGAGTTTGTACAAAATAATAATTTATGTTTTAATTGTCTCATTCCTAACCATCCTGTCATTAAATGTAAACAGCTTACGTCTTGTAAAATATGTAATAAGAAACATCACTCACTTATACATCCTGAAAGAAAAAGTATTGCTAATATGAACAGCGCAGAATCGGAACAAGAAGACCCGAAAGAGAAGGATTCAGTAGTAGCAGCACACTTCTCTGGTAAAAAACAACCTGGTCAAGGTATTTTGCTACCCACAGCCTTAATCGATGTCATTTCAGATAACAGTCAAGTTCACGTCGTACGGGCTCTACTGGACCAGGGATCACAAGCCTCGTTTATCACTGAGAAGATAGTACAAACACTTGGTTTGAAGAAAACTAAGTGTCAAAACGAGGTCGTTGGCATAGGTGAAGGCGATAACAAACTGTATTTGAGAAATACAGTTACTTTTAAGCTGAGGTCGCGGTATGACACATCCTTCAACCTAATTGTCCATGCTTTTGTTTTAAGATCCATCACAACCCTTTTACCAACATGGGGTATAAAGGGGTCCACCTGTACTAAGATAAAGGATTTACCTTTAGCAGATGCAACGTTTAATACTCCTGGTAGAGTTGATCTGTTATTAGGGGCCGATGTATACAGCAAGGTTTTAGACAATGGTGTAGTCAAAGGTACAGATGGTGTAGTAGCGCAGTTCACTCGTTTAGGATGGATCCTATCGGGTGAAGTCACGGATCAAGAACAACCGGGCAAAGAGAAGTTATTAGTATGCACATTAAACATTAGACAATGATTTATTGAAGAAGTTTTGGGAGATAGAATCAGACTTAGGAAGTAGGAAGAAAATGTTAACGAAGGAAGAAGAAATCTGTGAGCAAATATACAAAACTACAACCAAAAGAGATGAGACTGGAAGATACATTGTTAACATTCCTTTGAAACAATCTCCTGAAGAAACTATTGCAACATGTGGTAATACCAAGGATCAAGCAATTCGAAGATTCACACATTTAGAAAACAAATTTAAAAGAAATCATACATTAAAGATGGATTATCAAAAGGTGATTAAGGAGTATTTAGACTTGGGCCACATGGTGAAGATAGAAGAAGAAGCACAATCGCTGTATTTACCACATCATGCAATTATTAGGGAAGACAAAGATACCACAAAGGTACGAGTGGTTTACGATGCCTCCGCAAAAGGGAGTAACGGTTATTCTCTCAATGATTGTATGCTAATTGGACCTACACTTCAACCCGATCTGCGCACTTTACTAATTAAATGGAGATCTTATAAAATATGTATTGTAGGAGATATTGTCAAAATGTATAGGCAAATTAACGTCGCTCAAGAGCACTCAAATTTACAATGCATCGTGTGGCGTGACGAACCGGAACAACCATTGCAACATTTTAAATTAGTTACAGTCACTTTCGGCACCGCGGCAGCGCCATTCCTTGCAGTTCGTACACTTATTCAGCTAGCAGAAGATGAAGGACATAAATATCATACAGCATCTAATATTTTGAAAGATTCTTTATATATGGATGATCTAATGACAGGCGCAGAGACGGTAGAACAGGCTTATAAGATTTATGAAGAAATGAACAGTTTATTATTGGATGGAGGTTTTGAGATGCAAAAATGGTCCAGCAATTCAAGTGAACTACTAAGTCAGATGAAAAATAAAGCGAATAATGACATAGAGAAGCTGACTTTCAAAATGGATCCTATATTCAAGATTTTAGGTTTAACATGGAATAGGCAAGACGACAGCTTTCACGTTACAGTTCATTTACCTGAGTTGTCTTACTCCGTTACTAAAAGATTTATTTTATCAGACATTTCCCGTTTATTCGATCCATTTGGGTGGTTGTCGCCGGTCATCATAACTGCTAAAGTATTTATTCAGAAGTTATGGCTTTGTGGAAGAGATTGGGATGAGGAACTGCCAGTTGATTTAATTAAGGAATGGACTAAATACAGAGATGAGCTGAATAATTTGAAAACTATTGAGTTACCAAGATGGTTAAAATTACATTCAAAAAATAGATTGGTGCAGATACATGGATTGCCGATGCGTCAACAACTGCATATGCTGCCGTTGTATACCTGAGAGTCATTACAGAAGAAGAGGAAATTAGTGTTAACTTGATAGCTGCAAAAACTAAAGTAGCTCCATTAAAACAGATTTCAGTTCCAAGATTAGAGTTATGCGCTGCTGTACTCCTGGCGCGCTTGCTGGATGAAGTAAGAAATATTTTGAATATTTCCAATGACAATGTTTTCGCTTGGACTGATTCAACAGTGGTTCTGTCTTGGTTGCAGTCACCACCAAGCAGATGGAAAACATTTGTAGGCAATCGAGTTTCAGAAATTATACAGCTAATGGATAATGAAAAGTGGCATCATGTAAGGTCTTCGGAGAATCCAGCAGATCCTGCTTCGCGTGGAATTAGTGCACAAGAGTTACAAACAAAGGAGTTATGGTGGCATGGACCGAGTTGGTTAATGAACGAAAATATCTTATATGAGAGGAAAGATATTCCATCAACAGAATTAGAAATCAAGAAAAATGATATAAAAGTATTACATGTTTCAGAGGAAGTACCTATATGGGAAAGATTTTCTAATTTAAGTAAACTAAAGAGAGTTTTGGCATACTGCCTAAGAATGACTATTAAGAAGTCAGAGACTAAACCTACTTATCTAACTACATATGAATTGAAAGGCGTAATGGACAGATGTATTTTACACTACCAGGAGATGTGCTTTAGTGAAGAAATTCAAGATTTGAAGCGACACAATAAGGTGAAAAGGAGAAGTAAACTTAGAACTTTAGATCCGTTTGTTGATAAAGAGGGAATATTGAGAGTAGGAGGCAGGTTGGAAGAAGCCAGTATGTCAAATGATTTTAAACACCCTGTTATTATACCTAACAAAACACATCTTATGAAGTTGATAATAAAGTATGCACATCTAAAAACATTGCATGGAGGTCCGCAATTAATGATGTCATATATAAGAACATGTTATTGGATTTTTGAACTTAAATCAGCAGTAAGGCGATGTGCTAAAGAATATAGAATTTGTATTAGACATAGAGGTGAAACAGATCAGCAACTTATGGGACAGCTGCCTGCTGTGCGAGTTACGCCACACAGGCCTTTTTTGAACACTGGAGTTGATTACGCCGGTCCTGTGCAAGTCAAGTCATCAAAAGGCAGAGGAAACAAATCTACGAAGGGTTACATATGTATATTCGTCTGTATGTGTACAAAGGCAGTACATTTGGAAGTCGTTTCAGATCTGACTTCGCAAGGATTTATTGCTGCATTTCGACGATTTGTAGCTCGAAGAGGTTACTGTAAGAATATATGGAGCGATAATGGAACAAATTTTATCGGAGCAGCAAAAGAATTGAAGAGTATGTTTGTAAAGACTCGCACCGGTATCTTCAAAGAGATAGCAGACATATTAGCAACAGATGGTACAACGTGGCATTTTATACCGCCAAAATCACCTAATTTTGGAGGACTTTGGGAGGCCGGGGTGAAGTCAGCCAAAAGGCATTTAGTAAAAGTAATTGGTTCAGCCACGTTATCATATGAGGAGTTGTCAACTTTGCTGACACAAATCGAAGCATGCTTGAACAGTAGACCGTTATTTCAACTGGAGGGTGAAGAGCAAAATTTTCTAACTCCAGGTCATTTTCTTATAGGAGAGAACTTGACAAGTGTACCAGATTACACAGATTACCAAGATTACAATGTAAACCTGCTGACTAGGTGGCAACTTTTACAACGCATGACATCCCAATTCTGGAAACGTTGGCAGTTAGAATATTTGCATACCATGCAACAGAGATACAAGTGGTACACTCGAGTCCCACCACCGACTGTGGATGACATGGTGATCATAAAAGAGGACGACGTCCCGCCAACCAAATGGCTACTTGGTCGAATAACTCATATACATCCGGGACCTGACCAGCTAGTACGAGTCGTGACAGTAAAGTGTAAAGGGAACACAATTCTGAAACGACCACTATCGAAATTAATATTTTTACCCAAAGATACCTATGCTTAGACTGTTCTTCATGGTGGCCGGTCTTCTGAATTTGAAAGACAAAGGTCTTTGGTGGCCGGTATGTCGAAGGAGTTTCTATAGTTTTAGGTCAAACGCCATTTGTGAAAAAGAAGAAATATAATTTTTAAAGTAAGAAATGTCAAATTTTTATCAGCGTCTTTTTTCTGTAAATATTACGCAATACATGTTTCTTTTCTCGATTTAAGTTATTTTTTTTATTTAAAACCTAAACAGATAGTTTTACTTTCCTTTTTAAGTGAATATACAAAAGTGTATATTACAATTAGGTACGATTACATTACGTTTAAAGCTAATAACTAACAACTACGAGATAATATGTACTGTAATACAGCGTAGTCGTTAATCCGTTAGCGTTGTAGTGTAAGATTTGTTGTCAAGTTCCTTGACAATTCATTTGCGGAATTTAAATTTCAATAAAGTGGCAACAGATGTGTTAGGTTACCGCGGGAGCAGCACTAGGGCACTTGGAGTGGCCGGCGCTCGTCTTAATTGTCAATGAACATTAGTCCCGGCGGCGCGGGCCTTGCTCCCACCGAATAATTAACGAACTTCCGCGATTTTCGAGTTTGTAAATTGCCTCATGGTCTCGTCGACCCGCGTTCTGGTTTGTCGGAATAAATTATGTTCGCTATAAATTAATCTGTGTTTTAAAAACTCCGTTTTATCTGCAGGCTGCAGGGTGGTGTTAAATGTTTTAGTTTTTTTCAGTGAAAAACTTTAGTGTAACATAGTACAGAATTAACAACGGCCTTTCCTATGCCTGAAGAACTTGAACATTATATGAGTAGTAGGAAGACAATTTAAGCATTTAAAAAATAAACCTGTTAAGTGCATCAAGCCCAAGTTCAAAGAATGGAAGGTATTTAATGGCAGCAGACAAGCTGAGGCCGTAAAGTATCAATTTTAATTGAAAATGAACGTGGCGGAAGCAATTTGCTTGTGGATTTTATACCGCAAACAAAGACTTTTGCAGTGAAGTTTTCCTTTCTTTTGTGAGAATAACAAAAAGTTAAAAATGCCTCGTCCCAAGATCTATTTTTATCCAAATTTTCTACAGAATTCATAATAACTACCTAAGATTTGTTTTCAATACAGTCAATTGGAAAGTTTATGATTTTTCGTTATTGTTCTTACTTGCATCTGTATCCGCGTACCACGCGTATTGCTTGTATTGAGGTCGAAATGAGTATGTGCTTTGTGCACTGTGCCTCGCGGCACTGCGTACAGCAAAAGTGTGTTCACAGTGTCGCACAGCGCACGATATTGTACGATAATGTAGACGGTAAACACTGTTTAGTTTGAAAACTGTACCCTAGTCTAGCAACACACCTAGCGCGCGTGCGGTTTGTAAAATTCTTTTGTACTGTATTAAACGACAATACATGTTGCAAATTTTAGGAAAATTTAAAATAACTCCTGCCTAGATTTTACTAAGATTGCTTGTTGAGGCTGGCTTTTGCTTGTTATTCTTGTTATAAATATTAATTATGATTTTAAATTACATCCTCTAGACAAATATATGTAAAAACAACCGTATATTTCGATCAAAATCTTAGCTTAGCGTGCAGGTTACAGGAATAGCATTTTGTTCGATTTCGAAATATAAACATGTAGTCTCAACGTGTATTTGTATAATAAAATTGTTACAAATATTAAAATAGGAAATTCCTATGTTCACTAAAATTAAATACTTTTATTCTCGGAATATCGAATGTTCGGTATTTTCCTGAAAGGATTGAAAATGTAAGCTCACAAAATGACAGAGTATTTTTTTGCTACAGCTGTACTTTTTATTCGCCGTGGACATACACAACCGCGGCGTGGCTTTTACCTGTTATTATATTTTTTACCCAAAATTGAACTTCACGTGTTTTACTTGCTATTTTAAAATACACATAGTAAATTAATACATACTAAAGTTGGTTAATGGACTTCCATTTATCAACTTTTTTCATATTATATTGATAATAATCATGTTAGTTACATAGTAATGTTTTTTTTCTAGCGTTGGTGTATTTCTCTAATACTTATAGAGATAAATAAAAATGAGTTTGTTCTTATAATTTTTGTTAACATGGACGTTTTACTCTTAAAATTGAGTTTTATCGATACATTGATAATACAAAAAAAGCGTAGGGTGGTGTATTAAAAATATTACGAGAAAAAATAATGTTAAAATATTTTCAATTCGAAATATTGATATGTCAAGTTTCCTATAACGATACGATTCCGCATCAGCAGGAATTATCAATTATTACACGAGATATCGTATCGTATACATCGATTTTATGTCAATTACCATCGTGAATGGATTGCGTAGCTTTTGTTGGAAAATTGTCATCTTGATAAATGTGGATTATGTTATGTTAAGAAATACTTTCTCTGTTACGTTTTCTACGTTAAAATACAAGCGTGTAAAAAGTAATATTACTTTTGAAGATTCAATCTTAACACTTAGGGTCAGGAAGTATTTTCATATCACGGGACCCATGTAAATTAAATCCATGTAGTCTATTAAGTTCTGTGCAGTTACATTTTCCCTTCCCAAATCACGCAAAAATAAAATCGTGAAAAATTGCGAGGAAAAATTTATGCCAAATTGTTCCTTTTAAAATCGTTGAGACTACATGCTACTTAGGGAGTACTAGAGACCGTAACTCTCGTAAATGAAGGGCCAGCCGTCAAAACGAGCGACCGTGTCGGGGACGTAATGGGAGTGACAAGGGTTTCTCAAAATGATAGAAGGAATTTCAAAGGTTTCCGTGAATACTCGCATTTTACGACTCTCCTAAAGATATCAGTTTCATCGATTTACTATTTCTGAAATTGTCTTTTGACTACGTTTCTATGTTGATCTGTGAATATTTTTCATATTTAGAGCAAAAACTGTTTTATGTTGTAACTAAAAGTTTCTCTCGCATTTTATTCTTAAACCAATATACTCGTAAGTACCTTAAAGTTGTTATGAAACAACACACGAAGTTGAAATTGCGTAGCGCTTAACGCCGGCTACGGTACAGTTGTAGACCTCTGCCTACGCAGCTACGATAATATCGTAGAACGACAATATGAAAATAGAAATAGATTCAATTTTCATTCTTGTCAGTTGTTGATTATGAAATATTGTCTTTTCTATTATCTATCGTTTGTCTGTTTGAGTAATGAAAATGTATAATACATTTTTTAAATATCGACTAATGACGAATCTTTTTGTTCGGAAACTACTTAATTAATGTCTAAATTTGATTTTTCAATCTTTACAATAAAACGACTTTATTTTTTACTATGCTGAGTAACACGACAAAAAATAAACATGCTTGACGAGGGATAAGCTTGTATAAGGAAATTGATGTTAACAAGTATATTTAAATCTAAGTAAAACTGAATACCGATAATCTTGAATGTTCGAAAATGGAAATGTTACTATATGCTATCGGCTAAATATTTATCTGAAAAACTATGTAAGTTAGAAAATCTTCTAAATTATACAAGCTACACTATTTTATCGTAGAGTACTTAAAATTGGAAGGTCTAAATAAAAGTAATAACTTGCACTATCCAATTGATATTCACACGTATTTTGACGTATATGTTAAATGATCCCCATTCCATCCCAGTCACTCTTACGTCGTTTTCTAAACAAAAATATGCAGCAGAAATATTTTAAATAACACAGGATATACAAATTTCCCTTTTAAACCTCATTAAAAATTAGATTTTCAATTCAATAAATTTTGACTCTATTACAATAGGCATTGTCTGTTGTTAAATGGATGGAGCAGGAGTTTGGCGTAACGGACTTGATCAATTCTTCTTTTAAACGAAGACAAATCGCGTAAAAGATTATCAACGTTTTCTTTATAAAATTTCTGATCGTGATAAAAATAATATCTTCAAAAGAAAATGCAACTTATATTTAAAATATAGTAACCAAGAAAAATTTTACATAAAAATATTGGAATTTAATCGTACTTCTATTGTTATTTAATACCATTTTCTGTATTATGGAAAAAAGTCTGAGTCAACATAATATTAAGGGAGTGCAGAGAGAATTAAAATATGACAGCATATTTTTACTGAAATTAATCTTGGATATGTGCAATCATCAGCCAGGTTAATAAGAATTTAATATAATAGTATTTATGTAACAATATAATACATATTAATAGTACGCTTGTAAAATAGGTTCTTTGTTACCTGGACCAGAGTATCCAGTCTAGAGACATAAATACAAGAAATCCAAACGTAGCTAGATACCGTTTGTTCAATTGTAACAAATGAAACCGCTGCACTGTCTCCGTTACAAATTAAATCGACTTGGGCGTCTAGATTTACAGATATATGCGCTCCACCTGTGCAATATCTCTCGCCGTTGGTAGCCAGAATGCACAATTATTTTCTAAGGTGTAATAAACATTAGGTTACTATTCCTCACCAAATGTTACAAGTGATATATCCAGAAAACCATTCTTTTATTTTTCTGAAGGCTCTATTTTAAATGTAATTCAATATTGGTGAAAAATAAAATTTTGTATTTGAAAAGAAAGGTTTTCAAATAATTAGGACCCAGACACGAGCTCAGAAGCGCCTCAATTATTTCACTCACAAATTGATGACCGATATTATGTCGTTTTTATTTTTTGTGTTCTCTTTATCACTCTTTTAGGTTGTAATAAAGTGTAAAGGGATACTTTTATTTTTCTTTTTATACGTACAAAAGAAATAGATTCTAGCGATCAAAGTATCTGATACAATCTTCTTTACTTTATAGCGTCATAAGGATGACCCATTGCGGATATAACGATGACACGTCCCGAGGTGCTAAAACGTTTTTATGGTTTTCATACATGAATACTGCTTTTTTCGCAATGTTGCTTTATTTTTCTTGTTCATTAAGTGATGAAAGCGAAGCGATTGCATCACTTGAAGTTTTACTAGACATATACTTTTACACCAGACGGTCTAAGCGTATTATTACTTAGTTTAATATAGTTACATTTAATATAATGTAGTGTAATTAGTACGTAAAATATGCCATATAGGTAGGTACTCTGCAAAAAATAACGAAGTTTAGAATTTTCATTTCATAAACAAAGCATTTATTTTCCAACTATGCCCACTTTCTAAAGAGTCCTTCCGGTTGTCATTTCCAAATGTTCAAATAAATCCGCCTTCTTTTAAACGTCTACTTAAAACCGTCGCAAAATTGGTTACGCTTAAAACTTTTGTAAGATATTAATTTTGGAAAGTTTTGATAACAAAGCTTATAACTGTCAGTTGAAGGGCTCAAGGTAAGTGCGCATCGGAAACATGATGTTTGTTCTTGATTGTCAAATTTAATGCCTTTTCAAGTGTACTTTAATAAGCTGGGATTTTAATTTTATGTGAAAAGCTTTAGTTACTTCTAGAAATAGCAGTGGAATGGTGTCGGGTTGATATATGAGAGACCAGATTTAAAAATTACACTGGCAATTAAATTAACATTAATTGAATTGTTTTCCAGTAATGGTTTAAATCATTCATATTCTGTAATGTTAAGTATTGCTGGATAGAAAAGTCGATAATATTTTGTATCTGTTTTGGCAGACTCGTTAAGCATCGTTTCATTTCAGCAAAGAGTAATATTCTATAGAAAATAATATTTATTTTTGTTTAAATGATATATCTAGTATACATTTTAATTTGATGGATAAAATGTACAAGAATTATCCATTTTGAAATTTGATTAAGGTCACTCGAAGTACCTCAAATTCTGACAGCTCTTTGTTTTATCAAATAAATCTCAAGGTCGATAAGAATCGATAGCAAGGGACAGCGGTCTAAAGGCACTTCAGACCCAAAGTGCTTGTTCTAACTTTGTTACTTACGCAGTTATAAGCAGCCGATACAAATTGACGGTTGGTAATTTGATTAAGGTTTATACGTTCATGTAATTTACTTAAATTGGTAGTGGTAAATGAACTTTGCCTTTAATTATCTTTTAAATTATGTGAACATATATTAACACCTAAGCAAAGCAGGATTAAATTATCGATGTTGCCCTAAATCGAAAAGGGCAAGGTATCCGAATACAAGACCGGTAGAGTTATAGTTTAAGAATGGCAGCCACGTACAGAATAACTTTTCATGCATCCCAAAACCAACACCATACTAACAATCTGGTCGAATTTTCTTAACGTGTTGCCAAACTGTTTTTTCTTATAAATATTCCCAATGTCAGATTATTCGAGTATCTGATGTTCAATAAACTGTGACATTTTTTTTAAACCAACTTATAAATCTTACTTCTTTCTAGTATTATTAATTGGAAGGATTGAATGGATGAATGCATGTTTGTTAGAGTTTGTAGCCTAATCGCCAGAACGGATCTCGATGAAATTTGGTACAGATCTAGAACAGAGTCTGGAAGAACGCATAGGCAACCTATTTTTGTTTTTATTAATTCCAAGCTGTCGGAGTCGCGGGCGAAAGCTAGTTTTCGTATAAAATAAATCTCCAGGTATCCACGTGCTGCACGTTCTTAATATGGAACACTCTCAAGTAAAGTTATATAGATATTCTTTTGTATATTACTGAGACTAAATTACTTATAGTTGACTAAATGTTATCAAATATCCGAAATGAAAAAAGACAAGCCATGGTGTAATATTTACAAGCAACAATATACTGTACTATGGTTGTAGAAAACTTGTACGTAAGTATGTACCTCTTGTTAAACATTTTACAAGGGTAACCCTAGTTTCCTGTTATACCCTGCTATAATGGAAATTACTGACAACAATTAGAATATACGGAGGTTTCACTACACACAAGGAGATCCTTAACCCTTATATTAAGCATTGATAAAGACATAATTTAAGTGGTAATGACTTTAAGGTCCTTATTCCACCTATTGCTTAAAGTCTCTGTTTCGAATCCTAACCAGCATTAAAGAATATTGCTTTGGTCTTAGACTGAATCTTATTATGTTCAGTACATAACTAAGTCAAAACAAGCGGGTATATGTCCAGCAGTGCAACAGGAACCAAGGCTGATGATGATGATGTGAGTATATAATTATTTTATTCCCGTCTTTCTCACGATTTTTCAATAAAATAGGAATCTACAAAATAACTATTATTGCAATTCAATGTTATATGAAATTCAATCTAATTAATTAAAATCACCCTTTTGTAGTTTACTAAGTACTTAAAAGTATTGTATTATAAGGTTTAATGTTTCGACATTAAACTATGGTACCATTTAGATGGAAAAGGAAACCTAAGAAACAAATATATTCGTTTAAATAGTGAATGTCTACTTCAATTTAGTATGTGGTCTTTATAATGGATAAAGTTCTAAAAACAACAAAGTAGCGCAACAAGGTAAACCTCACTGAATCTAGACTAAGATTAGTTTACGAGAGCCGGTTACTTGAAAACGAAAAGTTAATCTAAGTTGCAAGAGCGTTATACAAATAGTAATAGCATACATTTAGGATTAAGCTGATAAACTTAATAGCAGGATTTTATTTAAAAACTTAACATAAACAGTCCTTTGGGTCTCGCTAGAAATAAAACGAACTAGTCACTAATAGTGTGTGTTTATTTAAGAGCCGAAGCTTTTCAATAGTATCGTAAAGGATACGAATAATCTATCGCAAAATACGTAGTAGAAAATACATGTTTATTTAAAAGAGATTGAAAGTAGCTAGACAAATTGTCGGTTGAGTCTTTGAGAGGCATTCTGATTTAAATAAACGACACATCGTTCAGACTTCCACTACGCTTCCAATTTGAATAGCAAATCTAGCTTGTCAACACTGGACTTTCATATTTAGTCAGAAAATTGTTTTCAAATCTATTTATTGTAAGTCAATAAAATATACGCAATATTTATTCTCGTTTTTGTTGAATGTATATTTATAACCTATAATTTTATCATGTATTATAAGATAAAACCAACATAGGCTATACACGAGGGGATCAGTGTGTATTTGCTAAGATAATTACCCGCATCAATGCATATTCATGGGTCTAAAGTACAGGTGCGGTAACTCAGACTATACACGTAGACTCGTAGATATATAGACGATTACCAATTACATGTTTCGTCGATAGTTTCAGTTATTCAATAAAACGAATGTTTACATGTGAAGGTTAAAAAAATAATTATCCACGAAAACGTTCCGCGCTCCAAAGTGCAACTTTCACAAAGCCTTGTTCCGAACCATTTTTACAAATTAAACTTCTACTTTCGTATCGTTTCCTTTTTGTTATAAACGTTCAAAGAGTAGTTTATGTATTATAGCAACGATGTAGAAATGATATATCCAAACTAATATATTAAAACACGTATACATAAATATCAGCTTGTGCTAAGTTTCTTTAAAAATAAAGCAATAAAATGAAATTTAAATATAATACGTTGAAATAGAATCAGCTTATGACCGCTAAGCCAGTATAAAATATGTTTGCAGCACTTCTGAATAACGTCCATTTTAAAGATAGGAAGAAAGGATGAAAGATTCACTACGTGCACATTTCGCTGAGAGCAATTTTATTCTTTAAAATGTAATCTATTTACGACATAACATTTTATTTCATGAATTTATAAACCTAATAACTCTGAATGTAGACATTTATTAATTTGGAAATAAATAACATACACATTTGTAGCGGTTGTATCCTAGTTATATTTACTACAGCGAAACATACATTTTTATAATATGCCAATTATATCTCGGAATGGCTTAATAATTAGTATCGGAGAAACACTTTAGTTGTACCGTCATTATAGAAATGTCCGATATAGCGGAAGTTATGGCCTAGCAGATTGTTTTTTCTAAAGAGAAAATTATTTAGGTTGTTATATTAGTTGAAAGAAACTAAAATGTATTTTGATGAGCTCTGAACGCATTATTTAGCTTGATCTACGATTAAATTGTAATTGTTATACAAATATCTAGGTAGATATCACCGCTACAGAGTTAAACGTATTTTTAAAATTTCAGGTAAATGCGATCTATGATACTTTTGGATTTATGATAGGGATTTTACCAACACGATGCAAAACGAATATGGACGATAGAATTTTACTATTTTTGTAATATTTTGCTACAATAAAAACGCATTGTTCTTCGATGTGGTGCTCGATTTTCAATAACCCTAAACTGTCAGTTGCAAAACTGTTTTTTTTGTTACTTTATTGAACTAACGTTCAATTCGTGGAATTTCAGATACAATAAATGGTACCCTTTATTTCAACTTGAAATACCTAATATTAAATTAAGTTAAACTAAACTAGAGAAAACCCAGGAAATACAAAAGATATAATAATACAGTAAAAACGTAACTATCAGATTTTACATTATTTTATTTTATGTAATAAATTGATCATTTTGTTCATTGGATGTTTAATTAATAGCATATTGGAATTAACGGAATATGGCATAATAACAAGGGTCGTGATTTTACATGCAGTGCACCAGATAAATTATGGAAAGTATTGACAAATGTCGTTCGACTTCAATAAATCCACACACAGGTCGACCAGATATTGTAATATTGTCTGAATACGCTTATCGCAGTTAATGGTTTGATGTACGCTTACAACCCCTTTCACCGTATCATGGTGACATATTAGATAAGCCTGCGGAACAAGCCTTGAATGTGACGGCACTAGGAATGGTTTACTTGTTCCAAAATGAATAAAGATAATACTGTGACTTCGTATACTATGTCATAGGCTCTAAATAAGACTTATGCTGGGTTTCTGAAGTTTCCGTTTATTTTATCGTTACCTAATGATTCATTAATGTAAGCTTGACTTAAATTTAAAAGGGGTAAAACTCAAGTTACGTAGTTCGAAAACGCATTTCATGAAGTTATCCAACCAAAAATATTAATGAATGGTTAAACGTAGCTGGGAAACCGGCTATTAATGGTATGGATACATATCTTTATATAATAGCCTGTCAATGGGAAATAAATAATTTTCCAACGCCAGCATTTTAAGCAAATGCATCTTAAATCAGCTTTCAAAGCTAAGTACTATCTCCTAACCTTTTTATGTTGTGTAGTGCTTTGAAAAGCACTCAGAATAATTCGGTTATGTGTTCAACTAGCTCAGGTGTGTTCAGTCTCCTATAAAATATTATGTTACAGTGATATTAATTTATTCACAATCACGTGTTAATGTAGATAAGCCTAATATTTAGATATCACTTGTTTGTCCTCAGAACATGCATTCCTTAATCATTAATGTTATTGTGATAAAATTTTGTTATGGTGATCTGTGGAAGTCAGTGAATTTATTTGCTATATAAGAAATATATTGAAAAGAATTATGATATAGTATTTTAATAAGTTTAACTAAATAAATTGTAATTTATTGCATATTTATTTATCACAGAAATCGTAAAAGAGTAACACGACGTGTTGACACTAACAACCTCGTAATTTAACCATGAAAGGGTTTTAAAATTTCTTGACACGAGAAAATTCGTTCATAGGGGAATTTAAATTTTCACTTCCGTGTTCCCGGGCGGAAGGGTTGTTATTTTTAAATCTTTTATTATTTCGCAGTCTTGGGCTTACCTCATTAATTTTTATTTGAATTTGCGTCGGCACTTAGAAAGTCTGTTGGTTTAGAAAATATTTTTAAAACATTGTACACAAATCCATAGTACGTAGTCGCAATATTACTACTATATCAACTTTTAATTTACTGGAAAATAAATGTATTTTTATGTGTGATAAGTTTGTCTGTCATTAAAATAATAAAAAAAATATTCGTAATAAACTACTACAACTTAATATCTAAATAAGACAATTAAGCAGAAATTCTCTCCAAATACATGCTGCATTTAACTATGTAATACAATAAAACCAAGTTTAACTCGATTCATGCTTAACTAATTTACCAAACTTTGAAAATTAGTCCGGAGTGCACAGAAACTAGCTTATGAAATTATATCAATAATTGCAGAGCCTAAATAACATGCACGAGTTCATATTCACAGCAATTAGTCTCAAGTAATATTGAATGTAAAATAACATTATAGATTCACGACTTTTAAACAAGATTAGTAAGGAGCAACAATCAACCTGTAAAATTGAGTATTTTTAAATGAATAATATATAGAAATACATAGGAATTAGTTTCAAATTGAAATGCAATATCATAGGGAACACTTAATACCGATATTACATTAGTTCAATGTTTGGAAAATTAATGCTAGGAGTCAATTCGTCGTAACCTAAACCCGATATAATTTAGTTTGAAATTCTGCCGAAAACAACTGCCGTTTTCATCTGGGAAGTTTGCTTCCATGCATTTAACCTAACCGTCTATCCCTGGATTGTAATGCATTCGCAAAGCATATAGAGAAAACAATAATTGTACATAAATGTACAAATATTGTGAACACTACAGTGTCCTTGCGTTCAAATGTTCAAAGACTTTTTTATATCAAATTTACATTGCAACGAGCACGGAGATGTCGTATAATTGCTCCTTAAGCTAAATGAACTTACACAAACATTTAGATTGCACACGAACGGAAGAAATGTTGGCAAATTATACATCCTACTTGTATAACACGTAACTATAAAGTAGTAAGAAATCTTCCAATCTTTTAAATTAATCCGCGAAATCGTTTTATTAAAGCACGTAAGCAAGCAAGCAAAAACGAGAGATATATTTTTTTAATTTAAGTAACTAGAAAATTACTTTTATCGTTAAGACTATCCTTTGCCTACGACATTGTCCGTGAGAATTAAAGAAATACTTAGTAAGTTGCCTATGTGTTCTTCCAGACTACATCTGTGGTAAACTTCATCGACATTCGTTTAGCGGTTTTGAAATGACCTCTTAGCTTTTAAAATATTAGTAAGATTGCCTCTTACATTCATAAGTGAAAGTAGATACTTTTTGTCCACACTTGGAACTAAATTACCCTTAAAACTGTAAACGAAAATGTGTTATGAATGAAGAATAAATGTTAAAGTATTTTTTTAGCTTTTTTGTTTCTACACTACACAAAAGTGTGCTACAGAAACAAAATGGAATGCTTCTGCAGTGTTACAATTATCTATTGTTTAATTAAACTTTGTTGCCATAAAACGTAGTTGTTTAACATGTAGGCTTATATTTTTTTAGCTATGGCATATTTAATGCATAATATAATATAAATATTTATTGCATACGGAAACATCTAATAAATAAAATATTTAAGCATTCTTCAGTAAGTTGTTTTTTTTTTACGTTTTTGTCATATTTTTGTTTGTGAAAAATGTAACATTATTTGTTTGAGAAAGAATTACAGTTTTTTTACTAGTTGCGTCGGATACTTACTCTACGATTAATACCAGGCCTATAGATTTGAAGACTCAACAAGTTAGAGGACACTTTCATATATTGTTATAATTTATTCACATTGAAGGGATTGTACAAACATACTTTAGACCATTAAATATTCATGAAATTTAGCTTTATTTCAATGATGTGACATTTTTTAATGCTAATAATAATTTCCGGTACTTCGAATAATTGAAAAATTCAAAATAAAACTACTCATTTTATGCTTTTACTTTATGTATATTATGAGAGTAATTCTCTCAGTATTTTGAAGACATCTCTAATCTAATTTTGTGACATGTGAAATTTTTTTACGAAATTACATTACAAATCACAAAACATGTTCGCTTCCTCTCGACATTATGGAATGAAAGGATTTGTTTTCGTGGAAATATTACTTCATTTTTATAGGCATGTTTATTTTACTTTATTAAATCGTTGATATGTTTTGCTTTTGATAAGATAATATTACATTAATGTAATTGTAAAAACTCTTATGTAATAAATTTGCTTCTAGAAGGTCATATGATATGGACTCGTGAAAATTATAGAAAATCTCTATAAGCGAAAGGAATTATGATGTAATAATACAAATTATGTTAAGTTCTTAATTTATGTAGTAAAATAAAGGGTTCTCAATAATTTAAATCCACAAAGCATTATATTTGATACCCGCATAATTTAATAAATGGAAATTCTAAGCAAATATTAATGTGCCTGGATAAACCTACTATAACTGTATAGATATTTCTGGCTTAATCAAATTTAGATGGCATACGTGCCTCGATGTTACATTTCGCAGGAATTTCCAGCAAAGCGATTGTAGCGAAATTCGAAATAGTCGAATGTAATCGTTGTCTACCTGTCACCGCGGCGCACGAACATCGATTTAATCGTTCCAAATGAGCACGAGGCTCGATACTGTATCGTCAAATCTTCATTCACGTATAGTTCAAAACGTTGTCTATGTTACAAATTTGACGGATGACATTGTTTGTAAGTGTTGATGCCAATAATCTATAGCAGCATGGGCGTCCCCAGTAAATGATCTAGATTACAACTATATATGTAGACTGAATTTAAATGTAGATAACTATTCCTTTATTTCTCTTAATGTGAATGATTTTTTCGCTCTAAGACACCCTTTTTACGTGATAATAAAAGTATGGTAGCTATAGTATAAGCCATATAATATGAACATTTGAAAAATCTTACTAATATTATATTATAAATGCGAAAGTTTAGATGGATGGATGGGTGGATGGATGGATGTTTGTAGCCTAAACGGCTGAACGGGTCTCGATTAAATTTGGCATAGATATAGAGGATAGTCTAGAAGAACACATAGGCTACTCGCTTTTGTTTTTTTTTTATTCCACGCGGCCTGAGTCGCGGGCGAAAGCTAGTGTTTGAATAAAAATCAATGAGTAACAGAAGAATTTACTAACAGATGAACTTTGTAGTTTCGTTGCTCGCTTGAAGATAATTGTTATAAATCTCTTTACAACACGAGTGAGCGCGAGTGTGTATCAGCAAATAAATCAGGTAGTGTATGTACCCGGTAGTTACCCGCAGCGTAGATTTTGTACACGAGATATACGTATCAGCTGGGCGTCAGCCAGCGCCGGATAAGCGTGTCCTGCAGTTCACCTAAAATTACTAACTAAATAAATTGCACACAGTTAAGAAGAATTTCAATTTTTGAATACATTTCAATTGACAAAATTAATGAATCGATTGTTTTTCTCTTAAGAGCCCATAATTATAACAAATTAATGCTTTGTGGTGAACAAACGGTAAGATACTCCAAAAGAATAATTTAAAATCAATGAAATTGTCCCAAATAGGATCGAACAAAGTTTTATTTTATTTAATTTCGCTAAAAGTACAACGGCGCTCACCCCAAGTGTAGATGACATTGAAGTCAATGTGCCTGCTACTTGTCAGCCGACACTTGAAGGAGATTAAATTTCTTTGAAACAATAATGCGAGGCGTAACTTTGTGTTCAAAATGATTCGAACTTTGTACTGCTTATTCGATTTGAGTTGACATTGATTACATTCTAACATAAATTATTTCAAACCAAGTATTTTGTGACTTTTAATCAGACGGGCTATGCGTAGATGAACTTTTACTTTTAGCTTTATCATATTTTCTATTATGCAAACGTGTAGAAATCGAATTTAACTTCCCAATTATAAAAGCCGAGTAGTTGGCTCTAGCCCAAATCTAAAGTTAAGTACACACATAGCGAATCAAGCTTCAATATTACATAATTGATTTATAAAAACTATATAGCTTAATCTGAGGATGTATCCGTTGTTCGCCTTCTGTCTTATATGTCCTGTATTAAAAAAGAATTCTGGGATGACAGGTACCTATGTATCAAATTGGCGTCCTATTTGCAGCTAAAACGTACAAGTTTAAGTTCATTTTTCTAGATACTTGGAGGCTATTAACGTCATATAATAGCAATTTTACGATTGCTACTAAAGCAAACGGAATCTTCAAATGTAATAAAAATAAACTGCTTCATACTTGTGGCCCACATTTACAGCTGACACGATTCCGTTTACGGGCAGTGTATGTGTATAGAGCAGTGAGATCATGTTATACACTCTGCGTTATTTGCACTAAAACTATTTCAACTGTGACGGAATATGATAAAAACTTAACTGTTAAATGAAATTTGGGTTCTACTGAATTTTCATGCATAATTTAACAAGATAGGAAACTTCTCAAATTGTACTCGTTTTGTTAACATTAACATAATCCAGTTTTCAGATTAATGTCAAATGACCGAACTCTACTTACTTACCTTTGAAGAGTTTGCAATATTGAAATTGTAATACTATAAATAAAAACAATTAACTTCTACGATATCAGCTTTGGTAGCTTGCGAGATTAATATTAAAATTTATGAATATATGCTGTTCCGCAATACCTCTAAAATTTTATGAGAAATTGGCCTACACCGCAATTTAGACACAACGCGTGCCCTATCGTGGCAATGACGGATAAATAACTTGATGTTGAGTGATTGTTTTCACACGACCAAATGGGTTTTCAGCCCACGTGAAGCCTACACGAAAATGTTTGTGAAAAAATATTCCTGCCTTTATAAGTTTATTTGTAATAGATTTTATAAAGTTGACTACGTTACAAAATGGTTCGTTGACTTAAATCTTACGCCTACGGAGCGCTATAAAGTAAAATTGTTCAGAAGCCTGTTGATTACTTGAAGCTGCAATTATTGTGGTGGGATGTATTTATGTTCATGACCTTAACACTCTTATATTTCTCTCTTCTATTTTAAGAATAAGTGAAGACAATTTTATTGACAAGCATACTCAAGATATATAAAGAAATAAAGAAGTTACTCGATGATTAGGGAACTTTTTAATGTCGAAGAAACTTCTTAAATTGATGCACCATATTTTGTGTTCATCGTAGATATAATATTTTATCTTTATGTTATTAAACGTCATATGTTTGTGAATTATATTTATAGTATTATAAGTAGTCTGTTGGTTAAATTAATTTAAATAATCAAACAGAGTAAATAAAGCAAGTGCCGTCGTTTCTTCGTACGTGTATGGTATCAAAGAGAATGGGATTACCGTAGTTGTCTGCGCGGTCACGTAGTCATGTGGAGTGTCGCTAAGAGACGCTGCTAAGATATGTACGACCATACAGCAAGGTGGGCGACTTGTATGCAATGACACGAACTATGGATGTAATTTTGTATGGTTTCTTTTCTTATAAAATATTGTTTAAATAATTAAATATAAATCCTCTACAATCAAGAATATTAGATATATTAGTTTAGAATTAAAGTGGAATGACTTTATTTAGGACTGAAGTCATAAATCATTAATTTATCGTAACATATGGTTTTCTCCGTTTTACCCTAGTTAAATTAATTAAATATTTTCAAATGTGTTTTCATTAGTTTTGCTATAATTAAATTAAGTCCGATTTAATTCTACGATTTTATTTAAGGCAGCATAAAATCAGAGATAAAATTTAAAATATTTCGCCCAATCAAAACAGTACGTGCAGCGAATGCAACACACCTGATGAAGTTCGCTCGTAGACTTGTAAGTGGCCTCCATTCTGTGCCCACTGAAAACATATTTTATTTGAACGTGAGATATTTGATACACGTTTTTATATAAAAAAAAACAATTGATTCTACGATAGAGACGCTATTTGAAAAACAATAATTGGAATTCAAGATAATCTGCTACGTTTAACAGAATTTGGTTTGAGATTTAATCATAAAACATAACGAGCAGAATTTTGTAAGGTTATTGCAATTCTATTTTAATTAAAGATGTGGAAAAGATAGTCTCGCGCAGGAGGTTATTTATGAATTTTCTTTTATTTATGTTCAAATGATATTTTTTGGCAAGACGATGAACGCAGATTTCTTGTAGTTAAAGATTTCAAAAATTCATGAAAACATAAGAAGCTAGTATAAAAAGAAGTGATTGAGAAGAATATGTGTCATGCTCCAGATAAAGCACGAAAGCTACAATGGGGGCCAGCGCAGGCGGTGGAGTTGTGCAGCCTGCATTTAGTAGGTATTGTGTCGGAGACATTTCAATAGGAAAATAAAGCTCCTCAAATGAACGCTAAGCATAACTGACATTAGTATGCTTATTGTACTACTGTAAAATATCGAAAAACCTCTCTTGAAGTTGAGGATATTTCGTAGTCTCGAGAGATTGTACAAAGATTGTCATTGAGACTTCGAAATACTGCCTTTATGTTTCCGTATTTGTATATTTCTCAGTATTTAGTTTTATGTTTTATTTTTTTATATACAATAATTACCTATCTTTATAACAGTACATCTGACAGATTCAAAATTAAGTTGAATTTAGAACACTATGCTAACAAAGATAAAATTTAAATTTGCATGAACTTAATTTCTAATTAATTCCCAATGAAACAAGTTGGATTTATTTTGTTTTCGTATAATAATTAAACATAAAATATTCTTGTTAAGTAAATTACCAATAAGCACTTTAATCCATTTTGTAACTAAAGAATATTATAAAAGTTGGATAGATTTTCCCGTAGTCCGCTGTCGATACGATATTCAAATTTGACTTTGAGGAAGGGGAGAAATTCTGTTTCAGAATCAATTTATCAGCGTCGCAATGATTTGAAAATAAATATACTTTTTGCTCGATGGATTGAAAACACTTGTTATCTAATTTTAAAAGGTTTTTCAACTATTGCTAGGGGTTTTCAAGGGTCTTTAAGGGAAATTTGCACAGTAATTGTCCTGTCTATTTGACAATATTGACGATATAAAAACAAATGTGTCCGACGAGTCTTCTGCATTAAAGTTAATTTATAGCCTACATAGTTAAGTGTTTGAACGTGATTATGTTTCATATGAAACATAATATTTTACGTATTATGTTTTGCCATATATCTAATTAAAAACAATTTTAGCATACACATGGATGTGAGTTAGGTTTTCAACACATAATATTATACTTAGGCACCGTGCCAAAGATAATACGTGACCATCGCGTATTCACGATCTGCAAAAACCTACCGCCGTTAACTCAAGGGAACGAAATCGGAAATTTTATTTTTATGTAACGTAATATAATAAATATTCTACATATCAAATATGTACTAACTCAAAAAAGTATTCTATTTCCTTTTATAAATTTACAAAAAAATGTTTAGATTTAATTCACACATTTTTTAAAATTATAACTCTAACTTCAAGTTGTTACAAAAATAGGGGTAAGAGATCATAGTTTTGTTGTTACTTCAGCATCCCCTTAATGCAGAAATCTCATACTAAATGAAGATTAAGTTAGTAACCATGTAACTACTCAAAATGCGGTATTAAATGTACACTAAAGGTAATTTAAAGTTAAGAAAATATTGTTCAATATGTAATACTTATAGCAGCTCATTAAGTTTGCCAAACCATTGACCCCGGTCCGACAACACCGGTAGGCGGGGATCGAGGATGCCATCGCTGTATCCGCAATAACCGATACAATCAACTGCCCGCATTACTTGTTACACGCTCCACTCGATTTAATAACTCCCCTCATTCATACGAGCCTCATGAAATTACACAATAGCCGCTCAGGAAGATTATCTAACCTCCGGTGGGTTATACGATTTTCTTTTACATTTTACCTTTATGGTTAATTGTTTAATAGAAACATGATTGAGATAGGGATATATTAATTTCGGAAATGTATAAATAATACTTGACTAAACCCCTTATAGAAGAATTAATAAGCAAGATGAATAAGAGATTGAATAATATGGAGTTAATGATCCATCAGACATTAAATATTTTTCGCGGCTAGACTGCAGTCGATGTAAGGCAGAATAAAGCTGTCGAGGTAACTTGTTATAAAGCTTTTTAGTTCAATAAATTTAAACAAATGAATTCCGTTTAAATAGGACAGAAGTCGCTCGAAACATCCATCATATTTTCAAGTGCTGTACTCTCAGCATAATCTAGGACACATGATGGACATACGTTGTTATTGTTGCGCTGTTTGGCAAACGTGTTTGAATTACTGTTTGTTAGTTCATACTAAGTTGATACTTGTCACGGTATTATAAAACTTAAAGTACTTTGCTGACATGTATGACCGTTAATATTGTTTTAATCACAAGTAAGGTATTCTACTCTTCGGAAAAAAACACTTATGTCGTAATTATAACGATATGATGATTGCCATTTTGTAGATTTTATTTATTTCTTAAGCCTCAAAATAATTCTTAAATATTCAACGTAAATTATTAAAATGGCTTTTAGAAGTCTAACAAGAAATCGAACTATAATTTATATTTATTCACTTAGGTTTCTATTACCTTTAAGTTATGATTCTACGTAGCGTCTGCACCTGAACACAAGATACGCCTGTCTCTTTAGTCACACGATAGCGTTGTGTAGCTTTCTCGAAACTAAAACTACAGTAACAACGTCTGGCGAAGATAACTTGTAACTTCGGTCAAAGCGCGTATTTAATTAATTTTGATCAAATATTGTATTAAGGAAGTATTCTATCAAATTCAATGTCGAAAAAATCATGTTGTTCTAAACATTAACTATGTTCGTCGTCGTTACATGATGGTAACTTCTTGAAATTTCAGTCTTTTGAAAGTAGCTTTTTCACAGTTATAATACTTGAATTTCGCAACATATGGGCACTATAAATCCCCGGCATAAAAGCTGGCCCCACATAAAAAATGTATTTCACTAAAGTCACGCAACCGTTGCAGACCGTTGTTGCTCTGACCCATCGTAAATTTACGGATATAAAAACTGGCATGCTGGAAGGACCTTTATGCATGCTGATGAATTTTATTTCAGTATTTTGTCCAGAATACTTATAAGTAATACAAAATTCAAAGTAAACAGGTACAAAACATTTGGTTCTGTTTATTTAGCCACGATACTCGCTATGAAAGATTCAAAAATTTTAAGTTTCAAAAGACCTAATGCGTATTGTAAAAAAACATTTAAATCTTAGTAACATATGTAGTAGGAATAAATGTTATTTTAAGACATATTAGTATTTATATCAGCGACTAACTTTTTGCAAACATTTATTTAGAAGGATAAGGATCTTTAAGAATACCGAATTCTTAGTAATAGCAATACTTTTATAATCTCTTCTACGAAAAGATTCGAGAATTACATCCTTGAAAAGAATTTATTGTAGTCTTAATGTATATTGAAACATTTCCAATACGTAAATAAACCTTAGTACAAAACATGTTATGTAACCTCTCGGTTTGCTATAGCATGCATATGCACACACAACAAAATATTACCCTCCGATCAATCAAGCTCAAAATAAAAGTTTTATATCAGTATCGACAGCGTCGGTGGCTCAGAGGTTTGAGCATTTGACTTGTAATCTACAGATCCTAGGTTCAAATCCCGCCTTGTACCAATGTGAATTTCGATTTTCGAATTTCATATGTACATAATTTACCCGACGTTCTTACGGTGAAGGAAAACATCGTAATGTAACCTGCACATATTGGCGAAGAAATTTAAAGTTACGTGTAAAGTCAACCAACCCGCAGAGGGCCAGCGTGGTTGACTATGTCCTAGTCACCCTTTTTTTTTTTTTTCTCGCTGGGAAAATGCCTTTACGCATCCCCCCCGTTGTCAGGGGGGTATGTGGGACTCGCCGGCCAAAAGAACAGACGTGGCCGGAATACCCACTAAAAACCCAGCGGTGTTCCTCCTGTCCGCCGATGGCTGGGTCACGGGAACACTAGTGTCCTAGTCACCCTTTTTTTTTTTTTTTTTTTTTTTTTTTTTAAGAGGGGGAATGCGTTACGCATCCCAGGTGCCTTGGGGAAAGACACACAGGGTATGTGGGACTCTCTCCACATCCCTGCCCAAAAGGGAAGGAACGTGGAGCCTACCCACTAAACCCCCTCTGGTTCCCTCGACTTCACCGTTCACCGGGGCATGGGCACATGATAATATTCATCACACACCCCGATGGTGATGGTTGTGCACCTCCTCAACGATTGTTCAGCCTCTGCTATGCGCGGGAACCCGTGCGCGCCCTCTCCATCTCTTACTGGATGGGGACCTCCCCTCGTCCCTCACCCGAGACAAGCTATGGGGGAAAGGCTAGAGCATAGGCTCGCCTTCTCCTCCCGGTACGGCGTTGCCGAGCTGGGTTTTCGGAATTCGCTTCCCTAACCCGCTCCGCCTCCTCCTTTAGCGAGATCACCTCCTCGCTAAATCTTTGAACGGCAGTCCATGCTCGGTCCGACTTGACCATGGCGTTGACCAAGGCCGGAAGCGAGAGGTTGTCGCCCACCACGGCTCTTAAGTTCCGGCGCTCTGCTTCCCACGCGGGACACTCCTCCAGCGTATGCTGTGCGGTGTCGTCAGCACAATCGCCACAGTGGTGACACACTGCGGACGGCTCCCTCCCAATCCGGTGCAGGTACGTGCCGAAGCAGCCATGCCCCGACAACACCTGCGACAACCGGAAGGTAAGCACCCCGTGCTCTCTGTCTATCCACTGCGGCAGGATCTGACGGATCGCCTCGACGGTCCTCGTTCCGGCGCTCGGTTGAAGAAGGCGTCGCTGCCACTTCGCCACAGCTAAGCAGCGGCACTCTTCTCTCTCTCTTTTAGTCTCCTCCCTTAAGGGTGGTAATCCCTCGGTCGCTGTGATATGCTCTCGCCATTCATGTACCGCTGCCAGTATCTCTGCTTCCAGTGCCCATGGCAGAGAGCCCGCCAAGGCGCAAGCTGCCTCGTAGGAGATCGTGCGGTATCCGCGGATAACTCTAATAGCCATCGCCCTCTGCGGTGGATGCAGTAGGGTTGGGGTCCGGCCTTTCAAGGATCCGCTCCACACAGGTGAGCCGTAAAGTGCCATCGATCTAACGATGCCCAGGTACAGACGTCGGCAGGCCGCTTTCGGGCCACTGACATTGGGCAGAAGACTGCCCAAAGCCGCCGCCGTGCGCAATAACTTGGGTCCTAACATCTTAAAATGGGCCTCAAAGGTCCATCGGCCGTCGAGTGTGAGCCCCAAATATTTCATTTGGGGTTTGACGCCAATGTGAACACCCCCGACCGTGATACCAGAACCTGGAGGCGGCCTCTTCCGAGGTCCGTAAAAATACAATGCCTCGGACTTGTCAAGGGCCACCTCCAGGCCCAGCGCCCGAATTCGGCTCACCACTTGTGCTACCCCCGCTGTTGCGAGTATTGCACATTCCCCGTGGGAAATTCCTCGTGCTGTCACCAGGGTGTCGTCCGCGTAGCACGTGACGTCTACACCGGGGAGTAGATCGCCACGCAGGACCCAGTCATAACCAATGTTCCAGAGGAGTGGTCCGAGGACCGACCCCTGTGGAACGCCGCAACTCATCGCATGACGGCACCACCCATCCCTGCTGCGGAACCAGACAGATCTACCTGACAGATAGCTGGCCACAATCAGCTGTAGATATTCCGGCACTTGGTGATAGCGGAGCGCTTCCCGTATACAGCTCCAGGGTAGAGTATTAAATGCGTTGGCGATATCAAGAGATACCGCCAGGACGACCTCACCATGTGCCACCGCCTCCTCCGCTATCCCCTTCACCCTCAAAATGGCGTTAACTGTGGATCTGCCTGCCCTGAAACCAAACTGTCTGTCGTCCAGGTTAGGGCCCGTTCCTTCGATGTGTACGACTAAGCGGTTTGCTATGATGCGTTCAAACATCTTAGCCACCTCGTCCAAGAGCACGATCGGGCGGTACCCTGACGGGGAATCGGCCGGTCTTCCCTCTTTCCTGATCAGCACAAGGGTGCCGTCCTTCCACAGCTGTGGAAATCGTCCTTGCCTGAGGCAGGCTATGAACAGTCCGACTACTCTATCCTTAAACGCGTCTGCGGCCAGCACCCATGCACGGCCCGGTATGCCATCTGGGCCCGGGGCCGTCTTCTTGGCGCGTAACCGACGGATCGCGACGTCAAACTCGTCAGCTGTTATCGGCGGTATTACAGCATTTGTCGGTTCATTCCTCTCCGGCGGCGGCGGAAAGCTATAAGGGGGAGTGTGTTCCTCCCTAGTTGGGAAGAGAGCACCCACCACTGCTTCCACTAGCTGAGGCTGGAGACTCTGCGTCAGAGGGGGTTGCCACGGTCGAAGTTTCCTCCGTACCACAAGATAGGGGCGGCCCCACGGATCACGATTCAGAGACTCGATCAGCTCTTCCCGCGCACTATCCTTTGCTTCGCGGATTGCGATGCCAAGGGTGCGTCTGGTGGCCTTATAAGCATTTCGCAATGTGGTCTCGGCGAGTTCATCTCGTCGTCTCCTTCAACGTAACCGTTGGTATTGGCGGCGTGCAGTTACACACGCAGTGCGCAGTGCTGCAATCTCGGCAGACCACCAATAAACCTGTTTCTTCGGCGGTTGAGGTCCTTGTCTGGGCATTGCAGCGTCGCAGACACGAGTCATTGACTGACGCAGCGCTGAGGCCCCTTCATCAACGCCTATAGCGTTATCCGGGGACGACCACGCCTCGACTTGGGAGGCCTCGACAAGGGTGTCCCTATTCAGTCGCTTTACCGCCCATCGGGGACTAGCCCAATTCACAATTCTGGTTCTGGTTTCTGGGTTCTGGTCCGGAACCGCAGTCGGCGCTGATATGCCAAATCGAATATAGAGATGGTCCGAAAGGGTTTCCGTACTCTCCGCTACCTCCCATCCGTACACTCGGCGCGCAATCGCAGGGCTGGCAAAAGACAGATCTACGATCGAACTGCCCTGTGGCCGGACGCAAGTCGGACGCGATCCCCGGTTTAAAAGGCAGAGTCCCGTCACCAGTGCCCACTCTTCGAGTACATTACCCCGTGCGTTCGTGGCAGGACATCCCCAAGTTGTGCTTTTGGCATTAAAGTCGCCCATTACTACCACAGGACTCGGATGGTTTCTGCCAATGACAGTGGTGATCTGCCCAAGAAGATCCTCAAAGTCTGCGAGGGTCTTACTTGGTGCGCAGTAAACACCAACAATTGTAATGCCTCCCACTGTGGCCGCGACGAAACCTCGGCCCCTTTGGATGTTCTCCATAGGGGGGGATCCAGTGGATCTAGGCGTAATCACAGCGACTACCTGTTCCTCGTCACCAGCCCAGTCATCCTGTTGGGAATAAAGTATGGCTCCGCTACCACGACTATCTGCGACGACCACTCAGCCATACTCTGTACGAGCAGGTCCTGAGCTCGTGCGCAGTGATTACTGTTGGCCTGAAGAACTTGCAGAGCCATACTTATTCGTAGTCAGGTCCGTCTCCATGTCGAGTGTCCTAGTCACCCTAACTTAAGGTAGGCTCAGAGCCCCTCAGTGGGGACATATAGTTGGCTGGTGATGATGATATCAGTATCAATGAAAGTATCACCTAAGGTAAAGCATCACTTAGTTATTCCTATGACGCAAAATACACGCAACTAATTTCTTTTTTAAAAACTCTAAAATTTTTGGTACAGAAAACGTAAGTAAGTAAAATATATTATAACCACATTACAATTAACTATTTTACAAATATTGCTAAATAAAGTTGATCACAGTACACGCGAATAATTTATAGCAGTAAATATCTCCACGAGTAGATTTCACGTGTACATAATACAGTCGGAGTCGGCTTCCACTACAACATAAAATGTTAATAGGGTTTATGTAAATAAGTGAAAAACATGCATTTACGTTCAGCACATTGCTTAATGCGATTAAACTTCTGTGAATCGGACGTGGATTTTCACGGTATTTTTGTTTAAACTTTATTTCTCTATTATAAATTCATCACAATATTTGAAAAGCGAATTTTACCAACAGTAACTAACATCTAAATTGTAGTAACCTTTCCATTTCGTTTATTGTAATTTTCAAAGATTGTTTTTATGCAAGATAGAGTTGTTTATATTACTTACTTATTTATGAATAGCTTTTATGAAATTAGATACTCCAAGAAGTTTCTATTCTAAGCATACCTAAACGAAACGACCCATTTATATGTAAAAGTATAATCTCAGGACCGTTAAAGTAGATTGAAATCAACACTCGTTTCATTTTCATTTCGCCTAAAATGTGATTTAAATGGGTATAATTTTCGCAGGGTTAAATAAATTTTCATTTAAAAGTCGTTAGCCGTAGAAATTGTATTAGCTAAAATTAAATAAACCAATATGGTTTTAAAACATTTTAACATAAGTTTCAATTACAACACTAATTAGTAAAATACAATTCTATAAATTGACAGGAGTATGGAAAACTGAATAAAGTTTTTCTTTGTATTTTTAGAGTTAAGTTACCTTATAGACTAAAATAATAATATTTAACTGACATGCAAAGCTAATTTTTCTAATAAAATACTAATTTTCATCTTATAACTAACACGAAAAGTTTCATTCCGTATGTAAAGAGAAATGCTGTCTAAAATTATGAAATGAAACTTTAAAGAGTATGACATAAGAAATGATTAGAATCGCAATAATGAAATTAAAATGTACTCGGCGGTCTGAAACAGAATAATTAACGCTTCCCGGCTCGTAATCATCCAGTAGAACAGAATTGATTAAAAGTAAATTAAAATTCTTAAGCAGCAAAGAATTTATTAAGAAAGAATGAGGCCGAATGAATGCAAATTAATTAAACTGCCATTGATTATAAATTCCTATTATGCAATTCTACTTCTTTTAACTTAAGATCTCATTTGCCCGCAAATATTTCTAAATGGAATAAAAATTCTCTTTCAAAATCCTCTTTTAATAACTCATATATTCTTAACTTATTTACTTTAAAGAAACGAAAAAAACGTTATTGCAAATATAATGGTTTATTTCTTATGTGACAGTTTTATTTAAGTAAGTTTATAAATTTACGTATTTGGTTGCTTTTACGATATCATATTGTCCCTGGCTATAAGCCCAATATGTACAATATCTTACAGGGAATCTCGACTGCGGGCACAACTCGGAAGTTTACCATCTGATTTATTTGCTGATATCTACTAGCAGACTCGTGTTGCACTTTCTTGAAGTAGGCAAAGGAGTTTCGTGAAAAATATTAACACCAACTTTTATTTATTTTAACACAAAATCACATTGAATAAAACCAGATTTCAATTTATGTATATCTAAAAATAGTTACCAAGTGATATGTCAGTTTCAGTTGTATTTTAACTGGAATTAAAATGGAACAAACGATAACTGACAAGTGTCGGAGCAGACATTAAAATTTGTATATTTCCAGTTTTCCAATCGAATGGAACAATTTCTTTCAAAGCTACGAAATAAAATGCACGTGAACAGCATATTCCGATACGTACGGATGCGAGCCTGAAGTGGATTCCTTATTCAGGAGCCGAGTGCAGTAAAAGCATGGAAATCTTTAATAACCTCTTTTCACACCTTGACACATGAATTTAAAGACTAATATAAATGGAAGTAACCTTAATTGCACTGCGATATTAATTCATATAATCAAAAAGAGAATTTAGCGATAGTAGAAATTCGTGAAAATCCCTTGTGTTAAAAGTTCACAAAATCTGGAACACCAGAGAAACTGCAGAAGCGTTGCCGTGAAAGACATTTGCTTGCTTCTTGAAGGCCTCAAAGTCGAGCTTGAACATTAGTCTTTCGTTTCATTCTGTAGCCCTGATATACAGGTATAGGCATTTTTTGTTTTTATTCAAAAGACATAAATAAATGATATTTAAAGCCGTGAATCTGAATATATTGGTACAAAACACGCTGGCTTCGTTTCATTAAAATTACGCCTATTACGAGTATGAATTATCACTTCAATGAAAACACTTAATAATAATTTCTGGAGCGTAAAATTATGTATTCATTACATACAACCTACCTTATTAAAACGTTTAATATGACTACACTTTTAAAACGTCCTTTTCAAGAGAGAATTTTGTAATTAAAAATTTAACTTCAAATTATAAATTAGAATTTATTGGACCATAATGTCTTTCATAAAGAATTTAATTTTTTAATGTCGTTTTTATCATTAGACATTTGTCTCCAAAGACCAGCAACGCATCTGCAGTTCCTCTAGAATTGCGGTTGTCAATGGGCGTCATCGAACAACTTGGTGTTCTCACCGCGCTGCTCGTTTGCCCCTTACTCATAAAAAAAAATATTATCTAATAACCGTTACAATGCCATTTACCCTTTTTTAATAAAGGATCGTCTAAATTGTTGTCTATAATAGTATAGTAAAACAAAGTGTTTTCGGTCATTTATGTATTTTTCTTATTAAATGTAAATGAGTCTTCGGATTTTAATCAAATAAGTGTTTGCATAAAACATAACGCTTATGTTTATCGTTTTGGGGCACGCCGCTGGCGCCAGGTGGGGCTAAACAAAATGCAAATCTACTTGATTATGCGCTTAATATTTCGTTTTCTTCACTTTATTATAAAACAAGAGGAAACTGATTTTAATTCATTCATATTTTAATGTACGTGTTTCATTTTGATTCGATTACACCAATACAAAAGGATGATATGGACAAGATACCTACATATATTAGAATATTTTCTACTCCTCACTTACCACCGGCTTAATAGAAGTCGTAGCCATTAATTTCTTTTATTCTATTAAATAGAAATCGATATCGTATATACAATTTAATTTTTAAAAATCTTAATATAAAGTAACCAACAAACGTAGCATTTTCCAAGCGTTATATTCGTATTGATGTAGGTTTCTATCTCGACCTTATGATTCTAGCAGGTGCGCTTTGAGGTTAGACGGCGGTCGCTACTCTACATACGAATATATCATCCTTACTTTAGTAAATATACTAACGGCAAAGAGGTTTTCTCATATCAATTTGTTTTTCTCAAACCATGTTTATCTTGATTTTGCAAGCATCATTGGAACATCTCTATCACTAATTTTATAATTCCTTTTACTCTTTTCTCTTTCAGGAAAATTAAACTTATTTTTTTCATAGTTAAACTCTATGAATGAATTTTAAAAATAAAGTAGATTAAGGTCATGTTTCCTCCGCAGTCGGGAGTGTAGTACATCAGCGCTTAAATTATAATTAACTTTAGACGTTGCACGCGGTGTTTAAAACCCCAGTTTCCGCCGCTTGAATTATTTAAAAAAATGATCGTTTACTTAAGCTGGAGAATCAGCTTTAAACGTAAAGCTTGCCTGCAGCTTAATTTTTCATCTAGCTCCACTTGTAATGCAAATTCTTTTTAGTTTATCTTGTTTTACAGAACCACGTTTGTAAGAACCTTATTAGTGCCCAGTTTTGTCGACTAATGGAATATCTCGAGAGTTCAATTGGGATTTGAATAAGGCATCCTTTCAATATATTGTAGAAAACGTATCATTTCTGTTAACTCAATTTATTTATTAATTTGCTCTGAATTCTATACTGCTACAATATTGAGGGCTATTTCTGAACAATTACATTGGAAAACGTACACTGGTAAGGAAATGATAAAAGAACAGACCAATCATTGCATGATATTATTATATTAGGCTTTTAGATAATTGTAAAATAGTATATGCGGTTAAAAATAGCGCGGCTGTCATACGGAGAAGCGGAAGTGAATTGTAATATTGGTGTCAGCAAAATTTCTCATATCAAAAATTTAAAATCCATTTCGTGTAAAGTTACGCGGTCGTTAGTGTCAACATGTCCTATTCATTTAGTCCCTTTTGATAGTTGTAATTAAATTGTATTTACATTAATATCAAAGTTTATAGAAGTTACAGAAAAGTATAGTTGTTAAATAGAATGGTGCCCAACTGTCAGGAGGTAATAACGGCGATGAAGAAAAATAAAATTGGGTCGTTATTAAACCACCAATTTTGTATTTGTATCTAAAGAAATATTGCTTAAAATGCAAAAGAGATTTATCGAGAGAAGCACGTGCCATGCTCCAGTTATACCGTACAATAACAACAACAGCCCGTGTGGAGAAGACAGTGTTGAAAAGGTAAAATGACAATAGCGAAACAATGTCTAGTAAGTACTCTGCTTAATGTAAATGAGCTCGCCATGAACAGTGCAGTGCAGCTACGCGAAAACAAAAACGGTTTTATTTCAAGCTCATATAGTTATAAGCTTGTATTTTTTATTCGAGTTATGATCCAGCATATCATGTATTACATCTGATAAAACATATAAGTTGTAACTAGTATTAGTTCTTAAAAGGAATTTTTAATTTGACCAAAACGAAAATAGGATGTTCTAAAATTTTCATTTGTACTCTATGAAGGACATTTTAGAGAACATCCTGTAGTGCCATACGAAGTATTTAAAGATTTGACTTGATCTCTACAGATATTTATCTCTACAGATGGTTAGGTCGCTGTTTGTAAATGAGAGCTTTTTTTTTCTTTATAATATAAGGTGGCAAACTAGCAAGCGGCCACCTGAATCCACCGAAATGGAAAGCGACCGCTGCCCATAAACATCCACAATTGCAGATGCGTTGCCTACCCTTAATTGACGGAGGAGGAGACGCACATAAAGAGAACATTTCCCCTTCGTATGCGTCTCCTCCACCGTCAAATCCACTTTTCCTTCCCATCCTTTCCTCTTAAGAAAAGGGTGGAAAGTGAAAGAAACTAAAATTAGGCCTCGGGCACCACACTCATCAGACGAAACGCGGAATTGCTTCCACTTCACGCCTGTTTTCTGTGTGGTCGTGGTATTACACCGGGCGAGCCGGCCCATTCGTGCCAAGATGTTAAAGCGGGTTCTACCACTGTTATTTCTTCGTTCCGACATAAACACGACTTTTGATGTGACTGCCAATTAATTCTATCTCTATTATTACTTCGAATCCTCACCACCGTTACTCAACCCCACCATCAGCATCAAAATGATGATATGATACGATACACACATATTTAAAACGCGAGCGAACACTGATATTTAGAGCGATCGCACTCCTTTGACTAAGCTATCGCTCAACTGTTTACGCGATAGTTTAGTCCAAGGAGTGTTGGGCTCTTAGAAGTAGACATTCTGAACGATGACAATGCATAGATACTTTTCGTTACGTTCTAATAATCTCGATATACAAGAGTATTATTTATCGAAGTATAATTACAGATCTCTTGTTATCTTATAACATACATACATATTATCTATATCTATAATTAAATGAACATAACCGTGAAGCTCATTGAAACATTAATTACTACGTTGATGCATTATGTTGGCAAGTTCAATCAAGTTGCTGCGACCTGCGGTTAGTTAGGAGGTTCTCAACTCCTTGCGTTGATCAAGTTGAACGTTAGTTTAATTAGAGAAATGGTCTGTCATTCGCTTGATTGTTGGTGTAAATAGAGATAAGGTTAAAATGTATCCCTTTTGTTTATACATCGCAATATACGAATAAAAGTCAAATACCCTATATTTAAATTCCTTAGAAATTATTACTAGCGTTATTTTTTATATAGAATGAGAAAATTCAATTGAAATGAAGCACTCATCGAAGCCCGATAATCCTATAAATTTGAGTGGGCGAATGACGTCACTCGATATTGCTGGACATAGCCCGCGGCGCACAAATCTGTGTCACCACAAACTGCTTCCTGTTGAATCGGATTACATACTCGTCGCCTACAAGTTTGCATCAGCACTTCGGGTTACAAACAAATTTACAGAAGACTAAGTTACCCTGATATGCGAACTAATTTTTAAACAGTAAATTCATTAAAATGTTACGACCGTATTGCTCCATTCACAGGCACGTTTCATCTATTTTTATTACTTTATGAAGCAAACGTTGATGTAAAGTAAGAAATTTTTACTCAAAGCCGCACAAATCTTCCATTGAAATACTCATATTTTACATGAATAATGTATTTTATCTCATAATTTTTATCCGGTTCACATGAACGTGAATAAAAGATTATTCCTCAACACACATAATATTATAGTTAGGCACCGAGCCAAGGAAACGTAGCCATCGCGTATTCAAGATCTGCAAAAGTCTACGGCCGCTAACCAAAGAGGTCAAAATCATTCGCCTCTTTACATTAACGCTGTCACAAATTGAATCGAAGCAAATGTGTACTACTTCTTATCAACAACAAAAAAAATAATTTACAAAAATAGTTTTTTTTTAATACTTGATGGTATTTATGTGTTAATTATCGTTAATTCAGAGCCAAAAACTTATGAAAAAATTTCAGCAACGACATACTCGTATTACCGTACTAACAGTAAGAGCAGGCGCAGACCTTTGACTAAACTATCGCACAACAGTTGTGTGATTGTCGATTTTTGATTGTTTCGCAGCCAATTCAACTGTTTAGTTGCCCAACTAAAAATCGAGTACTATGCGCACATTCATTTAAGCTCCTAGGAATCAAAGCGAGACTAAACAGTTGTGCGATAGTTAATCAAAGGTGTGCGCGCGCTGTAAGGAATGAGTTTGTTGGGTAAGAATCACATTTTTCTACGAAGTTTAATAGGGACATAGTTCATCGGGCTTCTTGTTTTTTTTGTTTTAATTATTAAGTTTTACTAGATTAGTATTCTGTAAAAATAACTCAGAACTACAGTGAAAATCTTTCTGCTTTTCAGTTTTTGTAAGACCGCGGAAGGGAAAGTGCACTGCATTAGTAACAAAGCAAAAGCGATGCATTACCTGCGGAGAGCACGTAGCTATCATACTTCCTACAAACCTGATTTGAATTGTGAGAACGAACAAACTAAAAGCCTCATTTCAACACCGCTGCATACGCTTTATACTGCATTCGGTCCATACCACACTTCACTACTCACAATGCAATTATAATCTTACTAAAAATAACTTGCTTTATAATTATCTTACTATTAAACTAAAATAACTAGCTTTCGCCCAAGACTCCGTCTGAGTGGAATTAAATAAAAACAAAAGTAAGTAGCCTCTGTGTTCTTCTATACTCTACATCCTTACTGAATTTCATCGAAATCCGTTCAGCCGTTTCGGCGGCAAACTCTAACAAGCATCTATACATCTAAGCTTTCGCATTTATAATATTAGTAAGGTTTACATATTGATTAATAGAAAAACTTCGTCATGATATGATCTTTTCATAAAATTTAAAATATATACACAATAACATTTCTACTTGTCCGTCACTTCAAACTTATGTGAAAAATGTACTCATAGTACATCATATTTTATCCATTCAATACGCCTTCCCTAGCAAATAAATTTAAAGCGAGGGTTAATAAATGCATGAAAATTGAATCTGCTATAAAAGTTAATGTTTGGTTTATGCTATTATTTTAAAGACATGAAAGTGGCTGACATTGGTATGATGAAATTAATAAATCATTGTCGCCCCTGTTGGAGCTAGAAATTCATAACTGTCGCGGCGGCCTGATGAGCAGCAATGGCTGTGCCCGGGGCCCGGAGCGCTGTAATTTACAAGCGCAACACTTTTACATATTACCACTTATTAAACTCAAAACGTTTCCTCATAAAGCACTATGATTTAACAGTCATGTTTGATAAGTTAAAACAGAAAGAACGGATTTAAAAATATTATTTTACGTTGGTAATTGTAAAAGGTTCTCGCAGTAATTATCTTAATAGAGTCTAATGGTATATCTTACACTGCGACGTATCAAGTTTTCTGATTAGCAAATTATTTGTCTGTAACAAAATACAGTAAAATAGAGCATCAGTCGAAGCAAAGCTAGTAGACAGCTAAGGAATTTTAAAAGCTTAACTAACGACGACTAATTCAACGTGTCTTTTTAAACTAAAACTTGCAATTATTTATTTTTCGTCCTTATCATTTGATTAAAATAGTTCTTCCATCACTATGAATGTACATGACGGAATCTTTAGAAACAGACTGAATGCCCGCGTATTGTAGTAAGAACAATGCGGAATATTCAGCGTTATAAAGCGTTTTCAGAAAATTGCTTTCAATGCATATTTAATTATTTATTTACAGGCATTTCTCAATAATATGTTTGTATTTATTAAAAAAATGTTGACCAACGTAACTAATTTTAAAATATATTGAATTAAATAACGTTTCGTTTTGCCACTTTTGCTTAAGTTTTTGTTTAAGTATGATTTAGCAACAATAAATACTAGAATAATTTATAATCAGCAAATTGTTTAAATAAACTGTAAATTATACAATTTACTTTACAGACTCTGGTTTAATGTTTATTCTATGTGATAGATTTATTTATTTAATATAATTGTGTAAGAGTTGACACTAATGCTATTTGGATATTCCAATAATTTTGTCATACCGCGCAAATTGGAGTCTCTACTGTTTACCTCATTTCATTGCACAACGTATTCATTTCTAAATAGATACCCAATACATATAGTTCCCTTTGTTAATTTACTATCATTATCACAATTATGTTCTTGTCCATTGAATATATTATAATATAACATTCATATTAAACGTTGCATTTTTCACAAAAATATTGTTTAAACTTGTCAACACAGTGTATTTTATATCTGCTTCTATTGTATAGTAATCGATTGTTTCGCAATACGCGACAACGCTTTTAACCCGATTAAAAACCGTTGTATCAATTGCTTTAATATATTGTGAAACATATTTGAATGTAAATGGGTTATTCAAAATCTAGCCCTCAGAAAAATCTTAGCAAGGCGAGAGTTTGGATGGATGGCTGTTCGAAGTTATCTCCAGAACGGCTAAACGGCTCTCCCTGAAATTTGGCATTGTATACAGTGTCTAGAAGAAGACATAGTTTTATTTGTTTCAGTTTCAGTGAATTATTGTTTTAAATAAAGATACCGTGAAATTAACGCAGCGGCGCTCGGGGCGAGTCGTCCAAACTTATGCAAAACTTGAGCATTGCACCGAGACATAAACGAAGCAAGTTAACAATACTTTCCGAAACTTTGAGAACCATGCATACAAAATGAAAATATTATTTATAATTAAAGTTTTAAATTGTTCGATATTTTATTTATTTATTATCCTTCAATGTACATCTCTGTGTACATCTTTGTGAAACAAGTGAAATGTAAAATATTAATTACTGTATGAAGGAGGAACGTGTGCGTAAAGTTACAACTACTAAACGCTTTATTAAGCATACGGCACCAAAAGCGACCTAAGCTTACGGCGAACACACACCGCAAATTGCAATTTCCCGACTGACTTAGTACTACTCACTGCTACGACACAGTCGCGAAAATACTGTGTTTTTGTTCAGATACATTCACTTGTAACCTTCAGTAGTAATGTTTTTTAATAAAGAAACCTGAACATTTTGTAGTCTACGAAGTAAAATTGTCTTGAATTTAAGTGATATTTTGGTGCACCTTAAAGCGATCCCTATCGGCTCGCAGCATCTCGCTACGGTCGCGACTGCCGTCGCCGCCCAGCGTGTGTCGGGAACATCGATATCGCAATTGGCTGTTACATGTAATCCATTAATACACTTGGACAAATAAGATCTCGTGCTGCTATTTACTCGTACTTCAACGCTTCGATTTGCTAAATAAATATTTAATAACATAAATATCACCTAAATCTTTCAGGGCATTTAGTCCCTTTCTTTGGTACAAAAACGTGAAATAAATTAAACTATACTTATTCCAATTATAGTTAAAAATAAACCGTTTACTTAATTTTACATGTGTAAATTCAACAATAAAGGTAAGGGACATAAGTAGTGAAAAAGAGGTCAAAGAATTGGGTATCTTTAGTTGGGAAAAGAATCAACAAAGCAAACAATGGAAAGCAATTGAAAGGGACCATTAACCTTTACCGGGCAAAAAGAAAGACCCAAAGAGATGCGTGCTTTTGTTTACACTTTATTAACAAAGAAGCAAAAAACGCTGCGTAATGAAATTAATTCCAAAGATCATAATCAAATAATAACCTACAACTCTAAAGTGTTGCCTATTTGTTCAATAATAATACGCTAAAGGAAAGTCTGTAGTTATTGCCATCGTAAACTAAAACATAACAATTTCAAGATTTAAATTATACGCTGCATTGCGATAGCTAACGAAGCATAAAGGTGTCAAGAACAAGTCGAAAGCTTCAATTGCATCTGTAAATGACGGAGTGATTTTATACGCAAAATTTACCTTATCTCGTTACTACTGTATTCTCTGTGCATTTGTAGGTTTACGTTACGTACTACATCCTGATGCATCCACATAAAATAACAAGGAAAAGCGTTATACTCTTGTTAACTTTAGTAACATAGAGAAAAAATAACACTTAAAATAAAAAAAATAATGAACTTGAATGTTTCAGCATGGCTGCAGTTATGTGACTTTTTTCTTAATTAAATAAGCTTTTCAAATATGTATATTTTCCTTTAAAGTCTTGTCTCCATGTAAGCAACTGCACAATTGCCCCTCTGGCCGTCTAAGCAGGTTCTATTCACGGCAGTGTGGACCGGTTCGCATGGCCTCCTCAACATTATCATGTTAGCATTCAATGGACACATATCTGAAATAGAATCATGTCAAGTGTGAACGAACCTGTGAATCGTGTTTACAATCAGCAAACGTATCTCTGGAGCGTTCTTCCAATAAATTATTCATGAATTTGTTTTTCCACTACTCTATACGTTTACAGTAAAGTTAAATTTTTGAACTTAAAAAGTATTAGTGAAAAAATCTTGTCGGGTGTTTTATTATTTGGAAGATAAATCAGAAATCAATATATTATGACAACTCACTAAAGACTAATTCATCGCCAAAGCTAAATAAAAAAATATTGCAAAATTGTTTACGTCTAATTTATTTATTTATATGGAAGACTAAATACAGCTAAAAATTACAATTGTAGAAATATGATATATGTACAACCAATTACGAGTCTACGCCTAAAGCGTTTGTTTAGATAACTGATGTCAGTCAGCCAATAAACAGATACTTAATTATCAAAAGTTCAAATTACATTAAACATTTATTTGAAAAAATCCCAGCTTAAACAACTCCTAGGCGAGGCTTAGATGGTAAGGAGCCATAAGCATTGACCCCGGTTTCAACGACTTATTATTTCTCAAACTTTGATTGTGTACTATACCTACAAATGAATGTATGTAGAGTAATACGACAAAATCTTTGTAGAGTCAACGTTGACCTGAATGCATTGTCGCGTTACCCACAAAGAGCCTTGTACGCTTGTACTGGCTGCAAACATAAACTCACTATTCGCGCATCTAAAGAAACTATACATATATTTAAGAAAAAACTTAGACAACTTTAGTGTTTCGTCGTTAAAATGAAGTCATGTAGTACCGTTAACATATACTTCTCGTGTGTTTGTTTTAATCTTCACTTAACCCAATCACTTAATTGTTTTAAGTTCAGTTTAGGAAAATAAGTTTGCTCCTTAGTTCCTACTGTTGATGTCTTCATAACCCCAAAGAACACGCTCCACTTTGGTCAACTTCGGTAATCGAACGAGTATCAATAAATTTAAATTACCTTGATATACCTATATTTTATAATGCTAACTTTTAAGATTTTATTTTCAAACACGAGTAAATGAAGAGCGGGCGCACACCTTTAACTAAACTATCACAAAACTGTTGTGCGATTGTCGATTGTTTCGCAACCCATTCACCTGTTTAGTTGCACAACTAAAAATCTAGTAGTGTGCGCACCCCATATAAGCACATAGGAATAGAAATGTACACTGCGCAAAATATCTGTATAATTAAAAAAAAAACAATATATTTGCCCTAACATTTGTAATCCAATTAAGAACAAACAGCTGTTTGCTCGGACTTTTTGAAGTCCAGACAATGTATTCCGGTCCAAAAATCCATTCTAGAAAAATTAACATAGATTTTGTTTTTATAAAAAAATGCAATGTGTACTTTGTTTTTTTTTTTTACTTTTTAATTTTTCTCTGCACGTTGCATTGCTACGGATGCCGATTTCAGCCAGTCTCAATAAAATAGCGCGACATTTGCTACCCACGCTGAGCTTAGTAAAACTTTACGACTTCAGTCCTTGGCAAATTAGGTAACCGTAAATTATGTCGACGAGACGTGCGCGACCCGTTTCAAGCACGGCAGACAGAACAAAGTACTAGTGAATATTTTAAATCCACTGAGAGCGTGCTTGTTTTTTACCACAGTTCAACATACCTTTGCATCCATAAGTAATGTCTGTGTTATTTTCTTACGGCATCTCTCGTTACATATACTAAAGACAGACTTACAGTTAAAGTAGGGTTGTAGTAAGAAATGATGTATTAGAAACTATTTGATATTAATTTATTCTGCCACAAGGATTTTTCAATTTAACATCTTCTTACTAAAAGACACCGTTATTTTCATTTGTTACAATATAATGCAAAAGAAACACATTTAGTAAACACATTTTTTGTACAAAGCAATGTAGTAATATTTTATGTCAAAAAGTGCTGTAGATTATCATCGTTAAAAGAACCTGCAAATATTAATAACCCTAGAATATACGAACACATGTTTGCGAACGTCAGATTGTGTTCATGGTCGAAAGTTTTATAGACAAACTTGAAGATCCACTCTAGGATCTAGATTTACATACTGAAATGGAAGATTAAACTTGAACCATGTAGATAGCTTAAGCATACTCTTTCTTCACTAAGTGATTTTAGATAGTCATTTAAACAGTTGTAGATACTTTTTAGACTAGCTAATTTAATATATAAAATGTATTTGTTTTATGTAAACAAGCAAGGGTTTACTTGGACTATTTAAGTATTTGCCATTACAGAATGTAAACTGTAGCTTACCTTTTTATTTAACTTTAAATGTATAATCATTACCAAAATAAGTTTAGCTGAATAAAATTCAGGTAAAGGAAATATTTAAACTGTAGTGTAGGTCCGGAACAGCGAAATGACCCACCGGAAATAAGCAGTGATCGCGAAAAGCACTTTGTAATTGGCTACATCCAGCCTCGGAAAGACTCAGGTGACGTTAAATTGCTTAAATCAAATGTTTTCATTCATTTATTTCTTAACAGTTATATATACTGGTTTTACTTTATAAATATGGAGTTATAAAATACCATTATATTTAACTATTGCTCGCGACTTCGCTTGCGTTTAATTAAAAAATAATAAAAAACAGCCTATGTTACTCACTGATAACGTAGCTTTTTAATGGAAAAAGAATTTTTGAATTCGGCCCAGTAGTTATTGAGTTACTCAATAAATACAAAAATACAAATATTTCCTTTTTAAAATATTAGCATAGATATGTGGTGTTCTATAAGTGTTCTGTAATGTTCAATAACTGTTTCTTATTGGCAAGTAAAATAAGTTAAACCACGATGACTATATACGAGTATGATGACTAAACTTCACAATAATTGACTTTAAAACCAACGTTCTACGTTCATTTGTCTCATTTGTCTATACTAATGTTATAAAGAGGAAAGATTTATATTTTTGTATGTATTGCAATAACTCAAACTATTGGTCCGATTCTAATAATTCTTGCACCGTTAAAAAGCTACATTATCAGTTTATAACATAGGACATGTTTTTATTATTTTTTAATTTCACGGGAGCGAAGTCGCGAGCAACAGCTAGTACACAATAAAATTGTTATTCATTGGATTCAATAATTTATTTGTTTCTATATTTTGTGAAATCAGAAATCATATTCCCAATGACTTAAAAGATCCACACTCAAACAGCGACTATAGCAAATTGAGGCAATCACTGCTACCATCATATACGGGCATTAAGAGATTATTGGAAATTTCCAACCATTATTTCGAACAGCTTTTGCTACGCGAAAATTCTGCTGTTGCTTTGATTAAAACACAATTTTCGTTTAAGCGCAAAATAAAATGTATTTCAAAAGTTAATTGTAAATTTTGTCATCTTTTTGTATATAAGTGGAACTTCAATGTTTACAGTTTTTAATTATAGTGTGAATGTTCTTTTACGCGGAAGGACTTATGTCTCACAAAGCAAATGACAACTAACTTAAAAAATCATAGCGCTACGGAAAAAAAACGTAAGCCTTTGCTTCTAAATAACTAAACAAATGCTGAGAGATCATAATATATTTATATCCACTATTTGTCTTACATTTTATTATAAAGAACTGCTTTTTATTGTCTTTGTGGGTAAAAATTGAGAAAGGGAACATTGAAGTGATAATTAACATAGATTAGAAGATCCAAATAGACCATAGTGTGAAATTCATCCCTTCACCTATATCTACATTCCATGCGGTTGGGAGATACATATCTTGAATTTCGTCATATCTCCCGCGAGGCTTATAATATCCGTGCGGCACGTAGCTTCCGGACTCATTAGCCGCAGATATGTGACGTAGGAGCACGTTACTTACGAATACGTTAATACTTGGACGAAAGAAAAACATTTCACCGTATCTAAGTGACATTTGCTTTATTAATATAACGCCAGGATACTTTTTATGTCTATGAAATATGTTTCAAATAGAAATTTAAATTTAGGTTTTTAGGGAGTAAACAGATGAAGGAAGGAAGTTGAGCGAGGCGACGCGAAGACAACCCAATAACAGAATAAATATGCGATGCCGATGGGAGCTTGACACGGAGACTGCGAGGACGCCCGAACCCCCCCAGAGATCGCCATCGGGTCCTCTCACCCGGTCGCCAATCGGCACGATGAAGCCACTCTGGGATTTTACACAGTTGGCGGGGCAGCCTTTCGTGAGTGGCTAACCTACTACTTGGGCCCCCAACTACCTGCGGTCGGCCAGCGGAGAACCGTGCTTCGGATCCCGCTACCCTCCGAGCTCAAGCACCCGACACCGCAGTACCTAACATATCATACCCGTCATCATCCGCATCGCAACTGCTCATACCCAACCTACATAAGGCTTCACCAAGCATCACGCCTCATCGTTAATAGACACAAATGTATATATCATACTTTAATGCACGATAAATGTAATAAATGTTATAGCAATGCACAGCTTTTTCTGTTACTGTTTGTATTTTATTCTTGTTATTTGATGTTTCTATTGATTTAATAAAAAAAAACTACTCTTTTTAATTGATATTCTTGTACCGCTGCGGAAATTCTAAAAATGCTGTTCTATGACGCAAGAGCCCTCTGAATTAAATAAATATAACAATACACCTGCAGAAAACAAGTACTGGAATCAATTTTAGTTTGTATTGAAATATTGGAAATATTTACAAGAACAAGCAGTAAAACTATTCAATAAAAGTAGTTCGATCGCAACTAATACTTTATAGAATTTGTTACCTTTTTAACCTCCAACAAAATCAAATTATAACTTTCAATAAAAAGAGGTAAACCCATTCTCTATTCGTCGTATTTACTATTCAAACATCTCTCCGATTAGAATTAAATCAATATAATTGATTATTATGATATTTGTTTCCTATATGTCTTATGTTTTCGTTTCAAATATATTAAGAAAGTAAAATCCTCTACTATGCGAAAAAGGTACTTATTCATAAATATTTAGTTGATGGGAATCTAAAAGGAACCTTGAATTTTAGCTAAGCTTAGATTTTATTTTTATATACTTTATAGTAAACAAATTAGTTGCTTTATAGCATTATCCAATTTATACAGTAGGTGAAGAAAACATGAAAAGTTACAAGCAGCCGTCTTTAGCTGAACTAAATGACCTGACCGGAAACTGAAGGCAACCGTCAAAAGCACTTTGTAATTGGCTTCAGTCACCTTTGTAAAGAAACAAGTTTGCTAGTTTAACAACTTAATGAACAGCTTAAGTAAATCAAAACTGCAAAAATTTTTACTTTAGAAAATATACGACTGATTGCTTAAAAACTTTTACATCTCTAATTTGATTTATATAATAAACTAGCTGTTGCCCGCGACTTCGTCAGCGCAGCATTAAAATAAAAAAAGACACGAAGAACATAATTAAATTGGCAAAATTTGAATAAAAAGATAACCGCCTGCTTCACCGGTTGCCAACAGTCTTCAGCTCTAAATCATCTAAAACCACCAAAAACTAACTTAAGCGAGCAACAGCGGTAGAGCCCGCTTTAACAACTTCGTTTGAATGGGCCGGCTCGCCCTTTGCAATACCACGACCACTCAAAAGACAGGCGTGAAGTGGGAGCAATTCCGCGTTTCGTCAGATGAGTGTCGTGCCAGAGGCCCAACTTTAGTCCCTTTTCCTTCTCACCCTTTTTCTTATAAGAAAAGGATGGAAGGGAAAGTGGATTTGACGGTGGAGGATACGCATAGGAAGGAGAAATATTCTGTTTATACCTGCTTCCACTTGCATTCATTTGCAAATCAGATACAATTACCTTTTTAACCTCCAACAAAATCAAATTATAACTTTCAATAAAAAGAGGTAAACCCATTCTCTATTCGTCGTATTTACTATTCAAACATCTCTCCGATTAGAATTAAATCAATATAATTGATTGTTATGATATTTGTTTCCTATATGTCTTATGTTTTCGTTTCAAATATATTAAGAAAGTAAAATCCTCTACTATTTGAAAAAGGTACTTATTCATAAATATTTAGTTGATCGGAATCTAAAAGAAACCTTGAATTTTAGCTAAGCTTTAGACTTTATTTTTATATACTTTATAGTAAACAAATTAGTTGCTTTATAGCATTATCCAATTTATACAGTAGGTGAAGAAAACATGAAAAGTTACAAGCAGTCGTCTTTAGCTGAACTAAATGACCTGACCGGAAACTGAAGGCAACCGTCAAAAGCACTTTGTAATTGGCTTCAGTCACCTTTGTAAAGAAACAAGTTTGCTAGTTTAACAACTTAATGAACAGCTTAAGTAAATCAAAACTGCAAAAATTTTTATTTTAGAAAATATACGACTGATTGCTTAAAAACTTTTACATTTCTAATTTGATTTATATAATAAATAAACTAGCTGTTGCCCGCGACTTCGTCCACGCAATATTAAGATAAAAAAGTAGCCCGTCTATGTCAGCTACCCTTCAGGGAAAGTCCGGTCGAAGCGACCCAGCCGTTTCAGAGATTACCCGGAACAAACGCGGCTTGCAGACAGACAGATAGACAGACAGACAGACACAAAAATTTTGAATGCGATTTTCGTTATCAGCAACGCAAATACATCATCTTCCCGAAATCCGGAATTTTTCTTTTGATATTACAAACAGACACTGAATTTCATTTGGCGTGGTTCGTGCTATATGTATAATAGCTGTTCCACGCGACTTCGTCAGCGCAGCATTAAAATAAAAAAAGACACGAAGAACATAATTAAATTGGCAAAATTTGAATAAAAAGATAACCGCCTGCTTCACCGGTTGCCAACAGTCTTCAGCTCTAAATCATCTAAAACCACCAAAAACTAACTTAAGCGAGCAACAGCGGTAGAGCCCGCTTTAACAACTTCGTTTGAATGGGCCGGCTCGCCCTTTGCAATACCACGACCACTCAAAAGACAGGCGTGAAGTGGGAGCAATTCCGCGTTTCGTCAGATGAGTGTCGTGCCAGAGGCCCAACTTTAGTCCCTTTTCCTTCTCACCCTTTTTCTTATAAGAAAAGGATGGAAGGGAAAGTGGATTTGACGGTGGAGGATACGCATAGGAAGGAGAAATATTCTGTTTATACCTGCTTCCACTTGCATTCATTTGCAAATCAGATACAATTACCAGAAACCACCTTAATTGAATAGGAACTCCTTGCAATCTTTTATATCCACCTGTACTTAACCTACAACTTCCTGAACCTGAGGTGAACCACCTGTTACTACCTTCAAGCACCTACTAACATTTGCAACTCCCTTAATCCACCAGAATCTAACTGCAAAGGCCTGACATCATCTGCATTCTCTTATAGTGACATGTAACCTTTTTTTTCTGCAACCCCTCGTAACCACATAGTCCATGTGTTACTCCAGACTATATTTTATTACTATTCAAAATCTCAATTAGATAAGTCAAGGCATCGCGGAATTATCGAGTAAATACGTAAATAACAAATAACTACACATCCCTCCGGAACCCGACATTTTTCGCCAATGAAAAGTATCACACATGTTATTACAGACTATGTTCTATATCTGTACTAAATTTCAGTAATATATTTTTAGCCGCTGCGGGGTTAACGCGTTAACATGTTAATAAGAAAACAACACATATCCTCGGAAACCTAACATTTTCGGGGTAGAATTAGGTTCCACGTGTTATACCATACTATGGTCTGTATCTATACAAAATCACAATAAGTTGTTTAGCCACTACGGACTAATCGTGTATTCATGTAAATAACAAAAAACTACATATCCCGCGGGAACCTGACATTTTTCGGGGATGAACCTTATCCCACTGTAGTCCAGACTTTGTTAAATATATGTGCCAAATTTCAATAACATAAGTTGAACCGGTGCAGAATTATCGAGTTAACATTAAAAACAAAATTAATGTATCCCACGGGAACCGTAACTATTTCCAGGATAAAAAGTAGCCTATGTGTTCTTCCAGACTATGCTCTACATCTGTGCCGAATTTCATGGAGATCCGTTCAGCCGTTTAGGTCTACACTCTAACAAACTCTAACAAACATCCAACCATAGATCTAAACTTTTTAAAAAGTTTAAAATTTATAGTATTTAAGTATGAATTATGATTTCCCACGACCTACGACTTCGTCCGCGTGGAGTTTAAAGTTCTAAACTTACGTTCGCCCTTTTTTTCATCCCATTACCTAAAGTATTATCTTAGTAGTAATCTACGTAATGGACTACTACGGTGAAGGAAAACATCGTGATGCAACCTGCACATATCGGAGAAGAAATTCAAAGATACATATGTGTGAAGTCAACCAACCCGCAGTGGTCCAGCGTGGTTGACGTGGTTGATGTCCTAGTGACCCTAACTTAGGGTAGGCTCCGAGCCCTTCAGTGGGGACGTATAGTGAGCTGGTGATGACGATGATGATGAATCTACGTAATAACAGAAATCTATTGTTGAAAGATTCCAAATTTCTGAGCCCGATAATTTGTGAGCTGATTTTTCGGTTACCCTTATTGTTTGTGTTCGCGATATCTTCTAAACTATTTGTCCAATTTAAATACTGTAAAGGACAATTTTGTTCTACATTAAATTCTCCTGGCAACGAAGGAATTTATTTGGATAAGGATTAATACTGAAACCAATAAAACAACGACGCAAATAGCATGCGATATTTAATTCATTTTGTAAACAAAAAAGTGGTTATTGTAAGAAAACCGTTAAAGATAGATATATGCTATCGCGGACTTTTCCGTAGAACTTTTTGAGATCTACATTTCTTTCATACATCATTTTTATATACCTCTAACGGTTTAGGCAGCGTAAGCCGAGAAAAGTTAAAGTTTAGTAATTTTTTAACGCCGGCCTCCAGAAACAAGCTGTTTATTAATAGTTCCTAAACATTAGTAATAATAAAATATAGCCTATGTTACTCACAGATAAATTAACTTTCTGATGGTGAAAGAATTTTTAAAATCAGCCCAGTAGTTTTTACGTGAATTAAATACATACAAAAATCTAAAATTACAAATGTTTCCTCTTAATATTAGTATAGATAAACTAGCTGTTGCTCGCGACTTCGTCCGCGTGAAATAAAAAAAAATATGGCCTAGGGTACTCACAGATAAATTACCTTTTTAATGGTAAAAGAATTTTTAAAATCGGCCCAGTAGTTTTTGCGTGAATTAAATACATACAAAAATCCAAAAATACAAATCTTTCCTCTTTATAATATTAGTATAGATGGTTGATATGTGAGGTGTAATGTTGTATAAAAAATCATCGAATAGGCACAAAATTTAAGAAATATCGAATAATCTGGATTGGTATCAAATCGTCGATAATCGATTGAAAAGTTCATTAAAATAATACGAAGTTCGTTCTAATGATAGTACTTAAGTACAGTTCACGGGTCGTGACCTCGATTCCGTGTCGAGGTCAATATTTTTATACGACTCGAGTGCAATAAAGTAGAACATTTTATGTTATTTTATCTCGATCGCATCTTCATTTGTCTTCGTACCTTTTATACATATCTTTATTGCGTTCGTAGAATTGATATCTGTGAAACAATCTCCTCCCGAGATTGTTTATATTAAATATGTGTGTACCTTGAAGAAATGCTACTAGCACATATTTTTTTAATTTCGAGATTTTATTGGTCATATTTGTTTTATAATTAGAGATAATAGACATTTTCTTATAAAATAATCCGTATAAAATATTGGAACATAGGTATGCAGATTCCGAGAGAGGCGCCGAAGCTGCGAGAAAATTCGCATGGCTGCTTCCACTTTGCCTGTCGTGCTATTTGATTGGAATTTAATTTTTCCACAAAAATTGACAAGATTCCTTCACGTGGCTTCAATATAGAAACCATCTATATAGTTAGTAAAAATGAAGTGTCTGTACGTAATTTCTAAATGAATGTCAAAATACAAGATTATAAAAATAAAAGCTGAATGTTTCATGTAACATATCAAAAAATCTCACTTATTTAAAAATCAATAATTTTTTCATTTAATATCTGTAATACTTAAAAAAAAAATAAAAAATGTTCGATAACAAACTTATAAGAAGAAAATAATATAAAACTATTTATTGTATTTTTACGTTAAATTACTAATAAGTAGTATTTGGTTTGAAAGAAAAATAAAATAACTTGTAAGAATTTATATTCCCGAAAAAAAAAATAGGACAAAAAGCAAAATCTTAACAACAAGTGAAATATCCAAGAAGAATATGTAGATACTTTTCTTTCTATTCGGCATCTCTAGATTAAAAAGTCTAGGAGTACAATGTGAAATAGGGTGGTAGTGGAAAACTTGCAGGCCGGAGAAATGACAATAGCGATACGAGTCTCGCACGAATTGCCAACTTTTCTATAAACTAACACCGCATGTACATATGCGCGATATTAAAATAATTATGTTAATGCATTTAACGCAACGATGTATAGTAAAATTATGAAATTGGAAGAGTTGCCCAAACACTTGATTAATTACTTTTGTACCTATTTAACTGTCTTATCGTCAACAAAGACTATAAGTCTTTATAAGTTCTAGTCTAGATTTTCCTTAAAATAATTTAAATAGCGATAATTTTATCATAAACATTAGTTATACATTTAACCCGATATAGTGAAAATATCAAACTAAGACTGTATTAGTGAAAACAATCAAGGAGCGAAATCAACTTCTCAGAGAAAATGTTAGGTTAGAAGTAGTCCTCAATCGAGCAGACTGTTTAAGCGTGATGCTTTAAAACAGCTTCTAGCGGTTCCATTGTCCTTTGCACTGCACCATTGTTCTACATCACACTTTAATGGACTTTGCTTTGTCTTGATATCACATACGGTCTCTAACTCACTCAAGGCTATATGCAAAGAATTTAATTTTAGCAGCTAGGGTGATTTCAATTTCGCTTATCGATTTTTTACATTTCATGCGAATAAATTGTCCTAATAGTAACTTGTTACTATTTATTTTCAACCAGTCTTCATTACGATTGTTGCAAATAGTTTAGATAGGCAAATGAAATATGCTTTATAAGTGCAATGAACTATGGACGAAGTCAAGAAAATTCTTGAGCAGTGTGTGTTGCCAGTTATGTCCTACCGACCAGAAACGTGGCAATTTAGCTTAAAGTCAATGGAGTCACCGTGGGGGCTGGCCGAAGGTCGATCATCGTGGCGATCTTTGGGAAAGGCCTACGTTCAGCAACAGCGAGATATATGGACACATCAATAATTTGCATGCTTTGATTGAAATATTGTACAAGTTACAACATAGTGAGTACCGAAAACTAACAAGCATATTTACCTAGATATTATAGACTAGAAAAATTCACTTACTAAGGTATTATTTCAAAGAATTTAATAAAAGTTTTATATTAAAGACCAATTTTTAGAATGTGGTAGACGACCAATGAAGTGTAAGGGTGTCAACAAGTCAGAAGTGACAATTCAATTTTGAATGCATTGAAATATTATTTCCAAGAGATCTTATGTGCCTCGTTTTTTTTCAATTACTTACTGCTGAGTTATAATGGCAGAAAACGAAAACTGAGGTATTTATATAAATGCAAATTTATATAAATAACTGCTCCGAACTTTAAAAAATAATACTTACAATATAAAACTTGAAAGTAATAATGTTGTATGAATGTACACAAATATTATTATAAGCGTATAAAGCCGCGTTGCAAACATTCATAGGAAGGAATATTAAAAACAAATATCTTGCAAAAGTAATGACAAACAAGCTGCATAACGAATAGCGCACCCAACAGACTGGAAAGAGGGGGTGAAATGAGAGCAGAAAGGTTGAGATGCTCGTACTTGTGGAAATTAATGTGTAATACGTTTACGTAATACCAGTAATTACGTTATAATACAAATTGTGTAGTCACGTAAAAGTTAAAAGAACACTAAATTTGAGACGGATCAAGGATTATAATTGTAATGTAGGGGTATTAATATTACCATACCGCATAACCACATATACACCATAATAATATATATTTTTAACCGAGTTTCAAAAAGGAGGAGGTCCTCAATTCGTCTGTATATTTTTTGTTTGCGCAACTCAATATGAACAAACTTTAATTTGACTCAGAATTTAATTTTCGTTATGTTAAATTATATCTAGATACTATACTCTATCCATGAGCGTCGGTGGCGTAGTTGTTAAGTGCTTGATTTGACCGAAGCATAATCTGTGCGTCCAGGTTGTATGTATATGTGATTTTCGATTATCATTTATCCGACTTTCTTACATTATAAGAATGCCTTAATATTATGATGCTTTCATCATCAACTTGCCCTTATCACTACGGAGAGTCGGCACAGTATGTGCTCTCTTCCATACATTTCTATCAGCCGTCATAACTGAATCCACTCCCTTCTTAAGCATATCCTCTTTCACACAATTCATCCATACTTTCTTCGCTCTTCCTTTACCTTTGTAGCCATCCACATACAATCTTAACACTTTCTGGTTAATTTCCCCATCGTCTCGTCGATTAACATGTCCATACCACGTTAACCTCCACCACTGGCGCTACTTTGAAACTTCCTCTAATTTACAAATTCTTAACTTTATCTATTCTTTTCACACCACACAGGAATGGATAAAGATAAGAATGTGTATATTATGATGCTGTCTATTTTAGAAATACTAGTGAAAATTCAAAAACACATAATTGATCAGTTTGCTTATTATCATGCCGAGTGTCAACAATTTGCAAATTAAATTCGTTAATCTTCATAACTTTGATTAAATGATAGCAGTCGAATGTGACGATCATTAATTTATGGATTTTAATTAACGCGATGACAATAATAAATTTATCATGAATCACTTTTACACAGAGGCTTTATTGACAAAATACGAAGGGTCGATACCAAACAATAGGCCGTGAAGTACTGAACTTTGTTTATTGCTTTTATTATTTAAAAGGTAATTAGTAGATTTAATAAATAAAGCATCAACAATAATTATATTACGAATACAGTAAGAAGAAAGAAACTACAAACTTGTACTTAACCTAAAGATCTCTGTTCCATAATTTTAAATAATAGTTTGAAAGCAAAATTATAAAGACAGTCAGTGATATTTTAATAAATAACGTTTAAAGCTAAGTTAGAAATTTATCTCAGAGTTATTTTCAAAAGCAAAAGTAAATCTCGTCTGATATTTAAGTAAGGAGAATTTGTTATCTGCTCCGTGCTTAGTAAAACTTTACGACTTTAGTCCTTAGCAAATTAGGTAACTGTAAATTATGAAAGCGAGACGTGCGCGGCCCATTTCAGGACCAAATGCGGCATTAGACAGAACAAGGTATTATAATAAAACATTTTATAACACATCTACAAACTTAGTAGTTAAAGAATCAGACAGCGGTCTAGGTATAAGATAGACCTTCACATAAAATGCCTTTATAAGTACGTTATCGCGAGTGAAAGAAATAAAACTAAGCCAAAAATAATTTATTAAGTAATTGCCATTTTAAATAAATCCATTTACATATAAAAGTACATTGGCTATTTGATGAATTGTCTGATCAATGAATCTTCTGAACATTCTCTCCTGCTTTTTTATTGTCAAGGACGTATTTAAACATAGATGTAGGGTTGCAGGTTTATAGAAGCCTAAACTGAATTGAAATTCAAGCACTGTTGTGTGTGTGCACAAGAGACTTGTTTAAGAATGAGCCATAGTGAGCAACAGTATTAAGAGAACATTTTCATTGGTTATTTCGATTTAAATCAAAGTGCTAAATCCACGGAAATGTTTTTTAATCTTAGGATAAACTTGTTACTGGGTTTTTTATTTTCATTTATTCTCTCAGCCTACCCCAGCAAAGCTGGAGGTGATAGTAGTTTTAATTAAATTCACAACGAGTGCTAATTTAACTAAAATTTTTATGGTAATGTCAAATTACTTCCTAAATTGAAACTGCCTTCAAAGTATGAAAAACTAAACAAATGGCTCCAACAGCTTGGAAAGAAAAATCGCAATTTATTTCGCTGCAGACGACTGATATTAAGGATTTAAGTTAAAATGAAAGCAAAAAGTTCTGTACTGTAATTTTATATTTCTGACGCAGTTCTTTTCTAGGCATAGTTCCAGTTATGTCTTCTAAGAGACTATTTTTCTATACATTTATTGTATACGAGCCGTTGCTCGCGACTTCGCCCGCGTAAAATTACAAATATAACCTATTACGTTCGCCCTTTTTTTCAACCTATTACCAAAAGTATTAACTTAGTAGTAATCTACGTAATAACAGAAATCTACCGATGCAAGATTCCAATTTCTAAGTCCGGTAGCTTGTAAGCTGATTTTTTGGTTACCCTTATTGTTTGTGTTCGCGATATCTTCTAAACTATTAGTCCAATTTTAATACTGTTAATGACAATTTTATTCTACATTAAATTCTCCTGATAACAAACGCATTTATTTGGATAAGGATTAATATTGAAACCAATACAAGAACGCTGCAAATAGCGTTGGATTTTTAATTCATTTTGTAAACACAAAAGTGGTTATTGTGCGACAACCTTAAGAGATAGATATATGCTGTCGCGCACTTTTCTGTAGAACTTTTTAAGATATACAATTCTTTCATACATCATTTTTATATACCTCTAACGGTTAGGCAGCGTAAGCCGAGAAAAGTAAAAGTTTTGTGAGTTTTTAACGCCGGCGTCCAGAAACACGCTGTTTATTAATAGTTCCTGAACATTAGTAATAATAAAATATAACCTATGTTACTCACAGATAAATTACCTTTCTGATGGTGAAAGAATTTTTAAAATCGGCGCAGTAGTTTTTGAGTTATTTCAATACATACAAAAATACAAAAATACAAAACATATTTATTTGGATAAGGATTCATACCAAATAAGAATAAAAGCGTTTTAAATAAAGTCGATTGCACTTATTTGACGGTTTTCTCGAAACAAACGGTTATTGTGCGACAACCTTAAGAGATAGATATATGCTATCGCAGACTTTAATTCAGCTAATTGAATGACCTACAATTCTTTCATACATCATTTTTATGTAGGTCTTATAGTTTAGGCTACGTAAGCCAAGAAAGCAACTTTGTTACAAGTTGGTATTTTTTTCTGCGACTCGTAATTTGCTATTTATGATATCTCCTAAACTATTTATCGGAATTACACAGTTCCAAGGGTATTTATAATCTACATTAAATTCTCTTGATGATGGACACATTTATTTTGATAAGGATTCATACCGAACACGAGTAATAGCGTTGAAAGTGGGGTATAGATTTTGATCGAAATTTTAATGAAAAAAGTGGTTATTGTGCGACAACCTTAAGAGATAGATATATGCTATTGCTGACTTTTATTTAGCAAATTTAAAGGGCTACAATTCTTCCATACATAATTTTTGTGTAAGTCTTATAGTTTAGGCTACGTAAGCATAGAAAGCAAAAAAGACACCAAATTTCGTCACGCAATTTTGAGCTAAACTATTTAACTACGCCGTAGTCTTTGACTCCAAAAATCAAACAAAAAAATGGGACCCACCTGCAAGCACTACCTCTCGGATAAAAAAAGAATTTTCAAAATCGGTCTACCAGGGGCGGAGTTATGCCGTAACACAGATAAAAAAAAAAAAAAAAAAAAAAAAAACACATGGACGAATTGAGTACCTCCTTCTTTTGGGAAGTCGGTCAAAAAGTTTTCCTCTTTATAATATTAGTATAGATCAACTAAAACGTTAACTTGTGAGTTTCTAAGATATGAATAATAGTCATAAGATCACTTGGATTCATATATTATAAATCTTTTTCAGATGTTTTCCAATGAAGATAATTTTATTGTAAGTAAACCGAATTTATATAGCACTTTGAACACATTTACAAAAGGAAAATGGGTTGACTTTCAATCCCTTTTACCTTACTCCGATTGGATTTACTATTCAAACATGAGTTAGATTTGAAATGGATCTACATATTGAATTTTAGCTATCGAGCTCAGGTCAGTTATCAAGGCCAAACTAATATGTTAGGTAAAATTTAATTATTAATTATTATATACATAATTTATAAGTGTATTTAAGCATAAGGAGACAAGAATTAAAATTACGTAGCATTTTTATTTGTTATAAGTTTAAGTTATGTCTCGAAAAAAATGAAAACACAAGCGCCGCCAAGCACATTACAAAGTCTTCCCCAAGACCCGGTTGATCATGGGATCATAACTATAGAGTTATCAATCATATACATAAGAATTGTTTCAGTAAAAGTAACATTATTAAATTGTCATTAGTCTCTGAATAATAATTCTAACTGAAATGACCGTAAATTTCCCTCGAAGTAAGCGAGAACACAATTAATTGTATCACTAATTGGGTAATCAAAATTTACAAGTAACAACTTCGAGAGGTTGTTTGACTTGGCTATTTAATTTGCTGTCGCCGACTTCGGTACATGATGTGAGTTTGTATTGCTATACTAATCGAAATTATAAAAAAAAAAGTTTGGTATTTAAGAGCGTATCTCTGAATTTCACTTGAGAATATTGACTATTTAAATTTATTCTACGAAAGTCTACGAGTAGCTGACGAGATACGCGATGGGTAAAATTACGGGGTACAGCAGTATAATAAAAACTAAAGCATGAAACTTTACCCTGACGTCCATATAACAACGTGAAGAGTATTCTCTAGTGGTATTCCACGCAAGAATACTTACTAATATACGTAGATGACAGCGTACTAACTTTTAAATATACTACATTCACTTTATACTTTAAAGTTATACAAAGTTGGCTGCAATAACAATGGCAGGTGTTTGAGCTAAGTTCTTACATATGAATTGTTCTGGAAAAGTTTATGGAAGTTACACAACTCAAAGTATAACTGCTGAGTGAAATGCGCATGTAAAGAATAACACCGAGTAAAAGTGGCCCTGCTATAACTATTATATTTGGCTTGATATATGAGACTTTCCGACTAGATGGAGCAAGACATTCTAATCTAATCGTAGTATTTTCAAGTACTAATCATTTTAAATTTATTATTCTAGAACGGATCTCATATTGCGGAAAATTGGAATCATTTTTTTGCGTACATGAAAGTGATGTAATAAAGAAGTCAATTGAAGCTTCCTCATGCCAAAATTATTGTATTGTTGGTTAGGTTTTACCTGTCACTACAATATTGAGATTTAAAAAAATGATTTAAAGACTGGGTTTTAAATTGATCGAAAGAATATAATTTACATATTTTTCAAATGAAAGTTCTTTGACATTTTGTGTGTAAAAAGTGTTAAGAAAAGCTTTTATAGTTAATTGAAAATAAGCTCTAAACGAAAATTATTTCAAACAAGTTATTAACGAAGTCCTGTTGTTACCTGAACACTAAGAAAATTGTAATTAACTTATCCCCAACACAACTACGTGAGTCAGAGACTTAAATTAGTTTTCAGAAAATAAATTAAAAGAAATAAATTAATTTGTCTCTTTGAGCTAATTAATTCCAATTAACTCTATAAATTGATTTTATATATCAACATATTCCTTGCTTCAAAATAACCAAATCATATTTTGGACTTTCCTTTATATTAATACCCAAAATATTATAACTGGGACATATTTGTTTTAAAAATTTACGATAATATTCAATTTTAAAATGTAAAAGGGACATAAAGTTGAGGATACATTATGTTAAAACAGTAATTTAATTAAGTCAAGCAAAGTAGAGCAGTGTGATGTTAGCAAATTATTGCTCAGCGGTACAAACAGGAGCCGCGCTCTTACCTATTTAATTCCACTTGTAGATGAGTGTTATTATACCAATCTACTAATTAGGTACACTTATTGTACGATCATCGATTATCTTCCTAAAAACTAATTCAAAATTATGATTACCGACAAATACAATAAGAAAAAACTTAGATAATAGAACAAAAGTTAGACGCAAAAAGCTTATAGCTTAAGATTAAATTCCGTATAAAGCATTGAGTATACTCACGGCTGAAGTTACCATTGGCGAAGAACAATCTCTTCAGTCGCACGCGAGCAGTTCAACGAGCGCCTATTGTTGGCGTGTCTCCGCCCTGCCTCCTTTCCTTGCCTCGCCTCGCCTCGCCTCGCCGCCGACACACTGTGCCTTTAATACCCTCGGAAACGCTTACTTTACAAAATTAAACTAACCCTAATGAGTTAAATTAACTCGTTGGGATTAGTTTAAAAGTAACTATGTCAAGATTGTACGTTAATCTATACTTAGCCATAATTGCTTGCTTATTCTGGTTAAATAAAATATAAGTATTTAATACTTATGCTCGTATAATTCCAGAAATGAAATTTCTGCGCTTTCTCTTTTTATCTTGAAATTACTCCAGCTTTGCTGCACTGCCGGTCTTTAATCCTGTCTCTAATCAAGAATCTAATAACATCTGCATTTTTATTCGCGAACTTCCTTTTATCTTATACTTTATTATATGAATATATGACTCTCTACGTAGTATTTTAATTAATAAAAAATAAGTGAAAATCGTAACTCTCCGTGCAACTTTTTCCTTAATATATACACATTATTGAAAATATAATAAATAAGTAAAAAGTACCAATGTTTGCAATACAGTAATAAAACACATACAAACATACTATTATTTAATTTCTTTAATGAAAATGTAATTAACTTTCGTCTCTGGACCTGAATAAAAAGATAAACTCTCTAGATACACGGTAATACAACAAAGTGCTGGAAGAGGAAACCGCGTAAAGCTCTTTTTAATTAGCGACTTCCAATTAAGTGTATACTTATCGCCGGTTAAAGCAACTTTGTAAATTCAAAATTGCACAAGTTATGTCGTTAAAGAGAAGAAACCCAAGCACTACAGCACTTTAAGTTAAACGTTCTTAAAGCTTAATTCTTTTCAACGACAGCAAAAATCGATGACAAACTTTACGCTTTAAATTTTCTCGGATAGTAAAGGAAAATAACTTGTCTAGTACAAGTACAAAGTAATTTTATACTAAATATAGTGATCGTTCGCCAAAATAAATAATAATAAAAAAAATCTTTAATTTTCTACCAACAAAGCCAACCAAAAATAATAAATCTTTTCAATAAACACGTAAATACATACATGTTGGAATTGCTCCATTTCTTCGGGAATATTTTGTACGTTGGTAAGATACAAAATTGCGAAAGTGGGTAGAATTCATTGCACTATGCAATATGGCAGGCAATAAGCGACGCTGCGAGGTGCGGGCTGCGGCGGCGACGCAATAAAACAACACAACGCGGCGCAACCGCTGAATGCAACTGGAAGTGTCGACAATTTTGCGACGATCTTCGCTCGTCTCGGTCTTTACTCTAAAATGTGTATGTAGTCAATTCAGTGCAAATTTTTCGAATACATTTTTAGAGGATACTTAGAAACGCTAACTAACACCATTTTAATTTTTAAAAAACACTAGCAAGGCCTCAGGATCTGATTTTTGATATTCTTAGAAAGTAGTTTTGCACTAAAAAAGTTCCTAAGTCTATAGTGAAATTAACATTCAATGACATATAAAAAAACTATTGTGTTCGATCAGGTTCTGACTAGGTGTCCACTTTTTAAGCTGCCGTACATCACCAGCACAGGCGTATTGAAGGGGGCAGCACTGTCGCGGTTACAAAGTCTTGTTCTAAATATATTTTGATACCATCCAGAATAACTTTTTTTGTCAGTATTAAAAAATTAGAGAAAAAAACAAATATGCACGTATTAATAAAATAGCAGAACGAAGTAACTGACCATAACGTGGTAAAAGAATCAGTGACCCGCGTTACCAACCTCAGTAGTTATGACCTAAAAACGTTTGTGTAAGTTAAAACTTGTTCCGAATTCTGAATAAATTTCATATTTATGCTCAGTATTAATTTCGCATGGTCTAACATATTTCTTATTACTAAACACGCTACAAAAATTATGATTAATATGCAAAAACTCTTCTGTAAATAATTTATATTATAATGACTAATGTAGTAACGTAGTGTAACAGCTAGAAACTTGTAATTTTACACAGAGATTTCTGTTATCAAGGTCTGAATAAAGAGAGCACTAAAGGATAATAAAGGATTATTCGTCCCAAGGAAGCCCCGTGTTGGTAATGAAAGTTCGTACGTAGGAATATTTTTACTTCAGCAAAATTATGTGAAAGTTGACGCTAACATTTTATGCATACATTTTTAAACACCTAATTTAGAGAAGTACCTACCTATTAAGGGTTAAAGTTCATCCCCCGGACGGACGAAATCGAGGGCACGAGCTTGGTTAACTAATAAATAATGTTACTAGAAACGTCGTAGCAAATTTATTATAATTTCTTATTCCCACTTTCAATTTCATTTTTCACGGTATAATCTTTGATGGAGGGATAGAATTTGACCTCAGAAACCGAAGCGAAATCGCTAGACTATAAACGGTATAGAGATGGCCCATTATGTCATATTACACGCCACTTTTAGAACTCATATTTATAAAACAATCATAACGTCTGGTTTGCTTTTAATTCACCGGCGTTCATGTGAGACTAGCTTTTTCCAGAGACTTCGTCATACTCAACTATTAACTTACTTATCAAAGTCTGAATAATTTTATAATACTGGAAATAAAATGCAAAACATATAGCATAAAATTTTATGGCGAAACATATTCAGTGCACGAACTTTTGATTACTTGGATTCGTAATCCATCAACAAAATTGCGAAAATAGATTAAGCTTTAATATTTCACAACGAAATTACACGGCTTTTGCCATGTTTCCGCATGTTACAGCACAGGCTAAGTAAGTAATATAAAGGTTTATGTAAAATCTATAATAAATCTAACATTTTAGGAATTCAATGAATATGAAGTCCGTTAATGATCAGCAATCGGACAATACGTCCCGTATTTTCCAAAGGTTTTAATTACGATTTCGAATGTCATTTTGCAAAATATGCTTTGCGGAGGGACGTCAGTTCCCTCTGCATTTTTACCGCATTTACCACGGGGTGTGTTCCGAGGAGTTGTTTGGAACGATTCCTGCCGCCGAGTTTCGTCATCGGACACGACAGACCGCCAGGTACCATCCTCACCATGTCGATGTCTGGCATTCCACAACCGTGCGGTTTTCGCTAAACTTTCTGCCTCCCACAGCCGCATTGTGGAACGGCCTGTCCTCGGCGGTATTTCCCAACCAATACGACTTAGGGTCCTTCAAGAAGTGAGCCTATCATTTCCTGAAAGGCCGGCAACGCATCTGTAGTTCCTCTGGTGTTGCGTATGTCCATGGGCGTCGTTGACCACGTCTGTATTCTCGCCGCTCGTTTGCCCCCTTTTATTATAAAAAAAATATTGTTAACATTTATTTATTTACACAAAGACGTGTTATCATTGTTCTACCATAGTAACTACGGATCAGTTTATTTATTGATTGCACTCGCTATAACAGGTATTGAAGTGACACTGTTCAAAGCGAACATGCGACAAATTGTACGCGATGTATTTAAGTGGAGTAGCCATTGTGCTGCCACGAGTGCGCATTAACTGTATATTACTGCGACCGGTCTGGAAATACCAGGACGACAGACATACAGACATTGTTTCAACATTTTACTTGGTTGTCAAGCAATGTAGATAATTTAACTAAAGCTATCTATAGTTAAGCGAACATAATTAATTAAATATTCATATAAACAAGCTATCTAAAAAAAATATTGTTAACATTTATTTATTTACACAAAGACGTGTTATCATTGTTCTACCATAGTAACTACGGATCAGTTTATTTATTGATTGCACTCGCTATAACAGGTATTGAAGTGACACTGTTCAAAGCGAACATGCGACAAATTGTACGCGATGTATTTAAGTGGAGTAGCCATTGTGCTGCCACGAGTGCGCATTAACTGTATATTACTGCGACCGGTCTGGAAATACCAGGACGACAGACATACAGACATTGTTTCAACATTTTACTTGGTTGTCAAGCAATGTAGATAATTTAACTAAAGCTATCTATATTTAAGCGAACATAATTAATTAAATATTCATATAAACAAGCTATCTAAAAAAAATATCTACTCTATAATCAAACACTTTTAATCAACAAGTATGATCCACAATATAGACCGCTGAACCTCCACACAGAGGTCGTGGCGCCCATCAGAACACTTTCATACTGCAATGCAAGAGTGTGTTGCGCTCTCTTCTGACAGCCACAAAGATGACACACTGATGGCTATACTGGCTATACTGCAAAGACACTTGCCGATTACCGATAGCATCTGCATCAGTCAAAGACCATTGATATGTACTGCCAATTCAGCTTTCTGCTCTTGTGTGGACTAATCTTTCTTTCCTCCTTTTGAGCAGAAATTACGTGTACTGAAAAGAGCGATTGACGCGCCTTCAGGCCAAGATTTTTATTTTCTTAATCTCAATAATCATATTAAGTGAAAAGTGTTGTAACGACTTCCGATCTACACATATCAATAACATTAACCAATTATACTGTCATTGTATTGGTTAGTAATCAAATAAGTATGAGCTGTTTAAGCGTAGTTGTTTTGACGTAAAGAGCATTGTAGTCAAAATGTTACAACGAACTAAGTAATATCTGATACAAATTCAACAGAATTTGTATAAGAAAGAAATATTTTAAGCAACCTATGTAAATATTAGGTGCCGGCTGCTCGGTATGAAACCACATCCAAACAATAATATGGAAAATGGCAACGATCTACCCGCTCCAGCACGTACTATAATTTACTGCAAATTGCAGGATGAGCTTGCAGTCTGGGAAAATTTTGGTAATTACTGTAATATATTTGTTTAATTTTAACGCTCACACTTAAACTAATACTGTAAAAATTTTAATAACAGTATATACATTTGTGGTAATAATATGTGAAACGACTCACAAAAGAAAAATAGGAGAAATCAGTACAGTAAAAAATGTAATAGATGCAGAATTCTTTTTTATTAAAACGGTCGAGAGTACTTGTTTTTTGTTTGAGTTAAAGTTTTTGCTAAAATATCCTAATTAATATGTTCCTAAGTGGATAAAAAAAAAGAAAGAAACGAGCCATCCAAAATAAGTAAATACTTGTACATCATCGTATAAGTTGGGAATTTTCATGTTTATATTATCTTAGCGGCCTAATCTTTCTCACTTTACTTGGTGCTATGGAGACAAAATACACGTGAAGCTATAAAAATGAAAATTTAATTTGAAAACCTACTCTATTTGAAGCTCTAACACTGAAGTAGCAATGCGGACGCTTTCATTTTAATGTCGGAGGCGACGTTAATGTCACTCATACATTTTTATGACTTCTTTGTTTTCAACTTTTTTAAATTTCCCTACCTTACTTTGAAAGTTCGGCAAATAACTACTGCCAACATGAGAACATTTTAAAGCCGTATTACAAAACTTATTTTTTACCTAATTAGAATCAAATGTTATAGAAGAATTATATTTCACACTTCACAATTAGATTCACAGCCAACATTAAAGTCACTGGATAAATAATAGATGATGCAAATAAGGTACCTAAAGTGTCATTAAAAATATGCAATAATAAGTAATGTATGATGTATTCGGATCTTCTATAATATCTATATCTATCTCCTATTTATCTATATCTAAACATATAATAAAATTGGAGTGTCTGTTTGTAATATCAAAAGAAAAATTCCAGATTTCGGTAAGATGATGTATTTGCGTAGCTGGTAACGAAAGTTGCATTTAAAATTTTTTTGTCTGTCTGTCTGCAAACCGCGTTTGTTCCGGGTAATCTCCGAAACGGCTGGGCCGATTTCGACCGGACTTTCACTGAAGGATAGCTGACATAGTCGGGCATATCATAGGCTACTTTTTATATCTTAATATTGCGTGGACAAAGTCGCGGGCAACAGCTAGTCTATAATAAAAATTATTGCAACATTGTTGTAACATCAAAACAACTTTATCGTGTCAACAGTCGCAAAGACCGAATTTATTAAGTCACCGTTACTAGGATAATGATTACGGTGAATATTTGACCAGTATATTATACTAAACAATATAAATCAGTTAACAGTTTCTAATGCTTTACTAGACACGGAATTACAAACTTCAGACAAACACTCTGATACGGGATTAAACGCAAAGTTACAAAGTACAAGGATTAGCTCCTTTAGTAGCGGCTAATATCGGAATGTCTGGCGATTGAGACACATTGATAGTGCTAACGGGAAGCTTACTTGGTTACAATATAGACCTGACATTGTCCATCATGGGGTAAACGTAAGGTAATCGCGCAGCCGCGTTGTGGAATGGTGTTTCATGGCCGGTATTTCTAAACCAATACGACTTAGCGTACGTGAAGAAGGAAGCATTCCCTTAAAGACCGGCAACGCATCTGTAGTTCCTCTGGTGTTGTGAATGTTTATGGACGTTGTTGATCACCTTGGTGTTGCCGCTGCACGCTCGTCCCCTTCTCTCTTAAAAATAATGTACCACAAAATAACTTTATTAAATGGAATGTCTATAAATATACCACTATAAATCGAATAGCAAATTTTCGGTCGAATTATTGTCCAGAATTATTACTGAAATAATAAAAAGTATATAAACAAAAGTTAACTAACCAAATTAAGTCATAACTTAGTTTCAGCACGCGACATCTGCTAGGAATACAAAAATGTCGTGTCATAAACATAGCATAATGTTACTCAGTGATAATATAATATTGTACCTTTCTAATGGTACTAATTACTTATTTATATCAACACGTCGTTAACCTAACGTAGTTATGGAATTAATTAGAAATGAAGTATATGTATGTAAATTCCTATTCTACTGAGTCAGCCTGCTTATGTTACACTTGTTTATAACAAGTAAATGATGACATTTGTGTTTTACATACAAAACACCTACATTTAGTTTCAGGTTAATTATTACCACTGATATTGCGTACTTTACGATAAATGTTGAATAATGAGAAAATCAAAATTTCTAATGCTGAAACATAATCCCACCGGCAACAACATGTGGCATAAATGCGCCGGCACCGACCGGTGAACCACGACCACAGGGAAGATAGGCGTGAAGTGGATGTAATTCAGCGTTTTGTCTAATGAGTGTGCCTGCCAGAGGCCTAATTTCACTCCACTTCCCTTTTCCACCCTTTACTTATAATGAAAGGAAGGGAAGAGGAAGAATATTAGGCGGAACTGGGGATGACTAGGAAGGGGAAATATTCTTTTTCTGTGCGTCCCCTCCTCCATCGATTGAACAATCATGCAGGGCAGTCGCAAAAAGGCCACTTTCTTTTTTGCCACCTTATACTATAAAAAAGAAATAGTTATTAATTATTTGATTATTTCTTTATCAGTAAACCAATTTATCGTGAACAAGACAATTAAAACGGTTATCTAAATCAATTAAAGTTTCACGTAATGACGCGCAGTTAATGTTTTTATTAAATTTTATAATATATGTTAAAAATACCTCAACAATTAGAGTAGAGATTACTGTGGCAGAAACAGCCACTAGCGAATAGACTATCCCGACTGATTGCAAGACCTAAGAATATGAAATTTGTGTTTCGGAAGATGTGCAAGGCGTGTCAAAGTCTGGATTTCAACCTTACTTTTCCCCGCGGCGTTCTATTCTTAAAATAATAATAATACAATTTTAAACGATATGTCTTAATATATCCTTTTAAAATGCTAAAAAAGCTTATAGCTTTAGAAGTATACTCAGTTATTAGACTTAAAGCGTGCGCGCACCTTTGACTAAACTAACGCACAACTGTTAAGTCACGCTTTGATTCCTATTAGTGCAACATAACAATTGAATTTGCTGCGAAACAATCGCACAACAGTTGTGCGATAGTTTAGTCAAAGGTGTGCGACCACTCCTAATATGAGAACCATTCTTCTAATATTATTTGCTATAGTATAACATGCGACGGCCTTTATACATATATGCGTCGTAAACACTCGTAAACTTAGTAAGCCGTACCGCATCACATAAAGTACTACTAAAACCGTATTATTGTCAACATAGTAGCTTAGTTCTAACTTTCCTTGTTGGAACGGGATAGATCCTTTACTGACATGAAGAGAAAATATATACAAGCTGTTTGCTAACAACTTCGTCCGCGCGGAATTAAAAAATCGAATAATAAATGTGGCCTTTATTACTAAGTGATAATGTAGGTTGCTAACGGTGAAAGAATCTGTCTGCCATCGGCCCAGTAGTTTTTGGGTTTTTTCAATACATACAAAAATACAAATCTTTCCTCTTTATGATATTAGTATAGATATAGATAGTATAGACTAAGGTTATTTTGAATCGAAGATAGTTTTTGTTTCGTTTTTAATTAGGTTATCACTAACATTATTTCAGTTGATGGTAACCATTCAAATTGCTAATTGCAGTTAATTGTATTCATCATTATTTTTTAAATTCGTAAAAAGTGGCCAAGGTTTTAGTCAAGGCGCTTTATCGTTTTCCTAAGGTTTTAACTGTATTTATAATACATTTCCCAATATAAATTTATCTATACTTCGTAGCAAATCTTTACATTTTTTTAACATAAAGTCGTTATAAAATAGCGTTAAGATTTAAATCAGAGGCTTTTTTATTAACTAGAAAAGCAAAAATGTTGATACAAAATCAACACTTTTCTTGTAACATCCTCAGCCTTTCATTCTGCTAAGAAGCTGTGGATTTGAAAGAGGCCAGCCTCGACTTGTCTTTCTAAAGTTTACTGCGGAGCTCTTTTCACATCGCCGTTTCAATTTCACAGCGCAATTTATATGCACTTTGTGTCTGTGGGCGTTCAAAAGCACCTAGCGGTAGCATTTATTCGTCGAGAGTGCTACTGTTAAACGTCGTTTTTTCAGAAGAGACGACTTGATGACGGCGTTCATAGTTAATGAGGTGCTGGTATCCGGGGGGTGTCGCGGCGCAAATTGCCCGCGCGCCACGGCCCTGCCATTTGCCGACCGCCGTAGCCGCTGTTGCGTGAAAGGCGTTTCCGTTCCTGCGTTAGTGTTTACCGTCGAAATGACTTTCCTTTAATACTGCGCCGACGAATGGCCGACTCGTCGACTACTTGTAATGCTGTATAGAATTCGCTCGATGTTTTCCTTCTTTTTGAATTCCATGAATACTTTTCCATTATTTTAAAGCACCTGTTCCTTAATAGTTTCTTTTGTGTTACCTAAACGGTTTCTTCTTTGGTGCTTGTCGGACACTTTCAAGACGTACGAGGCCAAAGGATTACTTATTAAGCAGAAAAATGTTCAATAGAACTTGTTGAAAATTTATTTACAAGGTGAAATCACAAAAACAGCCAGCATCATTAAACCTTGCTAAAAAAAATATATTTATAGATCATCAGCTGAGTATCTATGAATTCTAAAAATAATAATACTATTGAATAACTGCCAAGTATTTTGCTCTAACAAGGAACGTAATCTATTTCTACTTCAAACTAATTTGTTTAAATAATAAAAGCCCGCAAACTCACAAACGTAGGCAAAAAGTACGCGCTGACACTTTACACGAATTCGCTAAAATCTATTGAGTTATAAACAATCAATAAAACTTGAATGGAAGGTAACAGAGCTACAATAAGTACAAAAAAATACCATCGTAATGTGGTAAAAAGATCTCACTATCTTACTTAGTATTATAAATGTCAATGTTTAGATTCAATTTTTGTTAGAGTACGTATCCTAGACGGCTGAACGTATCTCGATGAAATTTGGCATACATGTAAACGATAGTTTGAAAGAACACATAGGCTACTTACTTTTTTAATTCTACGCGGACGGAATCGCGGGGTAAAGCTAGTACTAAATATTTTACTTCTTTCTCCAAGAGAATAGATTCATAGTCATTTACACATTACCTATTAGAATTTATGAACATAAGTACGAGTAATGTCATATTTATACATGACGATGTGTTTGCACTAATATAAACTATTATAGCTCGCGTAAAGCAAATGTTGCAGATCAATTGTTCTAACATTGGCGCTGTAACACTATTGATGGATTCACTTTCAATAATAATTCATTTTCTATTAGCACAATTGTCCGGAGTGCGCATGCGACGAACTTTATTATTAGAAGGACGGTAAACGCGATCGCATGTCGTTTGGCTTGCTTGACACCACCGACGGTTGTGTTTACAAGACAATTAAGAGTAGTGCTTGTTGATTGACTGTCGTCTTAAGTGCTCAAATAAAGAAAAATTTATTCGTAAAAAAATCTAAAATACCGTACAGTTCAATACCGAAAATGACAGTTGATGAAGGAATAGGTGAGTTTTATTTATAACAGTGATAAATTACATGATTTAGAATTAATTAATTAAAATTTAATGTGATCGTGAAAGAAATATACTCTTATGGGACAAATAATTGAATTTCCTTTGATTGGTCGTTATAGCAAAAAGTAGTGGAAAGCTTATCAAAGTTTATTTAGTGATAATCATTGAAAAGGAACTTAATCTATTACAGAAAGAAATGAAAGCAAGGAAACAATAAAGAATTTCTATTTGGATTTTGAAAGCGCCAAAACGTGAGTAAGTAATTTTGTCTAATTGCTGTCTTTTATATTATTTGTGATGGATGCAGAGAAGTTTGCAACAAGAAATAATTGTATAGTGCAACTAATAGAACACTAGATGGCATTAATTGAAGACTTGACATTCAGACGTAAGGAATTGAGGTTAACGAATTTGTTTGTTTAATTTGTTTTAGTAAAAATAATACACGTTCTCAAAATTCAGACGTTTGCATTTTAATACCAGTAATTGAAATTAAGATTAAAATACATGTCATTTGCATATTAAAATTATATGTTAAGCAAACGTTCTTTTTTATTAGTAAAAATCCAATTTCGATGTAACAATGTGGTTATTTTTTTCTGAAACAGTATTTTATTAAAGGATTTTAAAATGTGCATGTTATTTGTTTATAGGAAGCGACTAGAAGAGAGTCAAAAGAGTGGCTTTGTTTCTAAATTACTGGACATTTTACCATCGAAGCGAGAGTTGAAACAATACATTGGAGTTATTCTATTCGGTAGGTTTTTCTTAGCAAATTTTCTCTGTCTTTATTTTTAACACTTAATTTATACGTGAATTAGCTATGCTTTTGTTTTTCTACTTTCTTTTATTTTTAAGTGCATGAGTAATCGTACATCATGGTAGATCTTAATATGTTGTATAAAACACATTTTTTTATTTCAAATATTTACGTTTCAATAAGTTGAAGGTTTTTCCCCTGAACTCTATAACAATAATTGTTATACTTTTATAAGAATACATCTTAACAAGATATACAAAATATATTCTGCCTTGAATTTTACAATATATTCTTTATTAGATGTATGTTTTTAAACACTCCTTGAAATAAGGTATTTGTATAATGTCTGAGGAGTGAAGAGTGAAGTGGTATGTCTATTGATAGATCGCTATCTATTATTCCCATTCTAAATAGAATTTAATAAAAAAAAATATGCTTTATTGTCTTAACACATTTTACTGTCCGTTTTCAGGGATAATACTTTGGGCTACGTTATGGCTCGTCTTTCAAGAGGGTGTGATGCCGGGTTCCAGTATTTTCAACTTGTCTGTTATGGTCGCAGCGGGATATTCGTTTGGTCATACACTAGAAAGATACACGACAATCAATGCAATGGCTGGAATGACTCTAGTGGGTGTTCTGTTTAAAATTTTTGGAAATACCAACTTTATTGACGATCCTATCGCAGACACAATCGATTATCATTTAAGGTATGTGAAGTATTTTAATAACCCATTAAAGTTTTATTGAAATTGTTTGACTGCATGATACATTAAGACATAATCTGGGAAAGTTAAGCAAAGTTAAAACTTAGTTTTGTACAGTTTTTAAAAACGATTTTCCCTTGTAACAAAAATCTATTTATGACTAGATTTTGCGCGCGACTCCGTCCGCGTGGAATTAAAAAAAAAACAAAAGTGAGTAGCCTATGTGTTCTTCCAGGCTATCCTCTACATCTATACCAAATTTCATCAAAATCCGTTCAGCCGTTTAGGCTACAAACTCTAACAAACATCCATCCATCCATCCATCTAAACTTTCGCATTTACATATAATATTAGTTTGAAGTATGATTAGTATGATTACACTTTGTAATGGTATGCAATATCTAACTTAGCTTCTAACTTTAACGATTTATCTATTTTTTACTTGAATGTTATGAATTGAATATTTGTTTTCATGTCTTTATTATTTTGAAGTGTTTGCACGAATAAAGAAAAGTAACTAAGTAATTACTTTCGAAAAGCAATTTGATATACGATAAGGTAAATAACATCGACATCAATAACATTTACGAGGTAAATATACCCATATACAAACATCAGTGAAAAACGTTTTTGTATATTTTCTTGTCATTATAGAAAGGATTTCTTTTCATTTTATTAAAACTAAAAGTTTACTTTAATTATCAAAATATCTATAAAAAATTGTTTAAAAATCTGAGGTTCAAACAGATAATTTTGTAATGTAACGAAATGAACCCGAAAATTCAATTTGCGAAATACTGCTCTACATTGTATTTGCGCTCGTTTTCTCAAGACAAAATATAATCTCGGTAGCGTTTTACTTCACAGTTCCTTTGGGACTATGGAGTAATATGGCCCCAGTGGTAAACGACTTGCGGAAATACACGTCGCGATATACCAGCACAATGTGTACTACCGGTCCACGATAACATAAGACTTGCGATGAAATCATACTGCCGTTCTTGTAACTTACAAGGAGCTTACAACGTAAAGTATTTGTTATTAATAGCTAAAACAAGTTAGTCAGGTTTAGCTTCTATATAAAATACACTCACATGAAAATGAGGCATAAGTATAACACACGAGTCTTGTTATTGTATACGAGTTGTAGATATGACTATGATTATCCTTAAGACAGAAGTTTTACTTTGCAAACATTATGTTTTGTCGAATTGTGACTCATTCATGCATATGAGACCGGTCTATAATGTACATTAAAAGAAAAAAGTATCAACAATAGTATAGTTTAAGGAAACAGATCTTATACAGGATGTCCAGGTAAGACGTATACAACGGAATACTGCAAATTCCTTGGCCTTTATGACAATTAAATCCAACATACCTCTTGTATGCTAGAATCATCCTGTTTCTATTTGTATAGTTACTTAGGACTACCATAACTTATTCAAAGATTACAGTGAGCATTATACTCCACTAACGACGATCACAAACATTTACTTTATTAATTGACTCGCAGCAAATATGAGTATAGTGTAGAACAGTTGGTAGAAAACTATCCAAGGACAGTAACTAGAATCGTTGTTTACACAGAAAATGATACGCGGAAAACCTTCTCTATAAAACTAAGCCAAAAGGATCGTGCAGCTATCGATGACAAAGAGCTATTCCAATACAGAAATAACATTAACTGTCCTTGCGACGTGCGATATTTCTTCATAACAACTATTACATAAAGTCCAACATGCTCTTACTCGAAAAATATTTGTATTGAATCTAGTCTGTCTGTTTTATTTTCGTCTAAAATTAAAATGAAATTAAGCTACAATCATGATTGTTAAGATTAACGTTCATTGACAACCCCAAAGGATTGCAACTATAGTATTTTTACATTTACATTTTTTATAATATAATTTTAAAAGTACCTTAAATCACTTGATATTAATATGAAATATACACCTCGATGAATTCCAGGTGTTCTGCGATAACATATTTTAGCAATTATTAACGTATTGTGTAATTGCTATCTTTTTTACTTTTAACGATATACCTATGAACATTCTTTCTCGTCATAGCAGACTACTAACCTTTAATTAACAGCAAAGTAATCATAGACCTATCAAACTGTAAGGATCTAAGATCGAATGGAAACTAGTTAGTGGTTACCACCCTTAAACATGATGTGCCTCTAATTAAGGAAACTATACACATTCAGTGTCTATTGAATGAGAAATAAAATAGTACATTTAATTCATGCAGGCTTAATCTTGTTCGCTTCATTATGGAACTTGTTTTTATCCTGAAGTGTCGACTAGGTGCCTAAATTGATTATTATTATATGAAGGCTAATAAAAATGCATTTTTTTAAATAATTGTTTATGTTTCAGACGAATTTACCCCGTTCTCATATTGACGAAAGGACCTCTCGGTTGGAATTGGCCATATATAAAAAATAATTCGATGAAAGTTTTTCTACTGGCAACTCTACCCTGGATCGTGGAGTGTTTGTCTACGGCCATATTTACTCACGTTCTACTCGAATATCCTTGGTATTGGGGTAAGTGGCGCGGAAAGCGCTTTTTACGCGATTTACGAGGCTAAGTAACAGCTCCGGCCTTCGCAATGAGTTTCCTGAACAATTGTTGTTTAAGAATAGAGTACATTCACTTTCATTCATGCTTTAATTGTACATCAAAAAAAAATGTAATTTAAATTCGAGATGGCTAAAAGAAATTGTACTGGAACATAAGCTTTTTTATATTAGGTGGCAAGTGTTGGTAGATTAAGAGAGAAGCTTAATATAATATTTATATAAACTATTTTAGGTATACATTTAGGTGCTATACTGGCATCAGTATCGCCAGCTGTCGTAGTCCCAACAGTGATGGCGTTCAATGCAAAAGGTCTGGGTACAAAGAATAAGATTGCACTGCTTGTGGCCAACGCCGGCGGTCTGGACACAGCGTTCACAGAAGGCATGTTCGGTGTCATCAACAGCGCTATCTTTTATCCTTCACCACCAGCTTATAGGATTGTAAAGGTACTAAACAAGTAACATAAATGTAAATCAAACTAATTTTAATCATAAAAAACAATAAACCCGGCTGAATGATGCTTTAAATATACGAGAGAGCGCCATCTGTTAGCTGCATTCTAAAACAAAAATGTAATTAAATAATTTGTAATGTTATATGTAATTTTCTTATTTTAGTATAATCAACTCGAAAATATCGCAAAAATGATTATGCAATGTAAATAAAGTCGGACAGCAAAGATTACAGCGTACAGTGGCTTTGTAATATCGCAAATAGAAAACAAAAAAAAATTGTTTACTTATCTGTAGATCTAGATATAAATAACGAAGTCATAATAAAATAGAGAAATCACCAAATCGCAGTATTGGCTATGACACTATAAATATTTGTTGTGTCCATGAACAACTAAATTTGATAGAATATCTCAAAAGTTATGAAAGCAAAAGCCCGTGCAACATGTACGGGTAGCGAAGGAAATTTAAAATTCAAATAATGTATTCGGCCGGAGAACCCAATATACTTGCACGATGTTTGCCCAACCTCAGACCGCTTCACGGGGCTCTTGTGGCCGGAACCGGACTTCAACGGACCCAATTGTATTTTATTCGTAACAAGTTTGTTTGTTTATGTGTGAGGATTTTCCTTTTTTCTTAAACCATTCTTTCTCTAATATTGTATTTTTGTTTAGAATGATTTCATTCAAAAAGTTTTCGCAAAACATTTACATAAAGCATTGTTATTAGATAACAATAGTATGTAATAAGAATCATTGTGGTACAGAGAAGGTTTTTTAAAAATCCTTACTCAAGTGTTGTAGTAATTCCTATGGTCAATTTTGTAAGAAATGTTAAGATTAGATGATTTTTGTAACTAAAAGTTCTAGCTTTCATACCTTCTTTAAGCTATTCAATTAGTTTAGGTTTTGAATGCATCTAAGTATTTAAATGTTATAAAATTACCTTGGCATTTTCCTAATGCGTTTTATTATTTTTAGGCACTTTTGGCCATTTTTGTTGGGATCGGCATAGGCATTGGCTGGGGTATACTTTGTGACGTTTTGCCGGATCATAAGGACCCTTATGCTGCGACGGTACGAAGTCTTCTCATTTTCGCGGGAGGTATTTTGCTCACATACGCCGGTGGATATCTCGGATGGGGAGGAACATGTAAGTTGACAAAGTATATTCTATTTTTTTGTGTGTTATTAACAAATGAGCAATTGTTTCACGTAATGTAATGTCATTATTCATCACCAGCTCACTATGCGTCCCCACTATACCCCATAGTCAACAACGCTGGCTCATTGGGGGTTGGTCGACTTCACACATATCTTTTGAAGTTCTTCGCGATATGTACATTTGAAATTCGAAAATCGCAAATCACATTGCTACATGGCGGGATTCAAACCCAAGACCTGTAGATTACAAGTCAAGTGATAAACCCTTGAGCCACCGTCGCTCTATTATTATTGAACATTAATCTGTTAGTGTACCCACATAAAAGCTCATCAAGGTCCCCTTAAAACTGTTGTATGTGAAAAAATTCTAGTCATTTTACAATTTGCACTTGAAATTATTGACGAAACGCTCGTATTCCACAGTCTCACTGGATGTTTTTTATATCTCGAGGGTTATTGAAATGAAACCAAAAATGTGTTCAAACGAGTCAGGTGTAGCAAATTGTAAATGTTGCGTCGTGTTCCGGGCAGAAATGTCCAGTAACATGAACAACTCAGTAACATAAAGTTTTAAAACTTTTTTCGCATCTGTGTCACCAACGTAAAAAATGGCTATTTAATTTGTCTTTTTATGTGGCAATTAACATAACTTTAAAATGTACGACTGGTACATACACATGCAAATGTAATTTAAATAAATAAATAAATTTAAAGACGCTACGTTATTATTAAAACGCCTCAAACATAGATCACTTACACCTACTTTATATAATATCATGAAATCAACGGATCAGTACCAAAATAGAGTAGAACTTGCATCGGACGGTTGCAACGATCAATAATCCGATATCTCTATTACACTCGTACTTCGTATTTGGTCATTAATTCTGATTTAACCACAAACATTGTTTGCCGGTTAAACTAAATAACTTCTACAACGTGAATTTCAACTTTATTGTGGCTAATAAAGGTTTTGTAGTACGCCAGTTAGAAGAAATAGTGTTATGGAGACAGAGCGGGCGTACACCTTTGACTAAATCATCGCACAACTGTTGTGCGATTAGCGATTGTTTCGCAGTCAATTGTTTAGTTTGTCTCCATATAAGCTCATAGGAAACAATTGTGCGATAGTTAATGCATAGGTGTAGGCGCGGTCCTAAATAAATGTTATGTAGAGATATCATTATTTAGTTAGAATATATTCACTATGTCAATATTCCACCTGATAAACAATTAATTATGAAAATTAATTTCATGTTGGTCATCTTAAAAACAAATAAATTGCATCTCCAGAAATATGTATTATAGTAAACTAAAATTCGTTGTAATTTAAGAAAATTAACGTTATATTAATTTTGCTTTAGGTTTTAATGACAATTTTAAAAACAAGGACTCTTAATTAGGAGCGGCCTTAATGCGGCGTAATGTGCTCTCAACGGACACGAGTTGTTTGAGAGTAACTGAAATCGTGGAAGTAATTGCCGGAGCATCTTTGTTAGCCTTCATCTCAATTAAATTCAATCAAGAATAAGAATGTTTATAACTGAGGCGTTCTTCATTCATTACACGAATTAATATTCTTAATTATAAGCATCGTTTTTAGTACATAACTATAACAACTGAAAGTTGATATTCATTAAACTGAAAGATATCGAAACAAGGTATAAAATTGTATCAAGTTTATCTTACTCAAACTAACTATTTGGTAAATGTAATTAATTTAAACATTAAAATCAAATTCTTGGAGTTGCATCATAATTGTCAAATGCTAATGTCCAGACAAATTCGCTTGTAACAATAACAAATTACAATTTATATAGAATGTAAAAAAACTCGTTAAATATATTATATTATGGGGAAAAAAACGTGCCAATTTTTTTAAACACCTAATTTAGTCTAATTTATAGGCAACAACCGAAGAGTCTTTATTACATTCTTCGTAGGTATATCTATTTAAAATTCTACAACATAGTGTACATACATTTGTACAAGCTAACTTTGTTACCTGATATATCATCACCAGCTCACTATATGTCCCCACTGAGGGACTCGGACCCAACCCTAAGTTGGATGACTACGCCTATATCACATATTATAAATAAAATCATCACATTTCTACTCATAACAATTATTGCTGATATTAATTGATAATTCCAAGGTATTTACAAGATTGTTTTGCTTGTTAATGAGTTTTTTTTTGTTTTAGCTGGAGTAGCAATTATGATTTGCGCGGGTACGGCCGCAACCCGGTGGGCCCGACGCGACTGGCCCATCAACGACAACCCTGTAGCCACGGTGTACAAAGTACTTTGGTTGATCTTCGAACCGATGCTCTTCACGCTGAGTGGATACTTTCTTGAGGTAATAATGTATCATTGCGTTTACAAGGATCTAGAGTCAACCGCTGCAAATATTGGTATCGCTTCGGGTGACGACTCTTAAACCTGACAAATATACTTCGGAAAAATGTATTCGGTCCTTTAATGTTGATTACGCGCCCAAGGTTCCTGTGATGCGGGATGATAGTTATTAGATAACCTGCTGTCCATATTAAAAAAAACTTTTTAATCTGATCTTTTGTTTTACAGTGAAAATATATTAGTGATACGATTGTTAAAAATTCAAAATATAAAGTATTTGTCGTCGACATTTGGAATTGTGCCAATTTACTACTACTTTAATTTTAATAAATTATTATTATTATTTCACCAGAATAAGGATACTTTTGTCTTTAGAAGCGAGAAATACATTAACAGGGTTACTTTGATGTTATTTAATTATCGTGACAGTCTTAATTAGACGCGGGCTGAATGGGAGAACGTATACCGAATTTATAAGATAATAAAATTAATTATTTAAGGGAATTTAAGATTTGTTTTCCGTCTATAGAGAAAGGATTTAATATTTCAGTACCGACAGCCAGTTTTATTCTGCGTTACAAAAAAGTTACAATTGTTTCACATACAATAGTGTTCCAGTTATAAACAAATATCATCAATAGAACAAAGTTTCAGCTGCACATAAAAAGCAAGTTTCTAAAAAATGATATTAGTTTGTTGGCAATCAAATAGTATGTAGAACCAAAGATAATACAATACTATAGTAGTACCTAAACTTTGTGATCGAATGTCGACGAGGTATATCAAACCGTTTAAATTTTCGTGAGACATTATCAAAAATGAATAAAACGGCTCAACTTCCGTATAATCTTCCGGTGACAGCACAGACTAGTTTCGGACCCGGCGGGGGTCCATTTTCATCCACGAGTAAAAGATTATGAACAACTCGCAATGTGTTAATTAAAATATTATATTAAAACTGACATGATATTTTAAAACATTCCAATGATCATTATTTCATTATAACAATACATTCTAAAACAATAAATCATTAATGAATTCAATTTACTCTTCTAATTATTATCGATTGAACCTCTAAATTTCTTCGGCATACTTCGAATTTGCGTTTCTGTGAAGCAAATTTCATACTTTCGTAGTTTCGATTTACTCAATCAAGTTTCAAGAGTATTTATGAGAGTAGTCTACAACTTTGTTAATATTAAACGCCACCTATCTAATAAATTTATTAACTCTATATTAATATTAATTATTGCTAGTGATTTCCCAATAAATATAACTTATCGAGTGAATATTTCAAAGATTACTTCTAGAGGAAAATAAGGTTTTGTGTGACTCGACTAATCAAACGCCATCGTTGGCCATTCTAAAGTGCGACATGATACCTCGAAAGTTACGGTAATGGGGTTATGAGTCACAAACGTTTCAGTCATATTTTGTATTTCTCGTAAAAATAAACTATTTTTTTTAATTGTAAGTTTTCCACAGGTCGCACAATTAACGCTTATAGACCTAGGGTTGATTGTCGGATGTTTATTTCTGGCGCTACTCATGCGGCTGGTGGCGGCGTTTCTGATATCTGTTGCAAATAGTTTATCAGTAAAGGAAAGTTTATTTGTTGCTGTCACGTGGATACCCAAAGCAATTGTAGAGGTAAGTTTATAAAAAGAAAACGGGTCATTCAATTTTTACATTTCCACAGGCATAGAGTTTTAATTCACAGCTTAAATGGGATATACCTACATTTTATTAATATACTAGCTGTCGCCTGCGACTCCGTCCACCTGGTATTAAAAAAAACAAAGCCAAGTAGCCTATATATTCTTCCAGACTATCCTCTACATTTTGCCAAATTTCATTGAGATCCGTTCAGCAGTTTAGGCTACAAATTCTAACAAACATTTATCCATCCATCTAAACATTCACATTCATAATGTTAGTATGATTTACGACTAACTTCAATTTGATTGTTTTTATCCTTGAAATTTGTATAGATCACACACACATATAGAGTTAGTAAAGCCGAGACGATAATGCAAAATCTCTCGAATCAGTCCCATTTAACGGTTCAATGTACATTTTAATGAATTTATAACCACAATAGCGAGTAAAGTCTTATCGCGTAGAACATTTAATATGAATAAACATGTCTTCGTCTACGTGATTACAATATCCTTTTGCTAAGTTTACTTCGCACAAGGCACATTACAGTTAAACTCCCTCTAAATGGGCGGGTGTTAAAAGCTCCTCTCAACTTAATTACCTCTGCAAAGCTAAATACTTACTAATAGCATCTACTTTCAATATTAATTAGACAAGTAACTTACAATGAAGTCAATCGTTACTGACTTTTAATTAACAGATATTCTTTGGGGCTTTTACTAATACGTTATAACAAATTATGCTTCACATTACGCCACTACAGTAGCTCTCAAAATCAACGCTTGTACGTTGTATACAAACGTTGTATACCACAACTGGTATAATAACGCTAACTGGCACCAGTGAGACAAAACAATATCAGGCCAGTGCAACTGTACAACTGTGCTGCCATAATGCGAACCAGGCAAAACGATAATGTATTGTATTAAATCGTCTACCGTGTATGAAAGCTACAACGTTATTTAATAGTGTATTAAAAAAAGTTGTAATTATTTAATTAATACGTTTCTAGGTGATACTAAATGATTAGGTCTACGTTTTATTGGATAACGGAACTAAGTGTAACAGTGATTTACTGAGAGTTGATGATCAACTCTAGCATATTATAGGAAGTATATTATCGATAATGTTCGTTGATATGTCAACCGCTCCCAACCAGCACAATGTACGGATTGTTCATTAATTATAATATTCATTCTGAAAGCCGATTAACGAAAATTGAGTTCTTGATTGGATTATTCATACGCGTGATTCATGATTTTTTGCATGCTTATCATTATTTGATTTTTTTCGAGATACCTCGAAACAATATGACGATAGGCAACCAGATGCTTATTTTATTAATAACACAATGAAACATTTTATAAAGACGCCACAATTACGATATTTTGACTTTCCCCGTGTATGTAAACTATTATACATAAATATGTTTTAAGGCAAAAAGTGAACTACGGTGTTATATTTACACGAAAATTAGTGTTGAAATTGTTTAAATATTTAAAGTAGATACATCTTAACTCGAAGGCAAGCACGTATTAAAGTTATATGCATAGACTATGGTATAAAGTGATTAAGGAATATGGGCGTTTAATCCTTGAAGGTATTTTTTGTCGGGGTAATTTGTCATACCAGAAGTCAATCATTAGCTCGCCCGGCCGACGGTAACGTGGCCTAGCTTAAACCAAATGAAATAACTTTTAAAGTGAACATTTTATTAACAAGAGAAAACTACATCCTCACTCCGCCGATCTCCGTTTAAATTCACTTACAGAGTCCCGACTAACTCGACACCGTGTTGCTTGTTTTAAAGCTTTCATTTACCTTCCGACTCGATGTTAAAAATGTAAACGCCATCTTATAAAATACGAATACTTAATTAATTTTATAACAAGAAAATAAAAATTGTTATTAAAATCTAAAGAGTTTATTAAATCTGATTTCTACTTTTTGTCTTAAACCATACTTATTTGCGAAAAAGTCACTAACAAATCATTAAAAATTTTGATTACTATTCAATTCCTAATAAAAACTATTCTTTAACATAAACTCCTGAAACACGTCAAACACAATATTAAAAGAACTAACGATATTTCTTTGTAAAATAATAGTGTGTAATGTATTCAATACGTGTCGGAATAGACAGCCAGTGACTAATAGCCAGGTAGTACATAACGAATAGGGTAAATAAAGTTGCGTCGCTCGGGTTTACTTAGACGTCTTGGCAATTGCCGGGAACTTATATACACTTCAACTTACCTAACTTCTCACACTATATTATTCCTTTCACAACTCTGCCGCTTTAGAAAAAAATGCACATTAAATTAATGTTTAGATTTATTATGCAGGGAACTTTTTAAGAAAATTTAATGACTTCATAGTGGCCCTGTAATCATTAATAGTACATTCTATGATTTAAATAATACAGCGAGTAAAGATTATTTGTTTATACCTCGAAGGTGGTACTCGGATCTTGTTTACCTAATGTTAATTGTAAAATGTTAAATCGTAAGTTCTTCTTTGGGTAAATAATTATCCCTTAACCCCTTATCTTTAAATATCTCACAATTTCTAAACTTGAAACTTCTTATACCTAAAAGAAAATGTAAGCGCCCTACCTGAGATATCTAACGATAATTACATTAAGGTCATTACTTTCGTCTATAGTACGTTTCCAAAGATAAGAGTTGTTTAACTCTATCGAGCAGAAAATTATTCTGATATCTATAGACAGTTCTCACGTAGAGATAATGGGTAAACGGACGAGATGGGGAGGGTTGGATTATAACGCGGGTGGGCAACGGGCGACGGGTTATCCTCCACTAACTGAATTAATCGCCCGCGAATTCCCAGCCCCGTGATATGTCGCCGGCCATATTAATCCTTATTACATTTAATAGATTCCAAAATTACTTTTATAAAGCAGAAAAATATTAGATGGAAGTGTTTATTTTACTAAAAGTACGTTTGCTTTCGCCAACGAATTTATAAACTAATATAAACAACAACTAATCTCTTGTAATTATTCAAATTGCATCCTCACTATCTACTAATTTAGAATTCTTCTGTTCTTTGAAACCAACTCTAGTTTTTCTTGCATTGATCTATTCTCCACGTAATTGGTATTTAGATATTCGATTAAACTAACAAATCAAATACCTTTATTTTTTATAGTATTTATTAAAAAGAACAGGCAATCTAAGCAGTAGCAGATATCTGAGAGTAAATTAAACAAAGCGTTAAATAACTATTTACCTTAGAATTACATTTATCACAATTTTGTTGGCGCTATCTGTGAGGATGTACTAAATGTTGAAGTTGGGCTCAAAGCTATATAATTTTTAATCTCACTACCGATGCACGTTTTACCTTGTGCGTCATTGTCACGTTAAGAAAAAGATACGCAATCGATTTTTTTTTCTACAAGTATGTATTAAAACAATATAGACTAACCTGCTAACTTACAACTGTTTTATTTTGTTTGAAGCAGAAAATATAAAAACACTTAATAACAACATGTTTTTGTATCTTTTCGGATACACACACAACAATACTTTCAATCAGGATAAAGTATATTTATACATCGGCAAATAATACAATCAGTTTCGTGTACTCATGAACACGAATACGCACTTCACAACAGTCATTGAAGCTTTACTAATACGGGCATAAAATGATTACGAAAAAAATACAGAAAATACCTTTCTATTTACTTCCTCTCCCAATCACTATATTACCAAAGAAGTAAGCCATAAATACAATTATCATTCGTAAACAGGAAACTCATTCGCAAAATTATTTCAGGCAGTGTTAGTACGAGTGGCTACCGACTCTTTGTGGAAGGACGGAGCGACCGAACAAGATAAGGGAATCGCAAAGCAGCACGGGAATATAATCATTATTGCGATTCTCATAATGACTAGTTTGGGTTCATGCCTCACTACTATTTTAGGCCCAGTTCTATTGTCACAGGATTCCAAAATAAGGGACAGTGGTAAGTACATTGTTTTTCAACTCCTATGAAACTGTACTAAATTTGAATATTGTTTTGTTCACAAGTGTCGAGCAACTCAGCAACTCTTTACAATAGTTTTCCGGTAAACGTACTTTATTAACAATGTAACTTAAAATAAATGGATAAAGTCAAAATGTAAATTTAAGTTTGCCAAGTTATTACTATGTCATAAAGGGTAATTTAGAGGTTTATTTGATTTGAGTAATAAGTAAAATATATAAGGGAAATCAATTATGAACATGTTAAAAACTTGAACCCTTATTCGTGCCACTGTATACATAGCTCTGATTTATCACAACAGCCCGCCGATAAGTATATTTTTACAACCTTATGATTTAACATATTCTTGCAGAGTTTCATCAAACACCGAGTCCAATTCAACCCCAAGCATATGATATCACAAGGAGAAAAAATACTAATACATCAGTTCATTTTATGGATGCGTAATTACGTGAAGAAAGACGGGGCTCCATTATATAGAATTTTAGGTAGTAATATAGACATTAGTTTAATTAATTAAAAAACCAGTATTTTTATTTTTAAATATATAACATTGAAAATAAATGATGTTTTTTAATGGCTATAACTAGATAATCCCTTATTAATACTATAAATTTTACGGTTAAATAAATTCGGGTATTGTCCGTTGGGCCGGTCGGCTTACTTCGGCAAACACCCAAATATTAATCGAAATATGCAATGTCATAGTTTATGTTATACGTCTACATAAATACAGGACCATATTGCGATTCGGCTATCCAAACTCGAAGCTATGCATATGCAATACGATGTCAAAATCGAAGTTTGTCACATCAACATTGCATATATTACAGACATAACCTAAAATCTAACATTAACAACATCGGACCCATAAATTAGGCATTCCATGGACTAGTTTAAGAAGACTCAACAAACAAGAATGGACCAATGGTTATATTTTTGGATTTATTTATTTACAAAGTTTAGGACTTTTCAATTGAATAGTGTATAAATTAACCTCACTACTGCTCCGGACTTGTATCATATACCAGAGGTGACTAAGTAGTTATAATATTAATTAATGGAGTAACATTCACGCATCACATTGTTAAACACGTACTTTTGTATCTAGAACAATGATATGAACATATCGTCTCCTAGTGTTGCTAATGTGGAACATAAATGTTATTGCTTTTTGCCTATTGCGTGTAGGCATGGACAGACATATCTAACGACAGATATTTCAAAGAACTCATCCAGGAAATTAATATGTGCCAAAGTAACTTCATGAGATTATTTCCTGTTGTTTTAATTTAAGAAATATGGAGCTGTTTCCAGTCCTCCTTCAATCATCTTTACGTATTATTATTTCTTACCTGAAATTAAATAGGAAATCAAGTCTACTTAACAAAGCAACAATCAGCATACTTATCGCCATTCCTTATTTAAATAGAAATTATCATAAAATTGTTTCCATTTATATTTTAAAATGTAGACAAGTAGCGAAGCAAACATAGTCATCAAATAAAGCGAACAAAGTTTAACATTGTCGTTACCAAACAAACTCGTTTAAATATGGTTGGATTATTTTTATCAATCTTTAACTTTAAACAAAACATTCATCTTTTCAATCTCATCTTGGAGATTAGAAATAAATCTCAAAACAAAAGCTGTGATAACGAAACATTTTGGCTTTAAACTTAGGAGCCAAATATTTGTAATCTGACGTTAAAATCGCTACGATTTAAAACAAACATGTTAAAGAAAGTGTAAATTCAACTACAAATAGGAAAAATACATAAAAAAAATCTACAAATAGGCCTTTTACAGGATACGGTTCTTCGCTTTTCGCATCTTAAGACTTCCTAAGGAAATAAGTTCATCAGTATTGTAAATTCATAAGTCTGAAAATAGACAATGTTAAAGTCGTGATGAACTTCATTTCATGCATTGTTAATGCCACATTTAGCACGTCAATGGCCAAGTCATTGTTCAAGGCGGCGAGGTATTAGTTTAAAACGACAATTATTGATTTGGATCGTGACGTCAGTCTTCTTAATATTTCATGTCGCTTGTGGCCCTGCACCACACCGACCGTTGATCATTTTATTCATCGGATTTAGTTACTGTAGACGACAGCTCGGCCTGTATGACTTACTTGTAAATTTTAAGTCAACAGAGTACTTAATTATTTATTTTATTTTACGCGTTATTTGTGATAGTGCTTTTTTTTCAATGTGGTTTATTTAAAATGAATGAATGTGAGTACTGTATCTGTTTTTGTTAATAAAACTACTTTTCCTTGATGATTTTTATCTACTGTAGATGCGACATCTAATTTTTTTTACTGATAAATAATAGACGTTAATTGAAAACCTCGTTGATTTTGATCGATAAATCGATTTGTTTTCAACATTTAGATAAACTAAAAGTGAACATCTCATGTAAACACAATAAAATTACATTAACTTTTCTAAAATTAAAATTATAATATTTTAGTAAAATTGTTGAATAACTTTCTACAAACAATATTTGAAGCTACGCAATGCGCATTGACAATGTTTAACCATACGTAGATTTTATCATTTTTATAGTCTACTTTGTTTAACTCTAGATAATGTCGATTTTCAATTATTTAACATTGAGGAAGCCAATTAAATCACATGACGGTGTCCGGTGATTCAAATTTTTATCTGAACTGAAGGCCCGTGTAAATGTTTGCATACTACCGATCTTATAATACTTCGGCAACCCGCCGTACAAACTTGTGTGTTTTTCTTCGCTATCATTAATTTTTGACACTGCGGGAAAATATGTATTCTCGTATGGTCACATGAATATGAAAATACTTCCTAGCATTAAATAAACATTTACTGAATTGTAAATTTAAATTGATTACGATATTTTGGTTATCAATATATTGTTACGGCTTTACAAGTTCGAAAACAGGTTAAATAATTAATTAAACTTATATACAAATCCCTATATATTATAGTAAATAGATCTGTATGCAAATTGTATAAACCGTGTTTGTCAGTTAATCAGTAACTTTTAATATCATAAAATCAACATATCGTTATTACTATACCCAAAAGATACTCAGTATGATAAATAAACAAATGAGATATACGAATAATTAACAAAAATAATACTTATGCATTTCATCACTTTAATGTATCGCCACCTTTACAATGACATTGGCAAATTAGCAAGGATCTTTTAACGCAGGTCAGTGTGCTGAAAAATGTGCTGATAAACGCATTTACACTGAAAACCATCAGAAGGAAGTGAAAACGTAAGTAAGTACTTTATTTGATCAAACTATTTTTAGTATCATTCGTATCTTTATAAACGTTAATTACGTGTGTTCTTCTATCATAATAAATCAAAGTCTTATGGACGAACATAACAGATTATTAGTCGGAAGAGCAAGTAGGGAGAACGCGGCCGACAACATGCAGTGCGTTTGTGATACATTAGTTACGAAACTTTCAATTAAAAAAAGTGTTAAATCAAGAAATAAAATGTTGTTTTTTCAGATCTCCTGAAACTATCTCGAATACAAATAAAGTGGAAAAAGTATTCTTAGAAAATGATCATGTGAAGAAAAAGTGGTTTACAACAATCAAATTAGACTTTATTCACTACTTAACTTTAGGTGTTTTAGGTAAGTTATAAAAAATTACTTAAGTAAAATAAATATTCCTACATAATATTCGTAACATTAAGTAAAATTATAATGCATGTATCATTGAATATGTCTTTTACTCAATATAAATAAACTGAACAATAAGTGTTTTGTTAAGATCAATAGCCTTTAGCTGACCTTGTTAAACCGATTCATTCGATCACGTAAAAATCTCGCTAGCGTACAAATCATTTTTTGCTAGCAAATTTTATAACGGTAGAAGTTAGAAAAAACCTCAAATCGTAAAAGCAACTTTACTCAATAAAACATGACGTATAAACGAAGTGCAAAGGCCTCCAAATATCGATTAAAAATAAATTGCTATCAAACGAACATTCATTCGAGAAAGTCCGTTAGTATTTCAAATTATCCGAGATTTTATGCATTTTAGTACAAAAACGTCACGATATAAAATCATATTAATTGTAAATACAATCCCTAGACCTTTTAAGGCTTAGTATCCCTTAGCTTTAGGACTATATGAACTGACCATGACTATGCCTTTCTATTAAAAATGCTTTACTTAACTCACATTAAAATATTACTTATCTCGGTACTATATTTCAGTAACTTCAGTTACCTTTTACGTCAATAATTTGTAGGAAGTGTAACAGTTTTATTACAAGTACTTGAATAATTGAAAAACATTTGATAAAACCATAAAGCTTATAATTTTTTTCTTATAGGTATTTTAACTTGGGGTCTATTATGGTGTGCGTTCGACAATTGGGGCTGGGACGGCAAATGGTTTCGGCTGGTCGCAGTGGCATTAGTGGCGTGGGCTAGCGGCCTCATGCTTCAGGAGCTGACCACGCTACCACCACTCCTCGCTGCGCTCCTCACCGGCATATTCGCCCGCCACTTCGGCTTTCTCGACATGCGGCATTATTCTCATATTGACGCATTTTTAAGGTACTTTATCTTATCGTTACAGGTAGACGTTTTATGATTTACTGAATCGTTCCATTCATTATGCTCATATTAATATTGCTTGGATATTTTTTATTGCAATAATTAAATTATTGATGACCTAATATCGAAGAAAATATTACAGCTTGCAAGAAATTTATATATTTTCTTCGTATATACAAAGTTTTATTGTATCATATTAGTATTTATATATTTTATGCGATTGCTAATTTTAATAAAACCGATCAAATTGTAGTTACTTCTTTTAAATTTGCTTAACAGAAAAATATACCCAGTAATAATTCTGGGTAAGGGATCTTTAGCTTGGGACATGGACTATATGAAAACCAATTGGAAGCAAGTGGTTTCTCTAGGCGCGCTGCCATGGTCAGCGGAAGTGGGCGTCATGGCGCTTTGTTCTCACTACTTCTTAGGGTTCCCTTGGTTATGGGGTAAGTGAGCAAAATAATTTTATACCTAACGATATATTTACATATAGTTACTGGAAACTGTACCAAAGTCTTATTTTATAGCGCAGCAAAACTTAAATTTGTCTTTGATCATACTAGACGACTGAATAGTTTTAGCCACATCATTTTCTTAGTATCATATTTTATAATATAATGTATTTTTCATCCTGAAAATACATCAAGTTTGAAAGCAGCTTGCCTTCGCTAAAGCAAAATTGAGAAGCAAAAGCGAATCGGATGCAATAACCCAGCGCTAACATTAACTGCTGAAAATTCGAGATAAGTAACATAAAGAGTTAAAAGTAAACTAGCCCACTAAATGTATTTTGTTATTCTTAGCTTAAAGACTTTAAAGTGGAATTTATTAATTAAATTCAAAGAAGTGTTTATTCATGAAAATGAACTTCCAAAGTAATAAGTTACTGTGAAATTCAACAAAGGCTGTGACTCTTTAAGGATAGTTTAAGCACGGCGCGGCGACGCGGCCAGATGAATTGTTATTTGTTGCTGTTATAATAATAGTTTTTAACTGCTTTTTTTATAAGAAAGGGAGGCATTTTTCATTAGGTATGCATTTAATTTCCTTGGAATCGGTTTCAAGTTATAAGAATAAAAAAAAATGTTTATGTTATAAAGAAAATTCTAACATTTCAGTTTTTTTCTGACACTTTATGGTTATAAAAAAATCCTATTCAGTGCCAAGATTTTATAAAATATTAATACCTAACTTCCTTATTGCGGGAAATATTGTATGAAATATAATAAAATTTGTCACGATCGTGGCGACAATGGGGAGCAATGTGTATTGCGTATAAAGCCGATTCAATAAATTCCGTTTTAGAACTCGTATCAAAAGATTTGAATGCATTCCAACCGCAGGACGTTCTCACCTAAACCTAGACGATGGTGTTTCAATATCTTTGTATGTATGAAGGTGTATCGCACGTGGAATATCTAGGAATTTGAATATGTTAAAATACATACATATGTTTAAAATTCTAAATCTTATAGTTTATTCAATACTAGCTGTTCGCCCGACTTCGTCCGCGTGAAAAAAAAAATACATATAGCCTATATTACGCACTGATAACCTAGCTTTTGAATGGTGAAAGATTTTTTTGAAATCGGTACAGTAGTTTTTGAGTTATTTCAATATATACAAAAATACAAATCTTTCTTCTTTATAATATTAGTAAGATACAGCTTATGTAACAATAGGTAAAAAATCAGTCAATTTAGAAAGATAGCATATATTCTGTAATATTATACAGGATTCCTGCTGGGCTCAGTGTACGCGTCTGTATCATGTCCGGTGATAATGCCTCTAATACAGAGGCACGGCACTAAACCAGACAGGAGTCAGAACTGGCCCCAACTGGTCTGCACGGCCGGCGGCACCGACACCGCTCTCAGCGTCGGAGTCTTTGGTCTCATATTCAGCTTCATGTTCAGTAACGCCAGCGACCTCTATCGCTATATCAAGGTAAGCATTATCTTCAAGACTCGTGAACCAAAATTGTACAATTTTTTTGTAAAAAAAACTTGAAATAGCTTACTTAAAAATCGATGTAATACGTAGCGTATGTTCTGTAGTTAATAACTTTTAGGGAAAGAATTTTAGACATCCTCAAGAAATTGTGAACTTAATATAGCATAAATTAACAGATTATAAGAGAAAATGCAAAATAATATATACAGACGAATTGAGTACCTCCTTCTTTTGGGAGGTCGGTCAAAAAGTATATAACAGTTACATTCTTTCAAGTGACCAAGGTTATTAAATAGAATTACGTTTCAGCCAGATTTAACTCTAACGATATATACGAGTAGTACAAACAATTTCTTAAATCCTAGATAAAACCGGTGATTTGAAAGAATTTTGTAATAAGATGAGATAAATTTGTATGTAAACATCAATTAGAAGTACAGAATTTACAATCTACGTCAGAAAAACAAATAAAATTTTATCAAAAAATACAGCACCTTAAGAGATTTAACTGGTCATGGTCACATTACTCGTTATGCATCATGCTCACTTTAAATATTTGTGCATTGCAACGTATTATGTATACTTAAGTAATACTTTTCACAATGTTCAAAATAATGCTAAAAAAAGATAAATACGTCATAGAAAATTGTACCGGTAATGAGTTGCGAATTGAATTGAATTGAAATATACATCGGAACAATTTAGTAAAGTACCAATGTGGAATGTAAAAATAATAAAACATTTTGTAACGTTTAATTGTGTATATTATGTTATAATTCCGTGGATTTCAGCTTTATAAAGTTAGTTTAAAAATTATTAAAACATCAAAAGTAAATCTTGCGGTGGTCGTTATCAAATTAGCATTTTATACGCCCGAGGGAGAGAAAATTGTGAAAGTTTGTGTGCAGGCGGGTCTGGCGCTGTTGGCGGGCGCGGCGCTCGGCGGCGGCTGGGGCGCGCTGGCGCGGCTCGTGCCTCACGCCCGAGACGCATACGTCACCGAGCTCAGGATACTGTTCGTGCTCGTCGGCGGACTGTTCGCAAACTTTTTCACGTCCGCACTAGGCTGGGGAGGCACCGGTGAGACACTTTTCGGCATACGAAATTTTGTGACAACTCTATCTTATCTGAATAAAATATTTTGAGACTCACTATATTTACCTTTAATGCACTTTTTCTGAAGTTTTAAGTGGATTTTGCTACCGCATTTTGAAAGTAGAAAGCAGTTTCTGTAACTAACAAGTCACTGACAAATATACGAAGAAAAAAATCAAATAGTACTATGAAGCTATAGTATTGTGGCAATAACTACATCTTATTCCTGTATTACGAAAGTTAAGTCAAGTTTGAAATTTTATATTATATTTACAGTATATTTCTATGACCTAATTCCAGGCGGCATAGCTGTGCTGGCGTGCAACGCGACAGCTGCACGGCAATGGGCGCGGAAGGGATGGAAATTGAATCAGAACCCGGCAGCCACGGCGTACCGGGTGCTCTGGTCTGCTTGCGAACCTGTTCTCTTCGCCTACACTGGTACATTTTTTGTGGTACGATATACATTTTTCTTACATTCTGTGTATTAATTTTTCTCTATGTTACACTGAAATAATGCTGTAAAGACATTTATAGTATGGAATATAACTGTTTGCGTGGATATTAAATGGGCTTTACAGGTATCTAAAAATAAACTCAACATAACAATGAGTGCAATATAGAAAATTAATAGCAGACATACTCGTATGCTACATTAGGATATCATTGTTGACTATTAAAATCTGTTCTCGCTCCGGCTATCAGCATGTTTGATCAATTGAAACTATTTATTAGTCGTTTTGCAGATACATAGCTCGGTGACGGACACAATGCTAGTGGGACTGGGAATTCTCCTCATAACTCTAACAACACGTTTGCTCACCGCCGCTCTTGTATGTTGGAACCTTTCCATTAAGGAGAAACTTTTTATATGCTGTGCCTGGATACCCAAGTCCATAGTCGAGGTAATTACTTCAACTAGAATCTCATTATTTTTTGAGACTTTACCCTGGTGGTTTATCTTTATTTTAAAGCGACTAATTTGAAAAATTATTGAATAATCGTTTCGTAGGTAAATACGAAAAGGAAATTCACAAAATCCAACATAGAAATTTAATATTGTATCATATATTCTTCAGATTATACATTTTTATGTCTTCAAAGGCATACTTCAAAGTGAACTTGCGCTAATAATTTCTTTGAAGCAAAAGCGACACTGAGAAGTTCATTATAGTTATAGTGTCGTCAAATTATCCACGTACAATGTCAGACACCTTGTTAAGTTAATGAGTCTAAAGTTGAATATGAGCACGAGATTGCTATGAAAGCACTGCCATTACTTAACACACTACCTGCTATATAATAACTTACCTGAAAGACATTTTAAATTAAAGACTTATGAAAAGAAATGTTTCAATACCGTACACAAAGTTGAACGTGTAGATAATTTTCAACCATGTTTTATTACTTCCTTTGCTAACTTTTTAATTCTACTTTCCTATTAATGACTTCCGTTTCCTACATGTTTTAAAAAAGAAACACATTCTGTTGCATAAATTATACTTTCTTACATAATTGCTGAATTACTATGTCAGTGACATAAAAATCTAGTGAATTTATACCGACAGTTAAAGATATTAACCAAGTAAAATAAATCATTTCAACATTTCTTATGTTACAAATTCCTTAGATAACTAGACACAAATGTAATTAACCTGTATCAAAAGACAAGACTTAGTATCAGAGAAGATAAACAGAGCCCTCCACGCCTGCGCACTAAAGGATTTAATCGTAGTCAATTTATTTGATACCTTATCTTTAACGACATTAATTAAAATGCAAGATCGAGACTTCTAGACGCCTAGACTTCTCTATTACCTTATCTTTGTTCATAGTTACAAAGATATTTTCTTCTTTTCTAAAGAAATTATGACAAAATTTTGAATTGTCCATATTTACCTTAGTTTATATTTCGTCGTAATCTAGCGTTTTTTTTTTGTCCAATTTTGGACAACAACAAAAAAGGGCAGAAAAATCTACATCTGGGCAACGCGTCTTTTGGCGCCTTTTGTTTTTTAGTTAACACCTCTAATAAATCTATACTTCTACCTATAACTACATATTTCATTAACACATCTAATCTAGTATAATACAATCCTGAGAGTGATATCAAAATGCTTGTAGGTTTTAAGTCAAAAATATGTGTTTTTTCAGGCAGTTCTATGTCCATTAGCAATCGATACATTGATAATGACGAACTCAGCCGACGTCCACCAAATGAAGTACGCCGAAGATCTGATGAGGCTAATCGTGCAGGCCATACTGATCACAACTCCGATCGGCTATCTACTCACGAATCATTTGGGACCAGTATTATTGAAGCCAAAGCCAAAAAACGATAAAGGTACGCATACATTTAATTATTCTAAGTGTCTGTCCTACCAAATTGTAAATTGTCTGATAACAATCGAACGTGCAAAATATGTGATGGAAATATCGGATTTTGTTCCCTTATCTGACATTGACGTCATTTTTAAGCTATCTGAGCCTCTTTCAGCCACTGGTGGGACAGGCTCTAAGTGTTATTTAGGGAGAAAAAGTTTAGTGCTATAAAAATGTACGATGATGATAATGCTTGTGAGGTGGCATCACCCTTTTGTATGACGGCCACGCACGATAAATTTTGCGTGACGGGTTTTATTTTTCATGCATAACCTAAAGGTGAACTCAAAAACTTGTGACAAAACAGTACAGCATTGTCTATTATGAAACACGGTTAGGTCTGCAATGTTAGAATCATCATGTTAAAACTAACGTGTGTAACCTGCATTAGATTACTATCGGCAAATTACTTGATTCATTTTGTTTTATCTAATCTATTCCTTTCGCAGATTTGGAATCTCAAAAGCGAGTATCAAAAGACGCATCTATCCACGAAGATATAAAAATTTAAGGAAGATAAAAGTCTAGTTATAGAAAATTGTATAAACGAACTCTAGTGACCAAAGATATACGTAAGCCTAAATAATTTAATGCAACTTTTACTTAATTTATTATATTTTAAATTAAAATTAATAATAAAATGAACTGTTTTATTTAAAACCCGCGCTTTTGTGATGTTATGAATAATCGATTGCTATTGGAAGCAATTTCAAACATCCACCAGAATTATGAAATGTTCATCGTCACCTTGAAATTTACTTCAATATTTAAGAAAAAAATAAAATATACAGATAAATTGATGACCTCCTTTTGGGAAGTCGGTTAAAATAGCTTTGTTAGTAAACCTGGAATAGGCTTTGTTTTCGATTAGCAATAATTGGACTTTTCTACGAACCAAACTTATCTTGTTAAAACTTTCATAAGTTATGTCTGAGACATCAAAAGAACACTGTTTACTAATCCGCCTATTTTATAAAACACTAGCTTGATAAATAAATAAAAAAAACAAATCAAAAAATAAAAATCTTTCCCCTTTATAATATTAGTATAGATGAATGATAAATATAACAAAGAAATCTATTTTTACATCCTAAATCTGTTTTAAATTTATTTCTTGATGTTGAATTGGCTGCAATCTTGTAACTTGTATACTGTACTTACATTTGCAGCTAAAATTATTTCATTACGTTGAAGTTTGTCATCTATTCAGTGTCAATGGCCAAAATACAAAAAAACATTCCGCTTAATATAGTAAAGTAGTAGATAGTTTTATAGGAAAGAAATAGCGCAATTTTTTACTACCTTGTTTTATTACATTGACATCTACCGACCTAAATTGAAACCACTTCAGTCATCAAGTTTTCTTGAGCAAAAAATATTCGTGTGATCAGTTTATGATTCGAGTGTTTCGTTCAGACAAAAGATGGCGCTACTTTAAATAAAGCAATTTTTCTTTTTCTTTCCTTTCCTCGTCCACAAATATGATATTACATAAAAAAAACAAAAAGCATTACAATTTTTACTCCGAAGACGTTTTTCAGTACTTAGTTAACAATTTATTTTAAGCATAGGGTTCGACATTTACTTGATTTATGAAGAGTCTACATATGTAAATATCTACTTAGTAGACCAATAAGAATAAAAGTAATGTACCAGTACGGCAATCTTTAGCGATCTTATCAATCAAAATACATTAACAAAAATCCTTCAAGTAGCATTTTAAATATTAAAAGTATTTTATTTTGTAAATAATACAACCTTGTTATATTTGTTCAAAATATTGTATATATAGTTATCACGCCCTAAGGTCGAGGCCATACTGCGTAGTTTGCAGTTAGTTTCGTAGATTATTACAAACTATGACCTGTCTGAAAATTCTAGTGTACAGTGACAAATATATTGTATTGGTATTGTGCGAAAAGCCAATTATTATTGTTTTAATGTTATTATGTAAGCTTATAGAACTTCCCCGGTCGAAGCATTTATGCTACACTTGTCGCTTCTGAAGAAGTGACATTCGTCCGAGCCAATTTAAGTTTATATTATTTCTAACGATTAGATTTTTCCCGCGACTCCATTCGCGTGGAATTAAACAAACAAAAGTGAGTAGCCTGTGTTCTTCCAGACGTCGTACGTCTATACCAAATTTAATAGAAATCGTTTCAGCCGTTAAGACTACAAACTCTAACAAACATCCATCCATGTAAGCTTTCGCTTTTAAAATATAAGTAAGTAAAATAAGTAAATAAGTAACTATTAGTATAACTATGAAGTATGATTACATAAGGAACTCTATCATAATTGTTTTCTACAAAAAAAACCTTATATTTAATTTTATTCATAGCTACAGTTTTTTGAATAAAACTTTAACCCATGACCATGGCAGCCAGTTGGGAAGACTGTCTGCCACTCTCCTTATCTTTCATTTCAAAAATACGTTGTTCCTAAGTGTCCGATAAGTAAAACAAGTTGTTGCACTTATAGCTCTTGATTTATCAATCATAATCCTTCACGTGATCATTGCACCGACTGTATGAGCACTTGACGATTGTAATATTGCGTCCACCCTCTATAAATGACTTCCGCATCCATACACATCACATAACCAGCTTTACTACATTTTATATGTATGGATTAAGGAGTTTTTAATATTTTTCTTTCTTTTATAAATATTGTGTTATAGATGTATTTTTAAAATTAAATAGTAAAACGTAAGACGATGAAGGAGAAAAGACGGATAAGGTATTAAAAAAGATGTAACATAATATTAAAAAAAAAAAAATAGACGTAGTTTTATTATACGAGATAACGAGCCACCCTCTACATGTATGTATTATGAGTTTCGCCTGAGGATATAGTGGTGAAGTCTACTTGATTCTAGTACTCTATCGCTATTCAGTATATGATGGGAAAAGGATAAGGGATAAATATCACATACTAGCTGTTGGCCGCGACTTCGCCCGCGTGAAATTAAAATATAATGTTACTCACAGATAAATTACCTTTCTAACGGTGAAAGAATTTTTAAAATTGGCCCACGAATTTTTGAGTTATTTCAATGCATACAAAAATCCAAAAATACAAATCTTTCCTCTTTATATTAGTATAGATAACATGTGAAGCAAGATTTGTTGTATAAAGTAATGCTTCTTATTATTGCAGTATGCACTTGATATTTATTCTAATCAATTTCCTGCATATACAGAGTTGGTAGTTATTATTTCTGAGGATTCTTTCTTCAAGGCAAATTCTCGCGATGACCGTTGAATTACTATAATGTTTTTACGGTTCAGATAAATATTATGTGGCTGAAAAAAAATAATATTTTGCATATACGTTATGACGTAATACGTTCAATTTTAGTAATTGATGTTCCTTAAATTTTTAGTGCTTTACATCCTGGTGACATATTAGTGCTAATTCCACATTTCTATGTTTAGGTTCATTTTGATGTCCATCTCGCGTAAGTCGCCGTAAAATTGTAAAGTTCTTTATTCTATAAACTTGCTAGCCTTGTCTCACAATGTGTAATACTGCTGGTTCAATTTAAAACAGCCGATATTAACAACCTAACAGTAACATAAATTTCAGTTATATTTGTATGCAATAAAATGAAATTAATCCAATTGAAAGTTTTCAGTTAACACAGTAAATGCAACGATAAATGACCGACAAGTAACGGTTTCATAATTTTTTATTTGATTTCGAATTGCAATTATTACTTACGTATAAAAACCGTTAAAAATTACATGCCGAAGTACTAGTTAATTGTTTTTTCTAGAAATAAGTGAACCTAAATGTACTGATTCAATCACCGAATTTATTAGCACCATGGAAAGTTAGCGCTGAAAGCAACTGAACAAACAAAACCGTCCGACTGTGGATAATACATAAAAGAATTGCAGAATAAAGAAATAAGTAAGATGTCAAAGAAGTTTGTTCTCTAAAAACGTAATAATGAATTTAAAATGCTATTCCTTTTCAAATGAAATTTTAGCTGTATGAATGTTTGATATATAACTAATTCTATTTGTTAGATTTTTTCACTTGTAACGATACTTGTCAAGATTGACTAGTCCTCCATTATAATAATATTTGATTTTCCTAAGCATTTCACACCGTATAATGCATCGCTAGACCGCAAGTAAAACAATTTCACGTCTCGTAGTACGCTACCTTCGTTTAAATTCAATTTAAATTAAGCAAAACAAATTTGAATTAAATATTGCGATAAACAGGCTTTTCAGAAATAAAATTTCGACTCATACATACTTATTTAGGTATTAACAAAATGTAGTAATGCAAAATGTTTAACAAAACTAGAGAATAAATAAAATTATGTAATAAATAAACTACTTATGTAAAAAATTAACACGGTGCGGTCCCAATTCAGATTGTTGTATTAACCTACAACAGAAAATTGTAAAGTGAATTAGTGTTAATGATGTTCAAATAGCGTTTCGTATTTTAAGTCACAAGATCCCTTTAATTAATATGTGACGACGACGTCGGCAGAAAGGCTCAGAAGCGTTCGGCGGGCGCGCGCCAGTGCGACCGGACTGCGCCCGTCGGCCACGCACGTCGCACACCGCTCTGCCTGACGCACGCCGGCACCGGCATCGTACCGTACTAACATTTTACTGTTTCGATCACAAACCGCCCGAGCGTTTTCTGAAAAACACGACAGCGCCGCCTCGCTCCAGTTTTAAGGCACAAACTGCGTGACCGTGCCGAGGTGCTAAAAAAAAGGCCCTCCGTCCTCACGTATTCGAGGCAGCTGACTTCTGTGTTGTTGTTTTTTATCAGTGATATTTACGTTGAATCTAATATCTTATCTGAAACCTGTCACCTAAGAAAAAGACCATTTCCGATCAAATTTATTTCGATTGTCAGCATCAGTGAGCACGATGATAAAAAGTGAAGTAGCTATTACGCCTATTAGTTAGATACAGTGAAGATGAAAACTCGCGAGCTTCGACCGACGAAACTAAGTCAAAAAGGTACGCGTAGTCCAAAGTTGGAAAAGCGGGCCGCCAAACAAGAGGTACGGCGTTCGAAAAATACATCGACACAGATCACGACCCCTGGTAGCCCACGGGAAAGGGCCAAGAGGTCCGGGATCGAGGCCGTCAAACTACACCTGCAAGCCACCGGAGGCACCGGCAGGACTTCACGTTCAGCCACATCGGTAAAGTATATCTTAACGCATTAACATTTTCATTTCGTTGTTATTATGTACACAATGATTTTATAATTTTCGATATTAAATACTTTGCGAAATCTAACGTCAGCCTCGCGAAAAGCGTTGCAGCAGTCTGGTCAATGATACCACTGACGTGCTTATTAATACCATCTCACATATGAAGTAAATAAACATAGTTACCGGCCATGACGCTAGCGGCATGTGATGCTTTTATCACATTTACGAGATCGTGACGATTGGAGATTATCATCGACTAGCTTGTCACCTTGGGATAACACAAAATAATATGAAAAATAATGATAATAATTTATAATAATTTCTTATTTAAATCGAACACAAAGCAACAATTCCATAGTTGACATTAACACTTGTATCTATCACATGACAATCTTTGGTTATAATATATAATAACAATAATGTACATTGTTAGAAACGCGTGGAATGTTTTTAGGAATTAAAATGCACGCCCGCGTTATGACTTTATATGATAAGAACGCTCCGAGAATTTTTAATTTCATATGCGAATTGAGTAACGTATGCAATGAGCTATTAAATTGTTGATACACGTTCGTTGAAGCTTGTAATGTTTTATGTTTTTTCATTCAAGCTTAATCTAATCCTATAACTATTCGTTGATTATCAGCTTTTCAAAGCATATATGTACAGCAGTAGTACGTATGTTTGAATACCAAAATAGAGGTAACCAAGTCTAGTTAATTGTTACATCTAAAATATATTGAATTCTACACGAACAATGATATCGCCTCCCTCTTTACGATACGACAGTTTTAGGTTAGTTTAATGTCGTTTTTATATGAAATAAAAATTATTAGGGTTTCAAGATTTAAATCAAAATATTCAATTTACTAACCACGTCGTGACAACCCTAAGTAACTGAACACACGTAAGCACCATGAGTAATAGAGATATAATTGTTAAACATTTGTTATTACGAATAGAAAATATTGTTTCTATTAGCTACAACGAAGAGCATGCATCTAATTATGTAAAGAAACAAAATGCATCTACACTTTTTTGAATATGTTTGTCAAAATCTTCAGTACTTGTATAAAAATTCTAAATAAAGGTATTATGTTTCGGTGCAGTATATCTAAAATGGCTTATTATTAAAGACATATTTTTGTTTATATCCATTTATAGTGTTATGAGCTGTATTTATAATTCGCCAGCAGTAAATTAATTTGCAAAAGAAATGTTAGATTGCAGTACCTGAAAAACTCATCAACTTATCTGATGTTTGATAAAAAACAGTCTTTTTTTTAATTAATGATTTCCGTCAGGTCTACTCTGATTAAACTCTACAACACTAGTCAATAGTTCATTAGAAAGAAGTCAAACCAGATAAGGTTACCGCAATTCTAAGCTGCATTAGAAATCTAGCTCGTTAACGGAAACACTACTTTCGAATACAACCTTAATACGATATAATATCAAAACTTGATATATTATATTATATTTTAGGATCAATATAACTTAAGGGCTATTATTTTAAAGATAAGCTTTGCTGCAAAAATACAGCTAGACAATAACCATAATACCTTTTATGTCTAGCCATAATTACTTTACATATAATATTTATGAATTACATTTTTGGGTTTATATAACAAGAACAAGTTAATAAAAATGCAAGATTTGGAGTGAAATATGTAAGTTTATTAACCGTTACTTTTAGAACTATTCATAACCGGTTGGAATAATCTATACTTATATACTTATACTTATACTTATTACTTATATTATAATAAAGCGTAAACACACAATTCTTTGTTGCATAAGATGTCAGCAATTACAGCATATTTTTGAATAATTCTTTTTTTAATAAAAAGCCCTACACTTACGTCATGCTTTTCACGCCATTAAACTTAGGGGGTAATTATTTTGGATATAAACCCTAATATGGGAAAGAGACCATAAGTCGCTGCCAACATCAAGAAAGAAATATTGCTAAGGTTTGTCATATCATGTCATGTCATTTTGACATTTGCTATTGATAATTTAACAAAATGTAAACAACAAAATAAAATTTTCATGATTTCGTGCGGAAGAAGCCGCACGGGAAAAGCTAGTTAATAATAAGGATTAACAAGTATATCAGATTTTAGCTAGAGAACTTACAATAGACATATTTGTATGGAAAGTGTGATTTACACATTGCAATGGAAGCATTGTTCAACCTGTTTTATTCATGGTTTACCCATCTGCAAGGTCTTCATAAAATTATAACAATAAAGACTGTCATAGCATCAGTATGTCTCAAATGTTGAGTAACAGTACTATAAGCTAATTTCAGGATCTCTGTCAACTGATACATTGATTTTATTATTAACTAGCTGTTCCCGTGTGACTTCGTCCGCATGAATTTCTACAACACTGAATAAAAAAATCGCAATATTTTTATAAAATATTTTTTTATAAAACTAACTTTATTATCAATGTAACTTATCCAACTAATTAACCAATAAAACTTTTTGGAAAATTCTTATCAATAGTTATCTGTTTTTTTTTTCAAGTTTTTTTTTTATATAAGTGAATGTACCCAAATAACCCACATACAAATCAGATCAACCTTAATCCAAATCTGTCAATTCGAATGTCATATATGTATATCAGTTTGTCATAATAAAGACTTCAAAGCGGTCATTTACCTAACGCGTGTCTGTTCATTGTAAGAAATCAAAAAGGAAGATTAGAAGACAATCTGACTATAAAAAACAAAACCGACTTCCAAACAAAATACACTAAAAACAAAATACACTAAAAACAAAATCTTCTCAAAAAAACAGTACACTAAAAAGTAACGAAATAATTTCTTGAAAATAGTAAACCTCCCTTATTGTAGCTGTTATGTCTATATTGTACAATTATTATCACTTTGATGTCGGTGTCAGCCGAGTTATATGCAGTGATATTTCTACGTAAGGTTTTCTACATTTTTACCATAACAATTGACAATTGAAAGTATAGTAACGTTTTTAGTAATGACTGACACCGACTTCAAAGTAATAATAATTGTACAATATAGACATAACAGCTACAATAAGGGAGGTTTACTATTTTCAAGAAATTATTTCGTTACTTTTTAGTGTACTGTTTTTTTGAGAAGATTTTGTTTTTAGTGTATTTTGTTTGGAAGTCGGTTTTGTTTTTTATTAAAAAGTTTATTTATTTCTCGATTTTTAGTGAATCTAGAAATCGCAGTATGATAATCACTAGCTTTCAAACAAATAATGAGTTATCTAAATCGATTATCTAAGAAATTAAGTAAACAACTAATACATCGTTGCGATCATTCACTCATAATTCGGTGCGGCCGCGCGCCGTTGTTGCCCGTGAGTTTTAATATTTTGATAACTTCTAGAATCTTGCACAGAATTACATACTGTAAAAGGCAATTACGATCTACATATAATACTCTATCGTGAAAACATATTTATTTGGATAAGGATTCATACCAAATAAGAATAAAAGCGTTTTAAATAAAGTCGATTGCACTTATTTGACGGTTTTCTCGAAACAAACGGTTATTGTGCGACAACCTTAAGAGATAGATATATGCTATCGCAGACTTTAATTCAGCTAATTGAATGACCTACAATTCTTTCATACATCATTTTTATGTAGGTCTTATAGTTTAGGCTACGTAAGCCAAGAAAGCAAACTTTGTTACAAGTTGGTATTTTTTTCTGCGACTCGTAATTTGCTATTTATGATATCTCCTAAACTATTTATCGGAATTACACAGTTCCAAGGGTATTTATAATCTACATTAAATTCTCTTGATGATGGACACATTTATTTTGATAAGGATTCATACCGAACACGAGTAATAGCGTTGAAAGTGGGGTATAGATTTTGATCGAAATTTTAATGAAAAAATTGGTTATTGTGCGACAACCTTAATAGATAGATATATGCTATCGCTGACTTTTATTTAGCAAATTTAAAGGGCTATAATTCTTCCATACATAATTTTTGTGTAAGTCTTATAGTTTAGGCTACGTAAGCATAGAAAGCAAAAAAGACACCAAATTTCGTCACGCAATTTTGAGCTAAACTATTTAACTACGCCGTAGTCTTTGACTCCAAAAATCAAACAAAAAAATGGGACCCACCTGCAAGCACTACCTCTCGGATAAAAAAAGAATTTTCAAAATCGGTCTACCAGGGGCGGAGTTATGCCGTAACACACATAAAAAAAAAAATTAAAAAAAAAAAAATATATGGACGAATTGAGTACCTCCTTCTTTTGGGAAGTCGGTCAACAAAATAACATTTAATGTAGATAATGAAAAAAAAAATTTGCAGCCTTTAATCAGGACCGATTTTGAAAATATAAAAAATTTTGTATAAAGAATAGCATTTAAAATTTACTGATAACTTAATACACCTCGGTCTACACCATCCTTTAAGAATAACACGGTGTTTGAGAGCTGTTCTAAAAATATGCGCAAACATGTTAATTCGCAACAAAAACAACAAGTCTACCAATGGTTGAAGTAACTGTTACCAGTTTTTAGCAGATATAAGACGTCAGTATAAAGACTACGAACAAAACGTACGCCAAAGGTACATTTCCGCTCGTATTATGAGATGAGACGTTCACATGTTGGTGAGTTGTACGTCTTACCATAGATTTTTTAGTCCCCATAAATTTGACCACAAAATATACAGGTACAAATAAGTAATGAAATATCTTATTGGTGTAGTTTTTTCGTTAACGTAAAAAACTTTAAGCTTTTAGTTGTAATAAGCTTAAAGTTTGTTCAAATGTTATTTCTTACAAAAAAGTGAAGAATGAAGCAGAAGTAAATCGATATTACTACAATCATGTTAATTCAAAATAAATTAAATCATTGAAATAAATAATTCTCATTATCCAATGACAAAGTCCGAAGACCCGATCATAGTGTTTAATTATTCGTAACGAGTAATAATTATGTTGCTCATTATCTTGAAACATAATTTAAAATGCCTTTATACAAATCAAAGATTTTTTCCGATGTTAATTATTAAAGTTAGTCTAATAATAACGACTTTTTTCCTGAACATCAATCAATTTACTTTAGTGTAAATTTGTAATTAAACTAACCGATTTTATTATGTTAGTTTACAAATTACCATATCTTTCAGAGCCGAAGTGTGAGTGTTCTTTGGCTGCATTGGTTCTGCACCCAACTGCTAACAACCGCGGAGTCCGTGGCCAACGTTTATTTGCCCTTCCTAGATACAGTTGTACTAACGAAAGAAACACAGTTTCAGATATACAAGCAAATAAATTTCACAAAAATGAAAAGTAAACAACCGGCAGTCTCAGTTTTCATTTAGATAAAAAGATGAAAGAGTTTGGAGACATTCCATAAACAATCTCATATCAATAAATCATCAAAGTTGACAACCGACTTTATCTGATTGCATCAAGTCTAATGTTTGGGTCTTATTTATGAACGCTTTATATGATTGTGTACATATGTTTTTCCAACATTCTAACATTTTAACCGATATTACAGAAGATTTAAGTTGCAAATGGTCATCATCTCTACCTTTATGGTTTTAACCTTTAAGCGATTTTTGTTGTCTAACAATAATTATTGAACTGTAGAAGCATTCCCTCTCATGCTACCTATATAGATGACAGTAATCTCTCGTCTTCTTTGTCTCCATATTCTAAAAGAAAGTAGAATTTTCCTATATCATAATCCCAAGCAAATAAAAACTGTAAATCATGCAAGACATATTTAATACTCTCGTTTTTATAACACGGCTTACTACATGCTTACCATTTACAATTGTGATAATTATTTATAAATAAACTAGCAAGCTTAGCGTAAAAAATTACACTATTTAAAATGGGTATCCAAATATACAAATGCTCTCCAAAACATTTTTTTAAATTAATATTGATAATGTATTTATTAAGGCAGTATGCAATAAAAATAAGTAGTGCACCGTGATTAAGAGCTGAGTTGACTTTAAAAAAATAATAAAAAAAACCTTTTAAAAAATGAAGTCTGGTGATATAACAGTTTAGGAGCAATTTATTCATATAACTAACATACTCGTATGTACTTGTGTTTATTAATATACGCCGTTATTTTGTCAAAATGAAAATTATTTCGCAATGCAACAGTCGTAGTAAGCAAATACGTGTATCCTTTTGCCGTAACTTTTAATATCCAAGGAGTTCATAAACTACATTACTTAAACATTACATTATTTCACCGGCATCATGTGATTGAAATAAAGTTAAATGGACCGTGACCTAAGCTCGTGATAAGGAAGTTCATACTCCCGAAATTTTGTACGTGTCACTGCTGCTTTTCTTAATATGGCGCGCCAGCGTTTCAATAGCCATTCAAACAAAAATATTATTTAAATGCAATAAAAACTTCATTCAGTAGTAAACATTAAATATCCATTTTATGTATTTTCTGTTACAGAAGTCACAGTGAATATTTATGCAATAAAACACGACAGCGAACGAATTGAATATTTTAGTCTACTCTAATCTTTTACCTAATCTTTATATGTTGATTAAAATAAATATGTTGACAATGTATACTGTATGTACATGTTGTTAACTCAATAATTTTCTTTTTAAATGGACCGGCGCCAAATTTAAAAAGAATTTAATAAAAAAATTGAATGTTAAAATTGGAATACCTAAAGGAGACAAAGCATCCAATAACACTTGATGAGCAAATAGCAACAGAAAGGAAGACAAAAAGATTTTAGTCGGAAAACCACTTAAGTTGTTGAAGCATTATACTGATCTCGTGACTGATCTCTAAATGTTATCTTTTATCTGATAAATGGCAAGACTTCTGTGAGTGGACTGTTATATCTCACTTTTGTTTTCTTTGTTCGATGCAATACTCTTCACGATTCCATACAAATTACTCTTAGTAAAAATGTAAAATTCATTAGAGTACAATATTCAATATAAAGTGCTAATGAACCGCAGGCACGTAGGAGAGAATATCCGCGAGTGGATCGCGTCCGCGCTGTCTCAATCCGCCCTTATCCCTTATCAGAGACAGAACACTTAAGCCTCGTGACTTCTGAACAAGTTTTTCTAAGCTGTCAACGTTTACCCGCGATATCACAATCATCGACTTACTGGATCAGACGTGTGCCGTGTTATCCCGCTATCTTAAATCCACAAATCGTCGCGCTCTCCAATATATCCTCAAATCGGTGTGAAATATTTGATGGTGGAAATATTACATGTCGGTGCGTATATTTTAATTTTTATTATTTTAATAGTAAAATTACATTTCATATTTTTTAAATAATACTTTCGATTAATCAATAAAATCAGTTCTAATTATTTTGATTGTTTTTGGCATAGATAGAGAATGTTTTTGTTGTGTATTTTTTTTTAAAGATTTTCTTTTGGATTGTGTTCGGATATGTTTTAAGTGACTCATTGTTTAATGGCTATTAATGAGTGCAATTTAATTAATTGATTTTTGAAGTTTCGAATCATTAAAATCGTTATTAGTCTTGCAAATATTAGATTATACTAACAAAGGTATTATTGCAGATAATACAATACAATATGACTAAAATATAGTATTATGTAATTTCAATGTTATGTTATCTGAAAAAGAAAATTTTAATATTTTAGAATAGAAATATGACTTTCCCAAATGTGACCCATATTTTTAACATCAATGCCACAAACCAAATCCATTTAATATTAATTTCAATTAAATCTATTACCCATAATAAAATTGTAAGGGCATAAAAATAATTTTATTCAGTAATAGTTGTTTATATAATCAACATTTCTAATATGACTTTAATAATACTGAATACAGATCTTTAATACTGAAAACATAAAATGTAATATTATGTATATTTTACTTTTTAATTTTTACAAAAACTTTTCAACAAATCTAGACTTAGTAACCAACGAAATCTATAATTAAAAATGTGTTTATATTATACTTTAACATATATTACATAAAGTCTATCGTGTATATAATCTTCAGGCCGTTCTTTATATATTTTCTGTTGTAAGCCACACTTGTGTCACCCAGATAATATCTCAAGGATGGAATTTTTCAAGACAAACCTGATTGTCATTATTACAATGGAAACATAGATATCAACATACAGTTTGTTTACTCTACATGTACCTACTATTGGTATGTTGACTACTTGCTATCAATTACCCGCATTGAGGTCTCGAGTTCAATTTCTTTGTTCATCATATGCAACTAATGCATTTTTTCTAATTATCTGTTAGAAGTTAATAAGCAAGCACTTAAATAACATTGCATTTCCAATTAAACCGTTTGAGTTATATTTATCTCATTTACGTTACATTTTATTATTGTTAAAAATTAAAAAGCGACACTTTTTGCGACTTTTGTTTTCACATATCAAATAAAAAAATTATCGTTTCTCTGATTTAAAAAAAATAGTGCTGAAATTGTAATAATCAATTTTAGTATGAAAGAAAAAACAAATAGAGCATTTATAAAAGGGCATCAATAGATAATGACGAACATCAATGAGGATCTTTCAATAAAATTTCTTAACGATACCTTGAAGCGGTCAGCGCCGCCGTCACGCAACTCTTCCACGACGCAAGAATAGTAATTGCCAAGGAAAACACCGGACCTACTTCGTATCAGTTTTATTCAAGAATTTTATTCTTTATTATTATCGTTTTTTTTGCTATCTACGTATTAATTAGGTAAAAGTTTTCGAAGATGGAAAATTAAAATGTAATGTTTTATTTTATTTATTTATATGAAAGAAATTATTCAATTAGAGTACAATTATATAGATTCCACATCAATTAATGCTTTCAACAAAAAATAATTGGCAATTTTAGTGAAATTCAAACATTCAGTTGTTCTATTTTTAATCGAAACAATATTCACGTATCACTTTAAATTCAAAAAAGGTTCGAAGGTAAATGAATATTAGTAATGACATTAAGTTGATTTAGCGTCTCAATTGTAGTCCAATTGACATGAAGCGGCGTGCAAGGATAGGCGGCTCAGTGAACACACAGAGTCACACAGTTATTAGACAGGACACAACGACAGCATTACTCTGTGTAGCGCGTTGAATATTTAAATTTGTGATAGTGTTATAAAACATTAAATTCAAAAATGGTAAGTGAGAAAATGTATTATACATAATCATACTAATGTTATATAATATTAACATAGTATTAGGTACGTTATTTATAGTTTTCAATTTCGCTTAGAACTTGTGTTAACAAATTTTTATCATTGAATCTAAATTTTGATATTTTCTTAACTGCAACATGTTTGTTTTCTCAATATCCAATGTCACCCAATTTATTAGTCAAAGAAAATTTTATTTTAACATAATTAATTTCGTACTTGAATTTCACCCAAATCAACAAGCATTGTTACTAAAACATTATACCTTTTTATTTACTCCTTCACAGTATCCGCGTATCGGTCTACATATCAGTCCCATTTATCTATAGCCTTATATTTTTAGTTAATCAAAAATCATATGTTTTTGCTTTTCTGTGAAACAATAGTACAAGTTAACCGCGGAACAGCATATTTAGTAAACAAATATACACGTTTGAAGACCGCTAATAAATCTGAGCAATAAACACGTATAAATTTTACTTTGAATTCGTTAACACATAGCTAACAGATGCCTTAATTGTATGATAACCATATTGAAGTTATAACTCAACTATGTCATGTGAATGCGATTAGAATCCCTCTGACAATGTGATGAATTCCAGCAGTTAACATTTTATGCAAACTGTACATGAAAAAAAGTAAACATTCGTTTTTTGTGTTACAATTTGTCATTTTAACAAAGTTAACGTTACTTTAAAGTCTATTAAATTTAATTCACTTTTAATTGCATTCGTTAACAGATAATAGAAAATCGTTTTTGTTGACGTATAAACTGTAATAAAATAAAAAAGTTCTTATTGTATACAATGAAGAATATATTAAATATCTAGTATTATTAATAAAAAAAGTTTATGATGATGTTAACATCATTGTATTTCATCGTAACAACGATAATTATCCTGAAATGTTTCTCAATTCGTTGTGAAATTATATAAATTGATTTGAATAGGATTAATATAGATGCATACGGGTTCGTAATTAGTCTATATTAAAGGGTTAACATTAAGTAATAGGTATTGGCAGAGAATTGGACCATTGAAATTTAGTTGAGCTTTAAATATAAGCATAACTATTGTTTATTATTAAAAATATCAGAAGTTGTATCAAATACATGCGTTGGCGATGACTTACGGTTTATTAATTTTCATTATCATCTGAGCCTTGCTTTAAATGATCTCCATTTTATATGAACAGCCTTCACATACAATGACAATAGTGGTCCTGTTTATGTTTATAAAAAAAATACCGTAACAATATTCATGTACAAGTTAATTTTTAAATGATTTTGCACCAATTTTTATCTTTATAAATATTAGTTAATTCTTTAATTATTATTTTCTCTATTATAATCTTAAATATGTTTTAACTCGAGATACTCAAAAACGACAGAAAGTATGCAAATTACCTTATTAATCATAAATAATATTATTATAAGTTAATAGTATAAGTTTATAGTCAGTACTCGTAAGTTAATAGTCAATCTCTTTATGAAACACGCGTGTAATTAAATCTAAAAGCACGAGACCTTGATCATTCATAAATATTAATAATTATAACAAATGTATAATTTTGTAGCGTATAGCTACGATTTTAATAATTTTTCTCTATGTGGCTAAATAAATATGACGTATCGGCATTACAAAAAGCGAATACAATCGCCTCAATTATACATTTCTTGCTATTAGTATAGGATGTTACCACAATTACGATAAACAATGAAGTAATAATTATCCCTTTTAATCATACCTACACAACACTTTCTTAACCGCTTCTTACTCGCATGTCCCATATCTCTTAGTGTCCAGATTAACAACAATTATTCAAAGTAGTACATTAATAATAATAAAATATAACTTAAGAAAATTAAAGTTCTTATGATGAAGAAAACCTTTATATATCTGCGGAGAAATTCAGATTTGTGAGGTCCTATCTGCACTAGGCCAACATTAACTAAGGACTCGTTAAACCAAAATTAGAATAGACTAGGGCACTTTGGTTGCAACTGACATAAGCTGAAAAGCTATGAAAAATCTCAGTAATGTAAGTCTTTGGTCTTAAAGAGTTTTAGGATGTAAAATATTGCACACGATATTTTTCTTGTTAATGAATAAAATATGTTGCTAGTATCAAAATTTTGTTAATATATAAATATATATTGTGAAACGAGGTTTATTGGAATGTTTTTCCTTTTTCAATATCAATGTCCATCGTGGTCACGTGGTCGGCGGGCAGCGCGGCGGGCGTGAGGTCGCGTCGTTTAACCCACTTCTGTGAGAGCTCCTCGACAATGATTTCATAATTCCATACAAACAATTAGCTAATAGAAACTGTTTCCGACACAGTCTCATCATGACTCACTCATATACTTCACAATAATTAAGTATGTGACAAACGATAAATAAAAACATTACAAACTAAATGCTTACGTATTGTTTTTCCGATTACCAAAAAGTGCTTTCTATCAAATAAAAGTGTTCTAATTAAAAACAGAACATTACTTTTATATAAAAAAAAATAAGTTACTAACAAATCGTAGATTATTATGTTCGATAGATTTTTACAAAACTTTAGCTCGATTTAATTTTTTTATATTAAACTTTTTTTTATTTTTATATTTATCCAAAATTAAATTCATCATAATGCATATACATATTGTTCGTTATTTCGTGTTTAACATATTTACATATTTTACAATAATATACAATTCAACATTATATTTCAAATTCAATGCACTATCAGTTGACCAATAACAATGTCGAAAGGATAAAACAGTAATTACTTAAAGTGACGATCTTTGTAGTATATTTTTAGCTTGTCAATAAGAACATCGTTATCAGTAATGTGATAAGTTTATGGTTTTCCTTTATTAACAAATAACAATTTACACTGAAAGGCCAACGCACTTTGCCATTCTAATAAATGCTTCATTAGATAGAATTGGATGAAGAATCATTTTAACTTTTAACATCGTTATGTGGTGATAAGCGGGCGCGGCGCGGCATGGCGCATGGCAGCGGTCAACGTAAACGAGCGCATGATTGGGAGCTCATGGCTTTGGCTCGTGGCCGGCTCCTCGTGAGCGATCATGTGATTGTGATGAGTCCACTTAAGCGAATAAATACTCGACCGCTACCCGCAAACCACTATTATCAATATTAACTTCTGTTTACAATTTTAATTTTAGAATAGCTTGCAATGCGACCGACATGACATCTCTTTTGTTATTTAACTGCTTATTACCTTTATTGCTCTATTTATTTGATACTAGCTTTCGACCGAAACTCCTCCCCGTTGAATTTAAAAAAAAAACAAAATCGACAACTCGAAACTAGCTGTTGCAAACGACGTCGTACGCGTGAAATTAAGAAAAAATATAGCCTATCTATGTTACTCACAGATAAATACCTTTTTTAACGGTGAAAGAATTTTTAAATTCGGCCCAGTAGTTATTTCAATATATACAAAAATACAAAAACACAAATCTTTCCTCTTTATAATACTAGTATAGATTAGTATAGAAAGGGAAGTAAAGTTTGGAATATCAAAATACACTGTTAGTGGTCTTCGTTTAACACTACGATAATAGCTGTCATTATCTTAATAACTTCCGTGACTACGACATCCTTTTAATTACACGTATATATGATACCATTTAGCGGTAGAATATGCAACTAAACAACCTACTGTATATCTGTAAGAAAACTCTATCATAAACACAACAATACAATAACACAAACTTATCAAAAACAGACATGTTTGTATAGTTAATGTAAACATACAACTAGCCAAAATATATCAAACTAGCTGTCGCTCGCGGCTTCGTCCGTTTGGAACTTTAAAAAAAAATGTAAAAAGAACATAGCCTATGTTACTGATAACGCAGCTTTTTAATGGTGCAAGAATTTTTGAGATCGACCCAGTAGTTTTTGAGTTATTTCAATACATACAAAATGCAAAAAATGTATTATCATTACAATTTTCTTTTAAAACTTAATGGTTACATTTCATTCAAAATAATAAACATTTGTAATCATTTAAAAGAAAGTATTATTTTTTTGTAACCGAATACGTATCAGGATTTTTTTAAATTTAAATGTTTATTAAAATTAATTTTCCTTTACGTTCAAGATTAAATTGAACAACTAATATGTAAAAAAACGGAAAACAATAAGGTGAAATTACAGGCTATGGCTAATGATTGCGTATTATCCAACAAGGTATTAACATGGATTTATGCCACCGAAAACAGTTATACAAATATATATTGTCATCCTTCTCATTCTGTTGAAAAAAACAGAGATAACGTTATGTTTTTGTGCCGGTCTTTCGGCAGTGGCAACCCTCGGCATTGACTATTTGCTAAGTTATTGGAGGCTTCATGTCAAAATGTGTGAAGGCGGGGACAATACAAAGCTGCTTTCAGTGCATTGTCGACTGCCGAACACTGTAAGACGCGCGCGTACAAAATAGTTGAGTGATAAAAAAACCCGTGTCCGCAGAAAGCGTGCTCTACGCTGGCAACGGCTAAAGTTATTTTTTTCGAAATGTTCTCAATACAATCGTGTAAATAATAAATTATATAAATGTACGTATTATTTTATTCCACGAATTAAAATTAATTTAGTTAAATTCGTAACAGCTCAAAAAATTAAAAACTATAACGCATAAAATATAGAGAAAACCTCTATTACAAATTAACTAACACCAAATAATTTTGTTCATTTTCTTTAGTAACACTTTTAGGTATTTTCCTTCTATTAATAATTTATTTTTGTCTCCAGGTTCGAAAAACGAGCATCCGAATGACTGCAATTAAAGAATATCCTTTCGACCTCAGCGATTTGCCAAAGCAAAACGCAGGAGGCGAGCAACGACGCGCGCCGGAACTCAACCCCGAGCAGCCACCCCTTACTGCGATCGCGCCTATTACCGCTACGGAAACCGCGCCCGCTGAAGGCAAGAGAAAAGTTTCTATCATGGCTGACGAAAAGAGCAAAGACAGAGAAAATCTGCCATCAGACAGGTAAGTTAGACCATGTTTCATGTTATTTTTATAAGTTGAATATATTGCATTTTAAACTATAACTTTGTTTGCAAATGAGTTAAATTTCATCGAACTCTAGACTTGTAACATAAATTTAGGCACAGTTATTACTTAGTTGTTGTCATTCTTTTAGTTATGATTTTTTTCTATGTAGGTGTAGTTACCTCTAATAAAAAAATATTAAAATATGACAATAGATTACATTTTGTAGATAATTTTTTCCTGGAAACAAATCTTATAATTCAAAACGTGTACCTGATAGTCAGGGCCGTTCATCTCAACTTGGCCACCGGCGCTGCGTGTCCATTCTACATAAACTTCCGCTATTGACCAATCCTATAATTTTCCTCGTAAATATTGTCACACCTTGTAAGTGAGGTTATTGTAAGTTTTTCTTACCATAGAACCACCAAAGTAATCCCATCCCTATTTGCAAAGAAATAAATAAACGTCCTTCACTTTTACCTCTTTGTATGCCTACAATTATAATACCAAAAGGTGCACGTATGATTTAAAGTTGGGCTAAATTATTATAAAACACATCAAATAAATTGCCTTAATTCGGGTTCCACTAGTTGTTTTAATACAGGGAGAAACAGTTTACAATTCTTTCTTAGAATAATTTTAAATTTTTTGCTATTAATATTAGGTAAGAGTTTAAAATTTATTATTCAAATTTTAAATAAAAACTATGACTGAAATGTTTTTGGAATACAACATTCGCAACGACCGACTTACTGTAGTCTAAGTAGATCTAAAAATGCGCCTGTAAGAATTGATTAGCAATTTTTTCTTCAAAAAAAATAAGTTTTGAATCTCTTTGAATAATGTTCATGCAATTGCAGTTATCAATAACAATACTTGAAGAATGTTTCACTGAAAATGTTGAGTGTAATATTAAATAAATTAAATATTTCTGCCGTATATACCATAAAACACGTATTTCAGAGGATCAATTTAGTTAATAATTAAATATTGAAACTATCAACCTTCATAAACTTGGTGGTTAAAAAAGCTCTTTTAAATATTCCATAGGCAGCTCTGTGCCTATTAATATTAGTTCAATATCATACTTTCATATAATTGCTATCAGCGGTATGAGTACTTGTCATAAAAGTTTTTACGACCTATACTAGGAATGTTTTTAATATTATATTTAATGAAATTTACAGACTAATGTGAAAAGTTGTTATTTTAGATTAGTGAAGTTTTTTAACCACTGTGAAAAATACTGAAACTATTGTTATTTTGTCATTTTATTAGTAACTTATTAGTTCTCCCAATGACTTCACTACTATTTAGTTATGTCTGCTTTTACGACAAATAGAAATTTCTTTTTTCAATAACTGCAAATTATTCTTTAAAATATTTTTTTTGTAATTTACCATCAAAAATAAATCTTCCAAAAGTTTTGACATTGCGAGTGATTCATGTCATTGTTTTTAAATGAACTAAAGCGAAGCCATTGAGCGAAACTAAATTGCCTTTTCTTATTTAAAACATTTGGACAATGTAATGTTTGAATTTAGTAGATATTTTTAGTAAAAGCATCAACATTTATTCATTTCAGTAGAATAAAATCTGTAGCTAATCTGTACTACAGTAATAGCCAATTGCTACATTTAAGGAATTCCTAAGTATACATCCTCATTAGAAATAGCTTTTGTAAGTTTTTTTAATTGTAAACCCTCTTCGATGTCAGCGAACAAAACAAAAACAAAACAACATCTTTCGAGAATCGGAAAACGAATCTTGTAAAGTACTATATGAGTAATATGAAAATAATCAGGTTAAAAGTGGTCTCATAAAGGTCTACTTACATACATACGGGATAAGGGTTACTTTGCTACATTTAACATGACTTTATAGTTTTCACGTGATTCATTCGGCGTACAAACATTCCGTTCATTATTGATACGCATCATGTGACTGTATTTTATTTGTGAAAGCTGTAATAACAGACAGTCATTTACAATAATCGCCGTCTGTCCGTTAATTAAAAATTACAAAGTAGATATACGCAATCTGTTTGCTCAAAGTAGAACATAAGTAGCTACTTAATCTTTCTTATCTTATTGCCACTGTGTTTATACAGTATTTTATATTATGTTTATAATTATAGTTATTTATTTATTTTTCTTTACTTTTGTATGATATATAGAAATCGGCGTTGATTGTATTAAAAAAAACTAATTACAAAATGATTACAAGGTAATCAATAAAAAATCACTTTTGCAAAAACTTATAGTAACAATACAAATTAATTTTGTTTTATTATGTTACATAAAACTATTTACTAAATACATTTATGTACTTAGTTTCGGTACTTTGTGTAACAAATCGATATGTAGATCTCATAGGCGCACCAATAAATAATGAGATTCGAAACAAGATTAGGCTGTACTCTTTCATTGTATAGTCGTAGTTGTATTTGAACGAAGCAATACCTTCTAATAAGACCGAAACAAAATGACGCAACAAGTGTACCTATACAAACTAGTACAACGATCACGTGCTACAACTGTTCATTGTTGCATGTATATCATTCCATTATATTGCTTTGTTATGGTACAGTTTTACCTCGTAAATATTTTTAACAATGTGACAACATAGGTTGGTAGTTTAAAACTATAAAATGTCACCATTAAACATTGACATAGGTACATTTATGATACAGAACGACTTTAAAGATCTTTGTCATATAAATATGCATGGATTTCAAAACCATGTCGTATAAAACGGGTTCGGGTCCCGCGACACAACCTACCCTGAAACTACGCATGCAGAGGCATAATATTGTAAACAATGAGATGATGGAAGATACAGTGGTACTTACCTACTCGATGCCCGCCTCACCGCCTGCAGGTCCCTGTTCTCAGTCGGTGTCAATCGAGTCAAGTTCTGTCAAGTTTATAAGCGCCAGCGATGCGCCTGCAAATGCACTCACATTCACCGTTATTGTATCATACGCGACACCGAAATTCAAAGCGACCCCGTTCGTTAACGAAAAATATAGTTTTCCGCAGGCCCGCGCCCGACCAACCGGAGAGGGATACGAATCTACCCTCATTTGCGGGCGAATAAAAATGAGACCGGCTACCCGCAATAACCCGTGCCGCGAAATTCAAACATATATGCTTGCCATCGAATATATCATCTGTACCGAACATCTAGTGTATTCCGCTTCTGAAAGCGATCATCGCCTTCTTTGTTAATTTATAAAAAAATGTACTAACATGCAACATTTAGATCTCTCTATTTTAATTCTTTCGAAGTGCGCCTTTGTACTTAAATGTTATAGACGCTAATATGAGGACTCAAAAGATAATTATTATAAATACCTGCCTGCATATTGATTAGTGCATAATTTTTTGTCCTATTTGATCGAAATCTTATAACTAGATGATCGTAAGATTCCAAGCGCCTTCTAAAATTATATCTGCAAATAAGCGTTTATGTACCTATTCTTATACTTATCTGCAGATATTATTTTAAAGGTGGTAAAAAAATATGTTTGTTATTAAAAGAAACGACTCATTGCAATTATAGTAAGAAGTCAAATCTATCAATCTAGAGGAGTACTTTCAGAATTATTTGCATATCTACAGTAATCTACAGTCCTTATAATTTATGCTTTTGATTTTATTTTTTTATAATTTTTATAATTTTTATAATTTTTATAATTTTTATAATTTTTATAATTTTTATAATTTTCATAAAGCATCAAATCTAAATACAATAGCTAAATAATAATTACTTTTACGAAATTTAAGCGAATACAATTTAAATAATCGCCTAAAATTAATAAGACTGCTATAGTCACTTACTTATTTTGTACAGATATCGTAAGTCCCAGGTATATGTTACTATTTATTAGTTTAAAGGTTGTTGTGCCTGACTTCATTACCATATCCTACAAAGCAAAATAAGGTCACGTACAAATATGTAGGTATTTACTTAGTGTGTGTACACGTATGGAGACATACATGTATTATTATAATCCTTTCTATATTAACTTTTACCGGTTAATACAAATAAATACTAAGGACTCTTTTTGTAAATTAATAAAAAAGGTAGACGAAAATGAAGAAATGAAATTTACTTAAGTTAGTACTTAATTCGTTTATGTCTTTAGTATGTAAGAAAAAGATATTAAGCAATGAATTAAATACAAAATAATTTTTGAAAATTTGAATTAGCAAAAAGAATTTCATTACAAGAACAACATCAGTTTTTATTGATTCGAATATTATCCAATAATATCGATATAATGTTTGATTTGAACATAATTTTCGTATTAAAATATTTTTAAGTACATCTTTAAAAAAATTTATTTGCTACTAGCTGCTGCTTGCGACTTCGCCCGCGTGTAATTAAAAAACATAGCCTATGTTACTTACTGACAACGTATAGCTTCTTAATGGTGAAAGAATTTTTGAAATCGGCCCAGTAGTTTTTGAGGTATTTCAATACATACAAAAATACAAATATTTCCTCTTTATAATATTAGTATAGATGAAAATATTTATTTTGTAATAATAATGTAAAATGTTGATTGCTCAAACTTACTATTATGGTTTATTTCGAACTCTAACGAGACACGTCAATTACTGAATTTTATGATCGATGTACAGCGATAAGATCATCACGTTTTTTACATTTTTGTTAGACGGCAACTAGTTAGGCTGATCTTAGTGAATATATTCTTTCGTAGATATTTTCTTGATGACATGAATATATTTTAATGCAATGATTTAGTGAGGTAGTAAGGAAACAACACACACAAATAAAATTCAATATATTGAAGTTCCATATAATTCGAAAAAATGTACTAATGCTGCATATTACATAAAGATTTTGTTATCGAAATACTATTTATTGAAGTTGTAAATTGTGTTAAGAAAAAGTGAAATCATGTTACAAATAACATCGTCATTATTACGATAACAATGATGCTACAAGATGGAAAATCGATTGAGTAAAACTAAAAAAATAACATTTTTGTCGTTGAAATAATATGAATAGGTACTTATTGTTGTACAGCTACAATACTTTAACTGCGAAGAAAATTGATGAAAAACGAAGGAATTCAATGCCTAAATACCTACGTAGACGATTTTCAAGCGTCATTTGTTCAGCTTATTAGATATGGTTCATGCCTAATGCGCTTTCTACATTACGACGTAGGGATTGCAGCCTAATGAACAATGTATGGGTTTTATTATTTGCAGAAGTAATCGAACATTATAGATTGCTACGTAAAATCCCATTTTACTGAATTTACTTTCTTTTGTTTTTTTTCGATTTTAAGTACGTTCTGACTCAAGTTTGTTAGTAATGTTTGAATAATAATTCGAACGTCAACATTGTGATGATAATAATGTCGATTGTTGCGAAAGTTGCGAGAAAGGGTTACGCGCGGGCGGTGCATTCGATGTTGCCGATGTCACTCGAAGATGTTTTAGAATTCGACTATAAACAGGCGAGCGCCGTGCGGACGGCGGCCGGCGGCGCTCATTCAGTAGCGCTGAACAACGGCGACGTCGCGGCCGCAACCCTATCCGATGTTTGAGACTTCGCTACGACCGAGGGCTCTGTAGTTAAGCAATTTTTTTGCACGCCGGCCAATGACCGGCCCACAGGCCCGCGCCCGCGGTGCCGAGCACTTGGCGGCGGAGGCAGTCACGTGCCCGGGGTGAGGCGCGGCGGGCGACTCCACTCGCGGCTCGCAGCCGAGCCTTCTCTTATAAGATGCACACTCGCCGCGTCATAGGTGTGAAGCGTGCACGGCCGAGCGGCATGCCCCGTGCTCACTCCGATACGCTCGCATGCCGATATTTACTTTTAGTTTAATTACGTTCGCATAGTGCCATGTAGGATGTCTCACAGTAGCCTCAGCTGCCACTACGACAGCTATCTCCCCTCGGACTCTTCCCTGGAGACAGACGCACTTAACCGACATTGGTAAGTTATTTTTCAAATTTACCTGTTGAAATTTTAAAAAACTATATTATGTTTACAGGGAAGCAATAAAAAAAAACACAAAATACTTTTTATATTATAATAGTAAAATGTATCTGATTACCTAAATTAAAAGACGTAGAATTAAAAATTAATACTTTAAATTATACATTTGATTTTTTTTAAGAAATTTGTCATTATTACCAATAAAAATTTACTGTATTATATGTAAAAGTGTCAGTTTAAATATTTACATTTAATTAATTAACATGCCGGCGAATATAGCAATACTTTAATTAAGTATTCGTATTTTATATTAATTTTGAGGCTTGTTCAAGTGAACAGTAATAAGTATTACAGTTAGTTTTCCTTAGTAACATTGACTCACTTTTTATTCGTACGTAAATGTATTATAGAAATTTGTCTGCACTCTAATATTAAACAGTACGAAATGCTGTTTAAAGTCGATTTCAAATTCTTAACACGTGCACCGATGAAAACAATATACAACAATATTTTAACCAGATGTTGCTTGTTTAAATAGTCGATTATTATTACAAATATGTACCGTACTGAAATAAAACACACCTATTCGACCCACATGCGACCTCCGTCGTCATGGGCTCATGCCGGTAGCGCCCGCGCCCGCGCCGGGGAACAAACGCGTGGCCACATATCACCATTATACCCTCCAGTCATACAAACCGTTCACAAGTCATTGCGTATAAACAATGACCCAGTACGCCGCGTAGTTTTCCATCCGTTAAAACCTTATGCCACGCTGTTACTTTCAATTCAACTTAACCCATAACTGTAAGGTTAAAGTCGCCGGTCTGTCTTTGTCTCGGTTTAATTTCAACGTTTTTAACTGTAAGCATAGTTAATACGTTGTGAAAATTAAATTGTGAATTATCCAGAGGTTATTAAGTTCCTCTTTTCAATACTGACTATAAATTAAAATAAAGGGAATTATATTTCTATAACTTTGTATATTCTAAATTTAAAACGAAAGCTATTCATCATCATAGTATAAAAAAAGCGCTTTACTTAATAGTACTGTTTACTCCATGTCCTGCGTGTGCCAAAGTGCATACATAACTTGTCTGTAAATCTACGGAAATGAACTTGCTCTACAAAAAAGTTAGTTGCCTTCGAAGTCACATGACACATTCATTTATGGGCAAAGCGGACTAACCTTAACCTAATACAGGGTTAGAAAACACGAGGCGACTATAAGTCAATTACATACCCTTGAAATTTAAAATGAGTCGATTAAATTTATTTCATACGTTTTAAAAGTCAATATAACTTATTTTATTAGTAATTATTTCGTCCATAACTTGTTCGTAACTTTGCTTGACGACTAGTTTTAATGCCCTTTAGTTTTAATTGACCATACGATTCTGATGGCCTTATAACAATTTTAAGTGCTTGGATGAACATTAAGATTGCTCAACAATACAGAGTTGATGGCAAAATGTTTAATTCCATTGCTAATGTAATTAGTTATAGCATTGATATTTATTGTCTCCAGGAATGGCCGGGTGTCAGCGCAAGCGGAAGGGCCATCGCGCCGCAAGAGCAATCTACACAATGCCATGGCGGCCGAAATGGACTCCTCATGGGGTAGGATTACAATATTTTTCTACATTAGATATTTAAGTTACGAAAGCTGAAGAGGTCGGTATTGCCGCCTCAAGTTCTAGGAATCTGCATCAAGCGACCGAGCGGCTTTATTTTAAACCATCACGTGTCTCACGAAATATGTTACCGTGAAGAAAGCTATGACTTCACCACTTATCATGTTTATTCGAATTAACTCTGTTAAAGAAGAGTTAACTAAATTTTCTCTAAGGATAAGATACTGCCTTTGATGCGATGATAATTCCTAAATTAAATATCTTCTTTAAAGATTACCTTTTTAAATATAATAGTATTTTGTAATTATATTTCATATTAATATCTATTATTATATAAATGCGAAAGTTTAGATGCATTGATGGATGGAACAATGGATATTTGTTATTACATCTGCTTACTAAGTTTTTAATTTAGCATGAACCAAGTCGCAGGCAAAAGCTAATATTTGATAATGTACAACATACCTGCATGATTAATATAATAACTTAGTTAAAGGCTAGTAAGAATCAAGTAAGATTCTTGTTATTTATTTTTGTAATGAAAAAATTATAATTATGATGCTCATTACATCTTTTAATGGAAATGAAAATATGCAAAATACGATTGTGATAAAAAAAATAACGGGCTACAACATTTTAAAACCGTACATTATAGAAATGCTATTATAAACAGTATGTATGTATCTGCTAAGTCTAATAAGATTTAGCAGCAAAAGTTTTATTATTTTTTAAATATATTTAAATGCTTTAAACATTAGAATATGCTTTAATAGTGGTGTAATTTCGAAAACTATTGAATAGTATTATCAAATATACGGCTTGCTTCCTGATAATTTATGCAAATGAGTTGAAAAGTTACAGTCGTGTGACGTATGCGATAACGTAACAATTCATCGAGTTTTTTCGATTCTTTTAATTTAGTTATGACCGACTTTCATACTATTAATTGTTATGGTATTGAGAAATCTTTAATGGAACCTGTGCGAAAGTGGTTTACAATTAAATATATTTATGTAAAAGAAGAAACCGACTCAGAGAATTCAACGCACAGCCAAAACTAATTGGCCTAGAAACTTGATATTCTGCGCAGAGATTTCTAATTAATATATTACGTATTTTAATATTATTGCAAATTCATCCCCAAATGAAAGTGTGCATTGAAAGGAGTGATAATTATTCTTACGCAGATTAACTAAAATACACTACACACTACACTAACAAAATAACATAAAAAAAAAAAACAAAGTAAGTAGCCTACGTTTTCTTCCAGTCTATGTTATATATCTGTGCCAAATTTCATCCAGATCCGTTCAGCCGTTTAGGCTACAAGCTCTAACAAACATCCATCCATATAAACTTTCGCTGTTATAATATTAGTATGATTAAGATTAAGATATATATCGTGTATTGTGCTCTGTGTGCAAAGTGAAGATTTCATATGAAACATAACAAATAAAAATAATACTATGGGTTTTAAACGCATTAGGCAACAATGAACCTCTTCTCTAAAGCTGTCAATATTAAGATAACGTCGATGGAATTTAAAAATTTATGATAATGGACGAACCTAGTGAACATGTAGAATTTGTATTTTGTTAACATTTTAATCTTATTTACTTGAATGAAAACCACAATATGATGTGATTGTATGTTCGCTTGCCTACAGTTTTATGTATTATAATTTAATTTCCAATAATATATGAATCATTAAACTACACGACTTGACGAGGACTTAAAACTAAAATCTGTAAATACCATTGTTCCACTTTAAAGTAGGGCATTGTCTATAATTTACAAACACTCCGACCTTCAAAAGAAAAGGTACAGGTATAATTCTATTCAGCTGTCATTTCCCACAAATTGATCGATTGTCACTTCATGATACTTGTGCTTCGACAATAACGCGGTCTTTCTTCGTTCACAGATCGGCCGGCACACATCGAGGGCAGGTATAAAAAATATTCAACAACTTCTTCCGTATATTCCAAGAAAGCACTATCTCATCAAAGCGAACATATCGAAAGGTAATATCTCGTATTTGTCTACTAGTTATTGCTTTTTTTTAATTGGCCTTCATAACTTCGCGCTATAAATGTTCTGTTTCGTGTTCGTTTTTTTCTTGTTTTTGCTACAAATATTTGTTTTGATGATTTAGATAGTTTATATTTTATTTAAAAGTGATATATAGAAAACAATAATGACGCAACCAATATCCAAGTATTTCATTGTTCAGCAATTTACAAATCCTATTTTTGTTGAAATCAAAATGATGAAGTTTATGAAGAATACGTGATTAAATTAGAAACGTTGACCTACAGCTTGGATCACGTATTATTTGTAACTTTTGTATTTATTTATTGCAATAGAACAATTTATTCACAATTTTTAAAACGAGTGCACAATATTTTAAAACATTAGTCGATAACCAGCACTTTATATCAATGTAGAACATTGAAATAGTTTGGAGTGCGTTAGCCAAGTGAACGATGTACTCTTGTGCCGGCAGGTCCTGGTGGTACGCCTGCTGCCAGAAGTGTCATCAAGAGGACTCTGGGACTCCCTCCTGGGAGCCACCGCATTGGCAAAAAATTTGTCCCTACCCACTATGTCCATCTTACAGACATTTTGCTCAAACACTTTCCATATTTTTAATTGGTAAGTTATATAGTATTTTAATTTTATCATTATTTGTGTTTCAACAATTTTAAAAGAAAAATATAACATGCATAGTTGTAGCAGCATTTTCTTTTGTTTACACTACGATTCTACAGCGATTTTAAACATTAATTTTCCAACAACTATTAGCTGCATGCTAACCGAGTTTATTTTTTTTAATCTTTTAGGTATTTTGGTATGGGTGATTATCTGGATAGTGATGGGGGAGACGGCGGCGCCAGGCGGTCAGTTGTTCACACTCGCCGTGCTCACTATCGCCGCGTACTTCGGCGGCTGGGTTATGGTCAAAGTGACCACGCTGCCCGCGCTCATCGGAATGTTGATTGTTGGAATTGTAATGAAAAATATTGGATTCGTGAACTTTAATGAAAGCTACGAGCACGTATGTTCTTACATAAGGTAAACATTCTTATGTAAACATACACATTCTTAGAAATGTTATGATTAACTCTTCACAGTAACTGTCGTAATTTCACTTTGAAAACAGATTTAAACTGATTTAAGAGTAATTTTCGGTCACCTTCGCGTAATCGCGTAAAACAAGTTTCTACATAGCATTTTTTATTTCAGGAAAATAGCTTTAACGATTATTCTTACCCGAGCTGGTTTGGATCTTGATCCGGTTGCAATGAAAAAATTCTTCTTCACCGTTATAAAGCTTGCTCTAATACCCTGGACATTTGAATGCGTGCTCTGCGCAGTGATGGCCAATTTACTACTCGGTCTGCCTTGGGATTGGGGTGAGTACCTTTACGTACATATATTAATTTTAATAACAGCCGATGAAATTCTATTTTATTGCCATCTACTATCTACATCTACATCTACTAAATTTGATTGTAGCGTTCCTACTGGGCTCGATAATAGCGGCGGTATCGCCGGCTGTGATCGTGCCGTGCCTCTTCCGGCTGCGCGGCAAGGGCTACGGCGTCTCCAAGGGCATCCCCACGCTGGTGCTGGCCGTGTCCGGCGTCGACGATGCCGCCAGTGTCGCTGTCTTTGGAATCGTCTCCTCTATCATGTTTGGAAGTTCTTCTATAACGATGAATATCATACAGGTAATCATTGATTAAACAAATTAATGAATGATATGTCTTAAGACTATAGAAATCGAAATTAAAAAAGTGATTTTCGGAGAAATTCTTAGAAGAAAGTACGTCGTTTGCATTGGGTTATTTTTTATGATTTTCAAGTTGATAATGCTTTCAGGGTCCATTCAGTGTGATCGGTGGGATAGCTTTCGGAGTTGTTTGCGGCTACCTCGTGAAATACATTCCGGAGAGGAATGACGCTTTCCTAGTGCCACTGCGGGTGCTGCTTCTACTTACCGGAGGTCTCATGTCTGTTTTCGGATCGGAAGAAATAGGCTGGGGTGGAGCTGGTAAGTCAAAGAATTCCTACTACCAATGTCAATTCATATTATTATGAATATAGGTTTGTTTTTAATAAAACTTCCTTCTTGAACAGAACTATTTCTTAGTACTTTGATATAAAAAATATGACGTTCAAAATATGTACGTTATATTTCGGGCACATTTTACTAGAACACACTCACAATTCACGCGTCACGCGCTTTCTCACTAACCGGCAGTCGATTAATTTGTTTTCAGTCAGTACTCGTAGTTCCAAGTACGATTGATTGTTTTGTTCTGTATGATGCGAGATTTTCACACGAACAATACACTGTTGCAACTATAAAAATCGATCTCTAATAAAACAGGAGGAAACAAAGCTATTTGAAATCTCTGTTTACACTCGTACGTCCACTATGACGAACCACGCTATATTTTATGAGCTAAACGAGGTGGTGTGCCAGTTGGATGTGATAAGTTCGTTTTAAGTTTGGTTAATTAAATGTTTGGTGTATCAAAAAATATCTAAAAGAATTATTTTAGCCATGTATCTCGTACAATAATGAAACTGCAATGCTTATGTTATTGTAACAAAATAACATTATTCAATGTTAATAAATTGTATATTCTTTTAAGTGGCTCTTAGTTATTAAAATACAGTAATTTATTTATTTAATTTTGAAAACCATCTTAGCATATACTTTAATAACTATAACAGAAAATATTATTCAGAATTAAAACTGAATAGCTAACGCATTTTTATTTAGAATTGTAAGATACACACGTACACTAGACGAGCAAACTGTTAGAATGCAAAACATGTTTTTAACGTACTTTAGCATTCTAAAGGCAAAATAAATTACGATGTTCACCCGAATTCGATAGCTGCTAAAACCTGTACACAGCTAATTATAGACTGTAAAATATTTTTATTAACAACTGTTGCCTTTCACCGAAACATTGATAGAAATAGGTGTTTTACTTTTGATAAATCCTCGTATTAATCTTTAACAGAATAATAACATGAATTGGATAATAATTGCTAATTTGAAAACGGTAAATGCTAAAATATGTCGCTATAAAAAATGTGCACAGTAAAAACAACGAGCGATAACGATTTGCGCTTTAAGCAAAATAGAGTACACGTGTTTGGTTAGTCTTAAATTCTTGCAGTGTTTAATAAATCGCCTTCAACTATTGAAATTTATGAATAATAACTCTTGTTTCTTTTTTATTCTGAATGACGTACTTTGTTTTAGTAACACTAAGAATTATGTAACATCGCTGCCTAGAAGGCGAAATATATACGAGTATGTCTGTGAATACTACGTCACCTATCACAGGTTAACTTCTTTCAACAAATTTTCGTTCATAGAAATAGTGACATCAAACTTTACGTTTATTTATTTTTTCTACAAAACACACATCTACACACTTTATCAAACTTCAGTATGTATAATTGATTTTAAATCTTCCTGTTGTTTTATTTATTTCCTTTTAGTTAAAATTAGGTTTTAAAACCAAATTTTCCTGCTACAGACCTATACCTATGAAGATGTATAGTAATAAATATGGTACCTATAACAATTCGATAATTTAAATATCTTAAAGTGCGTAATATACCTCATTATTTTAATAATTAATGAGATTTTAAGCTAATGATTATTAAATACGATTTTAAACGTATGATACGCTTAATTGTATTTATATTATTTATTTCAGGCCCATTAGCCGTTATTGCGTTCGCATTCGTCGCGTGTAAGAACTGGGCCGAGCAGGGATGGGAACTTGAGGACAATCCTGTTGCAACCGCATTCGAAATTTTCTGGATGTTCTTCGAACCAATGCTGTTCTCTGTCACTGGAGCACAAGTTGTTGTAAGTATTACAAGTTGTAATATGAAGGCGTACAAGCAATTGTTTTTTTTTATTAATAACCTCTTTGTTAATAGGCACTAACCAACAAATAACTTGACCGATATAATTTAATTCGACATTATGAATCTAGAAATACGATTTTAAAAGAGGACCTTTCGTGCCAGCCTGCTTAATTACAGGTTCTAATTGCAGAAAAGATTATGTTCTTCGTTATAGGAATTTATATCTTTGTTGACTTGGGTGTTGTTCTCAGATTGCAGATTTAGAGCCGCATTTAGTGCTGGTGGGTGGCGGTATCCTGGTGACGTGCGTGGTGCTGCGCGCTATCCTGACAAGCGTGTGTGCAGTGCGCAGCAACCTCAACATGAAGGAAAAGGTGTTCGTCGGTCTCGCCTGGATGGCCAAAGCTACCGTACAGGTAATTATTTTAGAATTCAAAATACTGTCAGACTGCAAACCGTATCTAACTTCGAAATCGGTGAACCCATTTAGACTACAAGAGGTCTTGATGGACATACATACCTGCAAAAATGAAGCGAAAACGTGCCCGTGTCCCCGCCACTATGCGTTAGAGGAACAGAGGGGTTTAGTGGGTTTTACCCATTACGGGGAGAATCCCACATAACTACCGCGGAGTATGCATAAAGCATTCCCCTCTGAATAACATACTGTTGTCGGAGAAATATATATTTTTTTTACATGTAAAAAAAGTTCGTTCATTTTGTAACCATTTTGCAACAAAATAATTTTGCAGTTTATTATGAGGTGAAAGTTGATAGCTTTAGTCGATCTCAACAGGCTGCATTAGGTCCTGTAGCTTTGGATGAAGTGCGCAAGATGGCGACCGCCGACGGCCAGCCCGTGCCCGAGATGCTGCAGTACGCGGAGACAGTGCTGACCGTGTGCATCATGTCCATTGTGATCACTGCCCCCCTCGGAGCCATGGTCATCACTATAACTGGGCCCAGACTGCTCTCTAAGACTACCAAGCCTCCCGTTTTGGAAGGTGCGTATTTCTTCTGTAAATTTTATATGCTTCATGATTATTTAACAAGCAGATAGAATTAATATTCAGGCTCATACTTTCAAATATTTCCTTTTTTAGTTTAAGGTTACACCAAAATAAAAACGTCACATTTTAAATATTTATTATTTTAAAATCAACAATCGTTCTACAAATAAATTGTACATTAACAACGAATTTGCTTAGTACGAAAATCGTTCTGGTGGATGTCTTCTGGGATCATACTGGTTTGGTTCCATTGCTCCATTGTATTGGGGTATATTAGGATTAGGACTGTATGGTGTTTGAGGCCTGTTTGTAGTCCATTGGTACGGATTGTTTAGAGACTGATTCAAATTATTGGTATAGGCGTTATTGTTATTAGTTGGATAAGAATTAATACCCCCGGATGGAACGTGGAAATTATTACTTCCATGCGAATTGCGTCCTCCATTATTTCTATAATTAGGTATCACAGGAGTTCCGTAAGAATAGTTTGTTTGTGGGTTATAATAATTACCGTTACCGTTGTAATGTGAACCATTAGGACTTTGGTAACCGTTAAAGTTTTTATTGTAATTAGATGTCGGATATGTATTGAAGCCATTGTAATTTGGTCGTGAATTATTTATCAGGTGACCGGACGGCAAAGGTCTGGGTTGAGGATAAATATTATTAGGAATTCCGTTACCACCTTGTGTCCTATTGTAAATGTTATAATTAGTTACATTTGATCTAGGATACGAGTTAGGGTAACCTGGTGCTGGTACATTACCGAAAAAGTTTTTTGGTTGGTTACCGAAAGGATACGAGTTGTTAGTGGGCAAACGCATGGATGTAGTATTTGCTCTATAATTTGGCCAAGGTTGACTGTTTGGGGGTCTTGGACTTGGTGGATAAGTATGTCTAGAATTTTGATAATTGTGATTGGAAATATTATTGTTAGGATAATGTGGAATAGATGAGTTATAAACAGGTCTATTAGTGACGGGCATCTGATATGGTATTATTGGTACAACAGGTTTTGAATATGAAGGATAGGGATTGTTTCCATATGGATTATTCGGTTGATGAGTATTATATTGATTAGTATTATTCGGTTGCCGGTAGGGATAAGATGTAGGCAGCTGTGGATACATTGGTGAATACCCAGCTTGTCTGATCACGCGATGACTTTTGAAGAACTCACATAAAGAATTCCCGCATCTGCGTTTAAATATTTGTTGTTTCGTGTCTGCGTCATTTTCCTTAAAGTTTGATTCGTCTGGAAAACTTCTAGTCTTCAAATCATTTTGAATATAGTTAGTAAATGTTCGTGGAAACAATTGATAGTTTTCGTAAAAATTAAGAAATGTCTGTTTTTCATCACCATTTTCCACTTTGTCACTACATTTAATCGTGTTACTTAATTGCAAAATAACAACAGTCGCTATTAAGATGCAACGAACCGTCATCGTTAAATTCTTATAAACGACTAAAGTGGATGAGTGAATGGCTCTACCGATGATGTCACTCTGAACAATACTCAGATATACTTTGACCTTTTTATCACTGCCGGCATACGACACGCTTGTTGTGTACATATTGTTTTTATAATGTTATTTTTATAGTACTCTTTATCAACTTCGTGTGGTATAGGCACAATCATTTAGTTCCATAATTTATACAAAATTAATACGTATAACTAAAATATGAATATAGCAAATCATTTTCAAACATGCGAATTGTAATATAATGTTATAACAATTCGTCCTGTAACCTTCCCCTAATTTCTTCCTTTTTTATTACCACTTATTTGACACGTTTGTATAATTTTCTTCACATTTCTTTCGTCAGGGTGGCGACGATCACATCGTCCATCTATTCGAGACATTTCCATCATCGATGAAGAGGAGGTCGCCGAACGCGAATGCGAGGCTGAAGCCAACCACTCATCGCCAGAGGACAGTCCCGCAGCGCCCAACGCATACAGCAGCCCCACACCGGCGCCGGTGCCCGTCACCGTACAACCCAACCACCGAACTTGACCGCTGTCACTTCGGCACAAGTCTCTTACCGTCCATTGTACTTATCCATTCCACAGCACAACTGCTTTTTCAAGCAACAGTTCAAAAATTGCACAAATATACATGATTCGAAACATCCGTTATTTAAGAGCAAATAACGTCGTTATTTCGAGATTCGTCTTGTTATTATAGATTTTAAACCTGTTGATACTTAGTACGGAGTACTTAATGAGTTGCGATAGAGCACGTACATTTATTTTATCCGCAGCTATCGCATAACTTGCGTTGAAAATGAATTAACAAACTATTAGTATTCAAAACTGAACTTAATTAGCTGATGTGATAAATGTGTATACTAATGTTTAATGGATTAGAATAAACCTCGCCTTTACACTTTTATATTAGGTAATGTTACCATTTGGAAAAAAAAAGTTTGAGTATTATTTAAAGTAAGTATCTTTTGTTGTAATTATTTGTTATTCGCATAGTTCTAGATAAGTAATTGTTAAATGAGATCAGTATTGTTGTGACATCAGCATTAATCTAACGTATGTTTTAAATTTAAGAACATTGTAATCGATTTATTTTAAGAATAATATACCAATTAGTAGTTCCTTGATGCATCGCAATGTACTTTATGTAATGTATACTTAAATTAATCAGATTTGAAACTTAGTATTGAAAAATACATCTTATTCGGTTCATACGAAGTACCTACCTAATAAAAATAAGGCCAAATAATTTATTAAATATACAAAAGTCATGAATATTAAATCGTTTTATTCAAGATCTTCTGCGATTTAATGAAAAAAAAAACACTAAATTATATCCAATTATTAATATAATTCTTGGGACCAATTATGTAATTAAAGCCATCCCTGTGATTTATTGTAACCTGGTACGAAGATGTAAGTTTTTTATTAATATACTTACATCGACATTTTTATAAATATGTGATCCTATTAAAATTATGTAATATTTGTATTACTTAAATAGTGAAATTGTATGGATGTTAATTGTTATTTAAACAATTATCGCTGTCCACACTTAGTGAAAAATGCACTATGGTTAAAAAAATATTTTAAGAGAATACTCGTAATAAAAAAATACTCTTAATTATTCTTTCATTTCTGGTATAATCCTTTGACCTTTAGAGTGCGCACGCCTTTGACTAAACTATCGCACAACTGTTTAGTCGCACTTTGATTCCTATGAGCTTATATGGAGTTGCGCACACTATTCGAATTTTAGTTGTGCAACTAAACTGTTAAATGTGCTGCGAAACAATCAACAATCACACAACGGTTGTGCGATAGTTTAGTCAAAGATATCAAGACCTAATCTCGAAAGGCATATTGCACACAACTAACAGTATTGTAAACGTGGATACATTCTCGAATAAGCAAACACCAACTAGTTCTACTTTGCTATTACTAAAAATTCAAGATAACATAAAAGAAAAGATTTATTTCAATAAAATAACAACTGGAATGGAAATTTTAATAATTAAAATGCACGAATACACCCAAACTTAAAAACAATAAGTAAACTTAAAAAAATATTATGAAATACTTAAAATTAATACTTCTTAATATTTAAGAATTATACGGCTCATGATTACAATTTTTACTGTATGTATTGAAAAATCTTAAATCCGACAGGCTAAATAACCATTTAACATCATTATGTACAAAAAAGCTATGAAAAAACATGGAACTGATTAACATTAAAAAGCTATATCTATTTACATAACGGACATAAGTTTATTTGTTATATTTCCATAATTTAGATGACATCCTTTATAATTGTTGGCATAGCATAATCTACGCATATCTATGTATATGATTACATAAACAAGTACATAAAGCACATATATTTCTATCTTATTATACTTCAAACAAATTGTTGGATACCAACCCGTCCAATGTATTAAATTTTGTCTTTCTAAGGTTATGATAAATATTCTATTGAAAGATTTATATTTAATTTAAATTGGATATTCTTAAAAAACTGATATATCTTATTTTTACAATAACTAAATAGTTACATATAATATAAACAATACTGATTAAATGATAACACATAAGTCGATAACTTGATTTATAATGAAACAAGGCAGTAACATATTGAATCCTAAATTACAAAATTAGTATTATTTTTGTTTTGTTTTTTTATGAAAGGGAGGCAAACGAGCGGTGAGAACATGGATATCCGCAATACCAGAGGAACAACAGATGCGTTGTCGCCCAAAATATAATATTACATAACGCGATATAGTTATAATATAAAAAAAATATCTTATACGAATGTAGGTGGGATAATAATCAAGCTACGTGCAATTAAAATATGCATAGTTACAAGAATACACCTTAATTTATTGTACCTTAATTACTTTATACCATAGACGTCGCCAGCTAATGAACTAGGTAGTTCTAGGGACCCCACCTTAGACCTACTGCTCCCCAGCAGTTACCGTTAATGCGATACAGTTTTATGTTTATTTTCTTATTCTTATTATTATTCTTATTATGTAGGCAGCTTTCCCTCGACCCTGCCTGGCGACGCCCATCATATATGACTTATGAAGCTAAACATCGAACATAAGTAATAATTGGGAATACCTAATTACATTATGACTAGATCTATATTTGGATTTCTTTAAACCGTTCTATTTTTAGGTATGCCATAGTCTTATACAAATACATTCAACTTACACATTTTTTAAACAAATATTAATCATATTCTAACTAAACTCAAGTCTTCTATTTGTTCATTAGTTTATCCTTTTTACAGATTAAATGAAGCCAATGCAATGCCAATATCAAAATATAAAAACATCGAATGTCTTAAAAATAATGCCAAGTGGAAACAAACATTTTTGTTAAAAACGATAAACATTTTTATTTTTTTAGTTGACTATATGGTTAATATAGAGATTCTCAAATGCATGATCAAAAATAAACTTTCGCTTCCGGTAATAATTAAAAACACCTGTATTTCAATATTACTAATAGTATTTAATATACTAAGTAATTATAAAGGTTTAGAAAACTACTAATATTATAATATTGAATGTATGTGTTCAGATAAAAATTAATGTAGCCAAGTTAAAACACTTTCACACGGTTAATTCCCCAGAAAAGCCTTTCTAAACAAGTGCAGTGTAAATCGGTATAATGCATGTTATGATCAGATGATTGGAAGATGATTGTTTATTCAAAGATACACGAAGGAGTTTCCGCATTCATTTTTGTGAACGCAAACATTATGTACTCTTCCATGTATTTTGATTTTTGTTTACTTTTGAAAACTACTTTTTATCGGTTTTTCCTCATGTTGAATATTTTCACAATGCTGTCACTATTTAAAGTTCGGGGCCTGCATTGAAGATATCAAAATAAGATAAGAATCATTAAAATTACAATACTATTATATAAATTTATTTACAACATGCTAAATAAATTCTGCATTAGTAAATGTTTGAGAAAGACCTCTCTATGATACAAGTCAGACATCGATACATTAAGATTGCTTGTGGTTATTGTGTTGGTTGGTTCGTAAATTAGCGCGTTCATCAGAGCTGATTGTCCTCGACAGGAAGGTGGAGGAGGTACGGGCCGAGGAGGAGGTGCCATTCTTCTGCGAGTCCGGTTTCTCCAGCCCTGTATATATTAGTTCAGTTAATAACGTCACATGATTACGTCAAACGTTTAACAAGACGTGCGAAACAAATTAATGAATATGCTAATTAATTACAGCGCTTCATTAGATCGTAATGATATTAACTTGGATATAAAATTACTTGCCCAATGTATAATAATTTAATTTATTTTGATTAAATTTCTTCTTAAAAAGTGTAGGTAATAAAGTATCCCAAAATCTGCGGCCTATATTTTAAGTAACTAAGCTTTTTCCCACATAAAGTATAATGAAAGCGTTACTATGGAGTGTTTACTGCTTTTGTATTTATTTTATAAATAGCAGAATCTTTGACAAGACTTTAATAAGGCAAATTAACACAACACTGAAGCATTTTTTTAAAGACATCAAATAATGTCCACAATTACGAAATCTTAATCACTTAGGAATCTCGGAAGCTATTTCAGTAGGGAATTCTATTTTAAATTGTGGCAAAAATGCAATTGAAGCTTCAACACCTATGCGAAACGAGTGCTAGTTTTGACTTTTGCGCTAAAATTAAAACAGATAAATTTTTGTTAAAAGCGGTATTAACTATGTTAATTAATGGAATGCTTTACGAACAAAGTTGTGAGTAAATTTAACACACCCATCACAACGCACGTTGTTATATTCGCACGTAAACTGCGCAGGTTAACACGTAATGTAAGAATTTAATAGGCGTGGTAACTAAGCTTGTATTACTTGTGGGGGGAAAAGATTACGTTGTCACTTTACCTGAACCTAATTAAACTCAGTGCATGCAAATTTAACCACTACACTACGCAATAATTATCCTAGTCTTTTAGATAATTGCAGTTTTTGTATATATATACATCTAGAAACAGCGATAGCTAAATAATAGAAAAAGCATATAGAAATAGAAGAACATGATAAATAATTTTTTAATATATACTTGTGTCTATCGGAGTCCGAGAACAACCTGGAATAAAATTAACATTTGTAACTCCTTAAACGAAAATGATCCTTTTGTTATATAACGTTTACAAATAATATATCTAATAAAAGTGGTTCCTGTGGGTTTTTTTATAGTATAAAGTGACAAACGAACAACTGGCCATCGGACTTTGAAAATAGCGAAGTTTCCGCTGCCTGTAAATATCCGTATTTGCAGATGAGTTTTCCTTTTGATTGATGAATATTCCTTTATTCAATAAATGTTGAATATAACAACTCAATTTCTTACCTAAGCGTTTTCTTATCAGGTAGTACAGTTTAGGTTTAACTACCAGAATGAGGAAAATGAAAACACCCTGTAGTTCATTGAACAGATCGACGATAGTCCAAAGCCAGGGCGGCTGTGTCACAATAGTAGAGAGCAGTTCCGACACCCAGCCTGCGCCCATCACTACCCATAGTTTTCCAGTCAGAATGTATCTGCGAACAAAAGAAAACATAACACGTAATAATGTTATTTTATTATTTCACTGTAACACCTTCAAACAAATCTAAACTAAGTATTTATATAATCCCTCTAGTAATCTATATCATTATCATAATAAAATTATTATAATTTTAAGAAAAAGTATTTAAGTCAACATATTTTGTAGGTTTAAAAAAATATTGTTCTGTCCTAAAATACAGTATTTCGAATCATTACTTTTTAATTAATTTACAATCTAGATAGATTAGAAATCAAGATTTGTATACCAACCAAACGATAAACTTTCTTAAGAATTCAAAATTCACTCACTTCGCTCTGTCAACACGAAAACGTCGCTTAGCACGGTCACCGACGGAGCCGGCTTGCAAGCGGTGAACCTCGGACTTGACACGGGCGCAGTGCCGCGCGGTCAATATCCATAGAATAAAGTTAGTGCCCGTTATAATGCCTATTGGTATCACGAAATATATGTAGTGAGGCCAATCTGACTGCAAGTTCTGCACTGAAAAGATAAACAACTTTATAATGTCATCACACAAGTATAATTATTTTAAAAATAAAGGTTTAAACGCTTTCTAAATTAGATTATACGCTGTAAATAGATTGAAAACAATTTTATGGAATGAAATGTGTACATAACGTGACTTACTTGTAGCTATAAAAATGTTTAAGGTGAACGATCTGAACTAAATATAGATAAACGTGTATACGTCATAATTAATGGTCATCAATCAAACTTCTGAGTCACTGTTACTAAAAGTTCTCTAAGAATCTTTAGAATACATTATAAGAAGCTATAAAGATGAAAAATGGCCTTACGTGATCCAAACCAGCAGGCACCACTGCCGATGTTGGCATCGAGGATGATGGAAATAGGATAGTGGTCCAAAAGAAACATCGTCAGCGTCATTAGTACTGCGATACTCCAAGCGTATATGGAGTACCACACGAAACGGCGACGTTCAGAACTGCTCTTCCTTAAAGGTTGGACAGTTCTCACACTCCTGTTAAAAAAATTAAAATTAAAAAAGCAGTAAATATCGCCTATTATTTTTAATTTTAATTATGCTGTAGTATTGTTTACGAAACATTCTACAGCTAGTCATTATTATATTGAAATGGCATAAACTGGTTTATTGAGTTCAGTGGGTTTTATAACCCAATTCGTCGCTGAATAATGGACGCGATTGTCATAAAGTTGTTAATAGGTATTGATCGCAAATATTTCCTGCCATATAACCCCGCTACTCTAGGTACTTTGTGTAACAGAGAAAATACTAAAATTTGGCAATGTTGCGATAATTAACCACTCTACCTAAATTGGTATTAAATTAGGCTACGTAAGCAAAGAAAGCAAAAAAGACTCCAAATTTCGTCGCGCGATTTTGACCTAAACTATTTAACTACGTGGTAGTCTTTGACTCCAAAAATCAAACAAAAAAAATGGGACCCACCTGCAAGCACTACATTTCGTATAAAAAAAGAATTATTAACAAAATCATTCCACTAGCAGCGGAGTTATGCCGTAACACACATAAAAAAAAAAACATACAGACGAATTGAGTACCTCCTTCTTTTGGGAAGTCGGTCAAAAAGTATTGTCTCTTCTACATTTGTAAGCTGTTGTAAACAAGGATTATAGCAAAAAATATTAAAAGACATTATTTCGTATGAATAAACTTTTAAGTCAATACAAGACACCTTTGTGCTATTTAAAGTTAATTATCAAATACTGTCAATTAATTAATAGTATAATATTAATTAATTGACAGTATTATTTTATTATTTATTTATTTATTTAATTGTAATTCTTATCATTTGTTACCTAGATTCTATAACCAAAATGTTACAGAATGTTAGCGACTAGGAATAGCTATATTACGCGATAAAATATGTAAAGCTAGCTTTAAAACATGTTTGGAAGCTTCCTTAGATTTTATTAAACATAAAAACAGGTCAGCGATTCCTACTAATACAACGCCTACACCTATATGTATTTACGCCTACATAAGTAAACATTTACAAATTCATAAGAGTAATAAAGCGGTTAGTAACAAACACATAATAAATCAGTAGGGATTCCTATACAAATAGTTATTCAATTACTAAGTGTCAAGTTTAGTTAGAAATAATTTAGTTATATTTTAAACTTATTGTTTTAATAACGTTATGCAGATTGATAATCTGTATTACTATTTATTAGTTTTAACAAAAATTGCGTGTAATTCATATAAAAACAGTCCGTAGAGACGGCGGCGGTGTATGTTAATTAAAGACCCACCCTCTTTACAGCTAACAGCAATTGCGACTTTATCTGACGCATTACATTACCATAAATTCCAATGAATATGTACTATTTGCATAGTAAATTATTAAAACAATCAAATATACATAAATTAAAAACTTTATACCTTTCTTATTATCATTTATTATAATCGAATCATATTCGCAAAAATTGTTTTGTGATTCGCAAAAAAATATACAAAACACAATATATTTAGTACTTCTATTGATACTAGGTATTTAGCGACATCCTTACTATGTGAGCCCGATTACGTAAGATCTCTGGTTGATCAATCTAACCGATTTATTTATTAGGTCGGTTAGGCAATCAAAGTTGTTGGAAGGCGTCAGACGGCTAAACCACTGGGGTGATTGAGGGAAATATATTACCTGCGGCGACCACGCCACACCCGACCATTTTATAACCAAGAATCAATGAAAGTAATTTGTTTTCAATTACACTTTTATTGGCCTATGGGGATAATTCATTAGCTTGTGCGTTTCTGGCTTTATTTCGAAAATATTAGGTAGATTTGCTAAATACGCTTACGTTGAGCATTGTTTAAAAATGTAGTTTTGTAAAAATAGCAGTATATCGTTAATTGACGTGAACACGGATAAATACGGATCCGGCAAGGCCAAACAAACGAGATGTTTGAACACAGACAACCCTATAACGTGGCTGACGCAGACAAGCGATCCTCCCACCGGCTAGCTCTTATTTAGAAAAACATTAGTCACAGGGTGTTACGCCTTTGAACAGCTATAGTACATCAATCTATTATAGGCTAAATATTTATTTTTAAATTTGCAAAGTTTACACTGAATTACTACGGACTGACAGCAGTTCCACTATTTGGAGCTCTCTCCGCGCTAAATCGTTCAACATTTTGTCGAAATTATTTCATTCATAGAGAAATTTATAATTTGACGTTAGAAAATTTGTAGTTTTAACTATCAACAAATTTATTTTTATCTTATAGATATAAGAGAAATTTTCGTCGATCACAGTAGATATCAATATCCTACATTGCTAGGCTTAAAACCCTACGGTTTTAATCTGGGATGGTGAAAGATTGAAAGCCAATATCCCGTATAGAAGAGTTTAGAATTAATCTAATTAAATACCAACATGAAGCTTGCAACCCCTAAGTTGTGCTTCATGAGTGAAAACAATCACTTGATTACGACGAACGTGCTACGACGGGAAGTCGTAGCATGTAAAGTGTATTTTTACCAATGATGGTATGCCGGAATGGTAAACAGACTAAGCTTGGAGGTTTATTACATCTAACAAATTATTAGTATAGTCTTAGAGCAAATAGTTAGATACTAAATCAACGTTTGAACATAAATTGAATGAATACGTATATCTATTATAATAGTATCGTTTGCACAATCCGGTTTAATAAATCTGACTATTGCATAACTTAAACATGACTTCATATTCACAGATTAATTTTATATCCACGCTTAAAATATATTGGATTTAAAATTGATTATATTTAAAGATTATATTCTATGTATAAATGATATCACAGTTATTTCTTAGCCACAATAGACATACCCATTGATTCTGAGATTTAACACGCCACGAGTTTTTCGAGTACTTGTTACGTATTTACCGAGAAGCTGGGAACTAGACCGACATTTTAAATCTAAACAAACTGACCCATGAAAGAATGATTTTTAGATCAAATTAACATCTGCTTTAGATTATGTTTTTATATATTAAAACATATTTCGTTTTCATTGAAATCTTACGTCTTAAAGACCATGAATAGAAACTGTCGAATAAACTCTTTTGTCGAACAAATCTTTATCTAGAGTCTATTCTACTTACATGTGTATTTGGTTTCAAGATTTAAAAAAAATGTACCCTTTCATGAATTATCGATGGCTTAGTAAGCCTTTAAAAATTAATGAATATTTAATCTATTCTCCGCCAACATTTGCAGTACATTACTAGTGCGGTTTAAATCAAATAAAAACGAATGCAAACATGCGGTAGAGGTTTTTAATTTATATGTAAACAAATAAGTCTTACCCAAATGTCCACCATATGTCGAAGCACATGACGTTCAGCCAGCCGAACGCCGCCATGAAGCCGAAATAGATACCGTACCCTGTGCAAACAATATGCGGTAATTGATCAAGCGTGTCACATCAGAACATTTGAATTTACTCGAACAAATATTCTTTTGTTATCATATCATCTCATGCCCGCGCCGATGATTGATTGCTAACATATACATATAACAAAATTTGAGTTTCTGTGTTGCTGAAAACGAAAAACAAACTAATAAAACTTTTGTCTGTTCATCTGTCCGCGAGGTGGATTGGACGGAACTTGAACGGGGACTTGTGAATACGAGAATATTGTATGCAACTTATTTTTCTTATTTCCGCGCTGTCGAAGTTGCGAAGTCGAATATTACATAAATATAGAAGTTTTCTACGCTTTAGTCATTACTAACTTGTTACAAGGTTGATTCAAACTTGAGTGTTTGCGCACCAATTAACCTTATCGGTAACACCTGATAGCAAAACGCCCACCTGACTGAAGCACCGTAATTAGGAAAAGCTCTAAGTACACTTGTTATGTACGCATAATCGCTATATAATTTATTAATTAATAAAACTGTTCTACGCAACATAATACAAAAATATGAGTAAGCTATAAGTAATTAGATCCTCTGTTATCTAACCTAAACTTACTGATCTTACTTCTTACTAATCTATAAATATAATCTTGATAATATTATAAATGCGAAAGCTTAGATGAATGGATGTTTCTTAGTTTGTAGCCTAAACGACTGAATGGACCTCAATGAAATTTGGCATAGATGTAGAGGATAGTCTGGGAGAACAAATAGGCTACTTGCTTTTGTTTTTTTTTATTCCATGCATTCGGAGTCGCTGGCGAAAGCTAGTTATATTATAAATGCGAAAGTTTAGATGGATGGATGGATGTTTGTTAGAGTTTGTAGCTTAAACGGCTGAACTGGTCTGGATGAAATTTGGGCAAAACCTAATTGTACCAGATTTCCGTTAGCTTTATATTATCAGCCGTACATTATTATTTCTTGATAAATTCCAGCACCAACTCCATCAATTTCATATCTTCGAAAATATGTATACAATGTAACAGACAAAGAAATACAGATTCTTCATATTATAATAAAATTTTCCAAAGCACGTATAAGGTAAAGCAAATAAATTAATCTCAGCGAAAAACATTTAACATACACAAACACGTATAAGTTATTTTACGAAATATAAATATTTATTTCCCTTGCTTTGAGCATTGCGAGATAGGAAACCGTATCCTTGTGCTTTCGTAATATTAGCTTTAAATATGCAAATACTAACAAACTACAATAACTTTGCTTATTTTACTAATACGTGAAGACGATATAAGACAAGACGCACACATTATGTTTACATTATAAACATATATATTAGTGGCTTGAGTGTTACGAAATTAATGCCATCCTGTCTTTTATGTTTTATAGTCTTTAGTTATCTTACAAAATGTACGAGTAAAACCGATGATAATTTAATTATCAGGTATTAATTATTTCACATACAATATATGCTTCGCGACTAACATCGTAAAACACAAACCATTTAATATAAATATTAGATAACAAACTGTAGTTGCAGTACTTCATGCAACTGTTGTACCATAAGCCGTATTTCGATGATTTATACCATATATCTTCTAGATGTTTTGAAATCATATAACCTATTGAATTTAGGAGGACAGAAGAACAAAGAAAGTATAGTTGCGGATACCTACACCACAAATCTTTACTAAATAAGGTTGACTGAAACAGTTGAGGATATCTTACCAAGTAATTTGCAGGTGAGGCTGTCAACGACAGGGCTGTACTGTACTCTCGCGAGGCAGGAGTAGGCGAGCAGCATCATGCTGACGTGGCAGATGAGAGTCTGGCCGTGCAAGTTGCGCAGCTCCGGCAACGCGCAGTACACTATCAGCGTCAACGCCAAGCAAACGCTGGATATACTATTTATCTAGATTAGAAATTAAATAAATCAGTTACATCTTAAATTGTTGAAACTTTGGTGAGACGTTTGTAACGATTTATTTAACGGCTATCTCTCACGTCTATTTTTCCGGTGGCGGCACCAGTTACATCTTACTAACATCTTACTAATATTATAAATGCGAAAGTTTAGATGGATGGATGGATGTTTGTTAGAGTTTGTAGCTTAAACGGCTGAACTGGTCTGGATAAAATTTGGCATTGATGTAGAGTATAGTCTAGAAGAACACATAGGCTACTTCCTTTTATTTTTTTAATTCCACGCGGACGGAGTCGCGGGCGAAAGCTAGTTATATTATAAATGTTCTAGTACGGATCTTGATAAAATTTGAAACAGGGAAAAATCTTTCTATCTAATCAGATACAATCTGGAATTAACAATGAATCGAGAATTCAAATACTTATACATACAAACCATCATCCAAACTATACTATACTATATGAAAACCTCGTCATGTTACAATTAAAACGGACAATTTATTTTGCAATGTTTAAAAGAAGAAAACGAATAATATGCCACTATTAATAAACGTAAAACATAAAAGTACCTAGGCGAGGAAAGTTGTAAACTTAAAAATGTTGTGAAATGTTTTTATGAAAAATCATTTTCAGTAAACAGATGTACACGAGACCTTGACCAATCACGCTATCCGACTCGGTAATAATACATTAGAAAATAATATAACCATTTGTTAATTCACATTACGTGGAAATTTTAATCTACTTTTTTGTTCTTCGAATTACATTCATCATTGTTTCGCAAATTTTACTCTAATTCCTGGCAAATCTAAAATATGCTGGTTGAAAAGTGAAACATATACTAAGGAATCATTTCAAAATTGGCTTAAAAGTAAATCAATTAATTAATCACTAATTGTACTTAATTATATTAAAGAAGGGTGTTATGTATACTAAAATTTAAGTTTGTAGCTCGTTACGAACTTACCACGAAAGCCACGCGAAAGTCCTTAATATTCTCTGCTGCAATGAAGCAGAGTAGAGTACTAGATATGACGTCATTCTCAGGGCAATGCCTTCGATCGAACATTTCTATACAGTAGTCGTTAGTTATGGATATTGAAGATTCCAGCAAACCCTCAGATGTCAAACGATGGTTGTCACGCGGGTCCGATCTGTTGAGCGCGAACTTTCTGTCAGGGCAATCTAAGCTCGTGCGGATCCCCATTACGTCTGACAAAGATAAGCATATTTCAAAATCGCTTAATTTTACAGTAATATTTAAGTTAATTATGTTAAATAAAAAGCATGAGATTAAATACAATATTATTCTTCCTTATCTTTGATACATAATTTGTTGCTTATCAATTTTAATAAAGTTCCAACTCACTCTTCGAAACAACTCACACAAGATCACTGAGACAAAATCCTAATATAATATTATCAAGTAAATATATAAAACAGATCACAGTTAGATGTGTATTTAAAAAGAAATCTATGTTATAATATTATATCTACCGGTGTTATCATTATAATCATACTAATATTATAAATGTGAAAGTTTAGATGGATGGATGTTTGTTAGAGTTTGTAGCCTAAACGGCTGAAGGGATCTCGATGAAATTTGGCATAGATGTAGAGGATAGTCTGGAAGAACACATAGGCTACTTGCTTTTTTTTTAATTCCGCGCGGACGGAGTCGCGGGCGAAAGCTAGTGAATAACTAAAGAACTAAGTAGGTACTTGTAAGAAGTGAGTAACGAAATGAGCCACAGCTTAAAATAGAGCTTTCTGGATAACTTTATCTTTGAATTATTTGTTGGTTGCTGTAAGAAATAATTTATCTAAGACCAAAAATATTAATCCCTTTTTTACGTCACTTTTAAAACATATTTATATGTTCACTATCAGTTTTAGACGAGAACCAAACAATTATTGTTTATCATAAAAAAAGGGCCTTATAACTACGATCCATTGATAAATCATTTCTTAGTATGTATTTTTTGGGAATTCACTTTTGAAGTTGCATACGTCAGCATTTATACGTGTGGGCTTACATGTGTGGGAACAGAATTTCCGTCATGTAATGTACCGGACAAAGCTTGTTCGATTAGCTTTTTTAAAGTTTTCATAGTCTGGCAAAAGTAAGCCTTGTCACTAGAAATAAGTGATTTCACCTAATTTTTTTTGTTTTAAATTTCACCAATTTGGGTCTGGTTCAAAACTTACTATACTAACTATAAAATAATTGTAATTTGATTTTACTTGTACTGGATAAAAAGTGTAGAAAATTATTACGTTTTAAACTTCAACGTTTACGACAAATAAGCGTTTAGCCTTATCAGATAAGGTTATTATCAACTATTTTATTTGATACGAAAACGTTCCACATTTGATAAATCATAATATTAGTTGAAAATAATGAGCAACGAAAAACATACCTGTCAAACCGAAGTAATTATTCCTTAATGGTTCCAAGTAATACATTGGTCGGAAATAATTTTGCTCGTCAACATTTGGGACGCAGGAACTGACTAAACTGTTGCATCTTTTTACTTTATAATGGTATCCTTCGGGACAGCATTTACGTAAGCAAAAGGCGTTGAAGGCAGCGCAATTTCGAGTGCACACCTTAGTGACCAAATCATCGATACCATCTCCTTGATCGATGCACCATTCACCTTTCATCAGCGTATTTATTTTACTTCTATCCTTTCTACTCGTAGTTGTTAAACCATTTTTATTGACAGAAAAAATATAATCCCTTTGTCGTAATTCAACAGCATACTCGTCAGACTTGCACTGCAAGCCGATGTCGACTTCATACACATAACTGTCTGTTATATTCAAACGGTCAACAATCCACTTCTCGTCATTGTCTCCACTATCAATACACACATGATTCCTATCATTAAAAACTTGTCCTTTCTTACAGCATTTCCGCACGTGATTTATTTGTAAGGCTGATTCCGATTTAGTTTCAGTTTCATTGTTTACACAGGTTAATCCTATCGTTTGCGGAATGTATTGCATTACAGTCCCATTGACGACGTCAGCCACCAACCTATCATAACAGATATTCAGAGAAGTCGATAACTTCATTTCTAAATCCACAGCAGTCAACATCATGTTTATTCCATCACACAATATGGGTAAGCCGTAATCGACGGACACAAATCGTTCATCACTTATTATCAAAGGAGAATACGAAATGTTGTAAGTTTGTTCCAAACTCTGCCGATCTAAACAGTCAAAATGTTTATAGTGGTCCGACACCACCACGACAAGACTGTGCCACCGCTGGCAACATTTTCGAAAAACCGTCGGTTCACCATCACTGAAAAAGTCTCCGGCTACGGCCGTCGCGAGAACAGAAGACACAAACAAAATGATCCACATGATTCGCAAAGCTCAACGCACTGTTTCCCACACTTATATTTGATTTAGTTACACCAGATGGTTAGAGTCGGTCATCACGGAATGCATTGTTTACACTAGGAGCGAAGCCGGGCGTGCGGCAAAGGTCGGCGGCGGCGGCTGAATGATGCGGCCTGCGGGCTGCGGACTCGCAACCGCTGCGGAGAGCTAGGAACGAGCAGCGCACTACACGCCCAGGATACTACCACAGCCTTGATAATTACACTAAAGCTTCCTTCCTCCACTTTACATCATTGATTTATCCACGTACTTTTCAAAATATTACGTAACAACAATAAAATAAAATTGTTGCTATTTTTTTCAAAATAAACTACTGTGTATCACTATTTCAATAATCTAACGCAAGCAAGCGAAGTTTCTAATATGATATAACGACAACGCTTCCGATTCATCGCCAATCAAATACTGATAACCGTAAAGTGGTCGATTGATTACTAAGAACTTTGTGTGATATTTCTTTATTTTCAAGAAATGACACTATTGTATTGATATTACTCTTATCTAAAATGATATTGAAAACGACCTAATAAGTTAATAAAATCATTAACTATAACAAAATATTTTTTCACACAGATGTATAGTCAAGTAAGTTAAACCTGCTAAAACTTTTAAAAATTAGGTTTACATAGTCGTTACATATTAATGTTACTAACTCAAATTCGAAGATTCATTCTTTATTTTCAAGAAATGACACTATTGTATTGATATTACTCTTATCTAAAATGATATTGAAAACGACCTAATAAGTTAATAAAATCATTAACTATAACAAAATATTTTTTCACACAGATGTATAGTCAAGTAAGTTAAACCTGCTAAAACTTTTAAAAATTAGGTTTACATAGTCGTTACATATTAATGTTACTAACTCAAATTCGAAGATTCATTCTTTAATTTTCAAATACACTCTAAATCAATTTAAAATTCACGTGGTTTATAGTATCGGTTTTTTTTAACTTGAGCTTTGGCACTCTTGGCAGCTTAAGAGTGCTAAAAAAAGTCCTATCATTCGCCCAGTGGAGAAAATTCTGATTTACTTCTGTAGACACCATTTCCAAAGAGAAAACAGCAGTATTTTACCCTACAAAAGACTTTGTACATCTAACTGGAATGCTTAACTTATGTTCTGTCCATATTTAGTCAGTTCACGGTACAACACTAATGTATGAAATTATTCTTATTAATGTCGTATTATGATAGGTATCATGCGAGGCGTGAATTCATAATAAATTAGAACATTTACACATATACAATACTAGTCATACCAGATGGTACTTCGGACCAAGTTCTTATAACGTATAACCTGCGCACCCGAATTGTTTACTATTTTGGCTTGGTTATGTCGGCTCATATTTAAGACTATGCTCCTCTTCTGGAACTTTGCCAAAAATTACCAATCCAGCTAATTGATGCTATTTCTCAATTACTACGGTAGTTAAACCCTACTTTACAGGAGCAAAAGACCTCATATTCCTTGAGAGTTTGGACCATTATAGTTACTATTCTTTTTAAATTACCGTTATTTGAATTTCATGTTTGCATTTGTGTCCGCAGTTTTGCAAAAATCTTTTCACTGATAATGTGTACTTACAATAAATTAGAGTAGACTTGTTTCATTAAAGACCTATTAAGCTGTGAGAAATGTAGATTATAAATGCAAATTTCAACTTTGATCTTTGCGAGGCATAACCGTTTATTTGCTTAAGATTATTTTTGAACGTGTGTGCAGACAACAGCGCAGTTGTGAATCATGATAACGCACCCCGGTTAATGTTATCGTTATATCTTATAGATTGTAGAAGTCACGAACATAGTAATAGGAGTCAGGATGTTGACAATTTTCTAGAAGTTATTCCAAATATATTACGACCTGAGCTTCACGATCTTTAAAAAAAACGATCTTTCCAACAGCTTCTTAAAATGGTTCATACGATTTTGCATCTCAAACATGTTAATTTGTTTCTATTTTACAAAAGTCTTTCTCTAGTGTAAGTAAATAAAGTATATTGACTTTGCATGCTAAATGTTGTGTTAATATGTGTGTGCAGAAATTGATTTCAATGCATTACATGATTTATTTATGTTATCTCAACAAGATGATACATAAATCAAACATTACAGAATACCGCATTGTGGCCTTATTTTCCACAATCATACTATTTACTCTTTCCAACTTTTTAATTGCATTGCAAATATCGTAAGCTAAAAATAAATAAACTGGATAATGTGTAAGCTTTGAATAAAGTACAAGAGTAAATATGTGTTAGTTGTATTTATATTATGTTTGTAACACGAAAAGCCTAGAACTTTAAATATTCTTGTTCAATTATTTAAAAACACGTAATATATGCTCAATATTGTCCTTTGAGTATAATTAAATACATACTCTCTATAGCTCTTAAAACTTGGGAAACGTAAACAAATAAATTAAATGATCACAATCCATGGATCCGTGCCAAACTATCAAACCAGCAAGCCACTTCGAATTTAAGTATTATACAAATGAACATAAATTAGGCTTTACAACTATAAAACCCTAATGAGGTTAAGAAAGGTTGATATAAAATTAGCTGTGTCTATTTTCAAAAACATTTTACTACGAGTATGAAGTAATCGACACGAAAAAAACATTCATGTTATTAGGGGTAAATATTTTTTTCTTACACTATAATTCAAAGTGATGGTCACTAATACTATTGCAATTGATTTATTTTTTATTTTAACTCATAGAAATAGGTCATGTCATATACAAAGTGTTGCGTCAGCAAACCGTTACCGTGGCCGCTGAGTGGTCCACAGATGGTTCAAAATGTGTCGCTGACATGATCTGATCATGTTGATAAACAAAAAATATTAAAATAAAATTATATTTGGCTCTTGTATAGGTTTGCGTCATTTCATAGCTGTTTGCAAAATGGTCAAATATTGTGTGTAACATTTCATCGCATATAGACCTATACTTAACACAAGTAATATTCTCGCTTGGTGAAGGAAACCTATGTTTTGGTATTAAAACATTTTAATAAAATAAAACCAGAAACAGTTAAAAATAAACTTGTATTCGATAAAATTGTACACATCAAATTCCACATCATGGCTACACTATTAGTTAAATAATTTTACTGACTTTATATTCAAATTGGCACATAGAATTCTTAACATTAATAACTTATAATAAGAATTGATTTTGTATCATATGCGACTAATTTCTAAAACAAATTATAAGTGGCACATACAATATTAGAAGGACATACAGTAAATAATGTCAACTTTGTACCTTTTTAACTTAATTACGTTTAATTATATGCATTACATTTAAGGCTCTGGTACCAAATTGCACATCTTTCAAAGCTTGGAACAGAACTTCTACAAAGATTTCATTCTCAAATGTTCTCTCCCAGAGCGCCTTTAACATGCTTCATTTATAATTCTACATTTCTATGTTTAATCAGGATATTATAAAAATTCTAATGGCATCCGCAAGTCTTAACAACCATGTTCTTGTATTTTCGCAGTATGACGTTGGAGTCGTCAGTGTAGTACAGCACAGATATTGTCGCCAGCTTGATCGGCGCACACGACGGCTTCGGCACCTATAAAGAATAAAAAACAATATAAATCTCACAAGTTCACTCAACTCTTTTCTCAAAATACAGAAAAATAGGATTGCTTAATATATTTGTGCAACAACAACTGCGCGTATTTTATGTCGTGTGTTTAGTGTGACAGCGAGATTGCGATTAACTCAAAAACTACTCGAAAGTTTTTAATTTTGCAAAAATGGGACGAAATTATACGCACCATACGACGTGTAGAAAAAAAATGTTGAAAATCGGACAACCGGAGTGCTGAGTTGTTCGTTAACATAACCCAAAAAAAAGTTATAAAAACACACAAACGAATTGAGAACCACTTCCTTTAGGAAGTCGGAAGCTACATATGGGGTTAGGACGGTACATTTTCATTTTCCCAAATAATCTATTACATGTTGTTTCTGTTGCATACTTGCTGTTCTCGTGTATAACGATACACCGATTATAGGGGAGAACGAATTAGACGTATAGATTATTTTAACAACGTAAAATCGAGTATAAATTGTATTTCTTACCTGTGTTGGGTTTAATAAATGCACCAATGTTTGCACGATAGCGTGATTTGTAGCATTTTTGTGAGCGTTGAGTGGAAAGTTGCACTCTCCGCTGCAGTAGTACGCGCTATAGCCATCAGGGGCTATGATCCAGTCCTAGAATTTACAAACACATTTTTTTTTAATACCAGCAGATATTTTTTGTTTATTTACTAATACTCCTAACTAAGCTCGAAAATTGTGCTACCAATGTGCTAACAAAACGTGATAATTATAATCCATCCAATTTCATTATTATAAGTTTCATTAATAACTGGTTAATTTCGTATTCTAGTTACCACTATAGCTTTTATTTGTATTTTATAGAATACTTAATCAAAAAGTATTTAGGATGTAACACTTACTTGCCATTCCAAATCTTTAAAACTCACGTACAATGTTTGGATTTCGCAGCTCCTGGTCGTCCAGTGCGACGTGTCTGGAATATATTAGCATCTTATATGAATGTTGTTAACATTCGAGGTATGTCTTATGTTGGTAGCGTGGAACATTGTTTTATACAGAAAAACACCTTTTGTTGCAAAACATTTGCATTATTTAATTTCTTGGACACACAATATGACACACTATGACAAATGTATGTTTCTCTAAACTAGTTCAGTAGATTGTTTTAAATTAGTTGTTCGTCAAACAGGATACTATTGAATTGAGGGTTAAAAAAGATGTAATAAAACATAACTGACCGGTCAAGGGATTCCTCAGATAATTGTCAGTATATCCGTGTGTTCTCCACCGCCTCGCTTCCCGCTTGCGGCGCGCCCCGGCGTCCCAGCCGCCTAGCTTGGGACCGTTCTTGAAAAACGCCACGAGGAAGGGCTGTTTCCCATCGGCGCCTGACCCACGAGCTTCATCTAGACCTATTTCTTCTGGCTTCACGTGGCGTTCTGCGTAAGTAAAATCTTAGTAAATAACTAAGGATAAATCTGCACTCTTCATTCATACAGAGACTAACTGTAGTAACCGGTCTCGTTAGTTGTTACTTAAAAACATTTATTTTACATAAAATATTTACTTTAAGAGTTAAGGAACTTCGATCGATAAATGTTTCTACTTAGTTATCTAGAATATAACTGAGGGCCCAATTGAAGGAATCTCCGCCAGTTCCGGGCAGGAAATAACAATATTTTAAATTTCAAGAATGACATCTCCCCTTCTCGCCAACACTTACCTGGTTGCGAATGCGGGTGGATAGTGATGAAGAAGCCTCTATTCTCTGTGGGCTCTGTGAGCCAGGCCCGCAGCGCCGTGGTCACATTTAGTTCCAGCCAGCCCTCCGCGCCCGCGCTCGTGTTCACCGCGGCCACGCGCTCCATTTGTAGACCCCTGCGAAGTATTACCATACTATTGTTTACCATATGATTGATTTGATAATAATGTCAATGGTTGTACGCAACTCCTTAATAATGGACACATTTTTATTAGTTTAAAAAAGAGATGCAAAACAATTAGATTTTGGAGGGCTCTTGTTACACATGCACTCAAAGTTCTTCAACCCTTATAGCTCCCAATAATCATACTCATACTAATATTATATATGCGAAAGTTTAGCTGGATCGATGGATGTTTATTAGAGTTTGTAGCCTAACCGACTTAACGGAATTCGATAAAATTTGGTATAGATGTAGAGGATAGTCTGGAAGAACATATAGGATACTCACTTTTGATTTTTTTTTAATTCCACGCGGACGGAGTCGCGGGCGAAAGCTAATATGTTATAACGCGAGATAAATCAATTACACTTACCCGACATTATCGACGCTAAGGACCCTGTGGGCGACGACAGTGTAGAGACTGCTAGGTTCCTCGGTGTGCTTGGCGGCCTGGTGCACACGCAGCTCGGCCGTCAGCAGGGAGGACGCGTCGCTCGGCGCAGCGGACACCTCGAACCACACGTGCCGTCCGTGACCGTGACGCAGAGCTCCTAAGTGATGCTCTATAACAATGTTTTACACAAATAGAATAGTAGTAAAATCTGCAAGATGTAAAAATAATTATCCTAATACTTTATTTTATTATAGTTTTAACTCATCTTGGTTTTCCCATCAACAATGAGAACCATACTACCTATTTCTACCTTCTTTTTCGATATGTATAATTTAACTTATCGACATTAAATGTCGTCTTTTAATCATTTGAAAAAAATATTGAAAAATCACAACGAATCCAAGGGAGTTATGAAATGACGTGATATTGAATTTATAATTGAAATCTAATATAACGAAATGTTTTATAAATGGTCGTTTAAAGAAAAACAACAGGTGTCCCATTAAGCGGGGCTGTAACTTGATATCATAGTGCACGTGTTGTATAAACATATATAGCGTTAATCAGAAAATTATTTAAATTAAAAAACCTATATTATATTCTAACCGATTAAAGAACCATGAACTATGTTTTGTTGATTCTTTTATACTATACGAGCCGTTGCTCGCGACTTCGCCCGCGTAAAATTACAAATATAACCTATTACGTTCGCCCTTTTTTTCAACCTATTACCAAAAGTATTAACTTAGTAGTAATCTACGTAATAACAGAAATCTACCGATGCAAGATTCCAAATTTCTAAGTCCGGTAGCTTGTAAGCTGATTTTTCGGTTACCCTTATTGTTTGTGTTCGCGATATCTTCTAAACTATTAGTCCAATTTTAATACTGTAAATGACAATTTTATTCTACATTAAATTCTCCTGATAACAAACGCATTTATTTGGATAAGGATTAATATTGAAAAATCACAAAGAATCCAAGGGAGTTATGAAATGACGTGATATTGAATTTATAATTGAAATCTAATATAACGAAATGTTTTATAAATGGTCGTTTAAAGAAAAACAACAGGTGTCCCATTAAGCGGGGCTGTAACTTGATATCATAGTGCACGTGTTGTATAAACATATATAGCGTTAATCAGAAAATTATTTAAATTAAAAAACCTATATTATATTCTAACCGATTAAAGAACCATGAACTATGTTTTGTTGATTCTTTTATACTATACGAGCCGTTGCTCGCGACTTCGCCCGCGTGAAATTACAAATATAACCTATTACGTTCGCCCTTTTTTTCAACCTATTACCAAAAGTATTAACTTAGTAGTAATCTACGTAATAACAGAAATCTACCGATGCAAGATTCCAAATTTCTAAGTCCGGTAGCTTGTAAGCTGATTTTTCGGTTACCCTTATTGTTTGTGTTCGCGATATCTTCTAAACTATTAGTCCAATTTTAATACTGTAAATGACAATTTTAATCGACTCACAGTACGCACGACCTGTCTATGTGGATTGCACATCAAAACGTCCGGTAGCAGCGAGATAGTGATAATAAAACGACATAAGCAGAATTTTGATCTGTAACATTTAAAACCAACTAAATTCGAAAAACAGCGATAAGTATAATCCAAATGCATTAGAAAAAGTTCATAATATACATAGCCATTAAACTTAACAAGAGTCGAGATGTAGATGTAGATAACAATTAAACTACATTTATGGGACGAATATCATTTTCCGGTAAAGGCCCATTTCAGATTGTCAAAATTCATAAGCTTTTATTATAATTTGCTATGTCGTGGAGAAAAGACAATGAACAGCTGAGACAAAAGTTTATAATTACTGCCTTGAGGGTTATCCATGGCTACCTGCCCCATCTTTATAAGTATGCGGGCGGTCGACATCAATCCAATCGCTTGGTATGCGGCTCGCTCACCCGCAGACAGTGCGTAATGACTCAACCTACCTGAGCCCTAAGCTCTCTTTACACATCTCAGTATACAAAACCTAGAAACAATAAAAATATCTCATTTACCAATATAAAACTATATTGGCTCAAGTAGCGTACACAATTTACTCAGTTAAGTAAAGTGATATAACGTAGATATAAAATTTAATGCTTTAATTACTTGGCACAAATCTTTAGGTGGTACAACAAGTCATTTACACCTACCACGGACTCTACGCTAATTCCACAATTTTGTTATCTTGCACCTTAATAGGTAATGTCACTAGCGAAATAATAGCAAGTAAACATTACCATGTCCCAATTTGAAAAACACTTATCACCACAATTATCCCTACCCTAAGCGTTCTGATATAAGCCACCCTAAACATAGCCACAGGTGTTTATGGGTTATTCACAATCGTACACAGCACCTGTTTAAAGGAAGTAATACACTAGTATCAAAAGAAAAGCGTCATTTATTATTGGCCACATCGCGTAACTTGTACGAGTATATCGTGACCAGATGTAAAAATATGAACTGTAAATAGCATCTTTTTTATCAACTACCTATCCTTTCTTCCAGCATTAGAATTTAAAATTTTAATTTTCTCAATTGTTTGAGTAAATGATGTTATTCTAATTTTATAGTAGGTACAAGTAGTTTATGAATAAGTTAATTAGATTTACCTATCATGAAATTAAACCGGGCAGAATATTCCTAGCCACCACCTATTCACACATTTAGCGCTGCTTATTGTAGCCAACTACATACCGAGATACCGTGAAAATCCATACTTACTTTTACTTTGAAATGTCATTATTAAATCACTTTCGTCAATAGCTTGCTGTTCTTCGCCACTTAAAGCCATTTCAGAGCTTCGTGTCGGCCGAGCTTGCTCATGTTCTTCTGCTAGTTGCTTGTACACGTCCAGCAGAAAACTTGGAGCCGACCGGTCCAGAGGCGGCGCACTGGTGCGTCGAGGTCTCTCTCCCAGACCCAAGAGGTCCAGAATTTCATGTTCAACTAGCAGTCTTTCATGGCGTGTCATTGAATGATGAATAACAGTTTGATCCACGCCATTGTCGATGTACAAACCGGAGAGTACCGCTTCACACGTCGCTATAAACAATAATAAATTAACACACCGCCACGCCGTCTTCGGGTGAGACATGTTTACAGTCCGATTGACACAACGACGCACGCTCTCGAAGTAGACGGCTCACTAATGAATAAAAAGTTTTACGGTCGAGTCGGCTGCGGAATCGCACGAGACCGACCGCAGCCACCGAACCTGCCCACTCAAGGTGGGCCGGCGGCCGCCGCGCCGCGCTCTTCGCAGCTTCCCCTCCCTCTCGCTCGCCATCGCCACTCGCCACTCGCCACACATCGTCTCAATAATGTAAACATTGAAGCGCCACTAAATGCGTCAAGCGCACTCGTATTCCTCCGACCCCGATTATAACACTCACTTATATCGAGTAAACAAAGGAATAAAATTAGTTTCACTGGAATCGTCATACATCAAAACGGTACAAAGCTCCTTTTGTGATATGAACAATGTAATGACACAGTCGTTTTAAACTGCAGTGACCCGACACGATAGCATGCGCTAGTATAATACACACAACTATTTCCTTAATATTAAATATACACATCGGCTGCGTATGCTGCGTCACAGCTTAACCATTTTAATTGAATTATGAGTGGGCGAGGGGAACTACACACACTACAGTAATAGTAACAACTACCTTAATTACACCAAAAAATTCACCAACTTGAATATCACTTACTAGCTACTTTACGGTGACATGCTGACTTAATTCATTTTGCAAATTAACAAAAATCAAGATTTTATACAATTTATCAATTTATCAGTTTGCCCAATTTTAAGCGCTCGTAACGAGGTAAATAATACTCTTCATGTGAGGGTAGACGGAGAATTTTTTAAAACTCCTTTTGGATTGGATTGTAAGGAAAATCCTTTGGGTAATACGGAAAATCAACGAAAAAATTCCTTTACGCACTTCGATATATTAAACTATGTCCAATTTTACGTTTATCCGTTCCCGCAAGTTCCTTAAAAACAATAAAGTTTTCGCTTCATGTATGTACTAATATAATATGATAGAGAAATTAAACTGGCAGCTGAGCCGAACATAATACATATGAGAGATCAAAGCAGACTGCTTGCTCAGCCTTTAGTTAGAGATTATAATCTGTACACATCTTCATGTTATAAAACCATGCAAATAGCATGAATTGATTGTTATTACATAAAAAGAAAACAATTGTTTAAAGTTGTTATGAATTTAATTTCTTTCATCAATTCTTATGTTACACTTGTACCACACTTAAAAAGGTTAAATAAATTGAGTCCTATGTTGTGTTACCCTTATTATTGACAAAAACTAAATAACTTTTAAATTTCCTATTTCACATACTTCTCCATGAACTTTTTATGAAACTCTGATCTCAATGAATCATTTATAAATGTGTTTAACTTCTTTTCCGGCTCTGATCGGGCACAGTTTTTGAAGACCACATCGTCATCCCATCTTCGTTTCACCTGCAAAGAAAAAACATCATTTAAAGTAAAATCAAGAAATCATTTCTAAACCATTAACTTTCAGGAAGAATTGGTACCCTCCCCAACCAATAACAGTATCTAGAGATTTTCTTCCCCCTTTCATACCTCAGCACTTATTTAATAAACGGCTCCTAACCAACTAAAATTATAGCAAACAGAGTTATTTTAATTAGCTTTGTGGCAGCCTACAGTTGCAGTCAATTTAACTGGTGCTTTAGCTGGTTTTTGTATAGAACAGTTCAAACTGTATATTAACATAAAATAAGATTACCTTTAAATCATTTTTTTGTCCTGCTGCAGAATAATTAAGTAATGGATTGCCTGACAATATGTTTTCCATACGAATTCTCTCTTCCTCTTGCTTCTTTTCAGCATCCTGCAAAATTACATATGAATCAATAATGATAATTAGTAAATCATTAAAAATGGCAATGTCATCAAACTATGGTAGTTACTTAGGATTTCTATTCTGTTAGTGCACAAACCTTTTTTGCTTGTTCAATTGCTCTTTCCTTTTTAATTTTATTTAATTCTGCCAATAATGCTGCTGTGTCATCGTCCGAGTCATCAGAATCTGTAGAATCTCCTTCCAATGGGTCGTCAGCATCTAAACTAGCAGCAGGCACTTGATCTATTTTTAACCTCTTTGCAGGTGGCTCATTTTGCCTCCTTGCTGAAGGTGCTTTGCTTTCTTTTTCCCTCTCATCTAATTCTTTACGGAAATCTCTTGTCCTTAGCTCGTCAGTAGTCCCTTGACCTTGTTCCCTATAAAATAGAAAAATCACACTTAATGCTTAATTTCTGGAAATTAATCAGACTCTATATCTCTCTAAGAAATGTATTTGTCTAATTTCAATATGTTATTACATTAAACATATATTTGCATTTACAAATTACCTGTATTTTAGTTTAGTATGCCCTGGAAGATCTCGACTAGAATATTGACGAGATATAGCACTAAGATCCTTTTCTCCGCGTCCTTGTCCACCTCGCGCTGGATCAAACGTTGGTCTGGCAGCAGTAGTCATGTTTGAGACACTTTACAACATGTATCTAATCTAAAATAAGGGCAATAACTTTGTTAACTTAAAAAATACAATATAGTCTCCGTCTTCAGAATCAGTAACTAAATAAGTGAGATAAAGTAAACGTAAACTTTCTGCTTTTCTTTTTTTGACAAATAACTGACAGTTCACTTTTACTTTTTTTTCTGCCTAAAGGACAAAGAGTAGTGAATAACATGCGATAAAATCAACTTAAAACATTATAAAATGGTTATTCCACTGACCTCCATAAATAGACAGGCTAGGAGAAGTGTTATTTTGTGCTTTTTTGTTTTTCGCCATTTTGGCGCTGACTGTTGCGGTTGATGGGGGTGGTGATGATCGAAACTAACATTTGAGGTAGAATTAATTGTTGTTAAACATCAACAGGCACGTTTAAATAGGAAAGAATCCAGACGCTACCAATTGATACCGCCAGCACTAAAATGGTAAAATGGAAAGAGCAAAAATGTACGTTTTTAGCCGGTCCGTTTATATAGGTCATCGGAATTTGTCAGTTTCTTTGTCTGTGGTCTATGGTCTGTACTGCAATTATTGTAAACTGTGCTCTGTGCGCTGTGGTCTGTGGTCAGTGCCAGAAATCTAAAAACTACTCGAAAGAAAGGAAAAATATGGTCGTACTTCTTAATTCTTATCTTTATCTCTGAACATATAATATAAGACGCTATTTGGTTCAACAAGCCCATTACGAAGACTACAAGCTTACATACATATTTTGATATTACCAGGTACGTAAAATGTACTATTTGCATTACAATAAGATAATATATTTGTCAAATAGTGATGGATGGAAACGTGAACGCCATTTTGTTACTAATTACATAGAGTCGTTTTGTAAAATTTCGTAGCATGTAAAATATTGTGCATAAGGAGAATTTTTAGCATCAATTTTAAACCGGTAATTTATATGCATTATTGAAGGTACCAATTGTAAAAATCAATTCTTTATCGACAGAATGGCCGAAGATTTCGATGTAGAGGCAATGCTCGAAGCTCCATACATAAAATCGGTGAGTATTGTCAGATGCATATGAATGCATCATTTAATTTCAACTACTTTACTGTCTAAAACACTTATTTGATTAAGACAATTACCCGAAATAGCGACTGTAAAATAGGTACGATAACATGTTAGCATCCTATGATGTTACATTTTGTTAAATATCTATAGTGACCTATCTTTGTAAAACATCGAGAAAAGTAGAAATATATCATCATGTAGATATTAATTTTGTTGCAGTTTAGTAAAACACATTTTACATTATTTACCATGATTTTTGTTATATCTAGTTCCAATATTTTTAGTTACAAGACATTAATACAGAAATATGGTAAAATCTGTTAAATACGAACTACACAAGTTATTTGTATTTATTGTAGTTTATTTAATAGAAAACCCAAACATATAGGGCATTACAATACATCAAAGTAATGCAACAATAAATGAAGACAATATTTTTTTTTGTAGAAGTTAAACATTCCAAGATGATTTTGTAAGAAAACTTAGATAGCAGGTCCTTTTATTTCAGTTTAGTTTAATGAAATCTAAATTTTATGCCTATTTGAGTTGTAAAACTGTAAAACAAATTTACATTTGAGAATCGTTTCTTATATTTATAGAACTTTGTGGTTATTGTCCAGCATACTTCATCGACCTGAACCAAAAAGAGGTATCCAATACTATATAATATTTTTACTTTCTGATACATAAAGAAATCACTTGTCTGCTAGTTAAACCAAATGTATTAAAATCGTTGTGGAAAAGTCACACTCTTATGGGTGATAAATCTTTTGCAGAAGTTTCCGTCTGTGATGTTAGCTGTTTACACCCTTAGTCAATGGTTTATTAAACGGTAAGTCAGCGGGGAATAGAGAAAAGCAAACAAATTTGACAAACCAAATACAAAAAGCCCTCTCAAATTAATCTAGGCAAAGTCATAAGTAACATTTGTGATACTTCATCACAACAACTTGTTAATGATGGAATAATCACAGATGTTTTTGAATTGTCAATATAAATTAACTAATACATTTTTATTTATTCATTGGCGTGTTGCTGTGGCGCTGCTTCTACCTTGTGCTTTGTGTGACAGGATACCACATCCTCTTCAAAACATCGATCGGACAAGTATTCTGATAAGCACAGAGACAGAGAAAAGGATGGCAATCGAAGGTAACTATAGTATTTTTTCCACTGTCCACTCCTTATGACCGTTAAAGGGTTAAGGTTGACCTTCTTTTGTATCCTAATAATTCTTTTAACCAAAGGGACCTCATTGTCTGTCCAATGTTTTGGGATAGGAACCCATAAAAATGACATACAAATATTAATCCACCAATTTTATATCTTTGTCAGTGTGGATTTATTAATGATAATATTTGCTTATATTTACCAAGTAATAATTAACATCAATTTCAATTGAGTGACACAATGTCTTAAAATAAAATTACGTTTATTAATACGTTATTGGAACACTTTTAGCTTTAAAGGTTTTAATACATTTTTCATTCAAATTACAAGAATTAAAAAAAATGAAAAGCCCAAATAGGTATCTATGGTCATCTATAAAATACACCCAAATGTAGAAAACATGTAAATTAAAGTTCTTATACATATTGACAAGGTACTTTCATTTTAGACGCAGTAGATCTCGAGAGAAAAGAAGATCGAGAGATAGGGATTCGCGACGCTCAAGAGACAGGGATGATAGAAAGAATAAGGAAAAAGATAGAGAGAGGGAAAAGGACAGAGATCGTAAGGACCGTGTCAAAGATCGTAGTGACAGACACATAAAAGATAAAGATCGCGACAAGGATAAAGAAAGGGAACGTGATAGAGACAGGGAAAAGAGGCGAAGTAGAGACAAGGAACGTAGTAAAGAGAGAGAGCGTAGTAAGGACAGGCACTCGAGACGCGAAAAAAGTCGGGAAGAAGAGCCTAATAATGAGTATCGGTCTAAATCAAGAGGAATTGAACCAAAATTAGAAGATTTGCCTCCGGAAGAAAGAGATTTGAGAACTGTATTCTGTATGCAGTTATCTCAGCGGATAAGAGCTAAAGATTTAGAAGAATTCTTTTCATCTGTTGGTAAAGTTAGAGATGTTAGACTTATCACATGTAACAAAACAAGGAGGTTTAAGGGAATAGCATACATAGAATTTAAGGATGCTGAATCAGTCCCATTGGTATGTTGATGAAATATGTTGTAACTAATAAATTTTTTTTTTCTTTAAATGTCATGTGTTATAATAAATTTTCTTTTACAGGCTTTGGGTTTGACGGGACAAAAGTTACTCGGTGTCCCCATTATAGTACAACACACACAGGCAGAGAAAAACAGAGTAGGCAATACTTTGCCCAACCTTGCTCCAAAGACAAGTAATGGTCCTACTAGACTGTATGTTGGCTCATTGCATTTTAATATTACAGAGGATATGTTGCGAGGAATTTTCGAGCCATTTGGGAAAATTGATCACATCCAGCTTATGACTGACCCGGAAACAGGGAAAAGTAAGGGTTATGGTTTTTTGACGGTAAGTTTATCATACCTATGTTAATATGTGAACTGTTTTGTGACAATGTGATATTGATCACATTAAAATCAACCAAAGAGTTTGTTTTATAATTTCCATTTGTTCAAAAACAAAAACAAACTCTTTGTTTTTATAACAAACTAGCTGTTCCCGTGCGGCTTCATCCGCATGAAATTATAAAAACTTAAATCTATTGTTTACATTTGTCAAAATTACCATTACTATAATAACCCTACTTCCTTAATGTTGGCAGCTTGTAATTTATGGTCCCTTTCCCACATGAAGGTTTTTTTCCAATTTATGTACCCCCCTAAGTTTAATAGCGTGAAAATATATAGCCTAAAGCGTGTCGTAAGTATAGGGCTTTTTAATAAAGAAAGTATTATTCAAAAATATGTTGTAATTGCTGCGATCTTACGCCACATAGTAGTGTGTATTTACGCTTATTATATTAGTAAAGATTTCTATGTGTTCATATTTATTACTTTTCCTTTAGTTCCATCATGCAACAGATGCAAAGAAAGCAATGGAGCAATTGAATGGATTCGAATTAGCCGGAAGACCAATGAAAGTAGGAAATGTAACGGAGCGCACAGACGGGGGCTCCAGTACTCGCTTCGATGCTGATGAACTGGACAGAGCTGGTGTGGATCTCGGGGCAACGGGCCGTCTTCAGTTAATGTTCAAGCTTGCAGAAGGAACTGGATTACAAGTATGTATTATTTACTTTCATCAACAACTTGCATAAATAAAACAGTATCATTTTATTCAAGAAATATGTTTACAGTAACTTGGAAATTTTGCTAACCTAATTCTATATTGAGTTCAAAAAACTATATATTCACTCTTGAATGTAATTAGATAAAAAAAAAATCAAACTTGTATTACCAAAACTGCACCTTAGGATAATGTGGCATCAAATTTTTACTCATAAACTATGTTTGAACTAAAATATTTATCTATAAATTACATGCTGATAGCCTTTATGTCAAAATACAATTGATATTAACATTATATTCAACATTCCAAGTCATTCTTATTAATAAGTACTGATAAAAATGAAGGTACATAATATTTTTATTTGTTGTACTTAGATTCCTCCTGCTGCCGCATCTGTTTTAATGGGGAGTGGATCTAATATAGTAGCTCCGCAGCCGCAAGTAGCTCCACCCATTGCCACACAGTGCTTCATGCTCAATAACATGTTTGATCCTGCCACGTAAGTTAAAATAAAAGCTAATTAATAATTTATTAGCTCAATTACCTTCAAATTTAAAGATATAATAAATATAAAGAAATGAATGCATATATTTCCTTGAGAAATAAAACATTTAAACTATCAATCAGTAGCTTTAATAAAATTTCGAGTAGCAGTACTCCTTAAAATCGTTTATGAAGATAATTCACCACATAAAATATATTTAAATCATGATTTGTTTTCTTTACCAGAAATTTAAACAATAGAAAAATACAAAATAATGTTAAACAAAGTGGTAATTAGTATTACTTTTTTCAAAAACCTTTGCGACCCAAAGTCTTTGGGCACGCTCCGCTAATATTCTGCGCAGTGACTCGCAACATTGTATATGTAATCGTTTGTAGAGAAACGAATCCGCATTGGGACATCGAGATCCGCGACGACGTGATCAGCGAGTGCAACAAGCACGGCGGCGTGCTGCACGTGTACGTGGACAAGGCTTCGCCGCAGGGCAACGTGTACTGCAAGTGCCCCACCATCGCCACCGCCGTCGCCTCCGTCAACTCGCTGCACGGGCGGTGGTTCGCCGGCCGCGTCATCACCGCCGCCTACGTGCCGCTCGTCAACTACCACTCCCTCTTCCCCGACGCCATGACCGCGCTCTCGCTGCTGCTGCCCACTCGCCAGCGGTAACTCGCGACCGTGCCTCCTATACTATGTATTTAGTGGTGTTCATAATTATAGCTAATAAAATATACATATTATCTTTGCCTTTTTATACACAAATCCATTTCATTATTCCTCTTAAGTAAGTATCACATCAGATTTTCTAGGTTTTATACAGCTCTTATCCAATCGATTTCTAATGTAGCTGGTCCTTTTTGTTTAATTGGTTGGTACACCCCACCATACATCTGGAGACCTATACTCGTTATTTGTGATGTATCTAAAGGTTCACTATTGTTGTTCCTTTTGCCTCTGTAGTATGCTTTGAATTCGGAGAAAGGTAAAGTTCGTATAGCGAATTCATCTTTGGGAGCCTAGAAGTATATTAAAAAACGTTATTTAAATGAAAACTAAAATTATGCTTATTCACGATTCTAAACTGTTCCTGATTTAAATTCGTTGACCCCTCTAGACATTGACATCATAATACTTTTTATCTTTTTAAACAGTATTTAAAAACTATACAAACAGCTTATCAAGACAGTTGACTTTACATAAAATGGACTATGCGAAATTTATTTGAAACGTATTTTAGCAAAGTCATTTTGTTTTCAAAACTACGACTTATTTGACAAATCGACCCCTCTTTGAGATTTTTCATTCTTACTTTCCTTATATCTTAAGATCAAAACATCGTCATAAAACATTTTTAACAAATAAACAACTGAATACCTGAAAATATTGTTCATAGGAATAGTTAGGTTCATCGTTTAATCCTTTGTGTCGCAAAACAACTTTAAATCCGTTATATTGGCCTTGACCTCTGCATTTGACCTGTAGTTTTGTGTACCCAGTGAGATTGTATGTTTTAATCGCCCTTATGCCCGCGAAACCGGCGCCATTTAATTGTGGATTTAATAGTGCAAAAAATATGGCTCGTCTGTACCCAGTATTTTGATGTAACGCAAGCAACGCTTTCGACATACCGACATTTCGTACAGTATCAGATTGTTCTTGCCAATTTACCACATCATCACTTTTAGTGAAATCGAACAAGTATCGTTCCTCAGGTGAAGAAATGTTACTGCAATAAAAAAAATATAAACAATCATGACACACACATGTACATAATCTGTTTATTTTTTATAGTACACGATGACCAACGGAATTCGCTAAAGACACCCGCATTTGCTGATGCGTCGCTTAGTGCTTACCTTTAATCAACAGAGGATTTCACGTGGGAAGAGACGCATAGGTAGGGGAAATATGCGTCTCCTTCCTACGCGAAATCTACTTACCCTTCCCTTCCTTCTACGGAAAGAGCAAGAGAGCTATGAGCAAAAAATGTTATTGCGGGCTCTAGCATTGTTAAATTGTATTAAAATATGTGGATAAACCAATTTTAACTAGTTATAAATGTATTTACTAAAACATTTTATAAGTAGGAACTTATAACAGTTTTTAGTTCTTATAAAAAACTAATATTCTAAAGAGGAAAGATTTGTAATTCTGTATGTAGCGAAATGACTCAAAAACTACTGGGCCGATTTTAAATAAAAATTCACCGTTAGAAAGGAACAGGAAATTTATCTGTGAGTAACATAGGCTATATTTTGTGAAGTGAACAGGAGTGAAGGCGATATGTATGTAAATAACTAGCTGTTGCCCGCGACGTCGTCCGCGTGTATTTAAAAAAAGTTGGTAGCCTATGTTTTTTCCAGACGGCCAGGCAAATTTCATCGAGATCCATCCAACAAACAAACATCCATCCATCCATTGAGTAAAAATTAAGATTCCAAAACCTTCTCCAGTTCACTGGGATCAACAAAAAATCATCGACAAAACACTTGCTACGTATTTAGATGTTGCCAATGTTTAGGTATTTTATATTGAACACCAGGCTTATAGGTAGGTATAGGCAAGCTTTCCCTTTTGCTGTCTTGAATAAAAAACGTTGACTTACCTTGAATAACAAGGGACATTCATAAAAATGACAAATGTTATTGTTATTATTGTACTAACTTTACATGAAAACATTTTGTTAATATAAAAGATAAATTAAGAAGCACAAACATGCACTGTGTATACTTTCGTTAACTCAAATAACTGTTTTTAATTGCGTCCAGAAGTATGTGCGACTATCATTCATCACTAAGTATAAACACAGCTTAGCTGGTAGATAGTCTGAACATTTGACTCTGGTTATCTTTTATCGATGTCATTGACGTCTAACAGTATCGAAACTGGTTTAGTAGTAAAACAATTACTTTAATTTATTAGTTTTTGAGTTTATGTGATAGGATACAAAAAGTAAATGATTGAGGTTATAATACAGTTTCTAGATTGTTGCAGTATGTTCACTGGAATGCAGATAATGATCACTTTACAAATACGTAACGGCATAATGTTATTAATGTTTACACGTATTTTATACTTAATTAGTGTATAGCTCATTACATACCATTGTGCAAACACGGGAAGTAGTACATCTTGTGTATGCGATGACTCGTCCATGTTTGGTTAAATACGAAATTATACTAAAATTGCAAGTTCGTTTCTCAGTACTACTCGACAGATTGCAATTGTTGTAGTCTACTGGTCTATATGTCGGTTTTAAAGTCTGAATACGCTAATAAATGCTTTTTGATTCGACAAATTAGCTCAAAGGATCATCAACAATTTAGATAGACACGTATTTTTTAATATGGGGCAGAATAAACTTTTACTCAATTGGATGGTCTCCTCTTTCCCCTTCCCTTTAACATAACTTATTGTAAGAAAATGCTGTTCTTTTGGAGAAAATTAAAGAGATCTCGTAAATAAACCGGTGTGCAGGGGTCTACGCTTGTAGAATAAAGACGGAGATGATGAAAACTACTTTATTTTTAACGACATATGGTTATTTCTGGCACTCGCCACCGCCTGCTCCTTCCATAGCTCTCATCTTATCCTACACGGAGATCGAGCATTCGCTTGACTCTCGTATGTAGATTATGCTCAATACAATAATACACCAAATAGGGCACACCCATACAGTTTTGCAGACAAAATGTAGAGTAAAAAATCTCAACTTTAGGTTCCTGTTCCCTAATTTTGTACTCATTCTTCTTGATTTTCAATTGAAACCATTGATGATGATTCTCACACGAAATCTTGAAAAGTTTTTGGTTATTAAATTTTATTTATTAAATCATTGTCAATGAAATAAAAAGATTTGAACAAGAATAATATATTTATTTTCCACCACCACTTGGTACTGAAGGATGTTTTAACATTCCAACTTTTCTTAGAAATCTAACAATAAATGGTGTGGCTGTTAAGGTAACACCTATCCTAAAGGGAGCAAAAAACTTATGAACTCCATATGCAATTACAAATGTTCCAGCATTGGAAACAGCCATTTTTGAAAGTGTTCCTTCACTTATGTTGAAATACTTCATTATTGCAACTATGTCTACTCCACTGAAAACAAATAGTTATAATTATTTCATACTAAAACTAATAGAAACACCTTTTTATATCATGTTAAAACTTTTGTAATTCCACAAACAAATCATGTATGACTGCATAAACTAAAAATAAAAGGATTGTTCTAATTTATAATTTTTCTAATAGAATAAGTCAAATTCAAGCTGCATTTGTTAATTGATGTTTGTTAACAAGCAATAATGGCAGATAAAGCACTTAAAATAACATACCTAGACACAAGAACATAGCAGGCCCCCAGAGATAATAATGAAATGGAAATATGAAATACAATTACTGTAGAACCATACTCCTTCACTGCTTTTTTCAGTTTTTCTTTGGCACTCATCACTGTTTGTGTGTCTGTACTCATTTTCCGTGTTCCAAAAGTGCCAGCTATTCTTTGAAAAATTATCACATACAAGTTATATATATATATTTTTTTACTAAACTGTATCTGAAGAAATATGATCACAAAACATGTTCAGTAATTGAATGTTTAGTCATGTTAGATAAGGAATTAAATGTTCATTGTTACTAAAGCACAGACTTAAAATTTTAAAACATGATTTTTTATCTTTTTGTTAGTAAATCAAGCAACAGATAATATAATACTTTTTATAAGGATGTATATTAAATGAGATTTAATGCTTATATAATGTTATAATCTGGCAGTGATTCTGCTAATATTAAAATAGAAGCTCATTTCCTTTGTATTGAAACATACTAATAGGTACATTCATTTGAATTTTACCTATTAAATTAAAATATTTTTACAAAGTATTATTGAAATATTGAAAATTGAATTACCTTGGTTGCAGAGTTTTCCTCTATACTCATTTCTCAATGTCAAATAATGAGCACTGTGTAGATGATCAGATAAATATTTATAGCCTTGCCCCCATTGTGATCCTGGCATGTTTAAGTGTGTGTGATTCCCACTAAATGGGCTTGGCACATTACTTTGCATCGACGATGATAGACTGACAGCGCCACGACAATCATATTTATTAACATGAGGATCAGATTGTAGAGTGATGTCAATTTCATGAAACACTTGCTTCAACCCATGAAAATTAATGACAGGACCAGAAATATCTCTTTCTCGTAGTGGGGAAAACCTTCCCATTTCTGCTGAATTTATATCAACTACATTTGTCGGTAATTTAAGAGGGGCCGCTTGCGGAAACTTTACAGAGCCCGTATTATGTATTGTGTTGCCCACTTGATTTGTGCCACCTAATAAAGAAACAATTATTTGAGAATGCATAGCGATATAACATATAATATACTAGTCCACCATATAATATCGTACATTATGTAGGACATGTAAATAACTGTAACGTCAACAAAGTAACTGGAAAATTCCGAATGTTAATGTTAAACATACAGTAGTCTTACCTAAATAACTGAATATAACATAAGGTTTCGTTTTCACGAAGCAACTCGATTTAACAGATCCCTTGAACATTTTGAGTTAACAAAATAATATTTTTTTTCGTGTTAATAGAAATACAAAAAGACATAAAAATGACAATACAACACAAACAAGGATGACTTAACGTATGACAATTATGACAGTTGACATTTGTTTTTTTTTTGTTCGGTTCAGGAAAAGATCATTAAATTATTTCCACAGATAAATTATTTTGTTTCTTTTTTAAAATCCAATGTGAAACATATTATTATTTCCGTCAAAAATCAGGGCAATTCCAGTATTTTGTTACTTGAGTATTGGTAAACGAGAAATGGGCCGCTTAAAGTAAGCGATCGCCGAGGCCCATGAATATGAAAAATACCAAATCGTGCACGCATTGCCTGCCGGCTGGTATTAGTATAATGATGATTTATAAAATATATTTAGGTTAATATTGGAACAAAATTAATGATACTTTTTCATATGTACATAATTTAATAGTTATTTCTTAAATGTAAGATCTGAAATAATAGCTATATGATCTGATGGAAAAACAATACTGGGCAGAGCCGTATGAGCTTGCAGTTCTTCAATTGACGGAAACGGAACGACCTGTTGACAACAAAAAGTTATTGCTTATCTAAAAATAATTCAATACTTTGTTATAATTTTAATGTTGAAAGGATTACCTGTTCTACTTCAAAGCTGTTTTTGTCATAAAAAATGTAATCCAAACAGTCTGCAAATCCAACCGTAAAATTGGTAAAGGGAGGTGTTCCACAAGCACTCCCAAGGGAAAACCCATGTGATAGACACAAGTCGGATATTTTTTCATCAGCATCTGTTAATTTTTGGATTTTCAAGCTTAATAAATTTTATTAAATTAAAAATAAGTGTTTGTGTAGCCAGTTTAAAAATAATAAAAACTTACTTGACTGCCAATCTGGAAGACTATCGGGAGCTACACCAGTGGTGTACAACTGATAAACACCACAAGAAGGTACACTGTTAAAATCACCACACAGAATCAGCGATATTCTTTTCCCAGGGTGCTAGAATTACGAGACAAAATTATTATTGCAAATGAATCTAGAAATTGGAAATGTTAAAAAATGGATAAAAATACGGACAAACCTTTCTAATCACATTGTCTCTAATATCACTTAGCCAATATATAATAATTCCACCTTGAAGCAGCCTTATATGATCAGCATCAGGATGGAAATACAAATGAGTGTTAGCAACAATAACTATTTCATCTATATTGTCTTTTGATTGTAATATTGTTGCACTTGCCACTGTTGATCTGTCCAGTAATCTATCAGTCAATGGCTTGTTGTCTTTTATTATATTCCATGTTGATTGTAGACATGGCAAAGTTTTTATAGCATCTGCTAATAAAATGTTCTCATCTTCCAACATTCTGTGTATATTAATAAAATATTTAAATACTAGTAATAACAGAGAATATCAAACCTTAATTAAATACTTACTCAAATCTGGATTGTCTATAAAAACAAGCTAATCCCTCTGAAACAGTTTTGCCTTTCTTGTAAAATAAGCCTTTAAATCCTAGACTGTCCAAAAATGGTTCTAAACTGTTATTGAATATCTTTTTGTCCACTTCTTGAAGGCAATAAATGTCGGCATTGTATCCTGATGAAAAAAGTTCTAGTAATTAAAAATAATTCAGATATTAAAAATGTTGTATAACATTTTTACTAAAACAAATGCAACCCTTAAGTTATTGACATTTAAAATCAGAAAAATTTATAATTATTGTTACCATTAGACCAAATCTCAAAGTTAATCAATTAATATTGAATTTGTTAAAACATTAATTTGGTCTAATTGAATGTCTTTAACTCACCATTAAGTTCCTTCAAAATAAGTTGCTTCCTGTAATCTATTTCAAGAGCATACGGTGGGCAGTATGGATGGAGTACAGTTCTTGTGAAGTCCATGGCACAATACAAATCTGCTAATATATTGTATGAAACACATCGGAAACTGTAAACAACAAAACTTATAAACCTAAGTCTATAAAACCCAATAAAGGACCTAGTACTAGTACAAAGCTTTTTTAATACAGCAACTTTTTATTTGAAATTCCAAATAAAACATATTAAATTACTAGCTTGGACTTGTATGACTTTAAAAATATATTTAAAGTTGTACAAAAAGATGTTGCGCACCTAGCATTCTTTAATTTTGAAGATGTAAAGTGATGTCTTGTTTCAAAAGGACACGGACCAGGTCCTGCTTCCACTAGAGTAGTGGAAATAGTTTCCACAGCTGGTCCAATGGTGTTGTTATTACCTGGAAATTAATGGATTTTTTTTTGGGATCCTATTTTAATGAATTTTTTTTCTTTTTTTTGCATAAAACTGTCCTATAAGATGTTATTCAAATTGATATAAGTATTTGTATTCTTTGCAATTTTATTTGTATATGTGAAATATAATAAATTTAAGGGTTTTAAGCAGAAAAATGGTTACCTGGAGTACATTCTAACTTCAACTTCATACCCACATCCACTGATGTTGGAACATATGAATAACTATTTCCAACTGAAATCCAATTAATGTGAATATCACTTATTACATTTCCTTGGTCATTAACAGGTTTGCCTGTATACCAATTGAAATTAGATTTATCCTTCATTGTGTATAGAGTTTGAAAATGCTCAGGATAAACAGGAAATCCAACAAGTAAACTTTTAGGTAAACTTATGTTGATAATCCATGGTGCATTAAACACAGCTTCATAAAATTGTTCACATATTTGTACTTTGATGGGTCCTTCCATTTCAAATAAATCCTTGCAAGAATATTCATCTGCCATTTCTTTGTTATTGACATCCAACACAGCAATTTTTATTTTATCATCAACTGTAGCCTTTTCATTTTTTCTGCGCTTCTTGGAAATAACTTTTTGGACGTTTGCTTCAATACGGTTACATAGTATTTGTATATTTTCAGTAGGTTGCCTTCTAAAATTAAACTGTCTTACCGCATCTTTAATTTTTAACAAAAATGATACATCGATTTTTTCCTCCGCCTCAACAAAGCGAAAATAACATTTGCTTGCGTTCATTGCACTAGTTTTTGAAATTTTAACTGCCGTTGATAATTTTTGGGTCATTAAACTGAATCTTAAAATCATATTACATACATTAGAGTACACTCGAAGTTATTTGCTAATATATTCTTTCTGTCATATTACTTTTTTTACATCTCACCTTGATATTTATACATAAAAAAATGAAGATGTTCGTGATATATATTTATATTAGATTGGTCAGAAATCGTGGCTCAGCGAAATGAAGTAATAAATACTAAATAGGTTAGGTGAAGTTTTAAGGTTAGATAAATAGGTGCAGGAAAAATCATGTCAACATGTCATTTGTCAACTTCAAGCACATATTTTTCTAGATATATTATGTGTGGTTTACACTTGGCGAGTACAGTTGGTCAGTAGGCTCTGATTGGACCGTGTCGTCCAACCGACCGTACATAAACTATCTGAGTGTGAACACTTACAGGCGCCTATGGGTCTCGTCTCGTTTACCAGTGCAACTGTCCTACTGTACTGGCTAAGTATGAACCGGGTACTACAGGACTCGGCTCGTTGAGTCTTATCCCCATTTCTTGAAAAGAATTAAACAATTTTGTAAAAATACATACAAATTATAAACATAACAAAGAATCTTTCATCCATCAAACCAATCATAAAATAATAAATATGAATTTTTATTGCGTTAAAAAAAATGACACCGAAAGTACTGACAACATTGAACGGCTACGTGTCAAGTGATTGTACGCGTTGCACAGCCAACAACACCAATCCAATTCGATTGTCTGCTACAAAACTTTGTCTTCATAAAGTTAATCAGTCTTTTCAAAGGCGTAGCAGATCCGAATTATTATAACTGAAAATGGTAAACGAACGAATTAATAATTATTAAATTTAAATAATTAATTATTAATAGCAAGAATAATAAATTTTCCTTACTGTAAATTCAGCCAGCTTCGCCGAGCTCAACTTCCGTGGGGTCTGGTGGACGGTCACCAAGTAAATCTTCCGCAGTCCCAAGATCTTCAAGCGGCAGTACAGTACGACAACGCAAATCTACTACCACAACTACAGCTGCTCGGAATAGAAGCACTGGTGCAGGTTCGGGTGGTATGTGGCGCTTCTACACCGACGATTCTCCCGGCGTAAAAGTGTAAGTGTGTTTAAATATATTTCCTTATGTTTTACTTAATATGAAAATTAAATAAGATATTGTGTTTTAAGCTTTTTAGAGATCTATTTCAATTAGAGTTGTAGCTAATCAATATTGGCTAACATGGTTTGCTGTAAAAACATTGCTAAATTTTTGTGTATTAGGCAATGTGTGACTTTGATATTGGACATCTTGTTTTAGGACTACAAAACATATATTTTTATGGGCAGGGATGTTACTGCTTATGGTTGCACAGCAACATTGAAATTGTTGAAAATAGTATAGTGAAATTTGTTGAAATACCTGATTATATTATAAGTTGGCTTGTGCATGATTGGTAATTCATAAGGCACCATACATTGTATTAACTCGTTTTCTAGTTTATTATTACTTATAACATTGTTTTTTAAAACACATAGTACTTAATTGTATATTTGTTGGTTTACAGAGGACCAGTGCCAGTGTTGGTGATGTCACTTCTGTTCATCGCGTCAGTGTTCATGCTTCACATTTGGGGAAAATACACTAGGGCATAAATTATAGTTAATGTTTTTTAATTTTACTTTCAAGAGAATTTGAGATCATGAAAGGAAGGGGTATGTTGAGATAAATTATGTAATCTTATTCTTAAATATAAGTTTTTATTTAGTGTTTTTTTTTTATTTAAACCTTAAAAAATAATCCATATTTACATATATGAGATATTTTAAACTAAAATGTGTAGAAATACCATCATCTATTTCTTACAAATATATCATAGCTGCCATCAATATCACACGAGAATTTCCAAAATAAAATTTAAAAGATGGGTTTTCAAGGAATCTAATCTTATTCACTGTTTGTAGTTTATGTTATCAGCCTTATAATTTAGAAATTTAAAACATTGTGTTGAAAAGTAAGAACTACTTAACTAAAATAAGTAAATTTGTAGTCACAATATTAATGAATTATATCATGTTTTCCTTATTCAATAAAAAAAAGTGTAAAGCAAATTAAAAGTACATAATAATAAAAATGTAAAATAGTTTGTAAAAAAATTAAAACACTAAAACAGTTGCTCTTTTCTAACTAAAGTAATTTTTCAAGATGTTTTGCAAAAGCAAAATTAATACTTTTAGAGAGAACATAAACACATCAATACTGAGTAAAATTAAAATAGCTTAATTTGAGGTTTACACATTCTGAGTGAGTATCTTTGTTATGACACTAGAATATAAAAAAAAAGTTCTTATGTCAATAATAAAATAACAAATTGAAAAGGTCAAGGACACATTCCTACACCTTTCCTCAATTTTACTTCATTCATCATACATAAGCTTCTACTCTTCTACCTCTTATTTTGTCGAAAAATTGATGCCAAGAAACTAAGGTCTTATTAGACCAGATCCAAAAACTTGATGTGATACCAACAATCATTGTCATAAGATATTTTATCATAAACATTTCAAATTTTGGTCTTACTACATCTTGATAAGTAAATGGGCATGGGATTGAGTACATTGGAGTTGTACACAAATCTCTATGCCATGTTACCATCCAACTGTCAAAATTAACATATTCATAAAACAAACATGCTATAACAATGAGGGCAGGTACGGTGTAAAGAACACCAAAAACTCCTATCCTAATCATTAATTTTTCGAGCTTATCAGTTTTTGTACCATCATGTTTCATAACTGTTCTGATCCTAAACAATGAAACAAATCCAGCCAGTAGGAAAATTGTTCCCAGCACAAGATAAGCGCAGAGTGGAGATAAAACAAATCCTTGTAGAGCTTCCGCATCCCAAAGTCCCACATAGCAGACACCTGATAGTATATCACCTGTGAAGAAATTATTTGTGGTTTAAGACATTTATTTTTCTCTTAAGAATTTACAATTCACTTGATGAGAAACAATTTTTTTTTGTTATGTTATGTTATGATGACTGAGATGATGATATTTATTTATTATTTTGTATTTCATGTTTTTTTTTTAAAATCTAAACTAAACTAAACGTGAAAAAACTAACACACTTACATTGACACCTACTTTCATGTGAAATACCAATTCCACTTGCCCCGAAGTAGGTCCCCCAATAGGCCTAAAATAGTAGGTGCCAACACCAGATGAATGAGTGAGTTTTAGCCATTTTACATTTGCATACCCAATGCATTACCAAACTAATCAAATCTTTCTAGATCTCACTATATTAACCTATAGAATGTATTTTTTTAACAAGTGGCATGTAACTGAACATTGAATTGAGCAAAAATACAAAGAATAAACTTACCATCCACTTTCCCCATTGCCAATATGGATATTGTTTTTATGGCGGGCACTGCCCATGCTGCCAAATGAAAGTATTGAGAGTTTGCTTCAATCGCTTCATGACCCCATTTTAACCCTGCTGCTAAGAACCAAGTGAGTGTCAATATAACCCACCAGATACTTGAGGCCATGCTGAAGAAATACACAACCATAAAAAGTATGGTACATGGTTCATGTTTGGTTCCTTGTGTTATTACAGATATATTTGGTAATCTTGTACCACTAATAGTTGGTGGAAATGGTCCTTGACAACTGACACTATCACCTGCACCCCACCCCATTACATAAGATGCTGCAACCATCAAGTAGCATACTGATAGAAATATTATAGGCCTTTCAGGATAACGAAAGCGATCTGTGTCTATGAGAAAAGTTAAAACTGTAAATAGGCAACTTATAGTGCATAATGTTGCCCATATTCCAATCCAAAGTCTTGCAAAATTTTTTTCATCTTGGCTGAAAAATATACCATTGCAAGGTGCACCACAGTCTTTCTCCACTTTATCTCCAACTTTCAAAGAATATTCCAAATCCAAATTTCTGGATATCTTGAACTGAATGGGACAGACAAAACCGATGTCCCTTGCCCCATGCAGTTTGGTAGGATTTCGCTCAATATTTGCCTTAAAATCTACCTTCGGAAGTTTTGTCTCTGGACGTTGTCGGGATTCTTGTGTGCCATTGTTATCCCCAAAACATAAGACACCTTTGCCAGCGACTGGAAATGAGGAGCACTTCAAATTTTCTGGCCAAGGAAATCCATAGGAAAACATACTTGTGTGACAACCATGTTTAGCAGATTCACATAAATGACGGCATGGCGGTATCGGGTTCTCTAATATTGTACATAAAGGAGCATATACTGCACACAGAAAAAACTTCAAGTCCGGAGAACAGTTAACTTTTATGAAAGCTGTAAATTTTAACACATCTTGACTGGCATCCGATTGTTTGGCATGGTTTAAAATATTAGGAAAAATAGTTTGGTTGTATCTAATATTCTGACAAAGTGGTATAGTAATTGGTTCACATCGACCATGGTGCGGCAACGAATCCCCTTGATAAACAGTAACACGTGAAGTTTCAGTTAAAACAAACAAATAAAACACTAGAAGAACAAACGATACGTAAACAATCCCCATTTTTAGCTTTCTGCTATGGTTGAGGCTTTATTATTATCATTCTTAAAACACTTTTGGCGTTATTGAAAATACGAATATAATCATATGTAAGTCCTTTTATAAAATGAATCTTAATGTAAAATGAAAAACTAGAAAATAAGTGAAACTAAGCCAATACAATGGCAAATACCAAAACTAAAATCTCTATCAAATATCAAAGAGTATATAAACGTTTAGCCTGACCAGAAATATAGCATTCCTGTCAAGAGGGCGCCACAATCCTCTTTAAAATTGCAACTGCAACATTGTACATCTTTGTCAATGTTAGGGTATAGTGCCACAAGGATATTGTGGCACCTTTTTGACATTGACAGGAGGGCGCCTCTGAGCATTTAGGGCTACCAGCGAGGTGTTATTTACACATTTAAGGAAAAAAAACATCTTTTGAATACATAAACCTAAATAGTAAAGTTAGGAAGGTTTAATATTGGTAATATTGAAACTTCGGACCCGTCTTACACGCTGTTACATTTTCTCCATTCTTCTGTATGGCGTCGAAGCTTGGACTTTAACTGAAGCAATGTGTAAAAAGATCGAAGCTTTCGAAATGTGGATATACAGAAGAATGTTAGGCATATCCTGGAGAGACAAAATAAGGAATGAAATAGTGTTGCAACAAATGGAAAAAGAGGTGGAAGTTATCAAAACTATAAAAAAACGGAAATTGGAATATCTTGGGCATATCTTGCGTGGATCGAAATACGAATTGTTACAGACTATTATTCAGGGTAAGATTCTAGGGAAAAGAAGTCCAGGAAGGAGAAGAACATCGTGGCTTAAAAATCTTCGCCAATGATACAACAAAAGTACGCGTTCTATATTTAGAGCTGCTGTGTCCAAACTTCAAGTTGCTGTAATGATTGCCAACCTTCGCTAGGAGACGGCACCAAAAGAAGAAGGAGAATATTGGTAGAGCCCGCTTTAACATCTTCGCACAGATGGGCCGGTTCTCCCGGTGAAATACCACGACTACACGGAAGACAGGCGTAAAGTGGGAGCAATTCCGCATTTCGTCTGATGAGTGTGGTTTCGGAGGCCTAATTTTAGTCTCTTTTCCTTTCCACCCTTTTCTTAAGAGGGAAGGATAGGAAAGAAAAGTGGATTTGACGGCGGAGGAGACGCATAGGAAGGGTAAATATCCTATTTATGTGCGTCTCCGCTTCCGTCGGTTAAGGGTGGGCAACGCATCTGCAATTGCGAATGTCTATGGGTAGCGGTCGCTTCGCCATTTCGGTGGATTCAGGTGACCACTTGTTCGTTTTCCACCTTACATTATAAAAAAAAGCACTTGTACCTTATAAAGTAACTAGGAAATGCTCTCGACTTCGTTTATCGAGGAGAAGACTCTATACTTAAAGAACTTTTGTAGCAAACTTTTAGCAATGCGCTCTTTAGACAGTAAGGGGAAGAATAGCTTTAATATAATAGAAATTGTCTTATTTAGTGCGTATCTAGAGAATAATAATAAATTAAAATAAAATAAAAAAAATATGATTGTTGTTTACAATAAACACACAATACAAACTGTGTGATATGCCCAGTGGTTCGAAAGGTGGGTTATAAAATCATCAGACAGCCAGTTCATTTTTATATTTCTGAGTAGACATAGTAATTTCCTAATTACGTATGTAAATATGTACGTTAAAAATTAAAACCCTTGTTGAGTTTATGTCATGAAAGCGATACTTCCGGTTGCATAAAACACGTTACAATTAAGGGCTCGGTCACTGCAATTTGAAATGAATAGGTAATAAATAGGTATGAAAAAAAAAAACAAAACTAAACATATTATGCATGCGTCCCCTTGGGACTTAGGGAATTTCTTGAATCAACTAATGGTTACACATTTTCATTGCAAAAGACACATGATGATTCATATTTTCAAATGTAATTACTGGACCCCCCACTTCTTCTTCGCGATAAAAATATCTCCCACATTCAAAAGAACCTTTCTTATACTACTTTTAAACACTTTCACCGCATTTTTTCATGGAGTGAAATTAAAAAAACCACACAAAATGCGTAAACTAATGACGCGAAGTAAACTGACAAGTTACGTCTCTATTACCCTGACATTCAATTGACATTTTTATTTTCACAAAATTGCCGGGTGCCAAAAGACCTATGTACCCCTATATATGTACTTTGTTTTGTTTACTATAGAAATGTCAATGTCAAATTAAATGTCCATAAACCGCTTTTCACAATACAATGTATTAAATATTAGTATTGTATTATATTTAAATATTGATTGATTTTACAGCTATAGGAATCTCTGGTACCCGTTTCTTAAAAAGTTAATAAAACAACATGGAAGGCAGTGGCGAAAATTTAGACTTTAGTAGATTAATAAATGTACGAGGCAATGTTGATAATATAACACCTCACAAGATAGCAGTTGTTGCTTTTATTAGAGAATATGGTTTATTAAAAATTGAAGGTAGGTAATCAATTTATAATTTATAGAAGAAATTTACCCAGTTTAAAAGAATAACAAATTGATTTTTTTTTTTCAGCGAAGTCCATGATTAACTGTACTATGGCACCTAAATATAGAAAAGACTTTTGTATTCTAGCCCTGAAATTAATTCAGGTACTGTTTTTAGTTACTGATGAAACATAATATTTGTATTGCTTATTGTAATAGTATGTCATATTTTTAAAACATAAATAATAATTATGTTATAAAATATATGTTCCAGTGCCCAGATATGGAATTTAAGGATTTAGAGACGCTTCTTACGGATGGACGGTATAATTTATTAAGTGTGCACTTGGAAAATTTCTGTGTTCGTCTCAAGAACATCCATGTAAATGGTATAAGTGCTTTGATGGACTGTGTTACCTCAACTATTGATAAGTTGATGATTGAACAAAGTGAGACAAACCCTTGTACTATCACAAGATGCAGTGTTTTAGGTAACATAGAATTTTAAGTACTAATTTTTGTATAAAATTTTTTACTGGATAATTTTCTAGCAACCTTATCTACTGTAATTATTATTTCAGGTTTCTACTTGAGGAGGATAATGTTGCAATTGGATAAACTTACTTTTGTGCAAGTAGTTTCCCTGTATAAATCATTTTGTTTGTATTATCAAAAAGGTCGACCGGGTTTGATGATGAGATCCCTAAGCAAAGAGGTATTATCCTTTTGTATTATAACAACAAGAAATTTTTAAAATACATGAAATTGCATTACATTAATTATATTCTAGATTTTATGTGCTTGTTGTTAATTTCCAAAAACTTAACTTGTATATTTAGTTTCTGAACTACAGAAACAAAGTAGAGATTTTTCAGGTTTAACAAAGTATTAAAAAAATGTAGGATTTTGATGGTTAAAGTGAAAAATAATGTTAATTGCTTCTGCATACTTTAATTTTTTTATGGTATTCAGTGAGATAGATTAATGTTGCAGAGATTAAATCATATGGAGTCAACAGTTGGTGCGCCATGCACAGGCTCACCTTCACTACCAGAAGAAACAAAGCCACAAGAAGTTTTTACAAGAATGAATTTAATTGAAAGAGACAAGTATGTTAAAAAAATAATTTACCATAGTTATTACTATTATTATCTAAATTTATGTTTTTTTTTTATGTCTGCAGCAGCCTTGAAGAATGTCAGTGGTCAAGGAAACAAGCAGAGTTATTTACAGCTCAACAAGCTAATTTATTACAGATTAATGAAAGAAAAGCACTTCCTCCTAAACAACTACAGAAAACTATAATGCAAATCATGAATGATATTCCCGAGTATTCAGACATTGTAAGTAATTTTATTGAATAACTAGCACAATTGCAGGCGATTTTATAACCCTAAAATCAAGAGTTTGATCATTTTTAAGTAAAGTGATAACAAACATCCATCCATCAAAACTTTAATTTAGTATTACAAATACAAAAGTTTGGATGTATGATTGATACTAATATGATATTCAATATTCTTCTCAGTACATCTTTTATTTTCTTGGAAAAATGTTTATGTAATATGAAAAATATAAATACCTTTCCTAATATTTTATGTTTCAGCATTTTCTTAGTTTCCTAAACTGCATGAGGATGAAGGAATTTTGTGGTGCTCAAGACTCCTTATACAATTGTTTCGACAGAACCGTATTTAATATCTGTAGCAGTACAAATAACATGAATGATAAAAATAAAAATTTTCGATATGCTGCTCTGAATAGAGCTGCTATGCACACACAGTTTGGACATTTGTATGTATCTTTTAATTATCTTTATGGATTTTAATAAAATAAACAGGTGTTTTAGTGGTTAGCAGAAGGCACCTCATATCTGAGATTTTTTCTCATATAGCACTCTAAACGTAAGGGAAGGGTACCTTAGGGCCCCTTATGGTACAAAGAGGGCACCATAGACATCTTGCTCGAGTCACTAGTAGAGCGAGAACTGGCACTGTCGTGTGTTGCATGCAGGTCGCTGGCGATGGAGGGCGTGCAGGAGGCGCTGTGCGCGGCGCAGGAGGCGGCGGACGCGGCGTGCCTGGCGCACGCGGCGGCGTGGGGCGCGCTGGCGGGGGGCCGCGCGCGCCGCGCCGCGCTGCTGGTGCGCGTGCCGCGGGCGCCGCGCGTCGCCGCCGCCGCCGCGCAGCTCCTGGCGCAGCACGCCGCCGCCAACGCCGCCAAGCCGGCTGACGTCTTTCAAGTAGGTCTACATTGGAAATGTCGATAACAAATTGCATATTATGGACTATACAAAAATAATCATTACTGAAATGTATTATATTTTAATTATGTAACTGTAAAATGAATATCTTTTTTACAGATTATAACAAAAGGCGACTACATAAATTATCACCATTCTATGACAGACTTGACGATGGCCGGTTTAGCAAACACCGCAGCTCTGTGGTCCTTGTATGGAAAAACTGAAATGGCTTCAATAAGTTGTCAACTTTTATTGAATCTTAATACGAGTAAGTCACGTATCGGCACATTTTTTTTAACAAGAGCACAAGAGATGGTTTTTCTAGGGATCTAAAATAATGATTTTCAGAGTACGTATTAGAATATAAGTGTGTTGTGTGCAGAGTGCACGGTGGGCGCGGGCAGCGTGTGGCAGTGGTCGGAGGCGTGCGCGGTGGCGGGCGCGGGCGCGGCGGGCGTGGCGGCGTGGCGCGGCGAGGGCGCGCTGGCGGCCGCGCTGCTCTCGCACCTGCTGCGCCGCCGCCGCCGCCGCTGCGCGCACTCGCCGCCAGGCACCGCGCCGCCGCCGCACTGCTCGCCGGTAACCTCCCCCCTCCCCCCTCTCCTACATTGTACACCACTTCTATCTTCTGATTGCAATAAATGTGTCCTCCAGGTAAATGGGAGGAGGCCGAATTGAATATAAGGCAACTGGCATCTTTGGATAGATGGGAAAGCCAGCTGCTGAAGGCGGAGATGTATTTCCTCCGAGGTGACGCGATGGACGCCCTGGAGACGCTGCAGGACATCCTGGAGTACTGCAGAACGGAGGACGACAGCCTGCATTTCGCGCCGCTGCGGCTGCAGGCGATGATCCTGATGTCGCAGGTGCAGCTGTCCTACAGCGTCACTCAGTCCACCAACGTGTTGCTGTTGAACGAGGCGCTGTCGTGGGCGAAGAAGTTCCACTTGCACTACCTAGCCGCCACCGTCGAGATGCACATCGCCAACGTGCAGCTGCATATGGGCTGCGCCAAGAATGCCCTGCTGCTCGTCAGGAAAGTCCTACCGCTGGTGATGGCGCACGGCAGCGCTTACGACATGGCCAGAGGTTATTATATCAAATGTTATTCATATTCAGCAGTATATACCGTAATTTTTACTTGATATTTTAAACTATACTATTGCCGTTTCAGGATTGTTGCTTTATACAAAATGCCGCATCGCGACCGCTCCTCCCTCGGGCGAGGCTCGGATTCAAGTATTTCAATCTTGTTGTGAAGCTCTCGAATCTGTGAAGGAGAACTTTTGCAAAATTGGCGCACAAGTTAGGTTGTTACAGACGTGGTACATACAGGTAAACAACAATATGTCTTTTTAACCAACTTAAGCGATTTAATTAATTTTCATTTTATGACCAAGTTAAAGTAAATTGTAAATATGTTTATGTAACGAAAGTTTAGACACAAACCTGGACAAAATGTAACCGTTAGTGTTGACTTAAACATTTGCTGAGATTTTTTTCAGGTTAAAATTTTATTATTTATCTTGACAATTCTTTTAGTCAAGCACTAACCAATTTTGTTAGGATTATTTAATTACAAAATAAATAATGTTACCTTTATCTTCCAGGCACAATTGTATAACGATGTGGGAAATATTGCAGCAAGAAATCAATGTGCCTGGATGTACCGACAGTTGGAAACACAACATCCAGTCGACATGTCCAATATGTTACATATTATGTATTAAAAAATATGTTGATATTGTTTTCAAATGATCTTTCTACACTCTATAAATTAGTCGCTTTTGCATTCTAACCACATAATAGGTACAATCGAGGACCAGATTTATTTAACTCTACAATAGTATGTTATGTTAGAGACACGTCTAAAATATTTATAGCTGTTTTCAAATGAGTTATCTTACTAATATTATAAATGTGCAAGTTTAGACGGATGGATGAATGTCGAGTTTGTAGAACCTGCTGAATAGATGTCGATGAAATTTGGCATAAATGTAGAGCATAGTCTAGAAGAACTCATAGGCTACTTAGGATGTTTTTTTTATTCCACGTGGACGGAGTCGCGGGGTAAAGCTAGTAGTTTATAAAAATAAAATAATAAATACATTGATAAATCATTTATTTCATATTACTTAATATAACTTATCGTTTAACAAAGCTTTCTGTACTATTTCTGACATTGTTACTTTGATATCTCTGCACAAAACTTCAGCCACCAGAACCTTCGTGTCGCTCTGTACGTCTGAAGAAACATAAGCACCTTCGCCTAAAATATTCGTGTCGTTCCAGCAATGGCCGAGAGACGCTTGCGATTCGCAGATCCTTCCCAGCTGCAGCAATAATGATGTTATATCCTCCAGTAGCGACGGAAACGCGGTGCAAATTCTCACGAGTGATTTCAGAACCGGCTGAAATAAATCTAATCGCAAATCACTCGGCAATACGGACAGGAGAGTAGAAAGCGTATTAACACACAATCTAGCGATCGACATCGCCTTTGGAAGTGCGTATTGTATAGACAAATGGGAAACGAGGTCAACTGCAAATATTTGCTTTTCTAAGGATGCTTGACTTAGAAGCTCTGGAATAAAATCTAAGCAAATATGCATCGAAGGGATACCTTGAATAGTGACCGGTAACAGCTCTCTAGGATATCCTTGAAAATGAACTAGTTTGGCCAACGAGGGCTCAGATATGAATACTTGATGCAGAAAAGAACAAATGATGCTTCTGACTTCTCGCAAGGACCACATCAGCTCTGGCTTGGACTCATCCTCACTTGTTTCTAAACATGCTTCTAACAAAATTTGTAATGCTGCACTTTCCTGGGCAGCTACCAAAGCATTTTTTAATTCTTCCCTTTCTGAATCCGATGTCAACTGTCCACTTTTTTCGAGAAGCGGTTTGTCTAACAAATGACGGCTTAGCTGACTCCTTGAGGCAGCTAAACTAGCCTCTAAAATCCGAAGTATTATTTTTAATATTGGTCCGCATCTAAAAACTCTGATATCGCACCTTAATACTTGTAATGGGTCAACTAATACATTTTCTTGTGTAATTGTAACATTTCTGCCATTTCCATTGATATCGAGTAAAGCATTAATGGTCATAATCCAAAGACAACGCGGCAGAACAGTGTTAAGTCGTAACCAAACTTCGCGGTATAATTCTTGAATATGTCGCGGTACTTGATCGCTGAGTACGCTTTTGAAATACTTTACAAATAATTCAGCAAACGGCCAAATGTCTGTAGGATTTTTGCTAAGCATTGCTTTTAACACTTTTCCTGTTTTGTATGGATTATCTTCAATGCACTGAAACGCTTCATTAATGGATGATTCCGATAATTCAACATCAATTTGGTGGCGACAAGAATCTCCAAATACTTGATCATCCATCCAATCGTCAACAAGAGATAGTTGTGGGAAATGTGTTGCCAAAAGACGCAGTAGTGGACTGAAAAGTACCCCGTAGCTCCTTTGATCTTTTTGTGCTTGATGTAACAAATATTTAATCGGTAATTCCGAAAGAAAGGCTGCAGAGTAACTTTTTATTTTTCTTCCATTACTTATAAGTGTAGCTGCATTAGAAAGTCTGATATCTTCATAAAGCAAAAGATAATAAATTAACAAAAGTTGCGAAGCAAGAGTTGGTTTTTCCATTTTAAAATCCACAGAGGACTCTCCATTGTCTGTTTCCATTGGAGAGAATCCTTTATTTTGTTGGTCAAAATTCACACCGAAAATAGAATTTCTAAACACTTTTCTAATTTCTTCTTCTGTTATAGGTTTATTAACATATTCACTGCTTCCTTTATTGTTTATAACAAGTATAGAGCTAACATAAACTTCAACCAGTGCTGGCATTACAGGATGTAATGGCGCTGTACAATTGCATATCTGTTTGTATATCCAATTTTTGATTGGAACTTTATGTTTGGAGAATGCACGAGACTTTAGCAATTGATGAATACAATGTACAGGTAAATATCCTGGGATATTGCCATTGAGATTTGCAGTAACGGGAACTTTTACAGCATGAGAAGTAACAACCTACAAAAAGGATGTTAATGAATTTGCAAATTTAAACAGGTTAAATTGTTAAGTGTGGGGAATATTTTACCTGTTCAGTGAATATTTCTTGAGTAAATGCTTGCTTGATACGAGCTAAGCCATTCGGGCGAACAGGTACTCGCATGCCGAGAGTGGCGCAAACTAACTCGCCCACTGCAGCTAGTTGGCCAGAATGGAAATGTATTGCAATTAATAGAAGCATTTCTCCAAACGATGCCGTAACCCCTGAATTACTGCAATACAAATTGTATTAAAAAAAGGGGGAAAAAATATGTAACTCGGTAGGAAATTATCTAAAATATTACCTTTCAAAGTAAGCTTCTTCTTTGACTAGCCATTGTACCCATTCTATTGCTTTTTTCTCATGATCAGCTGCAGCTGTTAAAACATAGCACATTTGAATAAAGTAAATCTATACTTCTATACTATTATAATAAAGCATAAACACACACTTCTTTGTTACCTAAGATCTCAGCAATTACAGCATATTTTTGAATAATTTTTTTTTTAATAAAAATCCCTACACTTACGTCATGCTTTATGCTATATATTTTCACGCCATTAAACTTAGGGGGTAGATATTTTGGATAAAAACCCTAATGTGGGAAAGAGACCATAAGTTGCTGCCAAACATCAAGAAAGCGAGATTGCTAAGGTTTGTCATGTCATTTTGACATTTGTTATTGATAATTTGACAGATGTAAACAATAAAATATAGTTTTTTACTTACTCATTAATGATGGGCATGCCAGAATCATACACAAACTAAGAGATACAAAACGAACACCCGCTGGTGTAGGCGGAGGTTTCTGTGTAACTAATCTTAGAAGTCCTGACACTTCATCATCTTGGAATTTAATTCCTGCAATCCCTCTTAATGCACAGTATAATCTCAATAATGCTGATGCTTCAACACCAGCAGAGGCATCCTTTAATCTCTTGAGTAATTCTTGTCTTAGTTTTATTAATGCGGCATTACCATCACCTTTCCCTCTTTTGTGAGAGTTTCTAAGAAATGTAGCAAACCAACCCCTTGTTGATTGATCAGACCCAAGTAACAGACCTGACATCAAGGAAACCTAAAATATAACTAGGATTAAAGCAAAGCCTACAAACATTATTTTTAGTTGAATATGGGGTAATCATCCAGTGTTGATGACTACTTGATGGTCATACAGTGTTTAATTGATTTTGATAGCTTACCAAATCTTCTTGATGATGCATTAATGTAAGATTCAAAACTAAAGCCGGTAGACGAGAAGCTGAAACAGCTTTTGCTCGAACAGTTGCCGATAAATAGGGGCACATTGCACATAGGCTCATCAAAGCTTTTGCACGAATCCCTCCTTCCTCACCTCTTTCAGCATTAACAACAAGAGATTCAGCCACTGGAAAATGGATTTATTAAATATTTTGCAAAATTAAAAGAATTTGAACTAATATAAATAATTAACTTTAATACCTTCATATAATGTATCAGGCATATTTGCAACAATCCATGATACTATAACTGGACCTTTATTGACATGCAGAAGCACTTCTACAATATCTGAGATGTTAAGCAAGTTGGGTAGTTCTGCAAGGCTTATGCAAATTACATCAGTTATTTCCTCTAAATAAACATCATTGTCAAAAAGTTCAGAGGGTTTCACTGAACAATCATTGTTTGCATGTTTATTTTGCTGATACTCCACAATCTGGGCTTGCATTTGTAATATTTCTGATAAAACAAGGCGGACACGCCTTGCAGAGTCCGACTGTTCAAAGTCATTTGATATTCCATTTACAGGATTTGGAATCAGGAATGATTCTGTGTTTTGAGTACCACTTTTTTGTCTGAAAATTCATGTAATAACATAATTTAATTATTATTTTTCTCTAAACATGAAATAATAACAATATTTAATTTACATCAAACTTATTTTTCAAAATTTATTTCTAGACACTAAATTTTTACAGTACTCACCTCATTTGCTGTTCTTTCTTAAGATCCACTTCCAGTGTATGAAATTCAATGGATAGGAGTGATACTATAAAGTTGACCAAATCAATGCCAGATAATAGGGTAAGTATCTCCTTTTTGGCTTCAGCACAATATTGTGTCACATCTAAGGGTGATATTAGAGCCATTCGAACCAGACATGGTATGATGGGCCTGATTTCATCAGGCGACGACTTTACTAGTACATTAATATCTATATCTTTGATGGCTTTAAAAATATGAGGTTGTACTGGCTTTAGAAAACATGGATCCATGTTGAAAACTTAATTCCAAACTTTTATCGGAACATCAGGAAAATGATGAATCTTGTTGAGCAAATTCAATTCGTTTTAAATGAAGCTTCCTTTTTAAATACACAATGTAGAAGTACTTGTAATTAGATACTGATTTGCTGTTGATTTAAGGCTTTCACGCTTTTATTGCATTTTATTGTGATTCTTCTCCCCGTCCTGTTGTTGACAGTTGACATTGGTTGACATTATGACAGATTTGTGACAGTAGCACGACAGAGCTAGTTCACAGCAAAGAGTACATACAACAGAAAATTGTTCACTTTATTTACTCTTTGACACAGCCACCACTTTTCAATTTTATTTACCAAGGTATGATTTTAAGATTCCATTGATGATAATTGGCAATGCAATGACATCAAATAATCAAATCTCAAGCTTATACACGTTCCCATCAAGGGGCTCGAGTCTACCCTAAAGTTGCTACAGTGATTAGGTAAGCCTTTGCTTGCCAACCACGCTCACCCAGTGCGATAGTTCACTTCACACATATTCTTGAAATTATTTGCAGTGGTTTTACACTGTGCATAAATTCACTTCACTGCTGCACTGGATTTTTCTGCAGGTTGCATCGCGATATTGTCCTTCACCTTAAGTTATGGGTGTCATCAAATAATGTTCTAAGCTATGTATGGGGAGAGGTGGTCATTAATATGGTCCTATACGAAGAAGTTTTTAAATCTATTTTACATTTTATGATTCTCTAAGGGTGGTCAGCTGCCATCTCTGTACCTCTGTTGGGTAAATGTACTATGTATGTCATATGAAATTCGAGAAAAATAACGCAGGGTTCGAACTCGAACACGGGTATTACAGGTCGGGTAACCACCCGATGTTTATATACTTAGTAGTATATAAACATCGGGTGGTGTGTGTGTAGTACACAATTCTATTCTATTCTATTAGTTAACCAACTAATGCGATACGAGTTCGAAGTCGTTAGTGCTGACTTCTAATCAGTTAATTTTGTAAATCATAAGAAAATAAATACTCTTCATACAGATACATATCTATCTCTATAAAATATGTTACAATATGATGATAATGGTTACGTTTTATACATAAATGCAAATGTCTGGATCCGACTGCTTGTGTACGTTCTATAAAGTCGTAGGTTCAGTTTCAGAATTCGATTATCACAAAAAAATCTCAATACAAACGTAAGCTCAGTGGGTAAACAATAAAAACGTGCGTAACCGTTTTAAAATTAGATTCTGTTCAAATTTATTCGTTAAGTAATCCTTGATCATTGTCGCTCAATGATATTCTGAAGTTTAACCATGGAATAATGATTTGGCATCTACATCCATAATCCAAACGATAAGGGCGACTATACAAAAGACACATAGAGGTTAACATTTTCTGATGTGCCTGTATGATATATTATAGTATGTTTATAAAGTACCTACAATATATCAATTATGTAAGTAATACTACTTTTAAAAAGGTATACATGATGTTATTGATTGTAATGTGATTTCAACAGTCGGTTCTCGTAACGTGCTCTGTGTTATGCAAGGGTCGAATCATCAGAAGTATGACGTCATACGTACTTCATGTCTACCATCAAGTTGTAAATGTTTTATTATTTTTATCTTATCTTGCAATATTTGTACAGTTGTATTTAACAGTAACATTAATGGTGCCACTTCCAAAACTAATACGTTATCTTATTCTGACTTGCTACCTATACCAATAAGTGTTTAGGAATATGTAACGTAATGTACATCTAAATGCATGTAATTAACCTGCTATTTAATGTTTCATTGAATAACAAATAAATATTTGTTTAATAAGATATGAGTCAAATCATGACAAAAGAAAAAGCTGTGATCTCATACGATACGATGCAGCAAGGATTTTTTTATATCAAGCGCATTCTTTCGTTAAAATATGAACATAAATACAAAGAATACAAACCATCCTTGTTACCTTGTGTATTTCTTTCTTAATTTCTTATTTGCGGCTCTTTCTTGCATACATTTATATTGACATTTTCGACCGTGGTATTAACTATCAAAAATAATCGTAAATCTAATAACAACAAGGATATCGAGATTAAGGATATAATTTTCATGTTGGAATTGATATCCCAAGAGTTACAATAACCATTTTGTGTCGTGTTATAATATAAAAGATTTTTAATAAACGTTCCGTTTATTTCTACGTCTTTGGCTGTATTTATGTGACGTCGGGATGACTTCGGTATTGCGCAGCGCTCCAAATCCATTTATTTACATCTAGAGTCGACATATATGTTTATATACTTACAGGATATGTAGTACACAATTCTATTCGTTTACGGATATTATAAAACGTAATTTCTGTGTTGAACTACACATTAAATAATTTAAGTACTTATCTGAATAAACTTGCATCTAACCTACATATAAGATTTTGCGGAAGAATATGAAGAGCACCTTCCACTTCATATTCGGTCAAGCCTTTTAAGTTATAGAACGCACATAAATTACATACCTAAAATCATATACAACCGTTAAAAGCTCCTGTCTGCTCCTGTCCGCGCTAAAAACCACTATCGAGCTAAAAACGACCGTTCTCTGACTTGCCTATTACAATTACATTCAATGTTTGATGTCGTAGGTTTACCTCATTGTTTGTTTTTATACCCATTTCATAATGGAAAATGATTAAATATATGAATTTCAAGACACATGTTCATAATGTAGTAAAGTGTTTATCGATGATAAACTAACGCTAAGGCGGCTTCATCATCGTTTAGCGATAAAAGTTAACTCCGTGCAATTTGCGCGCCCGGACCTGATGCGATTACAGTGCCATTACGTTCTGATAGCGTCGTCGCAGCAAAATGAAATCAGGAAATGACCTACTTTCTAGTTTCATCCCTGAACTCAAATTGAAATGTTAGTAGGAATATTTGCTACTGCATAAGAAATTGCTGTATATGGTTGTTAAGGGATAAGGGATGTAAAAATTTGTGGGAAATGGTAGCGGGACATTGTTTCATTTAACATTTAGTGAAATGTGGAGAGAATCGATGTAATAGATGGTGTGCAAGGCAGCGGGTGTCCGGGCGGGAGCAGCCGGCGGGAGCGGGCCTGAGGGCGCGGGGCGCGGGCCGGGTTTGGAGGGCGGCGGCCGCGGCAGTCGCGCGCGGCCACGTGCGCGCACCGTCCCCGCGCCGCGCCATACCCTGTCACCATCGACTCGTTCAATAGTATCCTAAATTATTTTTTTTATCAAAAACCATTTGAAATACATGAACTGTTTTCAATTAGTACAACGAAATTTAACATCAATATATCCTCAAACGATCTCTTTGTGTTTAAAAATATCGGTCAATACTGAAGTCTTATGAAAATTACTTACATCATTATAATTTCGGCGGGAAACATTGTTGTATAAATCGTTAATGTTAATGAGTTTTCGTCTTCTAATAAAGGTATGAATAATAGATTACTTACAATTATTTAAGTTAAACATTTAAAAAATTAAGGTTCTTTGAACAATTAAAGCATAAGTCATAAATGAATGCTGAAATACAAAAGTTTCTAAAAAAAGTAACCGCATTCGACCAATCGATTTTGTGTTTCAGGCACGTTATACAAAGTATTATCCCTCGAGTCGAAGTGGCGCTTGTATCTGATTCAAGTGTTACAAGACTAACGCGGAAAAAATGACAAAATAAATTAAACGGCAGTTGAAAAACCTTAAATTTTAATGACTATAACTTTGTAGGATTCGATAGAAGTAGTCCACGAATTGTATGTAAGTCACTTGGAACCCGTATAAACATGAACATGAAATTGATTACAAAATTATAATTTTTTAAAATGATTTGGCATGACATAATTAAATTTAAAAAGCTTGTTTGGATTTTAAAGTTAATTGTTGACATTTAATTATTCAATGAAAAAGTAATAACCTGTAACACCCTAATTTAGATTTGGCATAAAAACTATTTCTTTTTTTTTTGTTGAAAAGAAAACGAACTTGTTATCCAAAGGTTATCATTTTAAAAGTTTATTTAGATATTGAAAAATTGTTTGGTATCTGTAATAATTGTAGAACTTTTACCTGCCATTCGGACAATTGTCAATTGTTACAATTTACAAATGATTTGGTACATTTACTTGTTGAATGAGGAAGATATCTAAGATTTGGCCTTGATAATGACTTACAGAACCTTTGACATGTTTATGATAGAACAATATGCGATAAATATTGGTGTGATAATTTTCACGGTTGTTTTGCGAGTCTAATATTATGATATGATGATAACTGATGGTTTTTACGGTGTAATTTACATAAGTGTTAGTTTTCATTTGAAATCCATGTAAAGTACTAAAACGTTTTTTCATAATGAATAAGCCTAATTTAAATGAAATCTATGTTACTCTATCTTATGGGTTTTAAGTAGATTTTAATAAACAAACGTTAAACTACAGTTTTTAGGTCACATTCATTGCGATCCTGAGAATAGAGCCATCTGACTGTAACCTTGTTTCGAAATACTCGAAGCGACTGAATTCTATATTTTAACTTGAATATAATTATCTGTATTATTTCTTTTACCTGTAACTATCAAAATATATAAATTACTTAATAATACTTTTAAAATTGCCTTCATTATCGCTACTTATTTTTATTTACTTAGATTATTATTTAGTCTAAGGTAGGTCGAAAATCCTTAGTGTGTTAGTGCTCTCAAACCAACTGTGTTTTTTATCGGCCTTGTATATAAATCATAACTTGTAACAATAAACCAATAGTCATGTTTGTAGAGTGTCCCGAACTTCAGACGTGAAAGATACAAGAGACCCAAGAGTTAAGTTTCACGTTGTTGATAAATAAAACTAAAACTGAGCAAACATATTTAACTACATAATTTATATCTTTGTCTAATTTAAATTTTAACTTAAAAACATGTTTAACAATTTATTTAAAGCCACACTCTAATTATAACACAAAAATATTTTACATTTTCCTAACGATGTCCATGAGTTAACGATGTGAAAAGAAAAACATCTAGTTTACGAAGCGAATTCACGGTCACGTTACTGTCGCGTCATCCATCAGGTGTAACGATCGTCAGCGCGGGAATTAGCGATGTCGATGTCACTAGTGGTCAGTTTGAGACCATCTGTGCACGAAAACATGCGTTCTCCATGCCTTTAGACGACTTCGTTAATGAACTGACATCGGAACAATGTTTCAGCGTGTAATTTATTCATTACACAGACGTCCTCGATCAGCCGGCCGCTAGCGGAAAGTCACCGCTTCATATTCTTTCATTACTACTAAACACATGAGCACTAGTAAAGTTCGGTCGACAAACGCACTGTTGTTTAGCTTTGTAATATTACATTACATTATAACGCGATAATAGATCAACATATTTAAACTTTTCAGGTAAATATTTTTGGAAAATACATCTATTTATACTCAATCAATGTTAACCAACATCATAAGTGTAAACTCAGTGAAGCTTCTTTGATAAAATAAAATGTCAAGTGCAAAAAAACGGAAATAATATAGTCCACAATAAGTATAGTACAGTACATAAGTATTTGTAGAAATAAAATAATTTTCTTTACAGCGTTGCCTTGAAGAATATATAGAAGCATTGAAAAATTATTGAAACATAAAATAAAGCTACTAATAGTGAAAATGGACAAGATTTAATAGACATGGAGAAGACAATGCAGGCGCAATCCTTGAATAAAAACACATGCTGGGTGTGTTTGGTGCCACCATGGAGGTTCACAGACTTATCAGAGGAGAAACTGTATCAGGCCTACACGGAGTGGCAAAGGCAACGGGCGGTACTACGGCTGCTTGCTACCGGATTGTTATTCCAAATTTATGCTGCGATCGTCCCCGGCGAGAGTAACTTATACTTTGCTTATAATTCCGTACTCATCGGGTTAACAATCAACGTAGTTCTTGTTGTAATCTATGGGCTCGCTCGACGAGCACGTTATGTGTTGAATCACATTGCATGGCTTGTCATCTGGGCACAACTCCTGATGAGTGTGTCAAGGCGCACTGGAGATTCCTACAACGAGTTACTCGGATGGGCTGCCGTCTTGCAATTTTTCACTATTGCCACATTACCTTTTCATTATGTGATACTTTTACTGTATAGTTTGCTCTCATTATCGGGATATCTCCTAGTTCAGTATTACCTGGCGATGACGACCGAAAAGAGGCTTCCTGAAGACTTTTTTAATCAGGTACGTAAGACTATTGATTACCAAGGGCTTGAAATTAAAATCAAGTGTTTACTACGCTAACGCGGTGTAATTTATCCAGGAATTAGCAAATGGTGCCTTACTGGTGGGTGTTACGATTTTGGGTGGGGTCGCATATATTGTTGGAGAACGGCAACAAAGAACTTCTTTCCAGGAAACAAAACGAAGCTTACGCGATAAACTCACTATCGAACAACAAAGTAAAGAACAGGTTCGAATATAATTAGTATTAAACAAATTCATGTAAGATTAATAAAAATGTTAAAATGTAACTTTTATTATAATCACTGCTTTAGGAAAGACTGTTGCTGTCAGTTCTTCCCGAACACGTCGCCGTTCAAATGAGACAGGAATTAGGACTTATCGACACGCAATTTAAAAAGATTTACATGTCACGGCACGAAAATGTTAGGTTAGTAATTTTTATCACTATTTAGCTACTGTTGTGGCCTTGAGATATATATTATGATATGTTACTTTTTGATGGCAGCATACTTTACGCCGACATCGTGGGCTTCACCGCAATTTCCTCTACCTATTCAGCCCAAGATCTTGTTGCCATTTTAAATGAGCTATTTGCGCGATTTGATCGACTCGCTGAGGTATGTGGTATAGTCTCAATTAATAAATTATTAATGACTTTTAATAACCACTTTTGAAAATGTTTATTTATATATTTATTTCATTTAAAGAAATACAATCAACTGCGAATTAAAATCCTTGGAGATTGCTACTATTGCATTAGCGGCGCACCGCTGGAGCGGCCAGATCATGCGGTGCTTTGTGTTCACATGGGATTGTCTATGGTCAAAGCGATAAAGTAAGAATTTTTTATATCTTTGTTAAAACACAATAACAATATTTTTAATTAAACCACGTCATAGCGTACGATATAAATACGATATACTTTGATTTTCCTTAAAATGTTAGTATTTTCGAGATAGTTTGGAAATGAATAAACTACTTGATAGTATTCCTAGCTACGGCTTCTTTTAATCCTTAGGGATTTTAGAATAAGTGATCTAATATTTTTAACAAATGGAACATTATTCAGATATGTACAACAAATAACGAACTCGCCGGTGGACATGCGAGTGGGCATTCACACCGGAGCGGTGCTAGCCGGGGTCCTGGGTCAGAGGCAGTGGCAGTTCGACGTCTACTCGCGCGATGTCGAACTTGCCAACAAGATGGAGAGCAGTGGAATGGCCGGGTAATTAATTCCTTAATTTCAGCTTATAATTCCTGAAACACAGTTGTTATATAATAATTTGTTCAGACAGACAGAGCCCCGATGAATTTTGTCAAAATGTTTTTGTCCAATTCGAAATAACTTGTATGTTAACGCCAGAGAGGAATAGTTAATTACTAGTTACTAGTAATTTTAAAAGATTTTTTTCTATAATTCTTAGATCTAGTGTCAAATAATTTGGATCAAAAAATATTTATAGAAATAAATTGTATAGATTTTTGTTCATCTTTTAGAATACCTAAGCGGTGCGTCAGTTAAACATGTTTTTAATTCATTTTGCTCCTTGCTTAGCCAGATAAAATCCAGACCGATAATAGACCTGTGGAAGGGAAAGCTAATTTATTAATATCAAAACGCTAAATATAGATTACACGTGATTCTAGCGATTTAAATATCATGTATTCTAGTTTCATATTGTAGTCGTTTTTAGTATTCAATGTTATTAAAACGTTTCCACTAATGTAAATATTTTTGTAATGAATTTATGAAACCTTATTTGTAAAATATACAAGACCCTGCTTGCCACAAAGCGCTTACAAAGCCTATCTGGTTAGTACTTGGCGGATCGATGTCTCGCGTTGAAGAGGGCGACGTGCAAAAGACAATTTTAAACTTGGCCTCAAAACCTATATTCTTTTAGGTAGCGCTGAACTTTTATATTTTCTTTCAAAAGAAAAAAAATAATTTAACTTTAAACAAGACTGATAAGGAATATTCATGTTTTAAAATACATTAATAGAGTGTGTAGCAGTATTATTATGTTTGTTCGGAAGAAGCATCTGTATGAGATTATATTGCGTCAGATATTTGTGATGCAAAATTGCTTTAATTTTATTATTAAAAGCTTGAAATGATGACCTTATTTTAGGCCTTGACCGTATTCCAGCCCTAACAAATTATTCTCTACGGGCTTTGCGTATTGGCATGTTTATGAGAACTTGCGAAAATTTATGAGTACGTGAAGCAACGCAGTGTAATTAAGCTTGTGTTATTTTTAGTCTACCATTTCATTTATTTTATTTATTACGTAAACAAACGTAAAAACTGACAGGGGGATAGCAACAACTGTTGCTATTTGTATAACCACAAATATCAATTACTAAAGTGTTAACTAGAACTATTCTGTAGTTTTCGGTTTTTTGTTACTAATACAAATTTATCATTTGAATAAATAAGAGCTGAAAGTAATGTGTATAGAAATAATTTTGTGTCTCAAATATGTTAATTATGCTAAGTGGTGTAGCAGAGAAATGCAACTTTACGCCTAACGTTTATTTGTAAGAGATATAAAGCTGTCGTTTTTTCTTTCATTGAATCGTCTTCAAGCATTTCTTCTTCGTTTACGAAAACGTTACAAAAGATAAAAATGAGGAAGCTTTTTACAAAGTTTTACTTATCATCATACCTTATTAATATAATAATTCGCATTTCGGAATACTGAATATACGTACAGTAATGGATTTGATTTATTTGTAGATAGTATATGTTCGATAAGTTTCCTGAAGCCGGCGGCGGCCATAGCCTGGCTCCCGCTAAGTCCCTCCACTCTAACTATCGATCCCGCCTTGCGCATCCAATCGCAGCTTGCGTTTTCATGAATAACAAATTGGATGCTTAAATACTTTACAAAGAAAAGCCTTCCTCTCAATGAACATACAGACATAAAACAGTTTATGAAATATTTTGTTATTTATTTATTGACAATATTTTTCGGACATATTGAACACAAAACTCTACGAGTTTTACAAGGAAGAGTTCGATTTTATCACTGACTGAATTAAGAAACTTCCTGAAGCTCTAACGCAACTAAGGCACTTAGTTACTCGCAAGTGTCATTTAACATATACATATACCTAATAAGAAGTCATCTAGGGTATCTTTGTTCACTTCAGCAACCTGAGTGCTGTATGTATATGTGTATAACGTTATTAAGTTTGATAATTAAAAGAATCACTCTAAAGTTGACCTTTTACGTAAAGCTGAATAGAATGACCTTGTTAGCAGATTTTGCGAGCTAATTGGAGTTTCAAATGATTTTTACGAGTACTTCACTAGTTGGTTCATCTATTTAATATTTCAGAGTGCTAGTTACAGTAAAATGTTAATTGATCCATTACAGACGTGTGCACGTATCTGAGATGACTTTGAGCTTTCTCAATGATGAGTTTGAAGTGGAGCCCGCGTATGGGGAGCGGCGCGAGGAAATGTTACGTCAGGCCGGCATTAAAACATATTTCATTGTGCGAGTCCTTAAACCGGTAAGTGAATATAAATGAAAAATAAGTAATAATTGGTTTATTTTAAAACCAACAATCACAACTGACTTTACCCCTTTGTTTTTGGACTCCTCTTATCGTGGCTTCTAATAATTTGAAATAATATTGTTTATATTATAACTTACTAATTCTCATTCCAAATATAGTTTCAGAGCGGTGCCGGCGGCGACGGCGGTGGTGTTGGCGGTGGCGGTGGCGGTGGCGGTGGCAGTGGCGTTGTTGTTTCGGAAGACAGAACTGTAGCAGACGGCGAGGGAGTGGAGGCCAGCGACAGCGCGGACACGCTGTCAGACCTCCGGGACGACGATGACGACTCTGTAAGTACCCGATATGACTATCTCGGTTCACCTGTGTACTATTTATTTAAGTCTCAATATAGAACTGTCGGTACGGTAACTATTTTGAATTGAATATAGCCTATTTAGTTAGTGTATGAATATCATCCGCTTGAAAAGAGTGATGCCGTTCATTCCAGTGCCCTTCTAGTAATTGTTGAGTCTGCTACACCAAAAACATTCATAAAAATTTGTTGCTCCTCGATTACATGGAAACGCTTCGTACATTATTCGTAGGTTCTATCGCCGCAAGACGAGAGCAAGGTCAACGAAGAATCAAAAATACTCGCCATGTTAGAAGAAGAACTCGTTAATAGAGATGATGATAAGTAAGTCCATTTCTATACTGTATACGTTAAAAACTATGATGAGACTTTCATTATAGACCGCATATTTATAATTGCTGAAATTATATCTCTTTGCTTTGCTTTTTTCATGTGCCTTGATCTTGTATCAGTTAATGTCATTTATCTTTATTGCTGTATTATCTCTGTTGCATTTAGTCTGCAAACATGAACATCTATGGAACATATTTCACATTGTATGAGCTTGATTTGTATGATGCATTTTTGTAGAGAGCTAGCGGACGCGACCACCGTTTGTCTCACGTTCAAGTCGGTCGAGACGGAGTCAGCGTTCGCGCACCGCAAGGACGAGTGTCCGCTGGCGGCGGTGGCGCCCCCGCTGGTGCTGCTGCCGGCCGTGGCCGCCGTGTGCAGCGTGGCCGTGCCGCCCGCCTGGTCGCTGCACGCCATCTACCTCGCCCTCGAGCTCGAGATCGGCCTCGTCAACGTTCTCTACTACGCCTGCTACAAGTACACACAATTTAAGGTTAAATATTTTTACGTTGCCTTTATGTTATTGAAAACGTATTTAATTTAAACATACAATACCATTTTCCTCATAGTAACTACAAAACTAAGTTACAAAGGAACATGGAGATTTTTTGTACTTTTGAGATGAAGTAGGAAACTATGCATCGTAAATAATATTCAAGTTAACTTGAATATTTTACTTTGATATGAATGTGACACGTAAAGAGTAAACGTCTTTAAGAGAGTAACGTGATAGATATATTCAAATAGAAAAGTTTCTAAAAACAAGGTGAAAGGTGGGTTTTCTTTTTATGACCAAACTTTCCAATCGAAGTCTCAACAACGCACCTGCTTATCGCAGCAAGATATAAGTCGAATTGTTAATGAACTGCACTATCTTGAACAGAGAAATTCATGTTTTGTTTTGATTTCGTTCTAGAAAAAGACAATGAACCCGATGTGGAAGTTAACATGCTGCATGTTCAACGTCACGATGTTGATATCCGCAAATGTTGCCACCATGGTATGTAACTATACAACCTCCCCTATGTGTGTAGCCTCCTAGCTGTGTCCCACTTTGCCCGCTCCTTTTATTTTAATTACCTATATTCTGCTTGATGGACACTTACATTCATTACTAATTACACTGTAGAGTCAAATGCAATCAGGCAGAATTTTTCATATCCAGTTTGTAATTCTTCGATTTGCTTAATAAAGTTCATACATAAAGTCTACTACAAAATCTATCCTATGATAGGCATTTTTATGCCTGTTTAAGGAACATACAATAACAAGAACCCTAAACTTCATTTTACAAAAGTATCCATTTGGTTTTTCGTGGAACTATTGGCATGTAACAGCCTTGTGAAATAATACACACGTCACCGGTGGTCTTTCCGAATAATTTAACTTGGGTAAAAAACCCACAAAGTAAAAATCTTTGCAGTTCGGTGATCACAACTTTATGAATATTAATCTAATTTATCTCATTTAATAAAGAAATGTTGCAATTTGTATTTTATAATTTGTTTTATAGTTCTTTACACGGTTACTTGTCAGAACATAAGCTTTACAAAAGATATAGCTAACACTAATTTTCAACACTTCAAAATATTCGTATAATTATATTATTTATTGGATTTATTATTTGTGTGAAGTGTGTCCGTTCTGTTAATGGTATGTCGACATGTTTCAAAGGTGATCTGCGGAGATTTCGACAGCGCGCTGTCCGCGGACGGGCTGCGAGAGGACGCGCCGGCGCGCGGCGGGGCGCGGCGCTGCATGCATCCCACTTACTATTACCATGTAACTTGCCACTTTTCACTCGCATCATTATAATTAACTAGGCACTTACACGCTCAACAGATATGTATGCACTTTAAAACGCCCCATGCAGTATTAAATGAATGTCACATTTGTTTTAAATGCTTTTTTATTAATATAAAAATACTAGCTTTTGCCCGCGACTCCGTCTACGAGGAATAAAAAAAAAACAAAATTAAGTAGCCTATGCGTTCTTCCAGACATCATCTACATTTATGCCAAATTTCATCGAGATTCGTTCATCTGTTTAGGCTACAAATTCTAACAAACATCCATCCGTCCATCCATCTAAACTTTCGCATTTATAATATTAGTCTGATTAATTTATGTAGAATTAAGTTGCAATTGAATATGTTGATATATTAGTCTCAAGACGAGACGAAAGTATTTCCCTTTTGTGTTATTGGGGTTGAGAATTCTTATTTTTTTTCCGATACGATACGAAGCTGGGCGCGGGCGCGGCGTGCTGCGTGCTGTGGCCGGCGGTGGCGTGCGGCGCGCTGCGCTCCGCGTACTTGGTGTCGCTGGCGGTGCTGCACGTGCTGCCCGCCCTCTACGTGCCCGAGCTGCTCGCCCCGCGCCACCGCGCCCGCGACCCTTATGACTCTCTGGTACATGCCAACACCACACACCCCGATCAACTCCTCTATGTTCTGTAAGTATATAATTGATTTATGTCTTTAATAATACTTAGTAAACCCTTCTCTTAAGTCATTGAAGAAATTTCATAAATATGCATATTAATGCCTGTGATGAAAGTACGACCGTGCCACCTGTTTCACTTTGGAGTCACAAATAGCGCTTAGGTATGAAAGACGCACTAAAATGTAATCTTTTTGACCGACTTCTTAAAAGAAGGAGGTACTCAATTCGTCTGTATGTTTTTTTTTTCGTCTTCTGTTTATGCGTTGATACAAGCTTAGGGTTATGACTCATATTTATTTATAACTTATGAGTTAATTTGTTGCGTGTCTTGATTTATTGCAGAAATGCAATGCATAGGGTACAGTAAGGATAGTACACATCGACAATAATTGCGTCAAAATTCACGCCTATTTAAAGCAACAGAGGCTCATGTCATGGCATAATAAATTCAATTATTTCTTTCTTCATCTATTGTATAAAGATATTCGTGTGTAAAGTAAAAGTAAAAAGTAGTCGCATAGTGACAATACTAATTGAAATTGCCGTACTATGATTGTTGTTACAACTTATTGTTACGGTTGTTTGACACATATTTTATAACTGCTTTTAATAGCATACCGTATACTCTTTCAATTGCTTTTGTTTTTCTAAAAAAATGTTATACGAGTACAAGTATAACCTTTTGAACCTAACCTAGTAGGTGAATTTATTACGTTTGCATAAATTGTTTTTAAATGTTGTTAGAATTCAACAACAAAAATAAAAAATATTTGTTAATGTTGTTGAATGCTATTATTATTTAAAGACCTATATATACCTATACCTATACGTAATAAGTTAATTATAGAAGTTTTTCGCATTAAAACCTGATAACAAAAAATGTTAGCGTAAACAAAAGACGAATATAGACAGATAATCAAATAATGTATTTGATTATCCACTTGAATTGAAGAAAATCGAAATGATTTAATTAACATAATTATCTTATGTTAGTATTGCTTTATGGGAATAATTAATTTGTAACGTACAATAGGTTCAGAGCTAGTAGATTGAGCAATGTATTCGTGGCGACGTTTATGTAATCTGCAGTCTCGCAGGTTTGAGGTTATGACAGGCGATTTTGCAATTTGCATTTCTATCCTCACAGCATCATTGCTTGAAAATAGCAAAGGTTTATTGAAACTTGTTTCTTTAACACATGGAATGTTGCAAAATTTTAAACTTGTATTAATTTTTTATAATCACATAATACCACCTACTGAGATTAAAATATTCATATCAAATTATAACTATACACTCAAATCTACGCTACGTAATGCCAAAACGCTTTTTAAAATATACTTAGAATATATATTCACAAACAATACAAAGGTCATCTCTAAGTGTTTGACGCACATTTGTAATTAATTCAGAATCCCAAATTGTGAGTTTCGGCAAAGCTATGCCACATATAATATTTTCAATGGTTTTGGTTTTAACGTATTCTATGCTATAGGCAAGGTTACATTGATGTACAGACTTGTGTACCTACTGTTTCAACCATGATTCTTAAAATGTGATATTTGTTGTTGCAGGACGCACCTGCACAGTGTCAGACACATCGTCATGTTATTCATCTTAGTGGTAGCACTTCTGGTATATAATCGTTACGTGAGTTATATTTTGATAATTTAACATATATTAGCACATTATATAATTAATTTCCGAGACTTTTAGATGACAGATTATACCATGTTGATTTTAATGTTTGACCGTTGGCGATATTTCATTTATAATAATAAATTATAAAATCATAAAGTGTTTGGATACTTCAGAACCATTTGTAATTTAAAAATGGTTCTAGAGACTTCAAGGTATGTGCTACGTAAAATAATGATTCATCATCATCTCCCCCACCTTATCCTACTCCCGTAGGGTCGGCGCCCCGGGTTTTCGTCTTCCAAATAACTCTGTCATCTGTCATCTCAGTCATTACTCCCTTCTTGATCACGTCACCTTTCACGCAATCCATCCATCTCTTTCAAGGTCTACGTAAAATAATGATTGATGTTTGCAAAATGTTTCAAATTTTGATGAGATGATTTTGTTGACGTTGTATGTGTTTTTATGGAAAATACATTAAATATGTGATTGTTATAAATTGTGTGATGTTCCGGTACTGTAGAGCGAGTCGCTGGAGCGCGCGCGGCACTCGCGCGGGGAGCGCATGCGCGTGCAGGCGGAGCAGGCGAGCGAGCTGCGACGGCGCAACCAGGCGCTGGTGCACAACGTGCTGCCGCCGCACGTCGCCAGCCACTTCATGGGCGCGCGTCACCACCACCGCGACCTCTACAGCCAGAGCTACGCAGAAGTCGGCGTGCTCTTCGCCTCCATGCCCAACTTCTCAGGTACATTCTACTACTACTACCAATCGACTGTATTATATTTATGTATGTGCTACTAGCTTTCGCCCGCGACTCCGTTCGCGTGGAATTACAAAACACAAAATCATGTAGCTTATGTGTTCTTCCAGACTATCCTCTACAACTATGGCAAATTTAGGCTACAAACTCTAACATATCCATCCATCTAAACTTTCGCATCTATAATATTAGTATGATTTGCATTGTTTAATGTGCGAATACAATGATTTTTTTTTGTGTGTTGTCTTATAATCGTACTTTAATCTTATAAATATACTTGCAACCTCGATTGTTGTCGATACACTATGTTGTCTCTATTCTGTGCACTAATTAAAATCATTGTTTAAGACACAAAAGATCTCTACCCAAAGAAAATAGCAGTGGTAACACCATGTATAACGTAATTTTTAAAACATGGATATTATAAGAAAACAAGTGTAATACAAAATTGACATCGTTTGAGTATTATCATCGAATGCAATAAAGTTTCTTGTTTTTAGAAAAAACATATTTTATCTTTCTTGCCAACATTTTTTATCTTCATGCATATCTTAATGTGGTCTCGGAGGACAAAGAAGTTTTACCTAGGGATGAATCACACTTATTTGCGTTATGTTCAAACGCATTTAGTTTACAAATAATTTATTGACAAATTTCAGCGAAAAATCTTTATACACGATTACTCATTATTGACAGCGGTCTTATCTGTTAATTTAGAAAAACATCATACTTTAAATAAGTGGGTACCGACCGTCAGGCCGGCAAGGTAATATAATTAGGCATCATAATGACGCTGCAGTATTCATAGTCCTAACATAGGTACTCGCACACATTATCGTCACATCACTATTGATCCGTTAATAAAATTCTATTAATAAAACTCATTAACTTTCTAAAGTTAACTGTATTTTTATTTGTACGTCAATAAAGTTGAAGTGTGACTAACGTTAACGCATTGTTAGTGCAGCGCTTCTAAACGCTATGCTAATCAACGCATCTTTGTTCAGAAAACAAGTTGTATGAATGATGTTTTATATGCAAAACGCATTGCAACGTAATTGGAAAAGGGTTTAATTAACTTAATACTAAGGTGACACGAGACAAATCCTTCTCTTTAACAAGGTTACGATGTAAAGACGGTTTTACCTTATACGAACATTATCTGTCTACCTAGAAACATACGTAACTAGACATCTCTGAATGTATTAAGAAACGTACTCAATCGTACCAATAACGGATAAATGGAAAAAAAAATTAATCATAAAGGACCTATTGAATGATTTTTCCTATATTTTTTTATTTGTTAGATAAAGGTTTTTTTACATGCTAATTTTGTTTAACAATGAAGAGATAGAGAGAGTTACAAGGTAAAAGAAAATAATTTGTGTAATTGTTTAGTATATCTTAGTTCTTACCAATATTGTAAATACGAAAGTTTAAATGGATAGATGGATGTTTGTTAGAGTTTGTAGCCTAAACAGATGAACGGATCTCAAAGAAATTTGATATAACTAGATGTGGAGGATAGTCTGGAGTCTGGAACAACACATAGGCTACTTGCTTTTGTTTTTTTTAATCCATGCGGAACGAGTCGCGGGCGAATGCTAGTAGTAGTAAATAAATCTACAAGGAATATTTAAAAAGCAATGTTTTAATTCTCCATGTTCCTGTGTATTATTTTACTTTGCCTTTATTAATAAGTCGAGACTCTAACTGATGACCTCTTAGTGTAAATGTAGTTCTTGTAATCAAACAGCATAAGATATAAGTACTATAAAATATATCGTACATAGGTTGGTTGTACGGATCACTGGTTTTTTTGTTATGCATTGAGCATATAATGATTTCAAAGCGCTCCAATAGATGTCGCTACCTGTTTTTAAAACTCTAGACTTTGTCAATTATGCACCGCTCTAGACACCTCTTTGCGCAACGATATCTCCATAGCTGAGAACCGCGCAGAGTAGAGAAATATCCTTCAATAGACAGTTAAGAAGACAGACCCCTCGGGAATGAGGAAAACATCGATGACGAGAGATTTATTTTCGTACAATACTATTAACTCAAAATTCCCACCCAGCTCTTCCAAGATGTTTTAAGAAAATGGTTAATATTTATTATTATCACATCTTTGCTTTTATTTTAATCATTATTTGTACAATGTGTATCAATCTAAAATAGTCGTATTACTTTATTTTAGAGTTCTATTCTGAAGAAACTGTGAACAATCAAGGGCTGGAATGTCTGCGGTTTTTGAACGAAGTAATCTCTGACTTTGACCTGGTAAGGATTAAATTGCATATCATCTTTTTAAACCTTGGCCTGTGGATATATTCGTTTTACTATTGTTTTTATTCGTATTACTATATTTTTATCATTTCAGTTACTGGAAGATTCCAAGTTCAGCAAGGATATAATAAAAATCAAAACAATAAGTTCCACTTACATGGCTGCATCAGGCCTAAACCCCACACGACAGATGCAGGTGATTATTTTTTCCTATAATAGCGATTATACCTTACTGCAAGTTAGTCTAATAATTGCAAGTTACAATTACTGTAAAGCTATTTTTTACAAAATTGGTTTTTAAATATTGGAATACTTAAGTTTAATCTTATCTTTAATTTATCTTATCCTTATTAATCTTATCTTACTATTAATTCAATAAAGTTACGCCTGCAATTTATTTTATTTTCAACAATCCAACAAGAAAAAGGTAAGTAATATGTTTGATGAATTCAAACAGACGAGGTAGCTAGAACAAACTTTACTTAACGCTTAAGAACGTCAGTGCCAATCATCCATCTTGTTTAAACTTCGTTAATGGTCTTTTTCCAATTGTAAATGGAAAGTATAGTTTGTGAACCGCCAACACATATTGAATTAGGGTTTTACCAAATATAAAGTTGCGGGTTCTCTTAATTACCTAAAGTGGAAAGCTCTTCCTTGAACAAATTATACATATAACTGCATATGACATAAAAATAATACGCTTCATGGGGAATTAGGGCTCGTTGATGAAGAATATGACATAAAAATATTAGATTTTATCTTAGCCTTTAAAAATCTAAACCATGGTAAAACTCAAAACCGGTAATGTCCAAGTACTGCACCTGTACATTTTATCACTTTATGTGTTTTACCAACCTGTTTATCGTCGAATTGAATGGCCTAATGTGCTTCTTTAAATAACTCAAGGCCATTTAAAAAACACTAAAGGACATTCGCGTCAAGCTTACCTTCGTCAATTGCAGGTAAAAACATTATTGTGACTACAAATTCTGATTCGGTTGTATTCGCACAGTATAAAATTGTTTTGTTTGTAACAAGTTTTTACTTACCTACGATTGTATATTAAAGCGCATATAAAATATTGCAATAGCCGTTTTTCGCAAACCATGCCTTAAATATAGAGGTCCCTTTGGTAGCATTTGAAGGGCCGTAGAATTTATTTCTATTTTATCAACGTTTAGAAGTCACCTAAATTCGTAACTATGTTTTAGATTATTGAGACCCTCAACCAAAGGGACACGTAATAACATTTTACAGGCTGGTAGTTGAAAACGGGTATACTTAATACGTATTCATATCTTTTATTCTTGGCAGCCCTAGTAAAAGAGCAAACTACTTAAATGAGATATGATCTGGGTTCCATTACAATATACTTCTCTAAGTACAACATAATACAGACGAATTATAATATACGATTTATAATAGCAAAATGTAATATTTTCTGTAACTTAGCCGACATCAAAGTAGGGCACTTAGCAAGCAAGATATGTATAAGAATTTTCCATTTTAGTGTAAATTTGCATAGTTTTTTTATTGTTCGTTATTTATTTCAAAAAGTAGAATTATGTAACTTCGTATATCAGCATGGCGTTTCGTTTTAAATTTTAGCCATCAGATGGTGTGCTTGTCCGCTGGGCTCATCTCGCGTGTCTTGTCGAATTTGCACTGGAACTACAGAGAGTTTTGACAGCCATCAATGAGCAGTCATTCAATCACTTCGTGTTACGTCTCGGAGTTAACCATGGTCCGATCACCGCGGGCGTGATCGGCGCCCGCAAGCCGCACTATGACATATGGGGCAATACCGTCAACGTCGCATCTCGAATGGAGAGCACTGGCAAAGCAGGATGTATACAGGTATTCAAATTTTGTACTCTACATTTGCAACCTTCCGTAAAGAATATGAATTATGGAAAAAGTGAATTCGATGACGAATTATTGTCCTTCAATGCATTAAACAATAATCTTACTCTTCTTTCGATAATTATTAGAATTGTTTTTTTTTACCGCATAATAAAAATGTCGTCACTTTAGTTTTATGGGCATACAGTTTTAACTTTTCAATTACATTGTGAATCTGTCTTATATATCAGCTTTAAAATGTATTCCTAAATACATCGTGTGCTTTATGTTGTTATTATTAATTTACCTTATAGGTAGATAATATAACAATAATATTTTTTTACTACAGGTGACGGAAGAAACTTGTCAAATTCTCCAGTGTTTTGGGTATTACTTTGAGCAGCGCGGCCTCGTAGCTGTCAAAGGCAAGGGGCAGTTGATGACGTATTACTTGCAAGGAAAACGCGACTCCGTCAACGGTGAACCAGAAAAATCCATGGTACGTAACATAACATACTTTATGTTTGTTTATTTCATTTATATAGTTACTTCTATAGTTTACGAGTATGCTACTAAGGAAGAGACAAAAATCCTTTGTCTTTAATGAATATTCTCAAGTTATAACGAACGATGTGCTCACGTACATAAATATCTACGCGACCGACGACGCCGTGACTGCAGTTTTATCAAAATATTTTAATCTTTATGGAATGCGATAAAGTATGATGAAGTATTGACAATATGCTCGCACTTTCCAATTCCCACCTCGTGTCCTTATTTTATGAAATTGGTTAGATAACTGCCTATGAAAATGTCATTTCTTATGTAAGAAGATTACAGTTGAAGATGTTAGTCATGGCATGTAAATGTTTTGATGGAGGCAAGACTTTGGTACGCGGCGTACAGTCTACCCGGACAGGCCGATTTTCCATTTGTCGGCCTGACTGGCTAGGCTGCGCGTTGTGTAGCCACTTAACTACAAGCAAATCGACGTGGAGCAACAATGATAATTATGAAGATTATTTTTGATAAAATAGTATATAAGATAGGACTCTTGATTTTGTGTTATGATTAAGAATTTGATTTAAATAATCCCTGCTTATAATCAATGATATAATCATATGTATAATATGTAATTACATTGACCATAATCCAATTCATTATATTGTATTTGTTATAGAATCCATAATAGATTTTCCTATGACTACCTGGCCAGAACAATATATGACGTGTTGTTTTCAAATACCTTTCACTTTAGTTTTATATCATTTATAGAGTCCTGTTTGATATGTAGCTCTAAAGATGCTGTTTTGTGAAGGTCACTCGACTCATACGTTTATTCGTATTTTAATTTAAACTAATCGAATTTCAAGGTAATGATATTCACGAATTTACTATAAACTTTAATGAATCATAAATGAATAATGTGTGTATTTAGAGTAAATTTTATGATACTATCGAACGAATTGCAAAGTAAACATTTTCTTTGAGATAGCAATTTTCCTCTTATTTTAAAATTGCATTCTTATAGATGAATATTTGTGATTTATAACCGGGTTTATACTTCTTGTTAATAATATTGTTAAATAGGGCTCTACTAGAGATTGCGACCAACATGATATAAAACATGTCTATAATCTTAAATGTTCGTAACATGACGCCCCTGATACTTAAATACGTAGTAAGTGAATTTTCACTACTTAATAAGTAAGTAGTGGATATTCACTATAATTAAATTGAATCATAAACCAACTACGGTGGTTTTGACGTCAACTATTTACTGTGATTGAATGCAGATGGAGGATCAGTGCGAGGCAGATGCCACAGTCGCGTTGCTGTCCAACGGAGACGCGGCGAGCTCGCAGCACGCGCTGCAGGCCCCCGGCGCCGCCGCGCCCGGCAGCGGCGCTGACGTCGACAGACCGTTACTCACTTCCTAAAACATCTAGTTATACTATAGAACAAATTAAACAAATCAGTATGCATGTTTATCAGTTCCTTGAAAGTTTTTTTATTTGACTTAACAATTGCTCTTTGATTGCAGAATTTAATCTATTTCTTTGATGTTGAACAACGTTATTCAGAAATAGGTTGATCACACAACAAACATTTTGAAAATCCGCTTGTGTTCAAATTGTCACAAATTGACGTAAAAATATCATGTGCACTAAAAAAGATCATTTTATTTTGATATTACATACAGAGATTTCAATGTTATATGTCTGCTTAGATGTGGTCAGGTAATTATATTTACCTTAGTTTATCTTAATTTAAATAAAGAGGTCGTGATGAATGTCAGCGAAGAGTTCAGGACCTGAATAACTTATAAAATTATGTGATGAGATGGAGCATTACGCTTTCAGCAATAATTATGTAATAAAACGTAATAAAGACATGAATATCGTATTTTTCGTAAAATGAACTATCATAATGTTAAGTAGTTTCTAAACTTCTAGCTACTAGTTAGATATGTATATTGTAGATGCATATTTTACTCAATAAGTATTTATATTTTACACCATAAAAATTATGTTAACAATACGACAGTTTCGTTACTTTTACCTTAACATTTGTTTATTCTCGTTTCCCATAAGAGAATTTAAAAAAATTAACGATAACAAAAATGTTTCTTTCATTGAACGATTTGTAAAATTTTCATTAATAATATTTAAACAATAAAAATCAATAGAAACTGTATTTCAAATTAAAACTCGATTTTTCTATGTATTTTAAAGCATCTCTTTTGATCCTTGCAATTTTATCTTATACCGAATGTTATATACGAATATGTTTAACCAGTTTCTTAAATGTTACATCTTTCTTATGATTTATAATTTATATAAAAAAAAACTATAAATAAATCAGATATTATGAAGTAGATTCTGCAGAAGCTGTCATCTTCACTCGCCGAAATGGAATGTTATGACATAGTGATGCGTGAGCGCTGATTCGCGGATTATAATTACATAACATTCTGTTTACGGATACATCTGTCTGTACTTAGAGTTACGTCATCTACGAGAATGTAGTCAAATATCTTGTAACTAAAGTGCTATTCGGTATTAGGTTGTATTCTAGTTTTGGTAGGATTGCAATGAATTGATAAGCAGCTGAATATCTTTGTAATGACTAGGGTTAGCATGTAACTTATGAATGTGGTAGAAACTGCTTTATGAAGAGACGCCTACAAGTTTTAGCCTACGTAGTTTGTGCTAGGTGGGTACCAAATTTAGGTACCCGCATTTTTAATGTCACTTAGACTAATGTTCTTAAAGGTTTTTTATGTTGCTTACAGTAATTGTTATAAAAATGTAATACATTTTGTAGAATAGTGAATGGTGATATTAATAATCTATCTAAATATGGTAGTGTAGATTTACTGAGTATTCTAAGAATTTCTCTAGTAAAGAGGTCTTTCCTGTGATTTATATCTATTGATTTTGGAAATGCTATACTTTATCGTCTTGATAGATCCTCTCATGGGCTATAATTTTATTAAATAAAGCAATATCTACAAGCTGTTCTATTCATTTAGTATTGTCCTCATTCGTTTACTTAGAAAGCACGCACGAACACACCCGTGATCAGAAATTGTACTCAAGATCACGGATTCTCGTTTGGCACAATCCATCTACCACCACTATTGACGTACACATTGGATCCAGTATTCGTTACGTCCCTATTTAAATTATTAACAATGTCATTTCAAGATAGCCTGACCTTTTTATAAAGCACTTTTCCTGATATCTCGTTATTAAGCGGCTTCTGTTACTTTCTTTTGACTTCATAATTCTTTAACTATTATTATTATTTCATTAATAATTTAATCTCGGAGATCAATCATTAGAATACGTGTTATAGGTGTCTGTGCTCTGTGTAATTAGGAAAATGTCCACAGAAGATGTGAATTCAGAAATTGATCTGTGACTAAGCGTCTACCAACTAGTAAATTATGCGTAAGAGCGTTAGAAGCCTTTTTGTGGTAATTTCCCTAGTGTTGTCATTTACATACAATATCGACTTAAAAAGTAAATCGAATCAACCTCTTTTCTTATGTTTATGTTTTACTTTAAGTTTCATTTGTCATGACATTTTCAAAAAACTATAATAATTATATTTATGATAACAATAAAACACAATGTTATGGTTGTAAAAAATTCTTAGGTTTTAATTTGTTTTGGATAAATATAACAATAATTCATATCTTTAGCTTTAAACGTGAATTAAATGCAGTAGTTACTTTTAATTTTTTACATTACATTGTCCCGGTTTTTTTTATTATATCTACTGGTAAACGGTTACGTCGCAGACACTAATGACATTTCGATAATTGCTAGAGCGTGCGCACACCTGAAACTAAACTATCGCACAACTGTTTAGTCTCACTTTGATTCCTATGATCTTAAATGGAGGTACGCACACTACTCGATTTTAGTTGTGCAACTAAACAATTGAATTGGCTGCGAAACATTCGACAATCGAGAATCACAATTGTGCGATAGTTCAGTCAAAGGTGTGCGCTCGCTCTTACACGATCAAACATCCAAATTTATCTCACTATACATATAATAAAATCGGAGTGTCTGTTTGTTATATCAAAAGAAAAATTCCAGATTTCGGTAAGATGATGTATTTGCTTTACTGATAACTAAAATCGCATTTAAACATTTTTTGTCCGTCTGTCTGTCTGTCCGCAAGCCGCGTTTGTTCCGGGTAACCTCCGAAACGGCTTTGCCTATTACGACCCGACTTTCACTGAAGGGTAGCTAACATAGACGGGCATATTATAGGCTACTTTTTTATCTTAATATTGTGTGGACGAAGTCGCGGGCAACAGCTAGTTGTATAATAAAGTGACCATCTCCATCGCTCCCCCGATGCCCGTACGTGGTCCATCAAACGTATCAAAGGTATAAAATTAAGGTAATATAAAATTGTATGAGTGTGGAAGATGAACTAATGTAGTTTCTGATATCTACGATAATTGCCACATTATGCATCTTTTTTTCTTAAGCGCTTTAATTCATTTTTTTCGTATTTGTTTTATTTATATGTCTCCATACAAAAGATTGGAATGTGTAGGTTTTTTTCGTTTTTACCGTGGTTATGACTTATTTTTAAAAAGCTTTATTAGGCTTGCCTTGTTGGTTCTTTATGTATTATATATCTTAGGGTCAAAATATAAATTAACATACAATTTGTTTTCTCAAACATATTTCACGATAATGTCTTATTTATGATTTTCCTAACTCTGTCCTATAATTTATGTTAAAAATGTGTTCGTAACGTCATGCTCGCAATAGATGCTTCACACACAGTGCAAGCCATTCCCGCAATAGAACAATGCACTCGCCGCGTCGGTGAGAATAATTTGCGCAACAAAACAAAAAATTGTCACAAGGTTTATACTAATCTTACTAAAACTAAGTAATGTCCGGGATGCATTTGAGTGCGTTGCGGGATAATATTATAATATAAAAATAGATATACATAATGAGAAAGTAATGCACATAGTATTATTACAATGTCTCCCGGAATTTAATTGGCCGGATTTTGACTTCGTCCCTTTGTTTCAAATATTCAGTAACTGATTTCAATTAACATACCATATGCAGCAAAAATTATGAAGAAATACATATGATGCGCTGATGATAGAAATGCGCAAGCTTACACCAATAGGACGATAGCATATTTGTCAAACTCGTAAAAATAGCGCGATCTAGCGGTAACAAGTGTAAAATGTCTAGATACGTTATACATTACGAATAATATACATGGAGACTATACAAAGAGATAAAGATAACGGTTAAACTTCGGTGAGTTTTCTTCTTCATTGAGCTTGGCTTATGTATGTATAATCTGGGTGCGTAATATTTATAACATTGACAGAACTCTTAGTGTAAGTTATTTTTTTTATTCATAATTAAATAGACGTACTTAAGTATAAAAGACAAAAGAGCAGCATCTTCCTTGATTGGTAAGAATCATAATGAAATATAAATAAAAAAAAACATAATAACCAGAAGTCCACCAGCTGCAGATGAATTATTTTCAGCCCTTTTCCCTTTGTTTCTTGTAACCCGCTGCATCTTCCTGGCTCTTTAGAGAGCTTTACAGAGAGGAGCTTTTGACAACGATTGACTCTTAATATTACAGTCTTGGTAATTGATTTTAAGGTAATCAGTTGCTTAAATAAATAGTTAATTAATAAATAGTTTTATAAAATACTCAGTTTTTATCATACAACATTAACTTCATGAATCAGTCATCTCTTCCGCATTTTATTAAAAGAATCAAAGAAATGAGTACCCTTCTAGGAAAATATGCATCATATTCATACAAGCAGTTTGCAAATGTCTTAGCTTCATGGTTTAAGATTGACGTCTTTTTAATGGGATATTTATAATTAACAATTGATTAATTAATTCATAACTATTAATTCCTTGTACACAACAAAATGACTAAGCTCCAAATCTACCAGTAACAGCAGTAGTTTTTGTTCCATTGATTAGAAACTTAATAATTAGAATATCTTTAACTTATCAATCAGACTATTAATAATATTATATAAGACGACATTAAGTTAAAAACATATTCAGACATATAAAATCGACCTACATTTTCACGTATCGAAGAGTAGTCATATGTTAACGAATCTTTGCATGCTATCACACATTTGCCAAACAGGTCTTTGAGCTGAGTGTTTTCATATGCTGCATCGATGTTGAACGCTATGGTGGGTTTTTAATGTTCCATATGCGGAGTTTGAATGTTTAATGATGGGATTACTTAACTGATCCTGCTGGAAGATGCAGGTGATTCACAGAGGATGAGTGCAAAGGGTGCCAGCAGAAGTGTAAGCGCAGCGGCGAGAGGGGCGGGCGGGGCGCAGATTGAGGCCACTATTTAACCGCACGTTGGCCGCGCAACGACCTGTTGTGATCCCGTCATGGCGCGCTACGCCCGTGTCGCTACTTTGGCCGCGTGTCTCATATTCGCTTGCGGTGAGTTCTAACCTTTTTACTTACGCCTTCAGTCCTCACATATTCCGCGACGTCATACACGATGCGATCTCACATCAGCGCATCTCCTAATTATCGGTTGCGTCGACGGCTGTCGGTTCACAAAAGTGAATAGTGAAGTTACATCAAACGTGTCGTCTCGAGGTTCGTGTCGTAGCAAAAGTTAAGTAATTAATCCCACAGAACGTGATTTCCTTGCATCAAATGACTTAAGAATGTAATCAATGCGACGCGAGCCTTTCAAGGCCATTCGCAATTATACCTCACTGACAACTATCGAGTCTCACTTCTGAATGCGCCTCTAGTGAAATCGAAATTTTAATACGCATTGATTTTGTGTCACAATGTGGGACATTTTCGGAGTTACGAAAACATGTATCTGTCAGAGCCAATGGAAGTGTTGCCTAACTGTTCGCATATAAATGTCAAGTCAAGGAGCTTACTAAAAATATTCGAGCTTTTGCTAATGTTTACTAACTCCGAGTATAAATATTTAAATACTGAACATAAGGTATTGTATTTAAAAATAAAAAGCCTAAGTGTGTGGAGTACAAACGTGTAGTCGTCGCGACTGCTCAGTGCAGCAGCTGAGAACTTTCACATTCGCTGAGTGTTGCGCGGCCGCAACCGCCGCGCCGTACCGCGCGCTGCAGGCCGTCGGCCGCCAGCCGCCAGCCGCCGGTGACGTCACGCAGCCAGTGAGGTAGTCGTGGCCCTCGCCGGCGGCGGAGCGGCACAGGCACAGAGCGATACCTCGTCCTCGCGCCCACCACCTTGCTATTAACTCTCATAAAAAGTTATGATTATATCTACATGAAATATTAATATGTTACGTATACATTACGTTGACTTATTATAGCTGATATTCAATATGCTAAATAAAAAACAATATAGCGAGTTATGCAAGCATGCCATGCATCGCAAATAGGATAAACAAATGTCCAATTACATTTAAAGGCTAATTAATTGAATCGTATAATTGAGTATTGATTAAAATAATGTGTAATATTTAAAACCAAGAGTAGACAGTTATCAGATTCGTTAAAGTCGCTCGCTGCTAAACTAAACAAAAAGCAATGTAAACAATATATTATAAAATTATTATGCTTTTAATTTGTTGAATTAATAAATAATATTATAGTATACGCGACAACTTTAACTTTGCTCCACTTACTACTTTGTAAGTTATTATTTCATTTAAGAATAGTAAAATTCCTTATTCATTATCATTGATCATAAAAATAGGTCATTTATTTATTGAATTTTAAAAACAAAACTTTATTTATTTGTTATTTTTATTAATTATCTTTTTGAAGACAAAGTTATCAAAAACTTAGCAATTGATGCTGTTCCAATAATCGATAATTTGTTTTGTATTACAATTACGTTTTACTTAAACATGCATATGCAGAAAAAAAGTTATCAAAGCTATATTATTACGATAGCTTATTGCTTTATCATTGAACGTTTTTTATTTATTTTTATGACATGAACTTGAATTGAAAGGTACCAGAAAACACAATTTCAAATATTCTAGTCTGGTATTTTCTAATACATTGCACTTTAATGCATTTAATTATTAATGGTCGATGACTAAGATTATAATAGATAAACAATAACAATTAAATAAAAAGGGATTTAATTCAGTTTATTTGTCAATTGACGAAATTACTTTAAAAAAAATACTCAATATTTTTACCAAATGTGTTAGTATATCTGTACAATTTTCTTTTCATAAATAGATTGCTCATATATTACTGCTAGTTATAACACAATATTTACTAGAAATTCTCTAATATTTCATAAACATTCCTAATATTACTCAAATGCTAAGGTTTGAATGACCGATTATTGTTTCCACTCTGATAAGTACCTTTTGCAATATACTCTGAAAGTTTTTATTACCACTATAATTAAATGATAATTAATTTACAAACAGAAAATTTTGTAAACTAGAAATACATTTATTAGAAAAATACAATTGTTACACTTTATGCAAATTAGTTTACAATATCTCGTTATAAGATGTTGACAAATTATATACGCCTTAATATATCTTTGTATTTCTTCTATATTTCTTAACTTTTCGAACCAAAAAGACAAGTGACAGTACAAGGAAAGTCAAGAGGTGGCACTAAACTAAATATTTATGAGGTCGAACTTTAGTATGCAATTGGCGTGGTGGGTCGACGCCCGCGCCTTCTGGCATAACTGTCTATTTGTTCACCACTCACATGTCAATTGATTAAATTCTCTATTCTTTTGATGCTTGGTTGTCTGTAATATGTTTACGACTTATTTCTTAAAAGTGATTTTGCAATTGCCAAAAGTTATCATTAATATCCATGTGATTATTATAAGAAAAAAATGAAGGTTATATAGAATATGTAACATATAAATGTATAATGATATTTCTTCAAGTATTGATTTCTAACTTCTATAAATATCTGTGTCACATATAAAAATTTGAAAATCACAATTAGATAAAATATGCTAAGCACGTCATACAAAAGACATCAACGCGCTCATCGTTCTACGTTCAGTGAAATTTCACAAGTGTATCACTTGTATTGAACCACATTTATATCGGTATCTCTATTTTGTCAAAGAGTATGAGAGGAAAAACAATATGTTTTTATACTAGTGTTTCGATAGTGGAAACGGTCACATGCACCTAATTGAATTATGTATTTAAATGTTAACCACGTTAAGATGCTTAGTTTTCAACGCAAACACATTTGTTTTCCAACTAATTTGAACGTACTCTAAACAAGACAGCACTAACACAGCTGCCCAACACGTGGTAGATCCGGGTCAAAGAGGACAAGTTCTTATTTATCGTTCCGGTGGCGACAACTATTTTTTTTAATTTCGACATGCATTATTCATATTACGATACCTACTTAATAAATAATTATTAGTACAAATCTTGAATGAATATGTATAATTTTGATATTTCATCATTAAACTTCGATAATGCTCAATACATATTACATACATGTGTGTTTCAAACGATTTCCTCGTAAACACTATAGTTAGTTTAAAATCATTACTAACTTTAGCTTCGGAGACATCAAAAATTACGTGTTATCTACGCGCGAATGTGTAGAATAAAAATTCAAATATAAATATTTTCTATTCTATCTAAATTTTGATTATATTTATACATACATTCAGTACATAAGACACGTTGATTGGAAATCTGTTTTAGATTCACTCGGAATTAAAATTTCAACGTTTCACGAATTTAAAATTTTGGGTATAGATTTAACATCGGAGAAGTTAATCTTTTCATTTCTTTTAACTATATAACATTTTTGTTAGACAAGCAAAATGTACTTCAATGCTTTATACTTGAAAAAGTTTAAAGTAATTCATTGTAGCATAGCTAGTACATTAAATCAGCAGCGAAACTCAAGTTATAGGAATTCGATACTTAGTATTACTTGTGCATATCTGACGCAAGGCTGTCTGAGTCGCGGCACATTTTTACAGCATGATGTTATTTGTTTTCTCTTTTGCTTTGTCTTCTGATATTATCTATTAAACATTACAATTTACAAGCGCCTATTAGTTGAACCAAGAAACAGATCACACTGCGAATTCCAGATATTTTTTCGATGTTGTTAAAATATTTCGATAATTATTTTTAATCAACATCAAAATTAACCCTAACTATATATAATAAATAAACTTAACTAGGTATATTTAATAACTAAAGCCTTAACACTGTTTGGCAACTAAATTGCAACGTATTGCTTCTTTAATAACCTACATGCGAGATCGATTAACAATGTGTTGTCAGTACAACTAGAGTCATAATGTGTGTAGAACATGCAACTTATCGCATGTTGATACACGAGGCCTTTGCGGCGCTGCGCGGCGGCGGCAAACACCGCCTCCAGCAAACGGGCAGTTAGATAATATTGCAATAGTTCGGTTTCCTTGTGTTACGTGCACGATCACGCACACAGCTCGCATCCATTTCTTATTACCACCACAACTCGGTAAACATTACATAAAAATAAAGCAACAAAACATACGAAAACCAACTATATAACTGTTACCGTATCATCTTCACGGTTAGTTACTTTATTTGCAAATTTATACGATCTGATAACAAAAGAAAAACCAAATAATTTAGAACAAGTTCAATAATAATCCTCACATACTATGTAATAGGCATATCGTTGACATTTCCTGATTCACAACTGGCGGTCAAGGAAAACAACAATTCCGTGACCTTTTCGAATTAAAATAATTTCGACATCGCTATCCGCACAAAGCATCAAATACCATGCATAATGAAACAATTCGGTGTATTCAGAAGAACTTAGAAAGAGTTGTCCTTGCTGCTTGCTTAAGCGCTGACATTTAGACGCGAGTCAAATGTCACGTGCGCTCACTTCACCTTTGACATTACAACTTCCAAGTGACATTTTAGTTCTAATGACAAAAAAACATCGGCAAATATTTAATTATAAACTATTAATTTTATATGTATAAACATTTTTGCAATAACTTTGAAAGCTGCTCCTTATCAGGAAGTAGGCAACTAGGAAGAGGTAGAGTTTGTAATTTCCGGTAATAATTCGCTTGAACCGGTACTTCGACTTGAATAACCATTGACTTGATAATGTTGTTTGTTTGCGTAGCGGTAACCGATGGTCATCGATGGCGGCGGCAGGCCGACGACGCACCCAAGAAAGATGAAAGCCTGGAACAAGAGCTATGCAAGGACAAGGACGCCGGCGAGTGGTTCCGGCTGATAGCCGGCGAGGGCGACAACTGTCGCGACGTCATCCAGTGCACTGCCTCGGTCAGTGCACAAACATAACTTTCATACTTTGGCTATTTCATATATATATATTAAAATATTGAATAGAGTATAGATATCTCTTTATCTTACGTGTAGTCAATTTTCACATTTACTTAAACGTTTATTTCATACACATAATATTAAAACTAAAAGAAAAACCCCCGGTTTTTAGTTAATTTTAAATTGAGGCATTTAAACTTAACTCCCTATTAATATGTATGTCATGTCGCTAAGACTATTCACGTTTATATTCAGATTTATATCTTTTGTGCGTCATTCTGTACTCACGAGAATTTTAAAGTAATACTATGTATTTTTAAGGAACAAGACTGATAGGTTTCAACTAAAAGAGTTACATTATCCAAAACGCTGAAGCGTTCTTGTTTAACGAACACTTAAGCTTACGCTTTATGCGTATAAATTGCTACGGGAATCGATGGTTATGATAATTTAGTAGTATTTAATAGTATATATTTGTGGGATAAAATCTCAGTAATTATTTATATTTATTTTTCTTATTATGAATAGGGTATCCAAGCAATCCGTTGTCCCGCTGGTTTATTCTTCGACATTGAAAAACAGACTTGTGATTGGAAAGATGCTGTAAAGAATTGCAAAATAAAGAACAAGGAGCGCAAGGTTAAGCCACTTTTGTACACAGAAGAGCCGTTATGTCAAGATGGCTTGTTAGCTTGTGGAGATTCCACATGTATTGAACGAGGTCTATTCTGTAACGGCGAAAAGGACTGCGCTGATGGATCCGACGAAAACTCTTGCGGTAAGCTACATTTACTTTTATAAATAACGTGTGATATATACACTTTTATTTTTAAACTATTTTTTTTTCTCCATAAACGTTTATTCCAACTCATAGTAAATTACGTTGCTGAACTTGAACGCTCAAAAATTACGCATAACTTGCTCGGCTTGTGTGACGAACAACCAGCCTGAAATGCCAATCGCTCGGCCTAAAATACATTAATTCTCAATGCTAACTCGAAAACCACCTTAAGCAAATAGGTTGCTTATTATATTTACAATTTGTTGAATATTTAAACATTTAATTCTCCTGTCGCAATGTAGGTAATGTAATTAAATTTCTTAAATACCGTTTGAGAGTAATCTTCGAAATGCATATATATTATTAATACCTAACTCTATATACTCCTCAACCTCAACCTTATAATGTTAGTCAGCACGCGTCGAGCCTATTTATTTTTCGTTAGTCATACTGTACGATGTGAAACTGAATTGAACTTCACATTGAATAGTAATTATGAACGAGAACAGAAAACAAGTGGAGTGCAAAATGTAAAAGTATATTTTTACTTTTCACTTGTGCGTTTTTGTTATACTTATAAAACAAAGTAAACAAATACCAATGCTTTGTATGATATGCCATACCTACTGATTAATTCTTTACCGCACAAGGCAACCGCGAAACCGAACAATCTCTTGAACACGCGGAGCGAAAGGTTTGTTTTGCAAATAAAACAAGTGAACTTTAAATTACTGTAGCTACAAAATTTAAATATGTGGTGCGTACATTAGTGCTCACTGGATTCTATGATTTTACTTCCGTCATTTTTAAAATTGTGTTTCGTAAGCTATATAAGTATGTAACTCAAATGATTATTACTTATTTTAAAGCTCATCACTCAAGCCTTCCATATGTAGAATTCTAAATTTATGAGAAAGGTTACTTTTGTTATTACTTCTGACATAGTAGAAAGTTAAACTTAAATAAACATCAACGTTGATTGGTAGGTACATTCAGTGAAAGTATAAGTTGCCAGTTCTAAATTTTCCTAAGGCTATATACTGCTTTAAATACGTACTCACCGGTTTAATTATTGCTTCGTAATGACAATTTACGATGACCTCAGACACGTAAGTAACAGATAGCGTAGCCCCTAACTAGGTTCATATTATGCAAACCTAAAACGGCTTGTGTAATCCTTGGCGCTTTTGCAACGTTTTTTATTTCTAGGGCACTAGTTCAATTCACAGACGTCAAATCATAATTACAAACTAGTTTACTTTGCGATATCAAATGTTATATATGTAAAATTCCAATGAACTACTGTGTTGTTAAAAAGTAAGATTTATTATTAAGACTCTTATTAAGATATTTCTTTCTTTTAGATATTGACAACGACCCCAATAGGGCCCCGCCATGCGACGCATCACAGTGCGTGTTGCCGGACTGCTTCTGTTCTGAAGATGGAACAGTCGTTCCTGGAGACCTTCCTCCCAGAGATGTTCCACAAATGATTACTATTACTTTTGATGACGCCATCAACAATAACAACATCGAACTCTACAAAGAAATATTTAATGGCAAACGTAAAAACCCGAACGGTTGTGACATTAAGGCTACATTCTTTGTCTCTCACAAGTATACCAACTACTCCGCCGTACAAGAAACCCATAGAAAGGGTCACGAAATTGCAGTCCACTCCATAACGTAAGACTTTTGAAATTCACACTTTTTATTTTTAAGCTTAAGGAACTTAAGTTAGTAACACAGGACAAAGTATACTCATTACATGTTTAGAAAGAAACTCATAAAGACATTTTACTTAACATTGTTTTTTTTCCTTAGGCACAATGACGATGAACGCTTCTGGAGCAACGCTTCCGTTGACGACTGGGGTAAGGAGATGGCCGGTATGCGCGTCATCATCGAGAAATTCTCCAACGTTACAGACAACAGCGTGGTAGGCGTGCGTGCACCTTACCTGCGTGTCGGCGGTAACAACCAGTTCACCATGATGGAAGAACAAGCTTTCTTATATGACAGTACCATTACCGCGCCACTCTCTAACCCTCCACTGTGGCCTTACACTATGTACTTCCGCATGCCACATCGTTGCCACGGTAATTTGCAAAGCTGTCCGACCAGAAGTCATGCCGTGTGGGAAATGGTCATGAACGAACTCGATCGCCGTGAAGACCCCAGCAACGACGAGTACCTGCCCGGCTGCGCGATGGTCGACTCCTGTTCTAACATCCTTACCGGAGATCAATTCTACAACTTCCTCAACCACAATTTCGACAGGCATTACGACCAAAACAGAGCCCCGTTGGGTCTTTACTTCCATGCAGCTTGGTTGAGAAACAATCCTGAATTCTTAGAAGCGTTCTTGTACTGGATCGATGAAATTCTTTCAAGTCACAACGACGTGTACTTTGTTACGATGACTCAAGTAATTCAATGGATCCAAAACCCGCGCACTATCACTGAAGCCAAGAACTTTGAGCCATGGAGGGAAAAGTGTGCGGTCGAAGGTATTCCCGCTTGCTGGGTTCCTCACTCCTGCAAACTCATATCCAAGGAAGTTCCCGGAGAAACCATTAATCTGCAGACGTGCGTCAGGTGCCCCGTCAACTACCCTTGGCTCAACGATCCCACGGGCGACGGCCACTATTAAGCGCCGCGATCTCGCGCCGAGCGCGCTCCAAATTAGTTATATTTTAATTGCAACGGAGGGGTTACACGGACGATACATTCGTGCTTGAAAGTAACAAAACTGACTATTGTTCGAAGTATTCGATTGTATTAGGTATATGTGGCGATGCAATTAAAAATGTACTTCTGGTACATCAGTAACCCGTCTGTAGTCTAAGTACCTACCTAAATAAATGTAATATAGACTCACATGAATATTTAATAGGTCTGTTTAATACTTTATGTGATTTTTCTACTGTAAGTCTGTTGGATAAAATCAAAAATACAAAATATAAAAATTGAATCAGATTTTATTTTCTTGTACCCTATTCATATACCTATACCACAGTTTACAATATGATAAATGAATATTTAGAAAAACAAGTACCCATTTAATATTTACAATATACATACAAAACTTAAAAAAATAATGGCGTAAGTTACTCATGTTTAAAACATTATGATCATCAATCAAGATCAATTATTGATAACTATACCGATATTTAGTCTCTGAGCAAAGATTTAATAAATAAAGTTTAATGTAACATACAAATAACATTTCCCTCTTGAACTATGTGCGGTCAGTAGCTGCCCTCAATGAAATCCATTCGTGTATAGATTGTTCATCCTAGGAAGTGAACATTTATTTACATGACTTGAAAATTATACGTATTATGTACTAAATGCAATGAAAGATTGGAATTCAAATCAATTTAGTTTCTAGTTAAACATTGCTTACGAAAGTTAATAAACGTTTAAATAAATAAATGATTATTTCAATGTATTATTAATTACAACGTTGATGGACAATAATTACACTTAAAGCTGGTATTGGTAAAACGGTATTTTCACTTTAAGCACTTTATTATTTAAATGTGGATAGAAAATTCTGCTGATGCAAAAACACGATTGCCTTTGTTTAGCCTTTAAAAGTTGCTCAACCGCCTTTAGACATGTGCTGTTTGTACGCAATGCAAATAAAATCCTTAGCTGTGTAAGGATACGTGTAGGTACTATACGTATCTGCCTGTATAGCTACATGTACTTGAATTATTTCTTTGAAGTTATACGATTGACAGGAGAACTGAAAGTGATTATCATTGTGGCTGTATTCTTCAATAAATGAACAATAGGTGTGGGCAGACACCAACGCGCCGACATGTATTGTTGCCTGTAGGTGTTTTGTTGCACATCATCACTTCCAATTACGCATCTGTATAATATTTGAGCCCCGACAAACTTTCCAAACTGTTTTGTAACATTCAGCGTAAATGGATGTAATAATAAGGACGATAATCAATAGCATTGTTAGCAGCTTAAGATAAAGAGAGAGCTAGAGTTTCGTGTGTATATCGAAATCATTAGGTACATAGAGGTGCAGAAAAGTTCAATACCGCTTATAACAGAGAAAGCAGTGAAAGTCCTGCTTCGTCTCGGTCCGCGCACCAAGAGTTCTGTTGAGATGATAATAAGCAATAACGGCGACGGATGCTTTACGTAACTGACAATAGGCACCTAATTGTGTTAGCAGTCAATATTACATTGGCCAATCAAAATGTGTATAGTACATGCACTTAGATACACTTTGTACTAAAACATTTATTAAAAATGTTTCTAAAACCCCGATAGGGAGATTTATCACAAGATTTTTTTGACTTTTAAGATATAATTAAGAAACAATCATAATGTGATTGTAATTATTTAATTTGTGAGGTCGATGTTTCTTTTGTTTATGCTACGTAGGTACGTACGCAGCCATCACAATAGCCACCGGGTGACAATATTACTTGGTGTTGTTCTAGTAGATGCATACATCGCATTCCTAATTTATATCTCGAGGTGACACAAAAATGGGATTTTGGAAGTAACAAAATAACTTTTTTAGACGTATTTTCTGGATGACTATAACATTTAGTTATAGATTGGCACAGTATGATAACAAAGCGAATTAAACAACACTGTCTATAAAACAACAATATTTTGAATAGTAAGTCAAACTAAATGAAGAATCGTGGTATGTTTCGTTCCTTGTATTACTAACAACTACTTATATATTATTATTAGTCATGTTTAAACGTAAAAAAGCTTTTAGATTAAAATCTAACGTTTTTTACACCTCCATTACCAATGTGGCTGGCCTTTTACACATACATAACGTAGTCACTTGAACTTACATTATCGAGAAGCACACAGAAACATAACGATATTACATCTGGCTATAGGTATAGGCATTGTCGCAAGTGAAAGGAAATATCTTGAAGGATCCTTGACTCTTGCGCGCCTACTCGACCGCGCCGCACCGCCGCCGCCACCGCCGCCACCGCCGCCGCCGCGCGCCGTCGCGTTGTCGCGAGTACCTACTATGCTCGATGCGGCGTTTTTCTTCTGCGCATCGCAATACCATTTAGTATTATCTAAACACCTCTTCCTTGACGATAAAAGTGATTCATTATTTAAACAATTTCTTCATCACACACTAAACACCTACATTTCGAAACAGAATTGCAAAAAACAATATATACACAATATAACAATAATCAAAGCAATTAATGACATTAAATGTCATGACTGAATATAACACGAATAGGAGCATTCGTATTAATAATCAAGTCTATGTTTATTATCAATTTATTATTCCTACTAGCAACGGTAGAAGAATATCGGGCAGATTCATAATTAAAAAGAAATACCTGTTTTACTTTTAACCATCATTAATTTTATAAAGGTCAATGAAGTAGCATTTTAATAGAATATTTATTTTTTCTCGCGATCCTATTTTGAATAAAAAATAAGGTCGCAGAATCTGACATACGATACGGTGAGTAACGAGTCGTCTGTACCGATGGATAAGTAGGTCAAGTATCCGGGTCGAACATGCACGTAACGACTGCATATTGCTAACAAACTAGCAATTGATAGCTTAAATGTTAAATCTTCGGAAACATTACGCAACGCATAACACATCTCGCGAAAGTGTAAATCACTAGACTACCTAAATTATGAAGAGAAAACTGAATTCCTACCACCAACTTCGTATGCACACAATACAAATATTGGTATAATACCGTATACAACAGCATTTAACTGATATGAACATAGTAAGACAAAAAGTGCGAATTCAGTTAACTCTTACCAATCCTAATAAATTATTGAATAACATAATTTAAGGTGAACCTTACTCTAGATAGAAGTTAAATCTCGGTGTTTATTACTTTTGTTTTAATATAATTAAGCGGTCGATGTTGCTGTTTGCATACCAACTCAATGACCTAAAACAAGAAGTCAAGTACAGCTAGCAGTCAAATCGCATTCTCTGTAAAGCCTACTGAATTTATAAAACAACATTCATGTATTCCATCAATTTAGTTCTATCAAAATACAAGTAAATTGTAATAAAGGAAGTGATTATATCAATTTTAATAAATTTATTAACGGCATTAAAAATGAAAAAGTTATAATTTGATTGTTGTAAGGAGTGAGGGCGGACTACAAGCTAGGGTAGTTTCGCCGAGATGTGGCCGGAGGCGGCGGTGGCGACGCAGACCGGGGACCCCCCTACCCCGCACATCTTGAACCAGCGAGACTCCGAACTCATGCGTTACATAACTCGAGACACCCGGATACGCCGCAAGGCCATCCATCCTTCAAATAAATTTTTGTTGCAGTTTTCTCATCATAAACCCGTACAATGCATCAGTCTACAAATCATATTTATAAGTGGGGTGTGGACTAAACTAATATATTTGTTGGTTGGATAACTGCACAACTGGTTTAATCCGATTGATTCTTACGTCACTAGCGGTCAACTAAGTCAATTTACTAATTGAATTATTTCAGGCCAACAATTTTCCAATAATTCGAGTTTCTCGCAAGTATTTTCGTTTTTCTTTAGCATATTTGGTATTAGCAAGCAAATTTAACGAAAAGCAAACAAGCATTGATTTATCGATATAATTCAGCAGGTGAAAAACCACAAAAATATTTCTTAAATGATAGTTATGTTAGATAAAAAAAATAAACTTCGTATAGCTCAGAAAGAAATACTGTGTTGTATGCAGTACTTGAATAAGTTACATTGCAAATTGCAAGGTTTTAGAAAAGATGAATTGATTTTTCAGAAGAACAAAAACTTAGTTGCTGTGTTTTTGCACGTGGAAACTAGGTTAGTTATTTGGTTTTATGACTCTTTGGACTATGTAAATATCAATTTAGGATAACTAATTTCTTGGTATAAAGGGAATTTGTTTTTTTAGTCATTGCACAAAATTTGATAGCAATAATATTGCTTTAATCGTAGATCTTTCTGAATTATTGATATTTACAAACAATAGATTTATAAAAAAATCGAAGGGCGATAAAAAATGTGCAGTTTAAATTAACGAGAGAAATTTACGAAATACCGTTGTAACATTACAGAACATAACTTATTATTACTTAAGCTACTTATGGTTCTTTCCGAAGAAAAACTTTACTTTTTATACCGAAACCGGTTCCCCGTGCAGTTTAAACGCACAAGGAAAAATGTCTTGAATATATTTGTCATACCACAGTTCAGTCAAACGGCTTCAGTTAACATTTTAAAGGATAATTAATTCTTGTATGTTTCTGTTAAATTTTCAATTGAACGCACAGTAATCCTATCATCATCAAATCATTTTTACTTTACCACAAAATCTCTTCTTTGTTACTCTCATTTTTCTTTAAAAATACTTTTTTGTTTTTTTATAAATAGCTTTAAAATCCTAATAGAAATAATACAGTAACATCTCATATCATAATGAATAAATTTCACAAGAATATATTAAACTTTGAAATTTGGTGAAGGTGACTTAGAACGTAAAATTAATTTGCTCAAGTTTTCTTCAAACAGCAATTAATTGTCATAGGAATTACTTAAAAACGTTACACTAAAACCACCTATGTGTTTATGTTATATTATGGTTTCACAGTCAACTTGTTGGTGGGAAACAACTGTGTAACTCACAAATGTGCATGAGAAATGCTTTGTTACATGACATTTCAACCTACTATTACTAATCATAGATTATCATTGTTCTTTTAATTTCACCTGGCCAAGGACAAAGCTCTATTTCAAAACATAAGCCTGCTGCTGTCCATCCATATGTTTATAGATGCATTTCATTGGGATACTTTACGCATATAATTCATAAAAATATTATTATAAAACTGTCCTTGTCCCTACGGAGGGTATTTACATACTACACTTCTATACATACAGGTTCTATCAGCCGTCATATATTCGCACCCTTCTCAACCATATCCTATTATCTTAAATAAAAATTTATAAATATTAAAAACATTACACTTAGATTCACTGTTGACCTGGGATATCTTTTGATAAAAATTATATAAACAATACATGCCGTGGATACACTCTTCAGGTGTAATATACAGTACATATTTTTTTTTATTTAAAAACGAAATGGAGTAACGATTGTTCGCAATAGAAATATTTCGTTAAAGTGTAACAGGATTTCAACTTGGTCTTAGTAGATTATAGGAATTTGATGTATTCAAAAGTTTTAAATTCGAATTCAAAGGTTGTGACAGTAATTAATTATCTGGAAGCTTATTGACCGATTAAATTATTAGTTAATTTGTTAATATATTTAGAAAATCTTTGAATAAGTAAGTAACTAGTGGGATATTAAAGCTACACAAGTCACCTTTTCACGTCTGATAAGTTTTATGTCAAACACTTCATTATACTGGTTTTTAAAACTTTTGATTTCTATAATTTATTTAAACATATGAAGATAATTTGAATACAGGTTTTCTCCAAATATTTATTGCACATCAAATTCAACACGTGTACTTTATCTTGTAGGCCACTTATCTAGTACATATGTAGAGCAGGTAACCACAGTTTACGAAGAAAAATGTCTAATTATTTTAGTATAGCTTTTTTAGCATATCATTTATCATCAAGTCCACCTAATACAATTAAAAACCTGTCCTTCTAGTTTTCAATTTAATGTCCTTCCATCTCAACTTGAGTAAACTAATTATGTAAATCAAGATTACAGTTTCGGAGCTTCTTACCATCTTCACGCGACATTGACATAAATTTATAAAACGAGTTTAAATAACAATCGAAAGTGATACCGGCAAAAAAGATTCAAAGTTTAAGGCATTTGTATTTTTTGTAAGAAATGTATAAATAAGAATCTATAAAAACTTCTCCTATTATGTCATTCCAAAGCTTAACGAACTAATATAAAATTAAACCAATTTATATTATGTTGTTTCTGAATCAGGTAAAGATAACTTAGAAAAATAAGTAAAGTGTAAAAATATTACAGATACATTGCTATTGTTAAGTTAATATACATAACAGTTTTACAGTATCACGAGCACACGATAAAATTCAGTACAAAAGACTTCAACGACTTACTAATTTCACCGGTTTTGCGGATGCGTAATGATAAATGAGTTAATGAGTCATTAACTCTTTAGTCAATACCATTACAATGAAGAATATGTAAATCAAACACTGCACTGAAGCTGAACTATTGTGAACATGTTAATGATAGAAAGTAATAAAAATAAATTGAAACACATGAACACTAATATTTACTGGTTTAAATTGAATACCTACTTAAATTTGCCATAATTGCTCTATTACCTAATTTTCTACCAGTATTTTTATTTAATACAGCTATACATATTGATATACAACAATTAAAAGCATACATTGACGATGCACGGGTACATAGGCCCGCCGCACGAGTAAAATTGAATGTTATATTTACAAATAGATTTAGGAGTGAAGCCTAACAAATAGAGGGAATTATATACCATGATTAGTTAAAAGCATGTTTATAAATATATTTTCCATCATCGGCTCCAGTAACGTCACCATGTGCTTAAAAGCTGCGTCGGTCGTGTAATGATTTATACGTGCGGGAGGTTTAGTGCGCATAAGACGGGTGTATTATCGTCGTTCTGGCGTCTACGACTCGGCCGCTTATATAAATAGGTGAAGAGGGGCAACAGACACCTCTTGCACTTTCTTGTGGAGCGCGACGCAGCGGCCAGTCCTTACCGAGCACCATGGCTCGACGCGCGTACATCTGTCTCGGTCTTTTATTATTCACCTACTCCGGTAAGTAACCACACAATCCTGCTTTTTATATTGTGCACACATCAAAAATAAAATATTATTTTAGAGCAAAACAATTATTTTTTTAATTTATACATATTTAAGCCTAAAAAAGCTTTTGTTTTTTAAAAATGACGATTTTGTAAAATATTTTTTTTTTTTAAATCATATCTTAATTATTTTTCTTAAAGTCATTATTATTAAATTTGTAATGTGACTTTTTATTTGTAAGTGTTGTAGATTATGGTTCATTTCAATTCGAAAGCTTTTGTATGAATCAGTAGTCGCCTTACAAATGCGAGTTATAAGCGCCAAAGAAATAACACCGGTTACTTACGTGGCCGGCGCTGACCTCGATTTCTTTTAACGTTTAACTTTCAATGCCGTCATCGACTCAATCGCAAAATATACAACTTAAATAAAAATTCCACTTTCATGATTTTAAATAAACTTTACGTTTCAAAGAAATAACAATGCAGTGAACTGTTACTTATTTATGTAATTGTTACAAATTAATTTATGTCATCATATATGTACATCTAACGGTGAAATTCATTAAAGTCTGTCAACATACTTAACGCTCAAGTTGGCCAGCACCAAACTGTGAGGTGTGTGACACGGACACGAAGCGGTGCTGGTACATTCTGGCAGCAGCGTGTGCTAATCGACGCTTACGTTAGCCAACGTTACACAATAAGCATGTTCACGCGCTAATATATGCTTTATTACTAAAGAATAGGCTACATGCGATGCAGTTTTTGTAAGAATTTCGCATGAGTTCACAGGTCTTCTAGTCTCATGCGACAGATTTTAAAAGGCATTTTTATTGCAGTGAGCGGCGAGGTCCGTGTGAAGCGGCAAGACGATGACTCCGGAGGTGATGAAATAAATCCCGAACAACTATGTGACGGCCGCCCTGCTGATGAATACTTCCGGCTTACCACCGAAGGTGATTGCCGTGATGTCGTCAGGTAAGATTCAAACATGTCCATCTAATGTTAAGAAAAATCTACCAAAGTATATTGTCGCTTGTACACAAGCTATACTACATTATATACTATATTAGTAGCTATACTATAGTATTCTATTGCAATACCACTTCGTACATCGTCAGTATGCAGACGGCGATTGGTAAGTACTGCTCTAGTAGCAATGTCAAATGCCGTTCTCTAATCTTTAATTTATTTATAGGTGCCAACAATGCATATCGTTTAGTATGCAAGAACTTGATATTCAAGCCAGTGAACGGAACAGTCCACAGACTATGTCGTGCCTTGAATATTAGTCATGACTGGTCTTTGACTGATCGAATATGGCAAAATCGTAGCTTTATCACGTTCTATTGATATGTTTAACACTCTTTGTAACAACAACTTTAAAGTTATACATTATGCATGATTATATGTATGTTATTTTAATTTATACAGTTTTTAAAAGTTCAAGGTTTCATTCAAGTCTCTATGAATCTATCGAAAGCATGTTCAAACATTTAAATTTAACTAGGATGTATCTTTGTCGTACGTGTGATTTTGGAGTGTCAATAAATGTTGTCTAATATTCATATATTTGACACCTGACCTTTACCATTTATTGCTTTTTTAATACTTCGAAAGTATATAACTAAAATATAACTATTACGCAGTAATATACTGTGAGCATATTAAGCTTCTCTAAACATGTACATTCGCTGCGCAAAGTAAATAGTATGTGTAGTGTATACAAGTACGTGTTACAAGCTCATCGCCACGACCCGTCACTTTGCTAGTAAACTGGTCTTTATATAACTAGATATCCATTTCTGGTGGTGGGAGACAACAAGCGGAATTTATGTTTGAACTTTGTCCATCTTAACTGACACCAAATTACCGACTCGCCTAAAGCATTAAACGAATGACAAAACATATTTGTGTCATTCTTTATTCTATAGATTGTAGAGATTACTATTATGACTTTTTCTATATCATTCTTCATAATCGAAGCTCTTCGCAACCATTGCAGGAGAATACAATATCATAAAGGAAAAATCATTTATTACATTGGCAAATTTTAATATTTCTATAAACGATACGATGTCATTGTTTGTTGATTATAGTTAATGCAATAATCTTATTACTTTGAGCTGAAGACATGGCTGTGTACAGGTGCGACAAAGGTGCTGAAAATGGCGTTACCAGACTCGCTTCAGTGCGGTGTCCTATCGGCCTAGCCTTCGATATCGACCGCCAGACTTGTGATTGGAAATCACATGTAAAGAATTGCGATAAACTAGAAAGTAAGTTGTACATGATCAAGGAAGCGGTCATGCGAAGGGCTAGCTTCCGTCTTCGCATTAAGTAAATGCGCATAGTTCCGGAAATCAGAAGTTAGCCTCGAGTACGCCCGCTTCCTTAAACTTTATAGTAAATTTAATGTGTCGTTTCTTATTAACGCAGGTGCACTAGGTCAGGTCTTAAACAGATCACTTGCCCGTCCGGCCTGGCATTCGATCTTGATAAACAAACCTGCGATTGGAAGGGTAAAGTGAACAACTGTGACAAAGTCGAGAGTAAGTTCCGATAAAGAAGCTATTCGCGAGTAGCGAGCAACCGGGCTTGGGTGAAGGGGCCGCGTCGCACTGTAGATTTGGTGTATTGCATGAGGCCCCGTGTCGGCATCGACGGCGACGGCCGCAGCGGGAGGGAGCGGCCCGCCATACCACCGACCCACTAGTTACGCATTAACATTTCTTCACTCGCTTAAACTTACTGATGTAATTACTGGGAATTTAATTTTATTGCAGTATACCACAATATTCAAATTGCATATTTGTTTAAGTAAAAATGTTAAAAGTTATCATAGTCAAAAGTTAAATTAATTCTTAGAAAATAGATGAGTTGTAAATATGAAGTGAAGATATGTTGATGCAAGTTGTTCCACTTGAGAGAACAAGTGGAGCGACACACACGCGCTATAAATAAAACTTCATAACAACAACAAACAATCTTTACACTATGCAGATACAAACACTCAAATGAACCTTTTCATTAACCTATAAATTTATTAATTATCTACTCGTATATAATAAACTTTCTAAACGCTGTCGTACGCCAATGCTTCACTTAACTTCACTTAGCACATATTCAGCAATTGGTTTGTCACTACTAACTTTCTATATTTCAGTGAGGTATAAATAACATGTAGAATTGTATATAAAATACAAAAAAAATAATCTTAAACCATATGTAAATACACAGCTTTTTAACTAACAGTAATAACATGGCAAAATTTAATCCTGAGGTACATTGATTTCATCTCTATGAACTTCTTAATTTAGAACCATTAAGTACTTAATTCTTATTATATTTACGTGCCAAAGGTTGCACACAATAAACTTGTTTTTAAAGACATCCAAAATGATGCATAAAATGTGAAAGCAACCTTTTCACGAAGTATATAAACATGTAAGTAAAATATTATTATGAATAAGTTATCGTTGTGAAGTGTAATTTATTCATAATGAGTATCGTAGTCATTATCGTTTATTCATAGATTCTCAATCTTTCTATCAAGGTTTTTAACTTCATATATAGTTAGCCATCACATATGATTATTAGTATCTATCTGAGCACTGGTCATTATCATTTCTTTCCATAAAGTAATACAAAATTTCTCTAAGATTGTTTTAATCTCTCCTGTAACTAATCAAACTCATGGAACTTGGCTATACTTTTAAAATATGTATCAGCTAAGTACTTCTTCTACATACTCTTTCTTTTAATTTTTCTGTGAATTTAACTTGGTAATCTTGTCACGCTTCGCTGTCTCTTTTCATTCTTTTCCCTACAATGAATCCCTTTCAACACGTCTACATAGAAGCAAAATTACACAGACGAAGCCAAAACCGTTTAAGACCTGCGTTAGTTTTATGTACAATTTAATCTAGATAAGACTTTCCGTCGTTATTTACAAATTTATTGATTGTACCTTATGTTTTGCAGAGCCGAGAAAAATTCTTCCAATACTGAAGACCGATGAACCTATTTGTCCCGAAGGAAATCTGGCATGTGGTAGTGGCGATTGTATCGAAAAAGCGCTGTTCTGCAACGGAAAACCTGACTGCAAAGATGAGTCTGATGAAAATGCTTGCAGTGAGTTATTTTTATCCATTACGATAATACTTATAATAATTAAAGTAAAAAAGGTGAATCATATTTAAAATTAAATAAACATCTTACAGCTGTCGACGTGGACCCGAACAGAGCTCCCGATTGCGACACTAACCAGTGTACACTCCCGGACTGTTTCTGCTCTGCTGACGGTACCCGCATTCCAGGCGGCATTGAACCCAACCAAGTACCTCAGATGATAACGATCACCTTCAACGGTGCCGTCAACGTTGATAACATCGACCTTTATGAACAAGTATTTAACGGAAACCGCCACAACCCTAACGGTTGCCAAGTTCGCGGTACATTCTTTATCTCCCACAAATACACCAACTACGCTGCAGTTCAAGAATTGCACCGCAAGGGTCACGAAATCGGAGTTTTCTCAATAACTCATAAAGATGATCCTCAATACTGGACGAGTGGCACCTATGATGATTGGCTCGCTGAGATGGCAGGCGGTCGCTTAATCGCTGAACGTTTTGCTAACATAACAGATGCCTCAATTATTGGTGTGCGTGCACCATATTTACGCGTCGGTGGAAACAAGCAATTTGAAATGATGGCCGATCAATATTTCGTGTATGACGCTTCAATCACCGCTCCTCTCGGCCGTGTCCCAATTTGGCCTTACACTCTGTACTTCCGAATGCCTCACAAATGCAACGGTAACGCTCACAACTGTCCATCGAGAAGCCACCCAGTATGGGAAATGGTCATGAATGAGTTAGACAGAAGAGACGATCCCACGTTTGATGAGTCTTTGCCCGGTTGTCACGTGGTCGACTCTTGTTCTAACATTCAAACCGGTGACCAGTTTGCCCGTCTCCTTCGTCAAAACTTCAACCGTCATTACACAACCAACCGCGCACCACTCGGACTTCACTTCCACGCCTCATGGCTTAAATCTAAAAAAGAATTTAGAGACGAGCTTATTAAATTTATCGAAGAAATGTTGGAAAAAAATGACGTCTACTTCACTTCTTTAATTCAAGTGATTCAATGGATGCAAAATCCGACAGAACTGTCTTCACTTCGAGACTTCCAGGAATGGAAACAAGACAAATGTGATGTTAAAGGGCAACCTTTCTGCTCGTTGCCGAACGCGTGTCCTTTGACTACTCGGGAGTTACCAGGAGAGACACTGCGCCTGTTCACCTGCATGGAATGTCCAAACAACTACCCATGGATTTTGGACCCCACAGGAGAGGGATTCAGCGCAAAGAAGTGATCTCTTTAAGTTAAATTAAAAGACTGTACACATGTAAATAATACTCAATATTAATGTTAATAAATACAATTTATTGTGAACATAAATAGGGCGACCGATATCAACTTCAGGTACACGATTGTTATAATTATTTAGTGCTCAAGTTATTTACCTATTGCCTTTTAGTTGATGTTTGAAGTTGATGACGTGAACATACGAAGAATGAAACGCCTTACCTCCTCTACTTATATAGGTGAAGTTTATGTCTCACTTAATTTAGGTTGTTACAAACGTATGGACAATAAAAGTTAAATTGGAAGCAAATTTATTTCATTTCCCTCTATCACTATGATAATTCAAAATAATGTAATTTCTCTGGGATTGGGCTCGAAGGACCATAATGTCCATTCGGTATCAAGCGCCGGGTGCGGATGAGTCCAAACATTCTACGGTACGCAAGGCGCAGAAGATGTGCTGACAATAATGAACTGCACATCCCCAATGCGGCTCGCATGGAAATAAAATCACCTAATACTTACTAGTTAATAACGAATGTTCAAGATGTATCGCCTTATATTTATCTTAAACAACTGACCGTAATCATTGATTAGAACTAGCAAAAAGCGGTGGGTAAAATAAAAATAAACTAGTACAAAAGCAATTAAATAAAAACTTTTATTTTTTGGTAAAAATTAAAAGTTTCGTGAAAAACACATCTAGAAATAAATAGAAATGACTGCGCCAAAGCCTAAATAATAAAGAGTAATAGATCTTAGTAAAATGTACCAAAAAACTAAACACTGAAGGATAGTAAGAGTTCTCTTGCCCGCAATGAACATTTAATTCATTACTCGCTTTAAAATAATCAGCAAAACGTAATAAAAACGCGCTATTGGCATCGCCGCAACTATGTAATTCCTTTCCATTTCTCGGAATTATAGTAGATAAGGTTAGGTACGACGAAATAGGCTAGACTAAGGCATCCATCCGCGGACAAACCAATCAAATGGTTTTTGCGGGGCCATATTTGTGTATATGTTTAATTTGTGTTTTTGTAAAAATTTCAATAAAAAATAATCCTGGTTAGTTTTGACCGTTAGACGTTCAATAGTAATCTTACTAATCTTACTAATATTATAAATGCGAAAGTTTAGATGGATGGATGGATGTTTGTTAGAGTTTGTAGTCTAAACGACTGAACGCATTTCGATGAAATTTGATGTAGATGTAGAGGACAGTCTGGAAGAACACATAGGCTATTCACTTTTGTTTTTTTTAATTCCACGCGGACGGAGTCGCGGGCGAAAGCTAGTTAAATGATAAAGAAAAATAACACTGCTAATAAGTACATAATAATAAAAGTTAATAAGACAACTCATTTACTATTACGTTACGTTTTCCGTGACTTTGTCAGCGCGAACTGGCGCGAACGCGAAATGAAGAAAAATAGCCTAAGTGTCGCCTGCATACATTAGTTACCTTCCACTACAAATTCCGTCAACATTGGTCCAAGCGTTTTGGAGATTGTTCGAAACTAATGTGAATTTGCGGACAGACATTTTTCATATTTTTTTCGTTATAAGCAACACAAAAACATCATGTGTACGAAATAACATGTTATTTTTCCATATTAGGTATATCGATAGATTATGAATTTTAGTTTATAGACGAAAATTAACGACAGACAGAAAAGAATATGACGTGTTTTCATAAATGTCAACTGTCAGTTTGTCTTTCAACTTTCAAATGAAGTGTTTTGTAAATTTGAATTTATTTATTATAATAGAGACCTTATAATGTCGTCACATTTAATAAATAAATTTAAACAATTCGATGCCTATGCAAAAACTTTAGAAGACTTTAAAGTAAAAACAGCAACAGGAGCAACAAGTAACTTAATTTCAATATCAGTTACTGTTTTTTTTTATTATTTTATTGTTAGAATAATAATTAAAGTTGAATTGTTTCAGTTACTGTTGCTGGTGTAATTATTATGGCTTTATTGTTTTTGTCTGAATTATATACATATATGTCCCCAAATATATCAGAAGAATTATTTGTAGATACATCCAGGGGACATAAATTAAGAATTAATTTCGATATTATTGTGCCAAGTATATCATGTAGTTGTAAGTATAATAAAACTAAAAATATTTTAATAACATTGTAATAGCAATGTGCTCGAATTAAACAGTTAAACTCCACTATTACACAAAGTTTGAAATAAAAGAATAAATCACCATGTACTACAAGTTATGTACTTCAACTTTAACTAAGTTAGCTAGTATTTTAGTAGAAAAGGAGGAAAAAAGTCATAAAACATATCTCTAAACACTTACATTTTTCTTCCAGATTTAGTACTGGATGCAATGGATTCTTCTGGGGAACAGCATCTTCAAATGGATCATAATATTCACAAAAGAAGGTTAGACTTGGATGGAAATCCAATAGAAGAACCTAAAAAAGAAGAAATTGCTGTTTCTTCCACAGTATGTTCTGCAAATATTAGATTGCCTTTTTCCAACTCTAGAGCTAAATTAATCATAATAATTGTTCTGTAGGTCAAACAGAACACATCTGAAGTAGCAATAGTAACATGTGGGAGTTGTTATGGGGCTGCCTTTAATGATTCTCAGTAAGTGTATTTTTCCTCACTTATCTCTTTTTACTTTCTTCGCTATTCATGGACTGACAGTAAATGAAAAATTGTGTTTTAACAGTGATCATACAAGGAAATTATTTCAATTAAATTTGAATAACACATATAGGTTTGGTTAAATGAACAATATTGATATTCTTAAGAACTTACAGTACCTCATAATCACATCTAGTTGATATTTTGTGTTTAAAACAGTTGCCACAATCCTACTTTGTGATATTGGTGTGTAATTTTGCAACAACATAGATATAAAAATACATCTCCCAGTTATTTTTTTTTCATTTAGATGTTGCAATACCTGTGAAGATGTAAAAGAAGCATACAGAATCAGAAGGTGGGCATTACCAGATTTAGCAACTATTGTTCAATGCAAAGATGACGAGTCATTAGAAAAAGCCAATTTAGCCCTTAAAGAAGGTTGTCAAATCTATGGTTATATGGAAGTTAATAGAGTAAGTTTATGCCAAACATTCCTACAGTTCAATGTTTTTAAAGCTCTCATGTGTCATTCTGATAATTTTAGTGATTAGTGTATGCATAGATATGTAGTAAGGATAAACAAATCATACATTTTCAGCCTTTATATTAAAATGTAGCAAACAAGAGGCCACTGATAAATAATAATTAGAATATAGCATAGCACTTGATACCAAATGGACATCTGCAACAAGCAATAATATACACATATGTATATTTTTATTGTACAACATAAAATTATCTTCCCTATCTACCAAATGGAAAAGGAAAGACATTTTTTGTTTTCCCCTGTTAATATTAGTTCTAGGGTTATTAATGTAGTAATATTTTAAATATAATATTATCTTTAATAACTGTTCATAATGGAACCATTTGTAGGTTGGTGGTAGTTTTCACATAGCTCCAGGAAAAAGTTTTACAATTAATCATGTTCATGTTCATGATGTGCAACCGTATCCTTCATCTGCATTCAATACCACACACATAATACAACACCTTTCTTTTGGAAGCGATATAAAAAGTGCTAACACTGCACCTTTAGATGGAATTAAGGGAATAGCCAAAGAAGGTATGTATAAGGTGTATTTTACCAATGTCTAAGTAGTAAAGTAAGGTTGCCTGATCTGGTTGTTTCAATAGATTTTATTGGATCAATTCTCATATGAAGTATATGTAGTTTAAAATAAAGGATGGGTTTTATTTTATTATTTAAACATCAAAATTTAATAACATTATTACTAACTATGGCATTCTAGTGTTGATATAATTGCATAAAACCAGATAATGAAATGGTGACAAATTTTTCTTTTAATTCATCTTTTAAGACTGGAATTTCATGGTTGAAAGTAATTAAGACATTATTTTTATAACCAGAGACTATTAAACCAAAGGATATATGGTGGATGCTTGAAATAAAACAATATAATGTTTAAGACTTTTATCAAAACTAGTTATTAAACCTTAAGATTTTCCACTGTTTGTTCTTCTACAGTTAATCACATATACCTAGTAGCGAAATGTTATGTTCATCTAAACAGTAAGGCCGTTTTAAGGTGTAATTTGTTTACCTCTCACTTTTATATAAATTGAATGTTGATAGTATCCGATTTCATCCATGGTTGTGAATTGATCCACTTATGGATTGCATGGTATTGAATCAACACAAAAAACAAATGTATCATATGAGCTTCTATATTACTGCAATAGTCAGCTTTACCTTAAAATCTTATTATTAGAGAAAAGTGTGTAGGAACTGTGTAATAAAGACACCATGAAATGCAAATTAATACTTAATGTTTATTGGTAATAAAACTACAAATTTGTAAAAACAAAGTAGACCAAAACCTATACATTACCAGATACAAGATACCTGTCTCAAAAAAAACTTTGTTTTAGGAAATTCAAACTTGTGTTACACTTAATTGCATTCTTATGCAATTTTTATGGCAAATATTTGTAATTTGAATTTGCATCTGAAGCTATATATAGATATCAATTTCTTTATTGGTTCATTGAACTATTTTGTATGAACAATACTTATTAACTAAAATAACCAAACAAATTTAATAACAACACTTTATACTTCATATTATTTAGACCATCCCATTCAAATGAGTAATTTCATCACTTTTGTTTTACATAAATGCACTTTTGAGTAAATTGTTTTAAGTCTTAATTTACTAGGAAAAAACAAGTGGATATTTCTGATGATACATTTCCAATTCTGTGGAACTATTTGTCAAATTTTTTACTCTTCATGTTGTGTTAAACATAATGAACCCTCACATGAACTCCCATTTTAATGATGCCGGAAATAATTTAAACAATTCCACCTCCCAAAAACTTTTAAGGAAATCAATTTTATACTACTACACCTTTTATTACGATATATACAATTTTTTATCTTAGACTTCCTTATTAACAGCGAATTCCAGTTCCAATTGCCATAAAAGTACCAAATGTTCCTCCACCTTGGAGCATTACTTTTCCAACAGAATGTACTAATTCTCTTCCTCTTGCGCCGTATCTGTAATTTAAAATATGTAATCGTTTCAGTGATACTATTTTATGAAGAAAGCTGGACTTATGTAATTTACAATATACATTAACCTCAAAGCTGTAAAACCTCCGAATAAACCGCCACTTGCCATGCCTACACAAAAACCAATCATGAAACCCATTTTCATTTTATCGAAACACGAAGGGCCTTGACTTTGGTAGACTCCTCCTGGCACCGGCATTGTTAAATATTAACGCCTTTATACTTAACGAAAAATAGAAATCGTTCGCTATTTATTTTTTATTTGACAGTTCTAAATTCTTATGTCACAAATAATCACATCAGGCAACATAGATTAAAAATATAATTTAGTCAACAAATCGATTAGTATAATGAATAAAAATCGATTTTATATATTTCTCCGAAGTGATAATAAATAACATATTACTTCATTACAATACTTAGTGGTAAATTGAAAAATTTAATATTTGTTGGGTATCATCATCGGATAAGCGGCATTTCAGTGTATATTTTAGACTAGACTAGAGGTGAACGGTATTTACTATTTCTGCATCTCTTAATGTTTCAGGTGCTGTTATGTTCCAGTACTACATAAAAATAGTTCCTACAATGTACGTAAAGCTTGACAAGACTGTGTTGCATACAAACCAGTTTTCAATAACTAGACATCAAAAATCAGTGTCTAACATTCATTCAGAATCTGGAATGCCAGGAGCCTTTTTCAGTTATGAGTTATCCCCTCTTATGGTGAAGTACACAGAAAAAGAAAGGTAGAGTAAGCAGATGTATATTTACCATAACCCGATTCTAACATTTCATATAAAAGTATATAAAGTGTGGTAGAGTAATAAACAGATCCCTGTCACTATCACCAAGTGGCCATTACCCCAAGAAACAAACAAGTGTTTAGTTACACTTATATTCATAATCTGAAGAGCCAGATACTAAAAGTGTTTCTGTAAAGAAGAGAGCATTCCAAAAAATAAATTAACATTTGATAGTTTTTAATAACACAAAGCTTAGGTAGGATTAGCTTAGGGAAAGCAAAAAGCAGAGAGTGTATGAGTTGGTTTATTTTGACATTTTTTCTGGTAACTATAATACATGAGCAATCCTTTTATAATTGGGGTAATTTATTAGATTCGAATAAGAAAAAGACAACCTCAACACCGCATAACATTCTTTATTAAATATATATCTTTTCACAGATCCATTGGCCACTTTGCTACTAACGTCTGTGCCATAATTGGAGGGGTATTTACAGTTGCTGGTATTTTAGACACACTTTTGTACCATTCTTTAAATGCTTTCCATAATAAAATTGTATTGGGTAAAGCTGGATAATATAAGCTCATATGGTCTTTAAAAACATGTTAAAATCATCAACATGACATTTTGCATACTTCTTACAAAATTCTATATCAGTAAGTTCAACTAAAGCATTTATTGGAACAAAATTTTCAATAGTTGGATTGTATTGAGCTCTACCCAATTTCTCTAAAAATATATGTCTTTGTTTTACTTTGAAATTTCTACATAATAAAATGTGTGGACACTGTAAAATTGATTTATGTGGAATTTTCATTACATTATGAATATAGTTAAACCTCTCCACTAAGGCTTTTTGACCTGAAAAACAATAAATTATAATTAAACAAAGCAGACAATGTGCTAATTTAGTGTTTGTTAAAATGTTAGTATTGAAAGTAAGAAAATAGAAACAAGTGGGCATGTGACTTATAATTTTACTACCAGTCTTTTATTATTTATGACTAAGTTCCGCCCGTGACTCAATCTTCATGTTAATAAAAAACGAAAGTGAGTAGCCTATGTGTGTGTCTAGCCTGTCATCTATGTCTATGCCAAATTTCATCAAGATTTGTTCAGCTGTTTAGCCTACAAACTCTAACAAATATACATCCATCCACCTAAATATCGCATTTATAATATTAGTAAGATTGTAGATATAATTTAGATGGATTAAAACAGCCAGATATTTTTGTATAACAATGACTAAACATAGTTTTAACATTTTGTAATATAATATAATATAACATAATAAATCTATATCTATACTTCTATACTATTATCATAAAGTGTAAACACACACTTCTTTGTTGCCTAAGATGTCAACAATTACAGCATATTTTTGAATAATTCTTTTTTTAATAAAAAGCCCTACCGTTTGTCATGCTTTAGGCTATATATTTTACGCCATTTAACTTAGGGGGTAAATATTTTATATAAAAACCCTCATGTGGGAAAGAGACCATAAGCTGCTGCCAACATCAAGGAAGTAAGATTGCAATGGTTTGTCATTATGTCATGTCATTTTGACAATTGCAATTGATAATTTGGCAAATGTAAACAATAAAATAAAGTTTTTATAATTCCACGCGGATGAATCCGCACGCGAACAGCTAGTATTTTAATATATGAATTACAAAATCAGGCATTACATTTGTTTTTCAAAGATATGTAAACAACTTACTCATCATCAACAGCCTTGGTTTGTTTAATATTAACTGTTTAATTTCATCATCCTCAAAACCCAATTCTTCTTTAATTACAAAAGAATTTGTTTGTATATGAAGAAGGTTATAGGTAATTAATTTGGGTTGTTTTGTTGCTAAGAACCTTACTTCATTTCCACTTAACTCAAATTTTTCTTGATAAAATCCTAAACGTCGGTCAATTCTCATAGTGCTGAAAGAGTGGTTATTATAGGTTAGGTGCATAGTGAAACATATAAGAAACATTCCTGGAATATGAATTCATATGCATTGTTAAAATATGTAAGAGAAGAATTACCTGTACATTAGCCAAAAAGGGTTTTTTGTAATTATTCTGCTGATTTCATTTTGATTAAAAAGCTTTGATTTTAAATAATTTACTCTCACTTCAAGGTGTTCTATATCTTCACAAAGTATTAAAGGATTTTTTGTTAAAAAATTACCAATGTCATCTGCATTCACAAAATCTTTAATAAACATAAGGCTCTTCTTAATATCTTTTTCGAAATTCAACTTGAGGATTTGTTCAGCAATAAAAGGCTTCTTCTCTATTTTGCTCAGATTGACGTTTAAATGAATTAAATTTTGCAATGTCTCAGAATTGTTAACATAGGCGGCTAAATTAAATGACTGCGGAAAATAGGGAGTTACTGTCGACAAGTCCTCAGATGTGTATTCTAATGAATTATTCCCTTGTTTTTCATTTAAATTAATAACAGCACAATTTAAATTGCTGTTCGATGAATATAAGAACCTAACATTACATATTCGTTTAATAAAAAAAGATTTTTGGAACATATTCAAATTCATTTTATATAACTATAACTTATAATAAACTTTTTCTGTTTTAATTTTATGATACAAAATAAAGGAATTTAGTTATAAGCAATAATTTCGCAGCTTTTAGTTACAAACATCTCGACTCGAATTTGACAAATTGACATTTGATCTGACAAATGCCAGCATAGAGTATACAGATCACTAACCTGTGGAAATGAACAGGTATTTTTTGCCTTTAATTTTGGCACTGACTTGCAGTGTACGACGCGACGGTGGTGAGGATTCGAACTAAAAAAAAGATAATTCTAACTCATTATTACAAAGGCACTTTGAAGGTGGAACGAAGGGAAAAGTGTAATTTCCAATCAATGACCTATGCATTTTTAAATCAGTGGTTCAGTTTTTAAATGTGGTCACATTATAAAAACGTCAAAGTCATTGGTTTTGTCGTGTGTCAAATGTTTGTCACAGTTTGTCGATTTGTCCTGGTTTAATCAATGTCAGATTTTTTGCCCGGTTCACACTTAGCCAGTTGGACAGTTGCGACGGCGAGCGACACTCATTGGCGCCTGTTAGCGTTCACAATCTGCCAGTTAATTGACGGTCCAATCAGAGCACTTCTGACCAACTGTACTGGCCAAGTGTTAACCGCGCATTTCTTTGTACAATTGGTACAATTTTATATTTGCGTTCGCTTATCGCTGAGGTCTACGGTTGACGTGTTGTCGTCATTAAATTTTCGCAGTGCAGTCAATAAGTTAGAAGTTGCATCAGGTAATAAAATTAATCCCTGTCATAAATATAACGTTTTTTGTTGTATTTGCATTAATTATGATATTCTCTTGTAGTAACTTCAGCTATTTTTAATTTAACCTTATTTTTGTACTTTCCATATGGTTGCTTATGGATGTAATACACAGATAAAAGTCTATATAATGTTAAACATTCGCAAAAAATGTTACTAAACGGTGTATCAAAAATATTCTTCGTATATCCCATTAAGCTCATATATATGCTATATATAGCATATTGTAGTTTATTACATATACATGTAGTTTATTACGGAATACATTTTGTAGTTTATTTATTTAGTTATTTTAAATTTTCTTAGTACTATTTATAGTTTTAATAAGAATTAAACATTTGTTATGTACAATATATTGTATTTACATATATTTTAAAATTAAATTAAATGTAACTGACAAACTTCATTGTAATGGTAAATCATACTTTTTATAAATGCAAAAGTTTGGATGCATAGTTATTTGATACTAGTATCTTCTAAAAGACTTATGATCTCAATGTAATTTAGCCTAGATCTAGGACATAGTGTGGAAGAACATGTGTTTTAGCCTATGTAGGCTACTTACTAGATTTAATTGTAATTTGGTGTGCATGAAGTCATGGACAAATGCTAATTAAACTATAAAGTGAAAGTAAAGTTGCAAGAGTAAGCGGTTCAATAATCATGACATTCACCTGACTGCTACTACTGCACTAAGATTTAAAACTTCAAATGCTATCTTTTTACTAATAAAATCTAAATTTATCTTATTTTGTATTAGGCAATGTAAATAATTTATAGAGATGACATATGTTAGAGTTTTCGAACTTAGCTGTGGAACTTGTTTAAGTTGCTGGACAAAATACAATTTTAGGTGGTGTTTTGAGGCGGGTGTGAAGTGCTGCAGGAGAAGCATGCTACTTAAATTCAATTATTTAGTAGAATTTGTAATTTTGTTGCTTCACCCGGCTTCATAAGGAGTTATATTAATGTCAAATCTATGTTAATGTTCTGACTTAAAATAACTGTTTAATTTTTCAGATAAATTGCTGCAATGGATACTTCAATGACAGGAAACCAGATCCGGAAAACTTTCATTGATTTCTTCATAGGTAAAGGTCATAAATATGTGCATTCCTCATCCACTATTCCATTGGATGATCCGACTTTACTCTTTGCCAATGCAGGCATGAATCAGTTTAAGCCGATTTTTCTTGGATCAGTTGATCCCAATTCTGACATGGCACAATATGTTCGTGTTGTGAATACTCAGAAGTGTATTAGAGCTGGTGGGAAACACAATGATTTAGATGATGTGGGGAAAGATGTTTATCATCATACATTTTTTGAAATGATGGGTAATTGGTCATTCGGAGATTATTTTAAAAAAGAAATTTGTGCTTGGGCTTGGGAATTGTTAACCAAAGTCTATAAATTACCAGCTGATCGATTATATGTTACATATTTTGGAGGAGATGCTACATCTGGCCTAGAACCGGACCTGGAATGTAAAAACATTTGGTTAAATCTTGGACTACCAGAATCACATATACTACCAGGAAGCATGAAGGATAACTTTTGGGAAATGGGAGAAACTGGTCCCTGTGGACCTTGCTCTGAATTGCATTATGATAGAATAGGAGAAAGAAATGCTGCTCACCTTGTCAATATGGATGATCCAGATGTTTTGGAAATTTGGAACTTGGTATTCATACAATTTAACAGAGAAGCAGATGGCACTTTAAAATTATTGCCCAAGAAACATATTGATTGTGGATTAGGTCTAGAGAGGCTGGTTTCTGTTATCCAAAACAAAAGGGCTAACTATGACACTGACTTTTTTATGCCTTTATTCAAGGCCATTGAAACTGGCACAAAGACAAGACCATACACTGGCAAAGTAGGTGCTGATGATGTTGATGGTATTGACATGGCATATCGTGTGCTAGCTGACCATGCAAGAACATTAACTATTGCTTTGGCAGATGGTGGATGCCCTGACAATACAGGAAGAGGTTATGTTCTTCGAAGAATCTTACGCCGCGCTGTTCGCTATGCATCTGAAAAATTAAATGGAAAACCTGGATTTTTCGGTTCTCTAGTTCATACTGTAGTAGAGTTACTTGGTGATGTTTTTCCAGAAATAAGGAAAGATCCAGAATCAATTATACAAACAATAAATGAAGAAGAAATTCAATTTTTAAAGACACTCTCTAGAGGGAGAAATTTACTCAACAGAACTATTGAAAAGCTAAGTGGATCAAAAATCATACCAGGTGACGTTGCATGGCGTTTATATGATACATATGGTTTTCCTGTTGATTTAACACATTTAATGTGTGAAGAGAAGGGGTTATCGATTGACATGGAAGCTTATGAAAAAGCTAAAAAAGAATCCCAATTAAATTCTCAAGGTAAAGCTTCAGGACAAGAAGACTTATTGGCTTTGGATATTCATGCCATAAGTCATTTACAGGAAAGTGGTGTGCCTGTAACCAATGATTCACCAAAATATGGCTACACTCCATCTTCAAATGACAAAGATGCTGTTTATAGCTTTGCACCATGTACTGCAACTGTTTTGGCATTAAGATGGAATAAAGAGTTTGTTAATGAGGTACAATCTGGTCAGGAATGTGGCTTAATATTAGATCAAACTAATTTTTACGCTGAACAGGGCGGTCAAATATTTGACGAGGGTTACATGGTTAAAGTGGACGATGATAGTGTTGAATTTACTGTGAAAAATGTTCAAGTCAAAGGTGGATATGTTTTACATTCTGGTAAAGTAGAAGGCACATTAAAAGTTGGTGATAAAGTTTCTTTGCACATCGATACAGAAAGACGTAGGCTTGTTATGAATAACCACACTGGAACACATATACTTAATAATGTATTACGAAAAGTTCTTGGAAATGACTCTGATCAACGTGGATCTCTTGTAATGCCTGACCGATTGAGATTTGACTTTACTAATAAGGGTCCTATGACTGTTAAACAAATAAAAGATGCAGAGGATGAAATTAAAGACATTATTGCACAGAATAAAGCTGTTTATGCTAAGCACACTAATCTTAGTGATGCAAAAAAAATTAAGGGCTTAAGAGCAATGTTTGATGAACACTACCCCGATCCCGTTCGCGTAGTTTCCGTTGGCATACCTGTCGAAGAATTAGAAAAAAATCCCGATGGTCCTTCCGGCTATGAAACATCTGTTGAATTTTGTGGAGGATCGCATCTTCATCAAACTGGACATATAGGAGATTATGTCATAGTCAGCGAAGAAGGTATTGCTAAAGGTATTCGTAGAATTGTTGCTTTGACAGGTCCAGAAGCTGTTAAAGCACTGAATAAGCTTAGTGTACTAGAAAATGAAGTAAACAATATTGCTAACTTTATCAAAGAGCAAGGTGATTCCGTAAATCAAAAAGAGGTCGTAAGAAAAATTGTAGATCTAACCAATGATGTATCTCATGCTCAAATATCATATTGGAAAAAGGAAGAACTAAGAAATATGTTAAAGGGATTAAAAAAGCAATTGGACGATAAAGAAAGAGCTTCAAAGGCCATGATTATAACTCAGATTATTGAGAGAAGTAAAGAATTATGTCTTGAAGAAAAGGACTCTGAAGTTATTGTCACTGAATTAAAAGCTTCAGGTAATACTAAAGCCCTTGATGGTGCCTTGAAACAGGTAAAACAGATGCTACCAAACACTGCCGCTATGTTTTTGTCTGTAGATGAGGAGACAAACAAAATCTATTGCTTGGCAGCTGTGCCTAAAAGTCTAAATGAGAAAGGTTTGTTGGCCTCCGAGTGGGTCCAATCAATTGTTGGTGTCATGGGTGGTAAAGGTGGTGGAAAGGCAGAATCTGCTCAAGCATCAGGAAATAATCCAAAATGTATTGCAGAGGCAATCAATATTGCCAAGGAATTCGCGTCATCGAAAGTAAAGTAAGAGAAGTTTGCTTGAGTCTCGCATTTAAATTATTTTTTCTTATTGTCACGCAAATTGACATTTAATTATATAAAATTAATTGCATTTCAGTTAATTTAAACCTGTGAATAAGCTGGTGTTTTAATTCTTTTTTTAAATGTATCAGATATCTCAATCTGAATGTAAAATAAACTTGATACCTATAAGCATGTCATTTTATTTATTTTTATTTCATGAATAAAAATTTAATTTAAAAAAATATTCATCACAATTTACCTTAAAAACAAACTCTGAACCGATGTCAGTTCTGAATAAATGTTTATTAGTTGAAAAGGTTTAAGTAACTAATTAATGATCATTATTACTCAACTTCACGTCTTCAATAAAAATGACAAAAAATTGTGTTTTTAGGCTTTTATTGAACTTTATAGACGAACTTTTTAAATATAGCTCAAACAAAATATATCTTATACAACTGATGCAATACACTAATTTTATCTACATAATATATTCATTGTTAAAACAAATATTCATACAAGTATTTGGTTGGTCTTTTTGATGGCACCGATCTCAAAATTGTGGAATTTGCCATTTGTGAAGATTGGTGCTCATAAAAAATATAAGTGATAATAATTTACATTTTTACTAAAATTAACAAAAATATTTATTCCTGCCCGAACCCTTCAGTTTCTTCTATAGCGTAATTTAATTTTTCACACAACTGTTCGTAGCTTTTATAAGGCGGGAGGTCCAGTCTGTTGAAACACGTGTGCGACCGCGGCAGCCACGTCTCCTTACCCACCTGCAACAAATATTACATCACTAAATTCTTTTCAATATAAATACTGTTTAACCATTTCATCAATGTATTTTAACTATAACACTACATTACGAGTTTGTATATTTTACCAGCTTGTACTTCAAAATCAGTCAATTTGTTTAGATTACAGGGGATTTAGCACGAAAATTTGTATTAGAATTCTCAGATCACAATGGTCGTGGCGTTATTTATGCCACATCCTGTGAGTCACATAAAGGTTAGTTGATAATACAGACGCTTAGTTACCTTTTCTATACAAAATCGTTGCGGTCCGTTGGAGCCCATCAGTTCAGCGAATCCGCCGACCGGCACGCGGCAGGTGCCCGTCACGAACTGCAGCAGCCTCGCTCGCTTCTCGTTGTCCATTTGTCGCACGAACTTCACAAAACAGGAATACACCAAAATGTTATATATATATCGGCTTGAGCTAGCACGATATCAGAATTACTACTACTCGAGATCACATGTGGGCGGCCATGGGTAAAGTCGGATTCAAGGAATACATTCACAATACTACAGTCAGGATATCATCGATCTACCAAGCTCATATCATTCAAACAATGTTCTCGCAACGAACCCTATTTTCAGAATGATCTACGTTCTCTCGAAAGTCGCTTGGCGGCGCTCGTGTTCTAATTATGACTTCAATTCATATTGATTTCTTCTTCTGATTGCGACATATATATTTTTTATATGAGAGGGGGCAAACGAGCAGCTGGAACACCGAGATGTTTATCGATCGTTATATCATTAAATTCTAGCAATATTATCCTTCTTCCCCTACTACGATCACATTCATCATAGATAGAAAATACGACTTTAGCTTTGTCAACAAAAATATTTTATTGCTAAAGGATTGCTGTAATTAAAAACTTTTTTCGTATAATTAGTTAATAATACGAAAGAAAGTAAGACACAATACTGGACAGTTGGTGAGGCGAGTGTGGTGAGTGGAGCGGCGTACCTGCCAGAACCAGACGACCTGTTTGCTGGTGCGCGTGTAGTGTCGGTAGATGGCGTTGCGCTGCCAGTCGTCCACGTCCACCTCCTGCATGCCGCACAGCATCAGCTCCAGCTCGCGCTCGTCGAAGTACTTTAGCCACTCCAGCGGCACCACCTCCACAATAAACACAGTATTATTTATTAATGACCAATGGATGAAGTTATCGGTTTACATATCGATATTAGATATACAAATATTGATTAATTTCACTTTATGCTAGGGATTCATTTATTGGTCTCCCACGTAACGTTACTAGTATTTTCGAAGCATTTTCTATTGATCGTACACTTTTATCGCATGCGCGGTAATAAGATGACGTATGTTTGGTTACCTCGTTGAATCCGTCAAGGAAGGCGGAAGTTTGCTCCTCAATGCCGCGCGTCATGCGCCACTGCGTCACCAGCTGCAGGTACTGCTCTTTGTTTGCCTAAATAAAAAAACATCACATACATTTCACTCAGTTTCAAACATTTTTAGTATAACTGTAGCCTAGTACTTAAATAAAATTGTTGATGAAATAAAATAATTTGTAACAAAACACTCACTTCTGTGACCCTCTCCTTGTCGCCGGCAGGCTTCAGTTCGTGATGTATGACTTGTCCCAGAACCTCAAAATCTACACTGAACCACATCTCTAGTCCGCACTCATCTATATCATTATCTCTGATCCAAACCAAGGAGTTGTAGAACTCGGGATCTATGGACTCTATGTCTTTCATGGTGAGCTTCTTGTTGAGCATGCGTTTGTAGAATGGCATGGTGAAGCCGGAGTAGATAAACCGTCCGTGGTACAAGGCCATCGCGATGAACCGCCCTATGAACTTGAAGTAGAGCAAGTGGTCGGGGTTGACGTAGCTGGCGGGGTTGATCTGCAGGCTATAGTTGTTCTTGTTGGCGTACTCGAAGAGGCAGTACATGGGGTTCAGCACCTCGTGCGACAGCAGGAAGAACCACTCCCGGCTCACGCCGCCGTAGTCCAGCCCCTCCTCGCCGCGGAAGATTATGTACAGCCGCCGCCGCAGCTCGTACGCGGGCAGACGCATTATCTGTGGCAATACATCACAGCATTACTCCTATGTTAACTCACAGAACGCAAATTATAATAAATATGATTATGTAGGTTAATATATTTACTTACTGCCGTGACATTCTCACTCGATTCTGTATACGATGATTTCTTTCACGAGACATGTGTAGAAATGTTAAAAAACATACTATCTGCTAACCTGGTGATAGGAATCTTCGAATAGCGTCTGTCGCGAGAGTGTTATTTTAATGTGGCTGGGCAGGGCGTTGCTCTGGCACAGGTACCGGAACTGGCTGAGCTTCCAGCGGAAGGACCTCTCGTAGGCGCGCGGCACGCCGTACGCGCCCTGCGGGCCCTTGGGCGCGCCGGGCCGCGGGTCCTGGAATGTGGTGGTCCGCGTGTTGTGGTCCACGAAGTACCGAGTCCCCTCCTCCGTGAATCTTATCTCCCAGCCCGGCGGCAGTGCCTCTTCCAGAGCTGAAACTTCTTGCCCCTGGAACCAAACAAACATTATGCTTTTTACATTTACATTTTAGGATTACAAAAGTGGGAGTAAGATAATAAATATAATCTTATGTATGGTGAAGATCATAAGTAATGTTTAAGCAGCAATATGTCACAAAGTAGTGTGTGAGTGTGACCTGTGTGCGCGGGTCCTCCCACTGCGTGGTGCGGTTCTTGTGGTTGACGTAGTAGACGCGGCCGCGCGCGTCGCGCCGCACCTCCCACCCCGGCGGCAGCGGCTGCGGCCGCTCCCAGCCGGCCGGCAGCGCGCCCAGGCCGTCGTCCGCGCCCGCGCCCGCGCCCGCGCCCGCGCCCGCGCCCGCGCCGCTTGCAGCCGCGCTGCTAGAGCTACCCGACCCGCTCACCATAGACACACTGCCGTTAGCCGCCGCGCTGCTGCTGCCAGCTATACAAACATTTTAACATACATAACGACCCGCGCATTAAATTATTACATGTATATTTATAATAATCGACGAATTTATATGAAAAAATATAATTTTTATTTTAATTTTTCATTGTTGTAATAAGTTCAATAGCATACCTGGGGGCGGGTCCTCCGCGTCGGGCTGGTGCGGTGCGAGCGGTGGGTGTGGCGGGTGCGGCGGGTGCGGCGGGTGCTGGTTGTGTGGCGGGTGCGGCGGGTGCGGCGGGTGCGGCGCGGGGTAGAGGAAGCGCTGGTTGCCCTGCGCGACGACGTGGCGACGCTCGACGCGCCAGTGCTGGAAGCGCGCCAGCCGCTCGGTGTCGGGGCGTTGCCACGTGGTGGTGCGCGTGTTGTGGTCCACGTAGTAGACGCGGCCGCGCGCGTCGCGCCGCACCTCCCACCCCGGCGGCAGCGGCTGCGGCCGCTCCCACGACGTCGACCGCGTGTTGTGGTCCACGTAGTAGACGCGGCCGCGCGCGTCGCGCCGCACCTCCCACCCCGGCGGCAGCGGCTGCGGCCGCTCCCACGACGTCGACCGCGTGTTGTGGTCCACATAGTACCTGTGTACAACCACAACAAACACTCAATATATCTAGTGCAGTTCTGTGACACGCCTGCTTCGCATCTCTCTCGCTTGTCCTTTTTTAAAGAAAAACAATATAAAATGGAATACGATTATCCTAAGTCCATTTTCGTTGTTTCCAAGCTATCAGGAACCGAGACCGTAATCACTTGAGACAACTTTATATCCAAAAATTGCACTCACCGTCGACCATAAACGTCGTATCTCATCTCCCATCCCGGCGGTAGTGGTTCTTCGTTGGCGGCGGTCGCTGCGGGCGTGGCGGCGGCGCCGGGCCGCGGGTCCTGGAATGTGGTGGTCCGCGTGTTGTGGTCCACGTAGTAGACGCGGCCGCGCGCGTCGCGCCGCACCTCCCACCCCGGCGGCAGCGGCTGCGGCCGCTCCCACGACGTCGACCGCGTGTTGTGGTCCACGTAGTAGACGCGGCCGCGCGCGTCGCGCCGCACCTCCCACCCCGGCGGCAGCGGCTGCGGCCGCTCCCACGACGTCGACCGCGTGTTGTGGTCCACATAGTACCTGTGTACAACCACAACAAACACTCAATATATCTAGTGCAGTTCTGTGACACGCCTGCTTCGCATCTCTCTCGCTTGTCCTTTTTTAAAGAAAAACAATATAAAATGGAATACGATTATCCTAAGTCCATTTTCGTTGTTTCCAAGCTATCAGGAACCGAGACCGTAATCACTTGAGACAACTTTATATCCAAAAATTGCACTCACCGTCGACCATAAACGTCGTATCTCATCTCCCATCCCGGCGGTAGTGGTTCTTCGTTGGCGGCGGTCGCTGCGGGCGTGGCGGCGGCGCCGGGCCGCGGGTCCTGGAATGTGGTGGTCCGCGTGTTGTGGTCCACGTAGTAGACGCGGCCGCGCGCGTCGCGCCGCACCTCCCACCCCGGCGGCAGCGGCTGCGGCCGCTCCCACGACGTCGACCGCGTGTTGTGGTCCACATAGTACCTGTGTACAACCACAACAAACACTCAATATATCTAGTGCAGTTCTGTGACACGCCTGCTTCGCATCTCTCTCGCTTGTCCTTTTTTAAAGAAAAACAATATAAAATGGAATCATTACATATTACAATCTTTCTAAATACAAAATTCATTAGATGTTATTGTAACATAATAGATAAATTGTTGAACAATGATGATGTTGGTGGTTAATGATATTTAAATAAATACCAAATGAATGAAACCGAAATAAATTTTATTTAAGCAAATTATAAATACAAGAAATTTGTGAAAACAAATAAAATAACCTTGAAACATACCTATGCATAGTTCCACATTTTCACATTTTCCATTAAAATAATGTAAGACTTTTAAAAGATGAATTTTTTTCTCTCCAATAACATGATCCTTTCTAAAACTATGATGATCTGCCAAACGGAACATGAGTTGTGACAATGGTGTTACAAGCACCGTAAATTCTTCCTTCCATTTTGGATGTAGTGTGTTTTTAATTACTTCTGTTTTCCTTAAAACCTTACCGTCTACTATCACTTGTAAGTATGGGTTTGGTTTAAATAGTCCTGAATTTCTAATGGTGGCTGATTCAACTGGAAGCAAAAAATATGATTTTAACTGGGTTTTTTATAATTATATATTGGTAACTCTAGATCTAGTTACATTTACTTCAAAGTTAATAAAACATGAACGGGGCTGTTTAACATTTTGAAACTTATTTATGCAAAAATGTTGATTTTAATCACAAGTAAGGAAAACTACATTGTCGCCAAACTAAAATTCATCATTAAGCATTAGCAACACACTGTAAAAACATTAAAATGCATGTAATCTAACATTTAATCACAGTGAGACAGACTTTGAACTAAGATATTGAACATGATAGATATGTATACATTGTTTATGTCACTGAGATTACATTACACTCAATAAGTAAGTAAACATACTCCTGGTAGTCTTAATTGATAATGCTCTTTATGTTTTTGTACAAATGTTATAAAAACTATGCTTCTAGGAAAAACTCAATAATCTAGTATGGTCTCTTTTTGATACTGCATTTTTCACAATCATTTTTAAATCTGTTTACTTTAAAGTTAATTTTATTAATTCAACTTTAATTAAAGGATCATATTGGCACAAAAAAAAACTAGTTTATCATTCAAGAGTATTCAAATTAGTTTTGTACTTTCTTTCATAAAAAGTACTTGAAATAACACATTTTAAATTACAGAGAGGAATCAGCTGAAATTTGTGCTCTTTTGTCTTTCAACAATCTTCTTTCAGCATTGAGTGATACAGAAAAATAACAAGAATTACAAAGCAACTATTTATGTCAAAAAATAATTTTATAAAATGACTATGTAAGTTATTCTTACCAGTTAAACTGAGTTGGTGATATGTAGAAAGTGAAATGGGTGCACTTAATGGCTGTACTGTATCGGACATTGTGTATGGTCAATTCATACTTATTGCAGCATAATTTATTCAATGCTCAATGCTTCCAGGGCAGTCATCTAAAAATTATTATATCAAATATCACTTAATAAAAATGTAAGGAACCTAAGAATTTTATTAGAATAATTACAATATAAATTTAAAAAGTTTTATATATTGTACATGTACATACACATACTACAATGTATTGAATAAAATAATAATAAAAAGAAGACATTGTCCAATCAATTTAACCTTTCAAGAAACTTGTTACATAAATGTTTATTTTTCTTTAAAACAACCAACACATGTTTATGCATTGTTATTACAATTTGTGCATAAACATACAACAAACATCCTATTGGATAGTAAATACTTCAGTAAATACATAACAAATGTATTAACTAAAGTAATTTAATAAATACATTTTACAATTATAAAGTATAAGTAGATCTTTGAGCTGTAGTTGTCTCAAGCAGCTCAAGTATACAAATGATCTCTTAAATCTCATTACTCATTAGAATCTCAATAGAATACCCTTCTCATTGAATCTATTATAGCTTCTGTAACTGAATGATATTTTGCACTGCATTTTCATACTTTGTTGACAATTAATTTAGGTAACAATAGATAACACAATAGTAAGATAAATATAAAGTATAAAAAATAAACTCCAACATGTGGGTCATATAATATGCAATGACAAATATAAACTGCTTAAACAAAGTTATAACTTTGGCCCTGTGCAAAAAATTGAACCTCAATGGCATGAAATTCAATCATGCATTGAAATGAGGTAATTTTAAGATCAGTAATGGGCAAAACGATTGCATTGTGTTCCGACGGAAGATGGCACTTAAAAAAGAAAGTATATTGCAAAACATTGTGTTTATATTACACATTTGAGTTAATTCTGTTTCATTTAATGATATTTTTGAGACAGCAGAAGTTAAAAATATATTTAAGACGTATAATATTAATGTTAAAATAAAAGAAATGCTATTATCAGGAAAACATTGATGGGACAATATACAAGTTATTTTTAGGTAGGAAATTTTTAAATGCAATGACAACTTTTTAGTATCTATACGCAACAGCAACGACAAAAACAACTCATCCATTGTACAAAATGATAGTAACAAAAATATCTTATTTAACCAGTTCTCCATAAAAACATAATTCTTACGATTAGGTTTTTATCTTGCCCCTTATCTCACTGAAGTCTGGAAGGAAATACGCAAGAAATAGTCATGACTACCGATTACTAATAATTTTTTTTCACTTGTTGTCACTAATATCCATAAAACTAAAATGGTTTCACTTTTGGAGAATTATTTACAAAACTGTAATGTAGTAAACAAAAATAATTCTGAAAATAATTAGTCACAAGTTAGTCATTACCACAGATCGCTTTACAATATCACTTCATATCACATCACAATCTAAAGCCATAGAACAACAGAATACAGACTTGACAACTAATTACAGACCTCAATCAAGGCTTTTTTTTTTCTTTAATATTACTGAATTAAAAAATGTATACCTATTTAATTTTGTTTTTTTTTTATAAATTGGTATGAATCCAGTCCCACATCACTACTACATTTGATTTTTGTTTTAGCGTGTTATCCCTATGTTCGAAAACCAAATAGGCTGCTAAAAAAAAGAATAAAACCAAGAGAGACAGCGAGACAGCATTCCGATATTCTGTCTTACTTGGTCTTACTGTACATACTTGGCCAGTAGCGCTGACCAGTCGTGGATTCACTGGCGCCAGTTGAATGCCAATACAATTAATGAGCTCTATGTTCGGTTCACATTTGGCCAGTACAGTCGGACTGTAAATGGGGCGAAGCAGAGTCTGTATTGGCGCTGTTTGTCCACATTGTGTTAGTTCAATAATCTTGTAATAATGACCTTGGAGTCGTCAACGCTACAGTGACAATGAGTTCCAGATGTTTTTAGTTTATTTCATTAATAAATAATAAAAGCTTGTTTAAAAAAGTTTTTTTTATAATCTTGTTTTTAAACTTTTAATATCTACAATTCGGGAATTTCCCAAATTTTTTGAGTTGCACTTCATGCCACCAAAATTGACCAAAAAGTAGAGCGTTCCGCCAGTCACGCTCACTGTGCCAGTATGTTACAAAGTATTCTGTGCTGTGCCAATCGATTGACAGCAGGGTCAGTGACTGTACTGGCTGAATGTGCACCGGACATTAGTAGAATCAGATTGTCACTGTCATCTGTCATGTCAAAAAGAAAATAAAAACGATAAAAACTTACCCATTTGTATTGGATTGGATTTGTATGTGTTTTATTAAAGTATACATGTACCTACTGCTGAAAAATTTTAGTGAATAGATACTTAAGGTAGGTAACAATTTATCTTAGGCTTTAAAAAATAATATTCACACGTTTTAAAATTGAATCAATCACTATACTACATAGACCTGTTATAACACGTACATGTATTAACTATTAATTTTTTAAAATGTATTCCTTCTTAATGCGTTTTCATACATTTTAAATGAAAAATAACGTAAAAGTATTAATCATGATTAACTTGAGTACAACAATATCGATAATCTGCAGCCATCATTGTTTTATATGTCCTTGTACTACGACGAATGTTTTATTTCGCAATGAAACGACTTCGCAATACTCAAACCTTACTATTAAGAATTTCAATTATACTTATTACTCATTAGTCTTGCTTAAGTAATATTAGATATATATTTTTTTAATATAAAACCAATTATTTCCGCTGCTTAGAGCGGTAGGCAGAGAATTCAGTCAGACTTCAATGTTACACAATTTTGTGCACAATGTTTGCATTCTTTATGTTTACACTATCCAGGATTGTTTAATTTTATCATTGGTCTAATGCATTTAAAATCAGATATAATACTGACTCATTCAGCGTCATCATCCTCCTTTTCCTACTCCCGTAGGGTCGGCGCAACAAGGTTTTTGTCCTCCAAATAACTCTTTCAAACATCATCTCAGTCATCACTCCCTTTTTGATCATGTAACCTTTCATGCAATCCATCCATCTCTTTCTGTAATACTATATATACTATATATAATATCATAATACTGACTCATTGTTGCTTCAAAAGTCTTATTATTATATATCTTACAATTTGACATATGCAAAACCTCTTATCTTTACAGCATTTACAAGTATGAGTCCAGTGGAGAGTGCACCCGTTGCTGTCTTAAATTGTATTGATGATTATGTTGAATTGTTGTATGATGATATACCAGAGAAAATCAAAGGATCTGCTCTTATTCTACAGCTAGCTAGAAATCCTGATAATTTAATAGAGTTAGCGAGGAATGGTAACTATACCATAATAATAAAAATACAATAATGTAAAAAAATGTATCTCAATAAATAATTCTGTGGTAAAAAATATATCTTAAATTTTCAGAGGCTTTATTGAGTGCTCTCTCAAGAGTGTTGAGGGAAGAGTGGAAAAGAAGTATTGAACTAAGTACCAACATTGTTTATACATTTTTCTGTTTCTCTACATATATTGAATTTCATTCAGTTATAATACAATACAAAATTGGGTCTTTGTGTATGGATGTAATAGATTATGAACTAAAGAGATATGATCAATGGAAAGAAAGAGTTGAAGGGAAGAAGCAAGTGCTGACACCTGATAAGGTAACTTTTATCTTTAAAAAAAAGATATGTTATGTGAGCACCGTCAATACAAGTGAAGCATTACACACTACTACACAAAGCAAATCCTTCATTTGGTGTCATCAGCATTCATTTATACAACAACAGCCAAGGACATTTGATAATGCAATAAAAGTCTAAATTTGATGCATGGTTATTTTTTTACGTTTCATAAGTTTTTACAGTGGTAGTGCCCGCTTTAACATCTTAGCACGAATAGGCCGGCATGCCTGGTGTAATACCATGACCACACAGAAGACAGGCGTGAAATGGAAGCAATTCCGTGTTTCGTCTGATGAGTGTGGTGCTGGAGGCCTAATTTAAGTCCCTTTCTCTTTACCACCCTTTTCTTCAAAGGAGAGGATGGGAAGGGGAAGTGGATTTGACGGTGGAGGAGATGCATAGGAAAGGGGAGGGTCCTCTTTATGTACGTTTCCTCCTCCGTCGGATAAGGGTAGGCAACGCATCTGCAATTGCGGATGTCTATGGGCAGAAAAAAAAAAAAGATATGTTATGTGAGCACCGTCAATACAAGTGAAGCATTACACACTACTACACAAAGCAAATCCTTCATTTGGTGTCATCAGCATTCATTTATACAACAACAGCCAAGGACATTTGATAATGCAATAAAAGTCTAAATTTGATGCATGGTATTTTTTTACATTTCATAAGTTTTTACAGTGGTAGTGCCCGCTTTAACATCTTAGCACGAATAGGCCGGCATGCCCGGTGTAATACCATGACCACACAGAAGACAGGCGTGAAATGGAAGCAATTCCGTGTTTCGTCTGATGAGTGTGGTGCTGGAGGCCTAATTTAAGTCCCTTTCTCTTTACCACCCTTTTCTTCAAAGGAGAGGATGGGAAGGGGAAGTGGATTTGACGGTGGAGGAGATGCATAGGAAAGGGGAGGGTCCTCTTTATGTACGTTTCCTCCTCCGTCGGATAAGGGTAGGCAACGCATCTGCAATTGCGGATGTCTATGGGCAGCGGTCGCTTCGCGATTTTGGCGGATTCAGGTGGCCGGTTGCTCGTTTGCCACCGTATGTTACAGAAAAAAAAAATTATGTGTTCACTACTGATAAATGCTGCAGCATCTTACTATTCTATAGGATATAGGAAAAGGTTGTCAATAAAAAAAATACAAATTTCTCTTACAGAATGAATTGCCAAAAAGCAGAATACCTGAACCTAAGCGACGCCCTAAATCTGGCACCTGGGCAGTGGCCGATGTTAATTTACAAAAAACTCGTCAATTAGTGTCTAGTTATCATGAAGACTTGTGCAATGCTTCTGATGAATATCTCTCAAAAAATGATGAAGAACAAATGAAACGGAAATTAAAGACTTTGTCTAAGCGACAGGAACAGCTTTTAAGAGTTGCTTTTTACATGCTGTTAAATATTGCGGATAATATTAAAGTTGAAGAAAAAATGCATAAAAAAGATATTGTCGGGTTACTAATTGGTGCAATGGAAAGACATTCAAATATTGATCTCCTTATTCTCATTGTTTCATTTCTACAAAAGCTATCTATTTTCGTTGAAAATAAGAATTCGATGGCGTCCAAATCGATTATTGAAAAATTGGCTCCTCTACTGGATTCCCCCAACGCTGACTTGGTCAATGTTACTTTGAAACTCCTCTTTAATTTAACATTTGACACGAAATTACGCAACAAAATGATTAAAGTCAACCTTTTACCTAAGTTTATACAATTCACAAGTAAATATCCAACAATGTAATAAATTCTTTTGTAGTCAGAATTCGTACATTTAAAATTTTTTGTGGATGTTTACAGGTGATGATAAACACATTAACTTGGCAATGAAAATCCTTTATCATCTAAGTATGGATGATCGCGTGAAGCTCATGTTCACTCAGTCTGATTGTGTTAAATTGGTAAGAGATATTATTAAACAAATTATGTACTCAAAGCTGTTATAATTCTTTTGAAATATACTACTTCAGGTAACTTAATTTTTGTAAATTGCAGATTTGTTGCAACCTTTTTATAAAAATTGGACACTTAAAAATAATAGTTTTTGATATGTAGTAGGTAGGAATTTTTATGTGTTTTGACTGACTGAGTGTTATGTTGTATGAAAGTTGACGGACATGCTGCTGCTGAACGTGAACAGCGAGTGCGGGGGCGGGAACGGGGGCGGGGGAGCTGGCGAGGCCGGGGCGGGGGCGGGGGCGGGCACGACGGACGTGCTGCTGGCCACGTGCGTCAACCTGGCGTGGTGCGAGCGCGCGGCGCAGCAGATGGCGGCGGAGGGCCGGCTGCGCGAGCTGCTGGCGCGCGCCTTCCGCTACAGGAACGCCATGCTCATGAAGCTCGTCCGCAACCTCTCACATCACACACAAACCAAGCCTCTCTTTGTCGTAAGTTCAATTCATATTATATAACAATCGCACAATTACATTTTTGCATTGATTTACATTTAAATGACTTCTGGTGTAATAAATGTAATCTACGGTGAAAATTATTGCTATGTTTTGTCGATAGGAATTCGTAGGTGACATAGCCGGGGCGGTGACGAGCGAGGAGGCGCCCGAGGAGTTTATGATCGAGTGTCTCGGCACTCTGAGCAATATTCTGTGTCTCAGCAACAATATCGACATTTATGCTGTCGTTGAAAGATACAATCTTATACCGTGCATAATGAAGATTCTAGATCCAGGTATGATTTCTATGACAAAGTTGAACCTTTGCAATGATGAAATTGTGTTATAAAAGTGTATAACTATGTGTGCGCGCAGAGAGGGAGCGGGACCCGGAGCTGGTGCTGGAGGGCGTGGTGGCGGCGGGCGCGCTGGCGGCGGAGGAGCGCGCGGCGGGCGCGCTGGCGGCGGCGCGCGGCGGCCACGCGCTGGTGGAGCTGCTGCGGCTGCGGCAGGCTGACGACGAGCACGTGCTGCAGACCGCCTTCGCCTTCCGCCAGATGCTGTCGCACCTCGCCGCCGCCGACTACCTCGTCAACCAAACCGGTACCCTCGCCGCCGCGGAATTCCGGATTTTATCTTTGCTTAGACATTCACAAACATTAGTTTTATTATTTCATTTTCACTTAAGGCCTTTCCGCGAAAACAAGGACCACTTTAGTCTGTGCAGTGTGAAAGTACGTTTTCCTTTATTAATATTATATAAACATGTTAACCATTGATCTCGTTAAAGCTTTCAAGTTAAATTGATAATTAATAAAACGAATTTATTTTCTGTCTAAATTCTAGAAGCACCAGCCTACCTTATTGACCTGATGCAGGATAAAAATGTGGAAATACGAAAAATGTGTGACGCGTGCCTGGATATTATTTCTCAAATGGAAAACGACTGGGCGGAAAGAATTAAGGTACAGAACAAATAAGGACCGCACTACAGTGTATTTGAAATAACAATGGACAATGAACCTGAGCCATTGTGAAGTCATAACTCTCAATTCGAAAGTGGGAGTCAGTAAAACAAATAATATTTAATTTTAATCTAAATCTCCGAGTTATTATAAATTAAGATATTTTAACACAAATATGTTTTTTTAATCTGTACTTATATGACGATTTTTGGCAAATCGAGGATTTTTTTGTTTGACAGTTAATATGTGAATATTGTTTGTCTCTGGTCGGTGGGTGATTGTCGCTAAAGTAACATAAGTTTGTGTTATGGGCAGGTGGAGCGGTTCCGCTGCCACAACGGGCAGTGGCTGTCGGTGGTGGAGACGCTGGGCGAGGGCGGGGAGGGGGGCGGCGCGGGGGACGGCGCGGGCGCGGGCGGGGGCGACGGCGCGGGGGACGCGGACGACTTGCCGCCATACCTCTCCGCGGACTACCTCACCACGCATCGCCTCACCACTGCAGGTGACGAGCAACTAAAATAAACTTACTAATATTATCAACTAGGTTTCGCCCGCGACTCCGTCCGCGTAGAATGAAAAAAAAAAACAAAAGCAAGTGGCCTATGAGTTCTTCTAGACTATCCACTTAATCTATGCCAAATTTTATCCAGATCAACGGATCTTGATAAAATCCTGCTGAACGCAGCAGTATAGACTACAAACTCTAATAAACAAATATCCATCCATCTAAACTTTCGCAATTATAATGTTAGTTAGATTTAATAGTTAAAACGGATGGACGTTAGTTAGAAGGTTTGTTTGGAGACGCTCAACGTATCTCGATGTAGCTGGCACCGATGTAGAACATAGTCTAGAAGAACACATAGACTACTTTTTGCTATTGATTTTTTTTTGTTTAATTTTGCGCGGACACTGTCGTGGACGGCAGCTACTAATTAAATAATTTTGACATCTCCAGATGAGTAAGCAATCGGTGCTTACTCATTGACATATTATGTTTTTTTATGTCAAAACTGATCTATGGCAATTCCATTACAGATTCTCAAAACTCACTTGATGATGACTCTGACAGTTTATCTGGTGACGGGGACTTCAATCGTATTAACAGCAGGTGTGTATACGATAACTGGGGTGGAAGACTCAGTTATAATTATCCCTATTGAATGTTATTACTACATGCTTTTTTCATTTATGTATCTGTAAATGTGCATTATTAAATTTTCTATTTCAGGAATACTTCGGATGCGCATACTGATGAAATGTACGCAACGCTGGATTCCTTATCTGACAAGCCCCTAGACAGCAGCGCACTCTCTAATAGCGATTTAAAATTACTCCCTTAAAAATTAAGGCTTTTTACTCGTTAACTAATCATTTTAGTAGCTGCTTAAATTATTATAAGATAATAATAATACTCATAGTAAAGCATTGAAATTAATAGTCATAATTTTGTAGTTAAAAGATTCCAATTTCATTTTCACACATTTCTTTTTTTTTTATTATTATAATTTGTATAAGAATTATTGTCACAACAATCCTGCAAAATTACAATTAAATTCTAATTTTTACGTAGACAATGCAAATAACTACAAAAGATTAAAAATAATAATTATAAAACATATTTACGCCACAGTAAGTTTTCGACGATTGAAAAGTTGAGTCAGTAATAAATAAGTGCAGTATATTGTATAATGAAAAAGATATTTCTTTGAAGAACATTGTCTCTTTTACACATTGCCTTTGTAACTGTTTGTGTATTCCCCGACGAGTATATTTCGCCGATCTCACCACACTACATTTATAAAGGTGATTTTTGTTTGTTACTGTTTTTTTGTTGGTCTTTATTGACTTAGTTTTGTATTGTATTAATGTGATTTAATGTCAGTATTTAGATGTATGTAGAGATTTTTATAGGTAATATTATATATTCGCTCATTACGTGCTTCTGAAATGCTTTCCTACAACAGTTCATAGGAGAAGTCAAACAATTATGCAGCTCGGAACATCGTTCGAGAAACTGCGTAGAACAACATTTTAGGTGGTCTGCAGAAGTCAAGGGACGCAGGGAAGTTTATTTTTACCATAAATGTTGCTTCATTTGTATTTTTATTATTAATTAATGATCTCATAAATATTTATAATTGCTGTGCTATTCCAATCAAATGTTTCTAATCAAATAAATGAATTCGCTTGAGTCTGCTTTTGTTTGAAGTTTTTATTTTCACATCAAACTTAAAACCAATAAACACTATGATATTGCATGCCAAAAATACTTGGCGATCAAGTTCTCGTAAATTAAAATATTTATAAAAACCATCAAAAAAAATGATCTACATTATTGTAAAAACGTTATTAATCTGTTTCTTAGCAAAGAGGCCAGAGGTCCCGAATAGCACCTTTTGTAAATACTACGCTGGCGCAGCGATCTAAAGTTGGTTTTGACCTCTGACATAACAGGATTCAGGCATGGGCCACACACACTTTATATTGTCCATTTTAACGTCAAAATCCGGTCAAAAAAAGCGTGGTATCTTCTGTTTCATTTTTGTCATATACTAGACCGTACTATTAACTGATTCGGAGAAGACATTTTCTGAAATGTATATTTGAGTTCTTCCTTAGCATCATACCTCACCATATTAACGAGTGCGTTAGTATGAAATAATTAAAAAATTGAGCTTGAGATTACTCAATTTTCAAAAATAACACTACGAATTTTACGGTTCCCATCTGGTCTGTAGCGCTCAATAACTAGACTGACATTCAACTGGCATAATATGAACACTAGCTGGCCCCTGTGAGTCCAACAATCCATGCCTGGTGCCTGGCCTGCTCTATTGTCCAACTTTACTGGCCAAGTCAGCCAAGTGTGAACAAGGGATAATGTGCACTCGCCATGTAACTTGACGTTTCTTTGTTTACATTATTTAGGCATTCAATTGAAACAAGATATAGGTATTGTAAATCATCTTTACATCATGATAATATATCGCAATAAAGATTAATATCTGTTATCATTTCGTTTTTATTAAATCCACCCATTTCTACTCAGATGTCATATATGTGTTCGAAGATAAGACTTAACGAAAAATCATCAGTTCGGTACGTGTGATTTGTGGTAATTGTGCTTCTTAAATCTTTTTTTACATATACATGACTTGACACGTTCCATGAAATAAATGCCAAAGAAACAAGTTTTTTGCTAAGTAGTTTGTGTGTGTGTGTTGTTGCAATCGTTTCTCTCACCTCGAAATATATAACTGCCTACTTGGCACCTTTCATTTTCGTATCTTGAACCTTTGTATTCATATCGTATAGATAGTAAAAGTGTTTGCGGTATATCGTGTATAGATGTCTATCAATAGCAAAGTACAGAAGTCCAATCGGAACCAAGAAGTGAGTACTTTCGTTTTGAATACTGATATTATGTATTAAACTATTACTAAAGTACTAAAGTACTATTAAACTAGTGTTTATTCATATGTTAAAACATCAATGTTAGAATTAATTAAGTACTTTCTAATGTTAGTTTCTTAAAGGTAAGTTATTCATATTAGTTTATCTTGTATGCCTGGTTACTATCTACTATCTTTTTATCTTCTTTCTATCTACTTTGTATTATGTACATACAGTACTCCAAAATATATCCACTAGTATTTATTGAAGCTCCAATCAGGATAAAAATTTAAATAATGGTAACTTCTACCAATAATATGTAGTTTGACCCTTTAACCACTTATTTTTTTTCCCAAATTTATATTAGTATAGGGGTATGCATTTTATAGTGTGATACTTTCGATTTTTACTTTTAATGGATTTACATCCCATGTTTCAGGCCTTTACAGTAATATATATATATTTTTTAATTAATATGTGTTCAGTCATATATTTTTCATATAGATGACTTTTCAACCATAATGTTGTAATGATACACAATATTAATTTGTAGTTATGTTATACATAAATACCATTATTATTATATTAACATGTCCATATTTCCTTGTATTCTTCAGTTTCCTTACAATATGTTTCCTTATTAAATCAAGCTGTTTGATATGATATTGTTGAGGCCCAAACTGCCGTGTCTACGATATATTAATAAAATAAATTCAAATTTAATTGTGTTTATCAATTTTCATTATTTATTTAAAGTACATAAATTTTAGTAGATATACCACTTGGTACTCCACGGATGGAATATTCTCAAAATAAACAAGAATCCAAAATCACCCTATTGGAAATCCTTCTATATTTAGAAGTTAATGCTGATACAATTAGGAATAATTACAGATACATTGTCAGCCAATTGAGAGATTTGGCTTTATTAATCTATGGTTTTTTCTCTTTCAGGAACTAAATATGATTCGCAGCATAAAATTAGTAAGTACAATGTGAATGTGATCAAATTCTTTCTCTATTACCACTTAATATAATTTGTAACACACACATAATCTTTTTTACAGTGTGGCTACAGGGGACTGAATCTAGAACCCTATGCAAGCTCATTACAATTGATCAGCAACTACACATCAACTAAAGCAAATTTAAATGTTCAAAACTTACCAAGACTGCCAGTTCCAAAGCTTAATGACACACTCACCAAGTACCTTAAAACTGTTAAACCATTCCTTAGTGATGCAGAATTTGAAAATACAACAAAATTAGTGAAGGAATTTGCATCTCCAGGAGGTGTTGGCGTAAAGTTACAGGTGTGTACTTATTGATGTTAGTTTAATTAATTATTTACTGATATTATCATCTTGATTAATTGTATGAATTCAATTGTGTTCTGAAAACTTTAATGGTTAATGTTTCAGAGTCTTCTTGAGAAGAGAGCAGAAAAGCATATTAACTGGCTTGAAGAATGGTGGCTAAACACTGCTTATCTAGAATACAGAGACCCAGTTGTTGTGTATTCTAGCCCAGGCTTAGTATTCCCCTTTAGGAAATTCAACAATCAAGATGAACAGTTGCATTATGCTGCAAAAACATTGTTGGCTGCATTGGAGTATAAGGCATTGATAGATGGGTAAGCAATTATTATGATAATGACTACCCTATTTTTTTTATTTGTTTTTTTCATATAGTTTGTTTTATTTTTTGTTTATAATTTTTGTACATAAAGTTTTTATTTCTTATATTAGAGACAAAATCCCAGTAGAAATGATGGGAAAAAGTCCACTTGATATGTCCCAATACAAGAAAATATTTGGAACATGCAGGATCCCTGGAGAAAAGAGGGATAAATTATCCTTTAATGATACCAAATATGTTACAGTTATTCATAACTACCATGTAAGTATGACAAACACAACAATAAAAACATGTCAATGATTTACTTGGATTTATTTTGAAAATATTTTCTTAGTTTGCTTAGTACAAGCAAACAGTAAAATTAAAAACGAAGATATTTTTCCTTACTTTCAAAAAAGTGTCGCCACATTCCATTCCGTGGTTGGGAAACATAAAAAAAAAATATATTTATGCTTTATTTATTTATTTATTATATGAATAAATCAATTAAATATTTAAAATTTAATTATTACTTGGACTTCTTACAGATTTTCCATGTTGACCTTTGGGGTAGCGATAATAAAAAATTAAGCGAAGATCAAATCGTGCAGGCGTTGAAGAAAGTTATAGAACTTTCTAAGAGTCCATCTAGTGAAGCTATCGGCGTCCTCACCTCCGACAATCGTGACAACTGGGCTAAAGCGTATCAGGCTTTGAGCAAAGGTACATATGGACAGTCAACCACATTTATTTCACAGTTCAGTGAAATCTTATTTGACCCTCTTAGGTCTTGTCATAGCAACATGAAATACTAAAGTAAAGCTATTATAGTGACAATTTGCCGTACTTGCATCTGAACTTCCTCTGGTTTTGTGGATGTCTATAGGCTTCGTTTATCACCTTGATACTGCCATTCGATTGTCCCCTTATAAAATAAACATGTTTGAACTTGAACATCTTGAGATCATGAAATGTGTGTGACACACAAGTGGTGTGTGTACAGACAAGGTGAACCGAGATGCGCTGTGCGACGTGGAGCGCAGCTTGGCGGTGCTGTGCCTGGACGCGGCGTGCGGGCTGTGGCGCGCCGCGGACAAGGACGCGCGCCAGACGCTGGCGGCCGCGCAGACCATACACGGAGCCGGCAGCGCCGCCAACGCGCCCAACCGCTGGTTCGACAAGACCGTGCAGGTATCCGCTCATCATACTCATACACATTCCGCACCCTTTTATGTTACCAACGACAAACCGGGTATACTCGTATATTTATTACCCGTCCGCCATTTCTTCATTAAGAGCGGGCGTACATCTTTCACTAAACTATCGCACAACTGTTGTGCGATGGTCGATTGTTTCGCAGCAAATTAAACTATTAGTTGCATTTGGATTTGATAAGGAATCAAAGCGCGTCTAAACAGTTGAGCGATAGTTTAGTCAAAGGTGTCCGCGCGCTCTTATCATTTTACACATATCAAATGTATAAAATTTTAATCGATAATCCGCCTTAGTTTTAAGTCCACCCGCACAAATTAAAAATATAGTAGATGTTATGCTTGCCAACAATAAGGACTTTATTTTTAAGCAATAAATGGTTATTACACAACTTCACTGATTATTCGGCTATTATTTTCAGTTCATAGTGGGCGCAGATGGCGTCACGGGCTTGACGTACGAGCACTCTCCGGCCGAGGGCCAGCCTATAGCCGTTCTCACTGACTTTATTATTAACTATATGTAAGTTTCTAATTTCGCTAACTCACTCTTACTGGAATTAAATTGGAATGTTGATGATCGTATTTATTAATTCCTTGACTAAGTATTATAGAAATGTTTAAAGATCTCTTGTATATTTGTGTTTCCTTGGTTATAGTAGTCTTTTCTTGTTTTTCAGAGATAAGGGTAGTACAAGTAGTGAATCATCATCCAGCCCCAAGGAGCCTGTCAAACTGAACTTTAACGTGAGCGCTGATGTCTCCGGCATGATCAGTACTGCCAAGACTAACGTAGACAAGTATGTTTTATATTGGAAATCACTTTATTTACAAAATATGCCCATCTATTACTATTAAGATATGGAAAGTTCTTTGTACAAGTTGATTGAGAATTTGATATGTACTCATTTATTTTGTACTGTTTTCAGACTTGTGGATGACCTTGAGTTAAATTGTTTCACATTTGGTGATTATGGAAAGAACTTTATCAAGTCTCAAAAATTTAGCCCCGATAGTTACCTGCAGATGGCTATGCAATATGCGTTTTACAGGTATCTAAATCTTACGTATTTTACATTTATATACAACATTATCATACTAATATTATAAATGTTAGTGTTTAGATGGATGGATGTTTATTAGAGTTTGTAGCTTAAGCTGCTGAACGGATTTCGATGAAAGTTGGCACAGATGTAGAGTATAGACTGGAAGAATACATAAGCCACTTTCTTTTGTTTTTATTTTAATTCCAGCGGACGGAGTCGCGGGCGAAAGCTAGTTTATTACAATGATGAATTACATAAATATTTTAAACTAGCTGTTGCTCGCAACTTCGCCCGCGTGAAATGAAAAAATAATAGAAAAAATGTACAGTCTCACTGATCACATAGCATTTTAATGGTGAATGTTTTGAAATCGGTTCAGTAGTATTTTGAGTTATTTCAATACATACCAAAATACATATCTTTTCTCTTTATAGTATTAGTATAGATAGGATAGATTGTCCACTGGTATGTATGCGCAGGGTGCACGGGGCGGCGGGCGCGCACTACGAGTCTGCGGCGACGCGCATGTTCTTGGGCGGGCGCACCGAGACCATCCGCTCCTGCTCGCCGGAGTCGCTGGAGTTCGCGCGCGCCATGCTGCACGCGCGCCCGCACGACCAGCTGCGCGCCATGCGCGCCGCAGTGCACGCGCACAAGGACTACACCGTGCAGGTATGTTTTGTGACTATGCCACTGTTTGCCTCGAGGCATTTATAAATTCACCGGGCTTGAGGTGCCCGGGCGCAGATGGCGCTTTGCCTAAACCTCGTATATGGACTAAGTTCGAGGGCTCCCTCAGGAGCCTCGGCAGGTGCAGGTGCAGGTAACACGCAACGAGTTTATATTAACACTAGCTGTTGCTCGCGACTCAATTATCTCAGTCGACTCAATCGAATTAAAAAAAAAGTAAGTAACCTCTGTGTTTTTTCAGACTATCCCCTACATGATGTATGTCAAATTTAATTGAGGTCCGTACAGCAGTAACTAACAAACATCTATCCATCTAAACTTTCGCATTTTAATAGTAGTAAGCAGTTCCTGTACGGCTTCATCCGCTAGAAATTATAAAAACTTTATTTTATGATTTACATTTGAGAAATTAAATGCACAAATGACAACGAAGGTCTTTGATATTGCATAATAATTGCCGTTACCATGGCAACCTTGCTTTTTCGATGCTGTAACCTAGTAGTTTTTGTCCCTTTCCCGCATGACGATTTTTTCCAAATTATTTACTCCCTAAGTCGAATAGCGTGAAAATATACATCCTAAAGCGTGTCGTAAGACCTTTTTATAAAAAAAAATATTATAATTAACTATAAATATACTATGATTGCTGACATTCTACATAACTAAGTGTGTGTTTACACTTTATTATATTAGTATAGATATAGATTTTCTACCGAGAAAGTAACGCTACTCATATTTTCACAGGCTCTACAAGGATTGGGCGTCGACAGACATCTCCTTGGACTGAAATTGACAGCTCTCGAAAATGGTATCGAGATTCCGAAGTTGTACTCTGACGAGGGTTATCGCCGCAGTGCTCACATGCGGATATCCACTAGCCAGGTGCTTCATTATCTTAGATATTAATAACAGTTATTCCCAACTAGGAAAATATAATACTCGCCATGTTGCAAAACTCATTGCCAATATGTTTTATTGTATATTCCATTGCATCCATGACATTCGTTCATGAAAAATGGATGTGTGTTAGCAGAAATATTATTAGCGATTCTCACGGCTATGAATGTATAAAAGCAATCGTAGCATTTTCTATAGGGTTCTGCCGCTCCGTTAGTTGTTGAGTCCGCCTAAACCATATCACCATGAGCGCCTATTAATTCGAACTTTAAATTTAAATTGCGCGATAATTTTTGATACATGGAACAGGTTTTCTATTTACCTCGTGAGACTATAAAATAGTTTTACATAAATCATAAGTGTTGATTTTACAAGTGTTCGATAAAGCGATTGTCACGTCAGGTGGCGTGCAAATGCGACGGGTTCATGTGCTACGGTCCGCTGGTGGCCGACGGGTACGCGACCTGCTACAACCCGCGCGACGACGACGTCAACTTCGCCACGTCCGCCTTCCGCCGCCATCCCGACACCGGCTGCGCGCAGTACCGCGCCGCGCTCGAGCACGCGCTGCGCCACATGCGCGACCTGCTGCTGCACTCCGCGCCCTCCAAACTGTAACATCGCCGCATCCCGACACCTTATCTATCTGTGGCCATAGCTCAGAATATCATAAATACAATTTTACTTTACAGGACAAGCAATTAAATTATTAACAAAACTTGAAAGTACTATTAAAATATGAAAAACTCGATATATGAAAAAAATAGTATAATTTGCATGTAGTTATCCTGATATGACAAAATAAAAGAGCATTTTTTGGCGATTATACCTATATTATATAATAATAATAAGTCATACTGAACAAAAATGTACTTATCATTCTCATCTATGACCACAGAAGTACGTTCTTTACAATACGGCCTCGCCACAGCGCCATCTGTTAGGGCGCGGAAGAACTTGATGTACGCTAACTTTGCCGCTCGCAACGCTAGGTGTTTGATTGATTTGTCCAACCGTTGTTGAACGCTATTTATGATTGATTTGTCCACCGTATTGTTAAATTGGTGCGTATCGTTTAAAAGGCTATGCTTTACCTTAATAGATATAACAGACTGTTCTTTAATTGTCTGCTTCCCTATTGCCACTAGTCTATTTAGCGACTTTTGATTTCGCCTTTTTCTGAGCTTCGGGGTCAAGCTCGATTTCGAAAATCGTTGCGCAGCCATGTTGATAAAAATGTTACAAGTTATAGTTTGTCGTAAAATGTATGTTGGATAAAATTGTTTTATGCCAACGAGAACGGTAGCATTGGCGGCATAGATGTTAAATTGAACGTAGTCTTTTTATTATTTTTCTAACATTCTTAATGTGATAGAAACATGTCAGGGTATTTTTTAAATCATCAAAGTTTTATATGTTTATCTCTACTCGACTTCGCACTACTAATTTTGATGTCACGTCGATGAAAATATCTTTAATACATACTTTTAATGTCGATTTTTGACTTTAATCTTATATGGATTATTTAACCTTATAATCGACCAATCGAAGTCGGGACTCTTTGTTAGTGTATGTATTGTGTATACTATTTTTATTGTATTATATTCATAACATATGTAAGTATTAATAAATCAAATGTTAAAATACCCATTGTACTGGTCATTTTGAAATGATTTATTCATATTTTTATTTGACTTTAAAAACAGGGAGGTTCTCGATATACTAGATGTTCTAATGGAATACAAACATAGTTCACACTACTTCACTTTTTTTCATCTTATTATATCGTCCGAGTCTTTGACACATAACTCAATTTTCGACACAAAAATAACAACTTTCAAAATTTAATCAGAAGAGTGTCCTTTATGTTACAAAGTTATTGAGATGATAAGTTACTTAAGTTTATCTTGTACTTCCAACTTTGTAGCTCTATAAATAGTGAGGGTCTATCTGTATAAAATAAATTCAAAATAACGATAGGTCATTGTTTATTTATATATTTTCTCATATAACGCTAATATACGATTAATAAATAAATTCAAATCAAAATGAATAAGTTAGCATCAGACAAATAATGATATTTAACATTACATGTATATGCATTTTAACTAATGTCCACCCGACACACAAACCGAGCCCGATACTTTACTAGTGAAACTATTGAACGGGACGAACCACTTTGGTATTCAATAATTTTACATCAAATTCACATTTCTAATAAGTTTTATTCGAAATAACTTTTATAGTATAATGCAGCTTTATTCTAATGCTAATTTTACTTATATCTTAACTCTTTAATAACTACAATTACTTTCACGACCCAAAATAAAATTGATATAGAAACTGCTTGATGTTACTATAAAAAAATATATTTATGATCCCGAATTTAGCTCTACGAGAGGAAAGCCAGATTTACCAATTTCTACCTGCGTTTCACTCAAATACTTTTGTACTTCATATCAAAACGTTTTGACGTAACTGCGGCGTGAGAAAACAACAGATCTAATTATAATGGAACAAAATATAAGTGCGTTCGAAACTTTTAATTAAATGTACTAATACAACAGTTGTAGCAGTACATTAAGGAGCACGTTAATCCTATAGCGTATTCTCTAAAATCTTAAAATACCTGTTTCTTTGTTAACCTTAACTTCTTTCAAATTATGGAATAATCGAAAGTAACAATATTTAAAAAACAGGTGCTATAAGCTAAACCACTTTTAATTATATAACTAATTTTAGATGTAACAAATAACATTACATTCATTGAAAGATACTCATGATGTTATGGACACAAAAATATATTTAGTATTCAATAAATTGTATTAATATTGATTAAGGAGTGACCACTTTTATATAAATTTACCAATAGTCGATACGTACGCATTAAACTCACATAAAACTTAACAATTTTCAAGATACAAAAATATACATGTTTTTTATATTCAACATTGAGAAAATCAATGGCCAAGAAAAAAGCGCTACAAAAAAACTTATCAGGCAACGTAAGTCTTCGTTTTGACCTAAGCGTCAAATTCTATTCATGACCATTATATTTCACGTTTTTAGTTATTTTATGTTTGCGAGATAAAGTGAAGTGATTTATGTAAACAGCTAATGTTATATAGTATTAGAAAAAAATATATTTTGTTCTGGTGTAATATTCTTTCGTACGGTGCAATTAGTCTATAGTTACGGGTTTGGATTGGAATCATGTATATGTGTGGTTGTAGAAGGCTGTAAGGTAAGACGAGTATCGACTTGCAATGTACACGGGCGTATATTCTTGGCGCGCACAAAGAAAACCTAAGTCGCAGTAAACTATACAGTGACGTTGAAAAATCATGTTAATGAATGTAAGTATTTTTTTTTACATTCATTAACATGATATATTTATTTTACTAATAAAGAAAAAACAATTTTTGTTTGACCACAATACTGCGTTTGTTCCGAGTAAGAAAGGGCTGGCCAGTTTTAACAGGATTTTAATGGATAATAGCTAATGTATGCAGAAAATCTAGGCTCATTTAATTATAGAAATACGGTTTTACAAAATATCAACATAGTTTCGTATATGCGTGTATTTTTATACATTTTACAAAGTGAAGAATTTTCCATACGGACGAACGATCGTTGTTAAACCGAGTTCGTTTCGATATTTCCTGAGAGTTTAATTCATGCGCATCGACAAAAGCACGCGTTTTTTATAAAAGAAAAATGTTTTAACTCATTAAATATGTTTCAGTGGAATGTACAATACAAATAAGTAAAATGGGTTTTAGATTTTTAGATTCTCGAGTTATAATATATATGTACACTTTAAAAATATATTAATAGTTATTATTACCAATTTTAGAAGAAACAATATTCATAAATAATATGTCAGAAATAAGGTGATGGAGAGTAATAAGAGCATTTAGTATAAGAATGAGTGAGTGAGGAGTGAGGTGCGAGGTGCGGGGCGTGGCTAGCAGGCGCAGTGGTCGCGGTGCGCGGGCGGCGCGGCGAGCGGGCGGCCGGGCGCGGCGGGCTTGTGCTGCACGCCGGACTCCGCCGCGTTCAGGTCCAGCCGCCCGTCCTGAATACTCTGATAAATTTTCTTTGCTGTCTCCAGAAATGCTTCTTCTACATTTTGACCTCTGCAATATAAAAGTAATGTAAAAGTTTCCAAAGTCTGCCAAGGTAAAGGGAGCAGACTGGACGCCAAGGCACTCTTATTTGATGACTAATGAAATAATACAGTTTAAACATTTCTTTAGTAGAACATTGTCCAACTATAAACTTTTCTTTAAAAAAAGTTTCCTCACTTTGCGCAACAATTGATATTAAGGCCATTAACATAGCTGTCAAAGAGAGTGAGTAAAGGTGTTTTACTGGACATAACATACTAGTTATTTATTTAAATATATACTTTCCACCTTTGCAAAGCAGGGATGGACCACTAGTTTATTATACACTAGCTGTCACCCACAACTCCATGTGCACGGTATTTAAAAAAAATCGCCTACATGTTCTTTCAGACTATGTCTTGCCTTCTAACAAACATTCAACCATCCATCTATCTAAACTTTCACATTTATAGTATTAGTAAGATTGGTAATGATACTACAATTTGTAGGTATCTCTAATAAAGCTCAATGGATATAGCTGAAAATTGGCACAGATTTGGGACATAATCTGAAAGAACATGTAGGCATTTTTTTTAAAATACCGTGCACAAAGAGTTTTGGGTGACAGCTAGTGTATAATAAACTAGTGGTCTATCCCACTAGTACAATTACTAATGTGAAAAATGACAAAAGATACTTAAAGAATACTTACGTTTTAGCACTAGCTTCTACAAACATAAGACCATTTTCATCTGCAAACTGTTTTGCTTCTTCATATGTAACATCTCTCTGACCATCTAGATCAGACTTATTTCCAATAAGGAATATCACAGTGCTTGGGTTTGTCAAGTTACGTGTGTCCGTGAGCCAACTACTTAAATGATTGTATGTGGATCTAATAAAAAATTGGAAATTGAGTTTTAATTTTGTATCTATTACATTTTAATATTTTTTAACATTTCATAATTCAATTAATGTTTATAAACATGGAAAGCATAAATTTACACATATAAACATTAAACATGAAATTTAAATATCTTACCTTCTTGTAATATCATAAACCATAAGTGCACCAGCAGCACCTCTGTAGTATGAACGTGTCACTGCTCTGAACCTTTCCTGCCCTGCTGTGTCCCAAATTTGAAGCTTAATTTTTTGACCAGCAACTTCAATTATTCTAGTGCCAAATTCCACACCAATTGTATGAGGACAGTCTGCCATAACTGTAAACTTTTGATAATTACCATACCGTAAAAACAACAAACCATAGTTATCAACTACAAACTCGGTTACCAAAAGCATACATATTTTATATAAATGCATTAACTATTTTTTCAGGTTCCACTTGTAATGGAGAATGATATAAGTGAATTAAATCATGTAGTACAAAAAAGGTTTATTGTGTGCCAAAATGTTTACTCTCAGATACACTAAATGACTTATCTAGCTTTGTGAAGTACCTGCTAAGTATGAATATGGCCTTCTATTTCAAACATAAAAGACTGAAATATCTTTAACTAACCCACTATCTACACTTACACTTTTTTTCTGTGAATTGATGTAATAAACATGATTTTCCAACTCCCATGTCACCAATAATGATATATTTAAAAATGTATGAGTAATTGTACGGCCCCGATGTCATTTTGCTGAAATGTAAAGATGTTGAAAATTGGTTACAAACAATGAAAAATAAAATCCAATTTGATATTCTTTACTACTTAGTAACTAATGTAGAAAGTGAGTCATTGTTCCAAATATCGAATGCCTAAATCAAAATATGCAATTTTAAATAATTCCCAAAGAAATTACATGTTCGCAACACCCTATTGTTATAAAAAATTATAGTAAATAATTCCTAATAGTACTACAAAAAACAAATTTAAAATCACTTTATTTTTCCTACAAATAGAAATCCATCTCACATTTTGAAATTAAGACAGATATTAATGAATCACCGTATTTAAATACACAATAACTAAATAATTTAACTTGATGGGCCGTAACAACTTATAACAATAGGTATAATATAAAATTATACTATAAAGATATGGACAGATATTAAAAATCTAAATATTGGTTTTCACCACGTAATAAATTCATTCACAGATAATTAATAGATCGAAATGTCAAAGTCCAAATCTATGGTCGCGTCAGTTGCATATTGGTTGAATAGATATTGATCATTGATCTCTTTTAAATGGATAGGTCACTGTTTGGAAATGTCTAAGTTCTATTTATAAGAGTACATAGGTCTTTTGGAACCCGGCAATTTTGTTAAAATAAAATTTTCAATTGAATGTCAGGGTGAAATATAGTCCCGCAAGGATATTGTAGCACCTTTTTGACATTGACAAGGTGGCGCCTTTGAGCATTTAGGTGTACCAGCAAGGTAATATGTCCACATTAAAAGGAAATTCTTTCCTTTTGTAAACGAAAACGTAATTTGTAAAGGAAGTACTTGTACCTTACAATGTAACTAGGAAATGCCGTAGACTTTGTTTGTCACTTAGAAGACTCTATAGTTAAAGAACTATTGTAACAAACTTTTAGCAATGCTCTCTCTTTAGACAGTAAGGGAAGGAATAGCCTTAACATAATAGAAATTGTCTAACTTAGTGCTTATCTAGAGAATAATAGAAATCTTAATGATTGTTTGCTGTTTACAATCAACGCACAGTTCAAATTATGTGGTAGGCGCCATGGTTCCAACGAAACGATGCGGTATAAAATCATCATACAGCCAGTTTCTTGTTATATTTCTGAGTAAACACAGTAATTTCCTTATTACGTAAGTAAATAAATATGTTAAAAAACCAAAATCCTTGTTTATTTTATGTCATGAAGGAAATACTTCCAGTTGCACAAAACAATTTACAACTAAGGGTTCGGTCACTGCAATTTGAAATGAATAGGTAATAAAACAACTATCAGAAAAATATTTTAAAGTATTTTTGAAATTACAAATACGTCATATTATACATGCGTCCCCTTGGGAATAGGGAATCTCTTGAGTTAACTAATGGTATCACATTTTCGTTACAACAGACACAAGATGATTCATATTTTCAAATGTAATTACTGGACCTCCTACTTGTTTTCCGCGATAAAAATATCTCCCACTCTGAGAAAACCTCTCTGATACTACTTTTAAACACTTTCATCACTTCTTTTCATGGAATAACATAAAAAAACCACACAAAATGCTGAAAGTAATGACGCGAAGTGAACTGACAAGCTATGTCACTAATACCCTGACATTCAATTGTCACTTTTATTTTTCAACGATTGCCGGGTGCCAAAAGAATCATGTACATCTATAATCACCCTTATTTAGACAAACTATATTTAACATGGAGGTAATAATACAACAGGAGTGTGTTCTATCTGTACCTCTTCCATTTAAATAAAGAAAATAAAACCTTATGCTAAAGGCGTAAGAGTCTAGTTGCACGCAAAATGAAATTGAAACGAGTGAGAGGGCTACAATTACGGGGCTATATTTGTGCATCTATTTAATTTGTGTTTTCTGTAAAATTTTCAATAAAAAAAAGTGTCCGATAATTTCCTTTCTAACAGTGACTTAGAGTTGCCAGATATCAATCCTTTCGTTGTTTGTAGAAAAATAGGCAATTGATGTAATGTAATGCAGTAAAAAATAATTACTTTCAAAATGTTAATAATAATTTATTACCAACATGTTAAAGCAATGTTATTTGTTGCTACATGTATAACTTTATTAACGCAAAAAATTTGCGATTGGCGTACAGGTTTTCTTTTATTTGTTTGAAATTCGAACACCTGAACTGACAACACCGCATTACATCGCCGAATCGGACTTCAATGGCGGCGTTTTTTAAATCCGTAATATTTTTAAAATCCCCTTGTTAAAATGGTGAGAACTTGTGCCTTGGAGGCTTGCGGAAGCGAGTATTATCTTGATTGTGGTTTATCTTTTCATAGGTAATTGTTTTAAACATAATTTGTTAGGGAAGAATTACGGTGACCATGCATGACTATCCAATCCTAGAAATTCTGAGAATGATTGAGAGAATCATCAATCAAATTTCCTATTTATTAACGATATTTCTTTCCTGTCCATCTCTCTCAAATGATTCTCTAGCGATTTGCATAAAAGAAGTAAAAAAAATAAAGTATGGGGGCCAACTTCACGCTAAAAATTTAAATTGGTTTTACGGAGAAAGTAGGAACTCTCAAACGAAAGTTCCTTTCTCTCAAACCCTCTCTAACGATTCTCAAACGATTTGCATAAAAAAAGAAAAAAAAAAGGATCTGAGGGGTCAACTTCACGGAGGTGTCCATCTGCATGTCGTCTCCTACAAGTACCACTAGGTAAGTAGTATATGACGCGTGTGTGAAGAGCAAGCAAAAACGGGAAATGTATAGTGCCGTATAGAGCAAGTTTATCATTAGCACCTTTGAATAAAATCCATCTGAAGCAATGATCTGCTACGTCAGGTCACGAATATTTTATTATGATTATTGTCTTAAAATCATAGTTCAATATCTTCACAATGGCCAGCGAGGGAAAAATGTTACAGTTATTGTGGTCTCGCACGCCTTCAATTTTTTGACAAGAGATCTATCCTGTTCTAGTAGTACATCCATGATATTTGGTGAAAACACAATTTAATAATTTTAATAACATTACTTCATTAGAAAATGGCTAAAATCAAATAAGCACAAGAACGACGGTTAATAGCCTGTCCATTTATACAGGTCAGTACTCGTGCTCGTGATCTCTCTGCTCTCAGCACTATGGCATCTATGGCACAGTCATGATAATTGACAGGTGAGGGAAGTCATTTTCAATAAATTCTATACAGTAGTGCAAAATTTAATAATATTAGACTATAGATAATATTGTATGTGGATAAATTTAGCATTTTTTACCAATTTTTATTGTTACACATAATATCAAATTGTTGCAGCGTAAAAATGGCTGGAAACGACGATAACAAGCCTGAAAATAGCGAAACTGGAATTGATGGGAGTGCAAACTTTGAAAATAATGAAAATATTCGTGAAGGTGATTGTCTTTGATTTTTAATGGGAAATATGTAATATGTATATTCTTTGCTAGTATTCTGTGGAGAGCGGAGGTCGAAACATACTATGTATTGCAAGAAAAGACAAGTTTGATGAGCGAAAGGATTGGCGGAAAATCCTTGCAGGTTGCATAGAACATTCACGACAGGCACATCTGACAACAGTCGGCGGCAACGATAGAACATACCAACACTGCTACATGTTTCTTCCATTGGAGTCAAAAACAAATGGAATATTTATGAATAACAATACCACTAACTCAATGTCAATGCTGCTCATCTGTAATTACCGAAACTTTGTAGATTAGTCATTTATTTCTTTCAACTGTCATCTTGTGAATTGTGATGTGATACCACTTCACAGTAACATGTTGCCACCAAGGCTTTCATATTGTCAAAATATTTTTATCCATAAAGCAATATTTTTTCAGAGTACGAATTTTTGGATTCTAAACTTGACGAATTAAATTCAGCATTGGATTTTTTAGAGCAGAAGAATGACGATATACATAAGAAGCTAAAAGAACTTCTACAATCCAATATTGATATACGCCAACAATTAAAGGATGCAAATGCAACAAATGAGAATTAATTTAGTAATAAAAAAGTTAAAAAAGACTCAAGCTTTCATAATGTGGTGGCGGATTTTGCTTTTCTCATTATTCTTTTCCACCATGCTCTATCCTCTATATTAGATTTGGGAGTTGCCTATATTCAGTCATCTTTCAATTTTAGTATTAATTGAACTGCATCACCTTTTTTAATATACTTTGTAATTACTTATAAAACTTACATGTAAACAGTAGAATTAAGATCATCAAGGAAATTTCTAAAATCTTCAACTTGATAAGAAGTAAAATAAAATAAAAATATTAAATATTTCATTGGGAATTTCAAGCAAATCTTCATTATATTTTTACCTTAGACTTAGTCTGATTTTTAAAATTAATGCTTTTGAGTATAAGTATTAAAGTGCCTACACAGGTATATAACATTTTGTTGGAATTACAAAATCAGAATATTTTGAGATAGCAAGTTTGTGGGTTCAGTAAGAGAATGGCATCTTTTTCGACTAAGGATTTCCACTTAAGAAGTTTATACAGATTCTGATGTATTTTAGACTTAAAATATAAAAATGAAAAGCTGATATCTCTTGTTTATTAATTTATTATAACTAGGGACATTTAGTCTAAACATAACATACAAAACACAAATGTTCATGCATTTGTGAATTTTAAAATAAAATGTTGATCAGTTAACTAATATTTTATTTCAAACTCCATATTTTAACATTTCTGACAAATTTGTAATAACAAATTAAGATTTTCTTCCACTTGGTTAATGACTTTCTTTTTTTATGAAACGAAGACCACAATACCCACATGAATGATCACCAGGTTTATCCTGAAAAGTAAAATAAGATTATTGTTGAGGTGGCACAGTTGAAACACTTACAAAAAAAGATATTGTCATCCCTTTATATATAGTAAGAATGATTTGGTAATGCAAATTTTGGTTCAGCTATCATATTATATACCTTAATATATTTGTGGACATTAATCATTTAGACCTCAGAAAAAGAGATGCCTTCTTGACAAATCATAAAACAAAAAGAAAAGCTTGGAACCAAACTATAAATCTAAAATGATAGAACTGTACACTACATTTAAGTTTTAGTGGTCACTGGCGACTTTGTCAGTTCAGAATTTAGAAAGAAGTCACCACTGAACACATAAGCTACCTTCCTGCAAAAGTCATGTCAAAATTGGTCTAGCTTTTTGATGATTACCCATAAAGAAAGGGGATTTCTGGACCGACATAATTTTTTGTTATAAATAACGAAAATACATCATGTTTAGGTTATAAAAGTTTTTTTTAGATATTACATACTCATTGGTTTTATGCTACAAAAATAATGCAAAACATTACCAAGTTAATGTAAACTCTTGGATGACCTTCGGGCCCACTTCCTCCATCACACCAAACAACTCTTTCAGTTACTTCTTTAGGTGGTACTTCTGAAATTAATTTAACTGCCCAATTTTGATTAACATGTTTTGGGGCATTCATGAATCTAGCAAGTCTGTAATCATCAGAATCCCATTTCTGAAAACATCAATTTTTATTATAGTTATACATTTATCTGGTGCAATAATCTGTTTGTTTATAGTATAAGGTGGCAGGCACACAAGCTAGAAGCCATCACTAGAACAGTAACATGACTGCTGCCTATAGATTTGCAAGAAATTAACTAAGTGCAGATGTGTTGCATAAAGAGAAAATTTACAGGAAAAGGATAAGTCTCCTTCGTTGGCAAAGCAAGTTTCCTTAAATAGTCCTAGTCCTTTATTAATAAAATTTTAAGTAAGGAAAGAGGATTTGAGTTGCGACTCAAGCTCATATTATCATAAATTAACAAACAAACTCTACATGATGCTCATCTTCTGTGAGATAGTTCTCACAGAAGACAGGCATCATTATTTGTGGTAGTAAAATAGAAGAATATTTTTTTACATTATGATACACCATATTTATGTTAATAGTTTGTATCTAGGTCTATCTAACCTGCATATAACCAAGTTGTGCAAATGCAAGATGAATATAGCATTTATAAAGGTAAAACTTATTTTATTAATACAAAATAAATACTTGTCCTGTATGGGTGCAAATATCGTCAGTCGTATTGGTTATGCAACGACTAGCATATGCTGTAATTCTGCTCCGATTGAAATGTTGGAACAGTAACAACGCAGCTCGTTTCTGGTTCATTATGTTCATTTTCAAAACTGGTGTGCTTTCAAAAGTTGAACAATAATTGTACTTTTGATTTATATTTACTTTGCACCAAAGAGTTTTTTGATTCACAAATAACAGAGCAGAGTAATAGACAGTGTTGCCAATGAAAGTTTTTACCAAAGAGTAACTTTGACAAATTAAAAACCACAGACGGAAAAATATAGACAAGGAACTTGTGGCACCTTTTTGACATTGACAGGGTGGCGCCTCTAAGCAATTAGGGTTACCAGCAAGGTAATATGTCCGCATTAAAGGGAAATTCTTTCCTTTTGAAAACGTAAACGTAAATTGTAAAGGAAGTACTTGTACCTTACAATGTAACTAGGAAATGCCCCAGACTTCGTTTGTCGGTTAGAAGGCTCTATAGTTAAAGAATCTTTGTAGCAAACTTTTAGCAATGCACTCTCTTGAGATAGTTAGGGAAGGAATAGTGTTGAGTGCAAAATACAACCTCTTTGGCTGACAAGCAGTATGTATACAGCCAAAGAGGTTGCATACTGGCCACCAAGACATTTATCGTGGGATAAAAGAAGATAGAAGAAAAAGAAGGTGAAGAATTGTGTTATGTTATAAAACTGAATTTAAGTAAAAATAAAGATGTGAGTTTGAGGAAAAAGTGTTTTGTATTTTTGGCTGCCGCGCTGTCGGTAACAAGTTAAACATGGTCCATAAGAGCCGGATTAGTGAAATACCGAGAGCAACTAAACCGAGAGCCGGCAGCCGGCAGCCAACAAGTTCACAAGGTGCAAAAACTAACGCCATAGGAGTTGGGCGTTAGGAGCACATACATGTAAGTAGAAGACTGCCGCAACATGTGAGTGGAATTAGCTTGGCAAGCTACAACGGCCAGCGCAGCAGGGTCGAGCAGGGCGTGAGCGCGATGGCGCCACAAAGGGCAGCGCTTCGTGCGCGCTCTGATGACGTCATCCGCGTGTACGCGCCATTTTGTGAAAATTTAAAAAGTGAATTGGTTTATTTTAAAAGAATGTGGGTTTATTTTGAGTGATATTTTATTTTCTGAATTTTTGTGTGTTGACAATAGGTATGATTTTGGCTATGTTGGTAAGCTTTGATATTTGTGTTTTAGGTTAGTATTTTAATTTGATGTTGAGATTTTTTTATGATGTATTATAATATTATTTGATTTGTGTTTAGGATTAATGTCTATGTTCGTGTGTTATATTTTGTTGTATTGTCGCAAATGCATAAGGTTAGGATTTTTACTTTTTATTGTTCTGTTTTATGGCAGTGTTAGCAATGTTGAGGGATTAAGCGGGCCATAAGTACATACATAATGGATAAGATGTAAAGCAATTAGTAAAGATATCAGGTGTAAGTTTAAGAAGTACAAGATAATAAGATTTAGTTTATTCAAGTCAAATGATTTGATCCTAGGTACTGTTTTCCAGTGTGACCATGTATTCAATGTTATAACGAGCTCCCTGCAAACCGAACCAAGCAAACGGAAAAGTAGAGCTATAGTTTAGGATACATCGGTCTTAACAACGTACAGCACTGAGAGGTATCCCTTACCGTTCAATACATCATTGCGAGCACTCTCCGAAATATTGGGCCTATGTGGCATTGTGTATGATGTAAGTTCGGAGGGTCATTTAAGTGGATGTTTGAACATTTTGTAAAAAGGGAGGACCTAGGTATTATCAGTATCCTAGAGATTGTAATGACAAGATGTAAGAATGAGAAAAGTCGCAAAGTTATTGGCGAGCGGATGAGAGAGGCAGGTAACAAGTAGATTTAGATTTTTAGCAAAAGCAAGTCGCACCACATGTAACAACATATAGCCAAACGTCAGGGAACTGTAGTTATGAGGGAGGAAACTCTCTTCTGTGGTTTATTGAGTGAACTTGCTGGAAACCGTAATGGTTAGGACTAAATCTTACTGATATTAAGATGTGTATGATACTTGTATTTGTGTTTTGTGAAATTAAATAATTTTAGCAATTTAGGTCAAATGTTGTGAGTGGCTATTAGCAAATAAGCAAAGATTTAAGTACTGATGTTTTGTATTTGAGTTGTCTTTTGATATTTAAAGTTTATTGATAGTTACCTATAAAAGAGATGTTTTTTCAAGTTAGATTATACAGTCCACTGTTCAAGAAGTTATGAGGCTATGTTGTTTTTGTATTTGTCACCATCGTTTTAAGTTCTCTCCCACATTGCATGGTGGGCGGGACAGTTTTGTGAAGAACATTAACAATGTTCTTGGTGGGCGGTATGTTGAGTGCAAAATACAACCTCTTTGGCTGACAAGCAGTATGTATACAGCCAAAGAGGTTGCATACTGGCCACCAAGACATTTATCGTGGGATAAAAGAAGATATATAGAGAAAAGAAGGTGAAGAATTGTGTTATGTTAAAAACTGAATTTAAGTAAAAATAAAGATGTGAGTTTGAGGAAAAAGTGTTTTGTATTTTTGGCTGCCGCGCTGTCGGTAACAAGTTAAACAAATAGTCTTAACATAATAGAAATAGTCTTACTTAGCGCTTGTCTACAGAATAATAGAAATCTTAATGATTGTTGTTTATAATCAACGCACAGTAGGACTATGTAGTATTGTTTGAACTGTGCGTTTTAAAATTATCAGATAATTAGTTTTTGATACATTACTGAGTACACACAGTAATTTCCTTATTACGTAAGTAAATATGAAATTTATGTCAAGAAGGCCATACTTCCAGGTGCAGAAAACACGTTAAAATAAAGGGTCGGTCACTGCAATTTGAAATAGGAAATAAAACAACTTTCAGCAAAATATTTTTAAGTCAATTAGTATATAACATTTTTTTTTAAATTATAAATCTAAAAATATGCGTCGCTGAGAGTTAGGGAATTTCTTGATTAACTAATGGTAATAAATTCTGATTGCAACAGACACAAGATGATTCACATTTTCAAATGTAATTACTGGACCCCCTACTTCTTCTCAGCGATAAAAATTTCTCCCACTTAAAAAAAAACTCTCTTGCACTACTTTTAAACACTTTCATCACTTTATTTCATGGAATAACATTAAAAAGCCACACAAAATGCGTAAAGTAATGACGCGAAGTGAACTGACAAGCTATGTCACTATTACCCTGACATTAAATGTCACTTCTCATTGCCGGGTGCCAAAAGAAGCTTGTACCACTATATAACACAGGCACTGGTGAGATTTTTGACTTATTCAAGGTTAAACGAACTTTTCGCGTATTTCGCCGAAATAGTTAGTTTTATTAAAAAGTTAACTACGATGATTTGCTTGTCCAAATTAATCATATTATTTATTATTCCAGATATATTGATGCACAGCCCAAACCACTAGAAATTTTCCATAAACGTTTATATTACTCCATTAGGTGAGCACTAAGAATTTTACGAAAATCGTCCCGTAAGGTCTAGAGCGGAGGTAAAACTTTGCATAGAAAGTTATAGATGTAAAAGACTTTACCTTTATATTACTCCTACAAATATACTACTTTAATATCCTTAATGACGCTATTGTATAAAACTACAAATTCTGTTATTTTTATGAATGTTGAAATTCTGGTTTTAAGTAACTTTCGATTTTTTTTTTAAATATTTATTCATGATTTGTCACATTAATTATTATCTACAATACAATATTCATCAATACAGCAATGCAATGCAAAATAAGAATACATGTAATAAATAATTTTATCACATTCAGCGTTACACATGATTCTCTCCACTTATTTCTACACAGAAAACTGAAAATCACAAGATAAAAATAATCTACGAAAGTATACTGAATTTTAATGTTGCTACAATTGAATTAATTTTTTTTAAATTGCATCGCCAAGTGTTCCTTAATATAAAGCTTACATCTAAATGTAAGAACGTACAAGAGATCTAGATAAACTCCGGTCTGATTATATTCCATTCCATACAATAAAGGGAAGCTTAGAGATGGCTTAGAGATGTCCATCACTCCAGCCGTAGTGAAAATTATTAACGAAATAAATGATTAAAACTGGAGTGTCAATGACAGAGAAAGTAATAAACATCGGTAATAGACATTGAAGATATTTTGATATTGATTTAAAACTAATACGTTAGAACATAGATTTATAATCTATAGATTCATAGTCTAACACAAATCGATTTTTAAAATGTATTTTTGTATTGCAAATGAGAATATTGTAAGAATGACAATTTTTCGCCTCTATCAGTATCTATAGGTTATATATCTATCTATAACAATCAAATTCATGGATTCAAATGCATGTAGAGTATCCAGTCTTCTAATAATAATATGTAATAATAGGGGTTTTTAATAACAAAATGGTTTAGATTATCAGTACTCTTATAATAGCTATACTAAGTCTTATAACGCGATCCATTTAGGAAAATAACTTTATTGTTAATCTTACATGGGTTCAGTAAAAATCATGAGTTACAAGCAATTAATAAAATGTAAGATTCAGATTGACTGCTACTATTACTAGTCCTCAGTAAGTTCAAGATCATTTTAATATGCATTAAACGTAGTGTTTACACTTTTTGCATTTATAAAGATTTCATTATTTAAGATTTCATATCTTCTACATTAATGTTATAATAATAAAAAAACCTGCCGCAATTTCGTAAAACATAAAATTAGTAAATCTTACTCATAGCTCGAATTAAATTATAATATGACGTGCTATGTGTGATAACGTCATATAGTCAAAAATATAATACGATTAAAATAAAAATAATAATAATAATTATGAAGATAAATGTAAGCTTTTGCTAAGTGTTATCCTTTTATCATCGCCCAGTTTTGTTACATTTACAAACATGCAGTGCAAAATAATACTATTAACTGTAACGGAACTAAAATGTTCATTTATAATAACAAAATATTTAGGCCTTCTTTCGGATTATTATGAATGTCGCCATGAATTATATTGAGTCAATGACCGGTGGCTCCATCAGTTGATAAACGTCCAGCACTAGATCGTAACTCGCGACGTGGACCTGATGTTAAATTTTCTTCAGAGGATTTACGACCTTTCTTTCTGTTTCCTTTTTTTGCGTTATCATTAGAAGGTAGTTCAGAGTTATTTTCATCGTTGCCTACCTCTAGTTTTTTGTCAGTGTCAGTAACAATATTTGTGCAATCAAGAATTAATGAATTATCGTCACTGCCGCGTATGCCGCTTTCATCCATACCAACATTACTATGCTTAAATTGTTTATCTTCTTTGTCTATATTCAATGACATTAAGTGGGAAGAGGAATCGCCCAGTTTATTAATTTCGAAGTCGCTTGCTTTCATTCCAGTTTTAATGACAGTTGATGGAGCGATTAAATCTTCGAGATCCATTTCTCCAGTATGTGTAGAATGATGTGATTGTTTGTCTACATTTAAAAGTATTTCTGAATTCGTATTATCTTTACTTTTTTTAGCAGATGGTTGTAATGCTAAATTTTCAGGCTCATTATGAAGCTCTTCGAGCGATCGTTTATGTGCCAGTGTCAAATTGGTAATGCTCTCATCATTTGAAAGTCTAGATAAATAATCTGCACTAGATTTATTTTTGTCACACAACTCTTTTTCGTTATCTTTATTTTTCTTAGCTTCGGCAGAACTAACCAGACTTGCACTTAAGGCACCTGAAGCCATTTGTTCTAAAAGCATTTTACTTATGTCAATATCTTTCTTATCGCCTTTTAAAAGCTTTTCTTGAACAGCTGCAAACTCAGGGGGAACATAAGCTCGCGATGAATCGTAAGGTATTTTCTTTTTATCCGATTTAGACAAATCAGTTGCAGTATTATCACTGTTATCAATATCACGAGCTCTCTGCTTAGCTTCCGCTCTTAGCGCTGCATCATAATTTAAGGATTGCTTTGACAATGTTTCAAGGAGATAGGGATCTTGTGGTAGTAATATTTGAGGCAAGTGACTTGACTGCTGCCTGTCGGTCACCTTTTGTTGTCTTGATGTTGATGAGTTAGTTACTACTGTAGATGATCGGGGTGTCGTCGTTTTTGCCCCAGTTCGTGAATTATGACTCGAAGCATGTAATGTTGATCCACTAGAGCTTGCTGCCAAATTGCTACTTAAAAGTCCCAAGGCGTCATAAGCAGAAGACATGCCAGAATGTACACCAAAAGGCGATAAGCCACTCAATCCCAGTTGCGGATATAGCATGTTTGGGTTAGGAAACACAAAGGGAAACTGAGAGTTAGCCGCTTTTGAAGTTGATGCACTGCTAGTTTCCGTCGACTTCCTAGATTTAGATTTATCTCCCGATGTACTTGACCCGCTTAGGGTATTTATGTCGAGAGAAGAAAATCCAGGAAGGCCTAAACCAGCCAAATTTGCGAAAATATTGCCTCCCGTTATATTACCTAGTAAATTAGGCATACTATTAAACGAATTTAGAAGTGGATTGTTCTTTGGGTCAAAACTACTGAGGCTAGAAAGGAGTTTTGGATCAAATCCAGTTAAATTGGATAGAGTCGCTGCTAGGGTCTTTGGATCAAATGCGCTTAAGCTAGATAGACTAGCCAAAAGTGAAGGATTTAAACCAGCCATACTTTGATTCAAATGTGGATTTGATGATAATACATTAGATGTTGGAGAGTCCAGTGTTGGAGGTCTTCCTTTTTTGCGGTCGGTTAGAGAACTTGTCGATTGCATTGGGGAATGTCTTTGGTTCCTTACATCTTGAGGTAACTTCACATGTTCTTTTATGCCCTCTGTCCATTTTGAATCAATGTCATACATTGGGTTCTCTGCTATCCATTGTGCTAAATGTTTTAATTGGGGAGCTTTGTGGCCAACAATCCGTTTTCCGGTAACACGATGTATGACAGGCACATGTTCATCGGGAGCAAGACGAGGAGGCACACCGCGTCGGCGAGTATCAGCACTCGCTTGCTGTTCAGCCAACCATTTATTTACTTTAGCTTCGTGGGAGTATGATTTGATGGGCATTGTCGAACTCACTGGTTTTTGAGTTTTATTACCTTGTTCAAGGGATTGTTGTAGAAATGATGACAATTCTTTCGAAGATGCGTGAGGGGAGGGCACGTTAGTGACAGTCACAGAGAATGGTTTTTGTGCAGGCGGTGTGCTGGCAGCCGTGGGCGCGGCTGCCGGAGTCACAGTCACCTCGGGGAGTATGGACGAGCTTCGACTACGCGGTGGATCAAATGGCGAAGTAGGAGCAAGAGTTGAAGTTTGCTGACCTTTGGCTGCTGACAAACCAAGTACAATTTCATCTAGTTTTTTCCTCTTCTTTTCTTTTCCGAATATTTGTTCAGGAGCAGGCTGTAAAATTCAAGTCACGACTTTATTTGTTTGTTAAAAATATATATACCATACAATTATTTTGTTTCGTGTATACTTCGCATAATGAAAAAACATTACGTACACTTAATATTATAATATAAATGCGAATGTTAAGAGGAATTGATAGCTGTAAGAAGGTAACTCTAGAAAGGCTCAGAAGAACTCGATAAAATTTGGCATATATGTAGATCATAGTCTGATAATGATATCCATGTTCGGTGAAATAATTTACGTCTTATAAACACCTCCCAAACCAGACAAAAATTGTATGCTCACGCTGATTAACCTCAGCCTTCAAAATTATTTAATGAAGAGGTTTTTTAACATTAATTATCAAACAGCTTATCGTTTTCCTAAAAGTCCCACTTTACTGTAACTATTTTTTTAAAATATGATTTCTAAGTATTAAGACTTATTGACATTCACGTCGAGTGTTGCAATTCCAAAAGGGATTGTCGCAACCCGTCATAACAGGTTTCAGGCTTAACATAGGTCAGTAGAGTATCCATGCATCATGTAAATTAAAAAAATTACCACATTTTTCCTCTTCATTAGTCTAGTCAAGGTATCGTCAAGTCGGCTGCGAGGTGGGGTAGCAGCGGCAGGCTGTTCAGTGGCTTGCGGCGTGCGCCGGCCGATGGAGAAGTCTTGCGCTTCGCTGAGGTCAAGCGGCGCGGAGAGGTCGACGGGCGCGGGCGCGCTGGGCGCCGGGGAGGCGGCCGCGGCGCCGGGGGCCGGGGACGGCGCTATGCGCTGATGCGCCGGCGGCGGCGCGGGCGTGGAGCGTCGCGAACCCGAATCACTGGACGCATCGTCTCGCTCCGTGTGCGTGACGCACGTAACTCCACTGACAGTGGAACCGCTGCCCCTGTGAAGTTCGCGGCTGGTCGTATGCGCAGCTTGAGGCGAAGATAGTAAAGCGTGTAGTTTGGCGCGCTCGGTTTCTACATCGATAGCTATGTGACGTTTCTGACTCTGCTTGCGCTCGTCTTGTGTCTCTGGCTGTGAGTGAGTTTCACTAGATTTATGAGGAAGCGATGTCCCAGGCCATTCGCAATTTTGGACAGCGTGCGCAATATGATGTAGCCTCGTTTCTAACGCTCTCTCCGAGAACCATAATTCGGGTGATAAGGTTTCTTCGACGCGGCCCAATTTGGCTAACGTTTCGAGCTCACTTAAGGCATCCATGTCTTCTTCTGTATCACGATCGCAAACGTTTGAGGTGCGTTTGCTACGACGTAGAGACATACGGGTCTCGTTAACACCCTCATAACTCTTCTCTTCTTCATCTGAAGATAATTTTTCAGAATCCTTTTTACTGCATTTATATTTTGATTGCCACTTTCTAGCACAATCACTAAATGGCAGTTTCTGATCACAAAAGATTTTATTATATGTGTCGCCCAATCCATGCCTGTTTCGAAAACACGAAAAGTATCAGTAAATATATTTATTGCACAAATAAAAAAACACACAAACAGACTCTAATTACTTAGCTGCACACATAATCTTAATCCTTTTTGATAGTAAACAATTGTCTTGTCTTGCCAACAAATAGAGGCATACATAGTTGGTTCTGAATTGAAATGTGTAAATGATTTGGTGAAGAGAAGTGTATGTAGTAGAGAGATGGAGATGCTCACTTGCAGACGCCGAGCACGAGCAGCTTGTCGTGGCGCGCGGGCTGCCACCAGGGCGGCGTGTCGAGCGAGCGCTCGGCCAGCGCCAGGCGCGCCTCCAGCGCGGGGTGCGGCGCCACCTCCTCCCGCAGCACACGCAGCAGGTCGATTCTAAATCAGGTCACACAAATCACATTAACTAAATAACATTATTCATGGTATACCTACTAATCATTTTGCAATTAATAAAATGTGTAATAAATACCGTTCCAAAGTTGCGATTGCTCTTTCCTCGCCGATAGGTTCCGCTTTAAGGTCGGCTCTCGTCGGCAATTCCGCTTCTCCGACTGACAATCCGCATTGTCGTTTGCACATAGCCATAAACGCTTTAAGATAATCGGTAAGTGCGTCATCACTCTTGGAATCCAATCGTGCCAGAGATCTAAAGCGATTCCAGCGCAGGCTTTTAGTGGCCGGGTCAAATTCGACTCCGTAGGAGGCAACGGTGCGACGGAACGCTTCCTCGTCGGCTCGGCTCCAGCGCCACTGGGACACCTCGTCGCGTGCAAGTTGCTCCATTCGTTCTCTTCGTTCCATCTTTAATATAACAGTCATTTTAGAACAGTTCAGACAAATTCCGCACACGGTATAGTTATGACCCACTTTAAGCAAAAATACTAGTATCGTAACTTAAAGATGTTCTTTAAAAATTAAATGATCAAGATAACCTACCAACACTTATTTTTTAAATAATTAAAAGAAGTATTAAATTATTAAGCGCAGAGCTCATTAAAAATTGTTAGTTTCTTATCAAAAGTGATAAGAAAAACTTTTTTAACTTTTGATATTTGGTTATTTCTAAATTTCATGTGTTTTCGTAACTAATACGTCTGATAGAAGAGATGTCCTGGTATCATAGCACTTTACAGTTATGGCTATAGGCCATACTTTAGAGGTGTCCCATAACTGTCTTTTTCCTATTTAATAAAAGGTATTATAACATCTATAGATGCTATAGAAATAGTTTTATATCCTCATCGATATTCAAAAGATGGTGTAAGTTTTAATAAGAGCAAGATAGCGTCCGACCTTGGCTCGCTGCTGCATCTTGAGTTCCTCGCGCTTGTAGTTGCGCTGGTAGGCGGTGATGAGGCGGCGCAGGCGCGTGTTGAGGTCCTGCATGGAGGGCCAGAGGTGTGAGCCGCGCGCCTCCTCCGCCTCGGCATCCGCCTCCGCCTCCCCGTCCGCGTCCGCGTCGGCCCGCGGCGAGGCGGCCGGCGACGTCGCGCCCGCGCCGCTCGACACCTCGTCCGTGCAGTCTTCGTCTCCCACTACACTTCCGCGCACTTTGCGTTCTTCGCTCCTGATACAAATGTAAAAGAGTCATTGATGATTTTCAAGCAGTCATCTCAACACGCCGGTACAGATTCTAGTTAGGTAATCTTTTTTTTTAATTATTTATCCCTTTTAAAGTTACTATGCTATTGTTTAAGCCGTATTAGTTATGATTGTATTTATGTACACTTACTTGATATCAGTACATTCGGCATCGTCGGGTGGGCCCAACTTGTCGACGAAGCAGAGTTGCGGGTCGGAGCGCATGGCGAGGTAGTTCTCGTAGCCGTGCACGTACGTGCCCACGAGCAGCGACACGTCGCACTCCGCGTCCCACCACAGCCGCGGCGGCGCGCTGTCCACGCCGCGCGGCACGCGCATGCACAAACTGCTGCAATTTGTGTAACCACTCATTCAACACTAATCTTACATTTATATTCATTCATTGTTTGCTTATCAAATCAATTATTTTATTTTTAACAATAGTTACTGCAAATGTTCTTTAAGGGAAAGTTATATTCTTATTTATTACCTGGCATGTACACCGCTCTCTATCTGTGAGGCGTAGTCGCCTATTACTTCATGTTTAATATAATACATCATTCGAACTCTCAACAATACTCTGAAATCGGACAAAAATATACATCATCATTGATTTCGTTTGTTTAACATAGGCCACATTTTAGGGATTTAATAGAATTACATCAAACAAATATCTAATAATATTAGAAATCCATGATTATTTAAAACTTTATTTTTTCTTACATCAAAGCGATTATTTTGTATTACTAAAAAGGCAAAGTGACCACTACCCAAAAACATTTGCTATGAATTGAATGGCTGGAAATTCGTTGGTTATCCTCCACTGTACATATTTAGTTTATTTAATTATGTTGAAGCATGTATATATATATAGACAATGACAGATGATAGAGTTATTTGGAGGACGAAACCCGGGTTCTCCGACCTTACGGTAGTAGGATAAGGTAAGGAAGATGATGTTAAAGCATGCAAATAAAATATAAAAACTAGCTTCTAACTAAATTAGCAGCCTTCACCCTTAACTTATGTTATTGGCAACCAATGACGCCAAGTCAATATTTTATTTCATAACCAACATAAGCAGCTTACTTGTTGGCATGTCGAAATAAATGTTTCTTGTAACTACTTTCCAAGTAGGCTTCACAGTCATATTTATCTGTAGAACTCCAATGACATGGATCTTCCCATTTTTGGAGATCGTTTAACTTCGGAACTTCTTTAAGGCGATTCTTTTTCTTAGCATTTCTACCTCGAGGTACAGGATTATGAAGGCCACTGTGATTTCTAGAAATAGTAACTTCACCATTTTCACAGGGCTCTATCAAATCCCATATAAAATTTCTTATTTTTTCGTCGCCTTTATAGTGACGCAAACAATATAATACCTGCAATTAATAACAACGAATTATAACAAGAACTATACACAAGAATAAAAAAAAAGTTTCTTGATGTTCAGGCAAAACATTGTTTGAACTCAGTGAAAGTCTCAAACTTTCTCGGTATTAGCATGGCAAGTCATCATTTGGTAGAACTTTATGAACTATTTTATCCAGTGTTGAGTAGGAATGGGCGCACAGGTCACTAATAGACTTTTGTAATTTGCTTATGGATTTCTTCTGTGATAGTGGTGAATGTATTGAAAATTAATACAATATTAATAAATATGTTTACATAGAATTTGTATTTGAACAAAATAATATCAATGGCTAGCTGTCGTTTGCGACTTCTTATATTTTTAATAAATCTAATTTTAATAAGTGTATTTTAATAAATCTAAGTTATTAGCCTATGCGGTACTCCAGAATACTATACTATGTCGCGTCGCGTTTCAAATTTCATCGAGATTCGTTTAGCAACTCTAGAATGGGAATGAATTTATTTCTTTGGCTCACTGGTGTAGTGACATACATTTTTGAAGAATTGGATTATACAAACTTACAATAATTCGAGCACAGTCTTCAATCACAGGCAATTGCCAACCTTTCCTGAACTGATTTTTATCTATAATTTCTTCCCAGCGTGCCCATCTGGAAAGTTAAATGAACATTTTATAATCAAATCAATTAAAAATTGAGAATAGTTTTGCTAATGTTCAATTATAAAGCTTACATTATAAATGCTTTTAGTAAGCATTTAGGCAAAAAGGCTATCAACATATGAACCTAATCCGAAAAGTAAGTTATCCTGCCCAAAAAGTGAGCCCCAATTTATGCAAAGGTAAAAAAAGTAAATTGTTCTATCAGTTGGATTACAAATTATACTACATGTTTATATAACTATTTTGTTTTTAAATGTAGTTTTTAATATCACGAGATTATTTAGCACGATTTGTTGATACGACATTTTTGTTTTTACTTAATTATATGTAAGATGTTCACACATAGGGAAATCACCTGACATGTGGTCATTCAACATTGTTTCCTTTGTTTATAGATACATAATGTAAATGTTGCAAAAATTACTTCAAGCACTTTCGCAATATAGTTTAGTTTTTATTATTTACAGATTTCACAAACATTGTTTGAATGGTTGTAGAACACTAAATAATGATTAAAATTCTTGATAGTGGGAATTTTTTTTAAATTATTGCAAAATTGGGGCAACACCTTACGTTGGGATACTTTCAATTCGTGCGAAATAATGCACAAGCAATCATATTGTTACTTATAAAATAGAGTATTTCAATAATTTAAAATTTAGATATTTACCCAAAAGTAAGCAAGCCTCTTTCAATCTTGAAACATTCTGATCTTGTCCATGATCCATAAACTACCTCCTCTTCAACGGACAGTCCCTCATGCCTTGGAACATATTCGTCACTCGCGTATCTCCTTCCTTTTCTACCCAGCTTCTCTTTCTTCCTTTTGCTTCTTAAGCTAATACCTAAAATAAAAATCAGAAATAAACAAAAAATTGTCTACATTATATCTCAACCGAAAAAGTTGAGAATTATGAAGATAAACGTTGTAGTTTTAATTTTCAGAATTTACATTAATCAAACACACGATGTTAGGTTATTAAAAGAACTAGTTATTAAATTTAGTAAAAAAAAAATAAAAGGAAATTATGTATTGATTTTTTTTTAAAATAAAAACAAAAAACTGAAAGTAAAGAAATTTTTTGAAACCACATTTATGTACACAAACTAATTTCATTCATCTTCATAAGAGGATCATGTAAATATTTCCTTAACAAAATCTCTCTCAAGTGGCTGTTACATCTTGTATGTGATTCTTAGGACGGCTTCAAATTGAGATCGGTAGAAGCGTCGAAGAAATCACCAGCCCACTTGGTAGACATCCCGTGTTAATAATCAAGTTATGTACATTTGATAATTTCTTATATCAAAAGACTAAATATCGTCTTAATAAGCAGACAGTTTTTCGTTTTCATTGATTTTATAAATTTATCTTGTCTAAATCTTGTTAACTGGTTATGAAGCGCAATGGTTCAACATCCGCAATAAGGAAGGAATCGATATCCTTTTGGGATTTTATTACTTAAGAAGCATTTAGTTGGTGTTTAATTTCTTACCTTCTTCGTCGTCTTCAGAATCTGGTGTTACTTCCATATCAGACATTTCCATGGGGCCATCATCGTGGCCATATCTTTTGATAATTGTACGTTTTCTAGGTTCTGTCACTATTAAATCTTCGTCTTCCTTTTTCTCAGTAGTATCGATTTCTGCTTTCTTTGCCCATTTATTCCAAAAATCAGGATCTCTTATATCAATATCAGATCTTTGATCAGCTGCTGCAAAACTAGCTTTCGAAAATGTAGAACCCTTCTCGGACTCCATTTGTATAACCTGAGTTCGGCGAGCTAATATCATTTCTATGTCTTCTTCACAAAATTTGTCACCAGCATTGTCTTCATCCATTACAGCTCCGTAGGCACCTTTCTTTAATAAGTCTTCAATTTCCTTCTTTGATAATTGCTTTAAACCTGCTTCCTTACCTTGCGCCGTATTCATACTTTGCAAAATTGCTTTGTCCAGACCCAGTTTTAATGAAGCTTTATCAAACATTTCTCTTTCGTAAGTGTTGCGACAAATCAGCCTGTAGATTTTAACCATTTTTTGTTGACCTATGCGGTGACAACGTGCTTGAGCTTGCAAATCATTCTGCGGATTCCAATCACTATCATATATTATGACAGTGTCAGCTGCTGTCAAGTTAATACCCAGTCCTCCTGCTTTAGTACACAATAAGAATACAAAGCGATCAGAATCTGGTTTGGAGAACCTGTCAATAGCTTCTTGTCTTAAATTGCCACGTATGCGACCATCAATTCGTTCGTAAGGATATTTCCTAAACATTAGGTAATCTTCCAAAATGTCCAGGCATCGAACCATCTGACTGAATATTAAGACGCGATGTCCCCCAGCTTTTAATTTAGGCAACAATTTGTCAACTAATACCATTTTACCAGAGGATTGTATAAGTGCTTTATAATAGGCTTCTTTGTCTTCTCCATTCGCTTGTTTGTAATCAAATTGTATTTGGTCCTCAGCCCCATTGAGTAAATATGGATGTATACAACATTTTCGTAATTCCATCATTGTATTCATTAAATTCGGAATGTTTGCAGCAGAGGCTGTACCTTTCTGTAAGAAACTAAAATTTCTTTCCAATATAGCCCTGTAATATTTTTTTTGAATGTTTGTTAATTCTACTTCAATTATTGTTTCTTCTTTCGGCGCTAAAGTTTTTTCAACATCTTCTTTCAGTCTTCTTAACATCATAGGCTTCAATAAGGCTTGCAACTTAATAACTTCAGATTCCGTCTTTAATTGTCCAAATTCATTTAAAAATGCATCACTGCTAGAAAATTGAGAAGGCTCCAGGAAGTTAAGTAACGAAAAAAGTTCGTTTACATTATTTTGTAAAGGCGTCCCAGACAAAAGCACTCTGTGTTCTAAATGAAGTTGTCGTAATCCTTCTAATAATTTACAATTACGATTTTTTAATCTATGTGCTTCATCTATAACGCAAATCCGCCAGTTAAATGATTTTAATTCTTGAAAATCAGTTACAATGATTTCAAAGGTTGTTATTAATACATTGAATTTCGTTAATTCTTTTATTGGTTGGCCTTGTGTATCCTTATAATAGAATTCATAGTCATGAATCATACTTTTACTCAGCTGCGATCCATGATAAACCACGACATTCATCTCAGTCCAAGCCTCAAATTCCCTTTGCCAATTTGGTATCGTTGAAAGTGGAGCAATAATTAGAAAAGGTCCTCTAATTCCATACTCCCAAACAGAATTGACAAATGTAAGACTTTGAATCGTTTTTCCCAATCCCATTTCATCTGCCAGGATACAATTTCTATTGTTATGCCAAGAAAACAACAACCAATTCAACCCTTCAAGTTGATAAGGCCTCAGAGTGTTTCCACCTTTGTAAAGAGGAGATTCTTTTAACTGTACCCAATTATCAGCAGATGGCCGCTTTTTAAATTTCCATTTTTCTTTTAATGGGATTTCGCTAAAAATTTTATATTGCTTTATTTTGTCCACATCGATATCTTCTTCTAACTCCCAAGTACAATCTTCATACTGTAAGCTTTTCCATTTCACTAAATAATGCTTTACAACTGTATCGTTTGCTGGATCTTGGTTCTCAGACATGTCCAAAATTCTTTCAACTTCAACATAGTCGGGGTTAAAGGGTTCATCATCTAATAATTCAAATATATTTAATTGTTGAGCTTGCTTTTGTTTGAAACGTTTGATTTTAGAAAATATTCGTTTATCACCTTTGTATAATTCTTCTTCTGTTTTCCATTCACAGTGTAAATAAGAGAAATTACGATATTTCACAAAATACTCCTCAACATCTACCATAATTGGTTTTTTATTTTTAATTTCCACTGTATCATTGTCGGAAATACTCTTATTGTCTTTATTTTCTACTATTTCTGTTCCTTCGAGATTATTAGGATTTTCCATTTTAATATTGTTGCTGCAACTGGGTCCGGCTATCTCATCCTGTAATTGTTTATTCTCTACCGACTCTTCAGTTTCCAAACCATCGGTTTTTTCTTCTTTTTTATGTTCATCAGCTGGTGATTCAGATTTAAGTTCTCTTTTTCCCATACGGCTTGCTAGAACATGCTGAACAATCATTGAATCTTCTTCTGTTGTATTAACGTATATGTAATTTGGTTTTGGCGTATTCTCCGTTCGTTGAAAATCTTTGGTATCAGGGTTTGAGTCTTCGAAATCTTTTTCTAATTTCGGGGTTGCCATGGTAAACTCATCATCAGACAAGCGCAACATAACATCGTCAGTGTACTTCTTGCGCTGCGTATTCCTGGCAGAGCGCCGCTTTAAGCTATCATCGCCTTCAGGTGGAGGTGACGGAGGAGGAGTCGTCATTAAATCATCAGGTTCTCCATCCGAATCCGGTATCAATCCACCGCGTCTTTTCTTTTTTCCACTTGGTGTTTTTTTCGCTATCATTTTTTTACAGCTTGCTCCACCAGATGATCGTTTCTTCGATGCCTTTTTCTTCTGTGCAAAAGTAAAATCTACATCCTCATCTTTCTCAGTTTGTTCACGTTTGGCTTCTGCTTCTTCGAGCAAATCTTTAATAGCTATTTTTGAAACAGGAATGTCGTCAAAGTCTGTGACGTTACATTCATCTAATGATGGCGTTTGTGAAATATTTTTACCGGGTTCCAGGTTTGTTACAGTATTGTCAGCATGAAAATCTGTTATAGTCTTAAAAGAAGCATCTTTTTCGAGCAAATCATTGTTCGTTGTAGTATCTGCCTGAATTTCTGTTGCTCCTCTTTTGATGTTTCGTTTTCTTTTTGGGGCATTAGGATCTTTAGACTCACGTTTCTTTCGTTCTTTTATTTGCTTTTCTCCCGGATCTTTAGTAGCTTTTGGTTCTTTTGGTGTCCTTGGTTTTCTCTCTTTATTTTTTCGTGGCGCTCGCGGTTTTTTTACTTTTCCAAAATTAAGTTCATCCATAGAAATTGCACTACTATCTAAATTGGACATATCTTCAGTCATGTCAGTATCTAATTCTAAGTGACTCTGAAGACCTGTTCCTGCAGTGACACAATCCTCTGACACAGGTAGTTGATCTAATGGTTGAGATAGAGAAATTAGCTTTTCCTTCTTTACTCGTGGTTTTCTAGGTTTCGTTGGACCTTTTCCGCGTCCACGACCAGTCGTACTCGTAACCTGAGGACTTTCAACCATTTTTGTGCCATAAATAGGATTTTGTAAAATACAATTAGGACCACCACTACATTTGTCATTACTCTCATGTTGTTGCAACATTGCTAGTCTTTCCTGAAGACATCTGACTTTTTCCTGGTTCTCATTAGATGGTGGCAAACAATATATCTCTTGTATTTGTTGTTGAATAGCTAATCTCTCTTGATGATGAGATGCCGCAAACATATTTGGAATACCAGGATGTGGCAAAGTGTTTGATCCTATCATTATCAGATTAGGATTCATGTTGTGTGGTACATTTGACATAATATTAGGCTGATTTTGCATAGTTGGTCCCAAGTTTGAATGAACATTTTGAACACCCATTGGCATTCCTACTTGGATATTTGGTACATTGGTAGGAGCATTTGTTTGAACATTGGATACATTGGTAGGGGGATTGGGTATAGTAGCTTGTATATTTCCTATAATATTGACAGATGTAGACGGTAGGCAAGTTAAATTACCTTGCGTATTGTGACCCGGTATACTCGACGACACGGTGTTGGAAATATTGCCGTGCATTGTTTGAGTAGGTGGTAGAATATTTTGTCCATTAGTAATTGTCTGTGTGCCAGTCGGAGGTCCACTTGGAAATGAGGAAGTTACATTAAGCGTTTGGTTACTTTGTAGGCTTGTGGACGCGCTTGTAACCATACTAGCTGAAATAGGTTCAGACATAATATTCTGAACATTGCCTGTAACACTTTGAAATGTATTATTTGGATATCCTTGATTTCTAGTTACATTATTAATTGGCGAAGTTTCAAATTGATTTGCATTATTACTTGCAGTATTTATAGGTATATGGCTTGTAGGTACATTAATTGTCTGTGGAGTACTTGCTTGATTATCAACAGCGCTGATATTTGACACAGATGAAGGTGGCAAAGAAGTCATGTGGCTTATCTGATCGGTGCCAATCTTAGTGGGTTTATCAATCGCCTGAAGCTGAATATCATGTTTTTCATTACTGCTTGGTACATCTCCAGGCACCTCAGTCTTTTCTTTATCTTTGGAATTTCCTAGGTTAGGCTCACAAATTGTTTCCGCTGATTGATGTCCTTGAATTTGGCTATCGCTTTTCTCTGCTTCGTCAACAGAAACACATGGGGTCAATGTAGATGATGTCATTGAAGAATTATTCGCATTACTTAATGATATATTTTCTTTTGGAACACTTGTTATATTTGATGGTGGAATGAATGTGTGTGATTTGTTTACTGTATCCAACTGTCTTTCCTTTTCTGGACATGACCTATCGATAGGTTTTTGTTCTGTTGGTGCAATCAAAGAAGTATTTTTGGCTAAATCAGATTTTAAGGTATTTGCTGGTGCCACAGATTCCACACCTTTAATAGATTGATCACCTTCCATATGACCGACGTTTATTGGTGTCGGTAATTTGTTTTGATTCCAATGTGAGGGCGACGAAGAAATGTGTCCAACTGCTGGAGATGAGGGGGTTCTTTGATAGGGATAGTCTGCACCAGATGGTAAAACCATTTGTTCTAAAGCTTGGAGTGTATTTTGAGACGTAAATGATCCGGAAACCGGTGGAGCACCGGAAGAAACTGGTGACTGAACTAAGTTTCGTGGTCCATGCGGCGAAGCGTTCGGTCCTTTTACGGGAGACATTACTGGACGTGGAGATAATTGAGGTTGTGGCTGTTGGCGTGGAGACACCTGAGCCCTTGGTGAAATTTGGGGCGATAACTGTGGGAAGGGCGGACGATATTGAGGACTTCCAGTTTCTATACCAGGTGGCTTTATGGGATTGTATTGATTGGTTACATTTACGTCAAGAGGATGTTGAACCTGATGAGGTTGATAATTCATGGGAACGGCATGATGAGGTGATGCATACGGCATCTGAGATGATACAACATGTGACGGGCCAACTGTAGAGGATGGAACTGGGGGTTGGCGGGATACGTGATGTATAGAGGGTGCTCCTGTATGATGCAAATGAGCATTTGGATGACTTTGAATTCCAGATGTAATGCCACTAGCGTGACTTGCCATATTTTGGTGTGATTGATGTTGGGGTATAGAAGGGTGATTCTGTTGCCCATGAGGTAAACCATATTGATGAGCATTCACATCCATTTGTTGATGATATGTTGGATGTTGACCAATTCTAGTTGCAGTCGGTGGATGCATTTGTGTGTAATTAGGATAACTCTGAAATAAAATTAAATATATTTTATAATCAATTACTTGAGTAATTTCAATGTATATTACATAACAATAATATAAAGCTAAGATTTATTTTGCTAGGCATTGGTTTGAATTTATATACTTTCCACAAAATGTTCTGTAACTTAAGTGCAACAACAAATATAAATTTTCAACATTTTTAAAAGACTGTTCAAAACTTGAGTTGGTGACCATAAGTGATTTGTAAATATTATACCTGCTGTTGTCCATAAATTTGTTGTGACGAGGGTTGAGGGAAATGTGGCTGTCTTGGTATATAAGCTCCATTTTGTGCTTGTAGACCCAGACTTGAACTCTTTAAAATTAAAAAAATTATAAAGGGTTATATTTTAATTGCCAGAAGAAATATATGTAGAATAAATTTAAGATATTCAATATGTAATCACTATATTTTTCACCCAACAATGATAAAGTTAGTAATAAATGAAACTTTTAAAAATCTTTTAAAACCATGGACACAATAATCATCAATGTCGAGGCTGTAGCGGGGTGAAGTTTGTAGGTGGGGAGTAGGTAGTGTGGGCGCTCATACATATGAAATGATCAGTATCGGCAATAGACCCTGTACAAATATTTATACTGAACAACATTATGGAAATTGTCATAAAGCAATAAGTATGTCTGACCAAAGTATGTTTTTCATTTAAAATTAAAAAAAAAACATCACCAAAGAACACTTGTATTAAGCTACTACCTAAGCACAACTGGTATTTTTATGAGCAATTAGAAGTTGCTCACGACATCGACAACGCGAAATAATAACAACAGCCTAAGTTAACACTCAATGTATGGGAGTAACATATGTCATGAGCTATCTAACAGTAAAAGTCCCATCAAAATTGGTTTTCCTTGGAGGTTAGGAGTTGCCTATATTATACATAAATATTGCGTAACAAGAAGCGAGATTATTGTAATCAGTTCAGTACTCAAGTGCAGTTATAAATAGAAGTAATAAATCTCAAGAGAAATTAAGTGATTTATTTAACTTAATGGAAATCAAATTATTGTGATTTGAATATGTGGTGTTACACAATTACATATTATGTTTATATTCTTAAAATTAAATTGTAGAAATATGTTGATATTACCTGTTGTGGAGGATATTGATGCATTTTTTGTTGATGTTCATATGAATGTCTATAGCCTGGAGTTATAGGTGAATATCTGTTGGCCCCAGGAGCTCCTGGCCAAACTCCCATGTCACCAATTCCTAAAAATCATTATTATTTTAATGATATTAATAGTCGTTTTTTTGCAGGGAAAATTAAAAATTTAAACGTAAATTTATGGGAATAGGTAACAAATTGTACATACCTTGTTCTGGCATAGTATACATGGGGTCAGGTCCAGGATGATAGCCTGGATAAGAATGAGATGGATGTACATGATGTGATGGATGAAGAGGGCCATGTGTTGGTTGAGGAAGGCGCGGTCTTGGATAGCCCCCATAATCATGGTACTCTGGCGCAGGTGGGCCAGCTCCTGAATTAGGTACTGGTTGAGTACTACTGGGTAGCCCAGGGGCACTTCCGCTACCAAAAGACGCCAGTTTTTGTATCGATCCTTCCTGTGCCACACTACTTTGACTGTAAGCCTGTCTGTAACTAATTCATACTTCATTAGTACGATTTTTAGTAGTATATTGAAGCAATTAATGCTAAAAAACTAAAGTACCTATTATCTGGTGGGTCTTTATTTTCTCCAGCTACCCCAGATGATGTGCTACCAGCAAAACTGTCTGCTCCGCCAAGGTCAGTAAGTCCTTCCAACATACCGCTTCCATCATCACCAAATAAATTATATGAGTCCATCACTCTTTAAGAGTGAATAATAAAGAACTTGTGTAGAATGATCTCATGATCAGTTGGTACACCCATCTTTATCTGAAACAAATTTAGGCTATAGGACCATACTTTTTAACAATGATTATGTGAGTGGTTCCGAACTTTCTATTCTGGTCCTAAGTCTGATGATGTGTTTATGCGAGATTGTTTTTCACCATTTGTTTGTTAAAAATAGATTGATTTTTTTATGTTCATTAAGCTAGTGCTTGACCACAGTCCCACCAGATATTCAGTGATTATGTGGTTCAAAGATGGTACACTCTAGCTTAATAAATATATCACATTTACACAGCATCATATTTGGATGGAATTTTCCATATTACATACAGACTTTTATTAACTGTAGTTTGATATATGCAGAAGAACAAACAATTCCTTATGACTAAAAGGTTAATTCTAAGATTTGATTAAAATACATTCAAGAATGCTTAAATTATAATTAAACTATTAGTTAGACTATTACACAACTTGAGTATTGAATACCCAATGCTTTCTTGTCATAATAATATTATGAAACCAATAATGACAAAAATTTGAAAAATTTATTACATATTTCTTATTCATAAACAGTAAATTAATTAATCACAATAATATTTAAAAATCTGTTAATATTAGTAATAATTGATTATGATGTGCTGTGATATTGTTAATCCTCTTTTTATGTATCCTATTCATGGTATGTAGATACTATACAAATCATTTCTTTGATTATCTGCACTTACATGTATTTCATAAGGCTAACAATTATATTAGACAATATTAATAATAAGTAAGAAATTAACTCTAAATAAACAAGTAATATATAAAAAATAATAGGAACTAAGGTCTTAACTACTCATATAGGTCATAATAAAAACTATAATTCATTGTAAATTTTTCCCATTTTCTCCCAATGAGAATTATAATGTTCAATTGGAAATAAAAGTACTTTTAATAGCTATATCATACCTGAAAGGTTAAATAAAATTACTAAATCTCATAACTTGTCATTGGTGCCACTACACAAAACTACCTAGGAGGTTGATTTTCATTAGGGGAAATAGTTTGATGTGTAGTTATAGCTCTAGGACAGTAATCTCATAACATCACAAGTGATGTTAAGATTGTTGAAGGTTTGCTCACCCACTTGTCTTCATATATTTAAGTTATGATGTTTTATTAAATTTGTTCAGACTAATTGTAATAAGTAGAATATACTGAACAAAATCATTTCCAAGGCAACATGTTACATTTTAGCATTTTATAATAAACCATTCTAGTGACAGGATAGAACTAACAATACAACTGCCAATTGAAATGTAATTTACAGTCTTTCATTTTATCTAGGCAAATTTAAATCAGGTAGTATTTACAATCAGTCAGTGACATATTTATCATGTTCTAAGTTTCAAATATTAATAGAATAGGTCCTTTTTATATGAACACTCAAGTTCAAATACTTTTTTCGGTTTTAATTATGTAATGAAACATAAAAATATATTTACACAATAAACTTTTTTTTGTGTTCTTGTTAATAAACAAGATATAACAATTAAAAAATCTACTTGTACGTTCAACAAATCCTCTGTGACTAGTGCTGTTTACCTTATGTAGCTTATATTTATTTTATGATGAGTTCTCATTGCAGTAACATATATACAAAACATATTGTCATTTCAGTACGACAAACAATACATTTTTGTAAGGATGTTTCAGCAATGGAAGCTCACAATTAATTTATACATTTCAGAATTCAAAAAATTAATGAAAAATATTGATACCCACCAAATAGTTGTAAAACCCAAAATTATAATCGATTTTTCAATATGTAAGGTAATGGAATCTTCTTAGGCTTCATAGTTGTAAGAGCAGGTGAAACCAAGGGGAAAAGCTATACGCTTATGATAGAACAGAACATATAGCGATACAACTTTTCCCTTTTAGTTAAACTGCAATATTTGAAATCTTGATATTCAAAACATCCACATGAAATATCCACATTCAAACGTATTTTATTTTCATAGGAAAACATACTTCTTGTCGAATATTTTTGCTTTTTTATATTAAGCGACTCTATCTAAAGACGTAGTTATATGTTATATCACTTGAAGAAACGATAGTTGATCCATCGGTTTATTCCATACTATAATATGATATATTTTTTGAAAAACGTAAACGCCTTTTGAGTATGAGAATTAGGTACATGTATTAGATATCAAACAAATAATTACAACAATGTTAGGCCAAACACGTTAAATAAAACACCGGATCTACATAATTAAAAAATAAAACAGAAAGTTTTAATATAAGAAGAACAATAATGTATGTGTTATTTCTATAACATAGTAAAAATCTTTATTCCATAACAAGTAGTTAATACTCACTAAAAGCGCCACACAACACGGTTGATCACAAAATGGATACCATATTCCCAAAAGATAAACTGTGCAAAAGTTTCAGTTACAAACGATCAAAATCTTAAAAGTTCGATAAAGGAACAAAGTTTTTATCAATCTAATGTCTTATCGAGATTCAAAGCTTAAAATGAAAAACTCTCAAAATTTTAACCATCAGCACAGCCACTACACTCCGTCCATTTTGTTGCCTAAAATTTGTTTTTTTTTTTACAGTACAAAACAAAGTTACCATACAGCCATTTCAACTTTTATACTTGATCGTTAGTTGATTATTAATTTTGGTGTCTTTTTAAAAGTAAATACTTGTAATAATACTAATCCCATAAAAATAAAAATAAAACATTCAGTTATTGCATTAAAGAAAAATACTCATATTTTTTCGTTTCAATGCAACAACCCAGATTTGATGACAGCGTTTTCATGATTCCAGTCCAGTATAAGGCTTAAATCGACAACGGTTACGATGAGTTTGATAAAGCGGTTGAATAACGTTTAATGAACTTACATAAAATGCTAAATTCGGTTTGGGTCGCTACGCCAGCGGAGTAAGTAATTTCATAGTTTAAGGTATTATGGGACTGACATGTTCTAAGGAACAAAAGTCCCTATTAAACATAAAGAGAAAAAAAAAAGTAATTTCAAAATATCAAAAACTTTTTTTATAAGCTAACGTGCTATTACGGTTTAATAATTAGCAGTATAATTTATAGCAGTGTCTCATGAAAGTGTTATCAATTTGACCTGTTTTAAAGTTTTTATTGACCATACATCAATATTTTAATTTTGCAGCTGTAGATGCACACCGGTTTAGGAGGTTTAACGGAGAATTTTCAATTACAGTATCAGCAGTCATTACAGAAAACTTGGTAATTCAAAAATAAGAGTACTGGTGATCTATCATATTAAAGTTTGCACGTCTACTGGCTTAATGGGTCAAATAAGTTATCGATCTAAAACTCAAAGTGATACATATTAACTTTGACAAATAAAAACCACAGACGGAAAAATATAGTGCCACAAGAAACTTGTGGCACCTTTTTGACATTGACAGGGTGGCACCTCTAAGCATTTAGGGTTGCGGTTTTATTGCAAGGTAATATGTCCGCATTAAAGGGAAATTCTTTCCTTTTGAAAACGTAAACGCAAATTGTAAAGGAAGTTCTTGTACCTTACAATGTAACTAGGAAATGCCCCAGACTTCGTTTGTCGGTTAGAAGGCTCTATAGTTAAAGAATCTTAGTAGCAAACTTTTACCAATGCACTCTCTTGAGACAGTTAGGGAAGGAATAGTCTTAACATAATAGAAATAGTCTTACTTAGCGCTCATCTACGGAATAATAGAAATTTTAATGATTGTTGTTTATAATCAACGCACAGTACAACTTTGTGATATGGTTTGAACTGTGCGTTTTAAAATTATCAGATAATTAGTTTTTGATACATTACTGAGTACACACAGTAATTTCCTTATTACGTAAGTAAATATGAAATTTATGTCAAGAAGGCCATACTTCCAGGTGCACAAAACACGTTAAAATAAAGGGTCGTTCACTGCAATTTGAAATAGGAAATAAAACAACTTTCAGCAAAATATTTTTAAGTCAATTAGTATAAAATATTTTTTTTAAATTACAAATCTAAAAATATGCGTCGCCTTGAGAGTTAGGGAATTTCTTGATTAACAAATGATAACAAATTCTGATTGCAACAGACACAAGATGATTCACATTTTCAAATGTAATTACTGGACCCCCCCTACTTCTTCTCAGCGATGAAAATATCTCCCACTTTAAAAAAAACTCTCTTGCACTACTTTTAAACACTTTCATCACTTTATTTCATGGAATAACATTAAAAAACCACACAAAATGCGTAAAGTAAAGACGCGAAGTGAACTGACAAGCTATGTCACTATTACCCTGACATTAAATATCATTTTTTTTATTTCATAAAATTGCCGGCTGCCAAAAGAAGCTTGTACCACTATATCACCACCGGCATGACTGACATTATGCGCGGATCACACTTGGCCAGTACAGTTAGTCAGTAGCGCAGGCCTAGCAGGGACTACATTGGCGTTGTTGGTCCACATAACTCCAGAGTTTCAGATAGCGGTTGAAATTTTATTTTTTTACAAACACTACTGTTATAACCCCAATATCTCGTTTTCAGCTACCTTTTTATTAATGTAGCTTTTTTTCTGCCATATATGCCTTCCGCCATCGGAGTGTTTTCTTTAAACTCCGGCACAGGCATATAATCTTTGTGGGTTAAAAAACACAATGAAAAAATGGTGGCCGATACCAGTTACGCATTCCAGATAATGATTCTCTTAAATAAGCAATGTGCGGTTCCAGTTCAGTTGTTGCGTTAGCACTGGACTGGTATATTACAGACTGTTGTGTTACAGCACTGCTTTCGATCGCTTCTGGGTTTCTGTATTGGAGTAATGTAAACCTGAAATAGGTAAATAGGGTAAGCTTCAATAAGTTGTTGGCGATCGAAGCCAGTACAGCATACTATCTATAGACCGATAAAGTTATCTGGCCCGGCAGGCAAAATTCAACTGACAGTTCACTAGCGCCCTTCGTCAATGTCAAAATGTTCCACAAATCACAAGATCATTATCTTAATGTAGCAGAGCTGCAATGTCATGATTGTCATGTTTTTCTTTCATGCCATTTTCTATACCCATGCAAGTTGGCCATCTTCTGTGACAGAATTAATTGGTATAACTCATCTCAGTCTCACCGGGCCAGATAAGTTTGTCGCACTATAAGCCTCATGTTTTACACTCTGTGACAAACAAAGAGTAACAATATAATATGGTGGGCGGTGGGCGCGCGATCTGGAGTACAATTACTGGAGTGTCATGTTGAATTCTCACCTACCTCATAAAATACCGAGGGCATAAATTCTTTAGCCCATGATTTACTAAATTCATTAATAAATTAGAGAATTGAAAATTGTCAATTACAGTCTAAATGATGAAACTGGTCGATCAAGTTGTTAGAAGTTTTAAGGTAGCAAAAGTGTTTCGGGAAAACACAGACAAAATAAACAGTATAGACTTTTCACCCAATGGTGAAACTTTAATATCCTGCAGCGAAGATGATCAAATTGTTATATATGACTGTGAAAAAGGCACCCAAATGATAACTGTAAATAGTAAGAAATATGGTGTCGATTTAATACATTTTACACATGCCAAAAATACAGCTATTCACAGTTCGACTAAAGTTGACGATACTATAAGATATTTGTCTCTACATGACAACAAATACATCCGATATTTCCCAGGACATACGAAAAAGGTTGTCACACTCTGTCTGTCTCCAGTAGAAGATACATTTTTATCTGGATCTTTAGACAAAACCTTGCGTCTTTGGGATCTGCGATCACCTAATTGTCAAGGCTTAATGAATTTATCAGGTCGGCCCGTAGCCGCTTATGATCCTGAAGGACTGATATTTGCAGCTGGAGTAAATTCTGAAAGCATAAAATTATATGATTTAAGATCATTTGATAAAGGTCCTTTTGTCACATTTAAACTCAATCAAGAAAAGGAGTGCGACTGGACTGGATTGAAATTTTCAAGAGATGGAAAAACAATGTTAATAAGTACAAATGGATCAATTATACGTTTAGTTGATGCTTATCATGGAACTCCACTCCAAACATTCACAGGACATTTGAATAACAAAGGCATACCAATTGAGGCTTCATTTAGTCCCGATTCTCAATATATCTTTAGTGGATCTACAGATGGTAGAGTGCATGTCTGGAATGCAGATACTGGGTACAAAGTTTGTGTACTAAATGGAGATCATCCAGCACCAATTCAATGTGTTCAATTTAATCCTAAGTTTATGATGTTAGCATCTGCATGTACAAACATGGCATTTTGGCTACCAACAATTGATGATGTTTAATTTACGTCTTTAGTGTCTTTGTCCAAGTACCTTATAATTTGTTATTTGACAGCAATGAGAATTTAATTTGTATCTAAGTGTTTAAAAACATTGTAGTTTTTTTAGGTACACAATTTATATCTTATAAATCATCTTTAAGATCTGTCTTTTCAATTGGTTTAAGGATAGAAGAAAATTCATAAATTATTAAATCAATAACAATAACTTTTAAACATTATGCAGCCATTTTTCGATAAGAATGCATTAAATATATGTAGTAAATAGTACATGCATTTAGTTTTCATTCCATGTAACATTCTATTTTATCTTATAATAGTTAAATTTTAAGATTTTCTTAACTATTAGTTTTAATACTATATTACTTAGGAATATGTATTTCCACCTAAACTTTGAATGACTTTAAATAACACAGAAATATAGTGTTTTATTTATTAAATCCTCTGCATGTAATAATATAGAATCTATATGTATAATGTAAACATATGTATTATCCATATTTAAAAAGAAGAAACGTGATTGCTATTATCATTGGGGTTAAAGATCTATAAATAGTTTTTATAGAAGAATTTAGGGTTAGGTCCTGCGATGTGATTATAACCTTTAAAATGTTAAGTTGTGCCTGCATATTTACTGTTTATATTTTAATTATCCTAATTTAAGCTTTTTGAAAAAATCTAAAGAAGTTGGAAAAATTGAAATCTAATGTATCCCATATGGCAGCCACTACATAAAATGGTGATTGACATGATCAACAGCCCTGACTGACCGTGACCTGGCTACTAAAAGAAAGGAAAGGCTTGATACTTGATTAGTAGAATATAGTACTTAAAATAAATAAAAGACTTTATTGGACAAAAACATTTTTATAAAATTCGTTAGGGCTCTGTCTCCTGTATTTTGTCAAGCTCTTGACCAATCAGCTCGGGGGGGGGGTCATGACCCCCCCCCTGGATCAGCGCTTGGTTCAACATCTAAGTCTAACAAAGAATTTATTGACCATTTACACTTATAACAATATGTGTAAAAACAAACTCGAAATATGTAAAATATGCTAAATTAAAAGAAATGACTTTCTTAAGTTTTGTCCATATCGGCCTTTTATTCCTCCTGGGACTGTTAGGTGACTAGGGTAAAAAGGTGTAGTTATATCCATAAAGTGAGACTTCAAAGATATGTTTTCTTTGGTTATCCGACATTATTACAATAAAAAATAATAGAAATCCTAAACATTAAAATAGTTTTAATATAACTTTGGCATGCTGTAATTATTTTATTACCCTAAAAAGTATTTTTTTTAAAAACCTGCCTGACAACTCAACATGACATGAGTTTCAGTTTGACATTGATATTTGACAGTCTCGTTTTGCGTTTCCGTTTCACTTTTTCCAATCTATATCTAGTCTTCGTTTTTTATCTTATGCTTTAATGGTTATTCTTCTAGTGATACGATCTTTGGAGGAAATAGGTTATAAATTTGTAATAATTTACTTGGGTTACAGTTTTGTGACGAGGTTGACCAGTGTTGGTTATGTAAAACGATGCTACTAATTCTCTTTTATTATAATATATAAAGTTGTAAAGGTGATCCTGAACAGTAACGAAGATTACAATTATCACATCAACTTATTCCTAAAATTTAAATATAAATGAAATAACAACAATGAGAAAAGTCAACGAGAAGGCGATGAAAAGTGTTAATAATTACGCATCAAATGATTATGTGGATGCCTTTAGCTATATTAACGAAAGACCAGTAGATGACATATCACTTGAATTTTTCTATAAACCCCATACGATAACTCTTTTGGCAGTTTCAATTGCTACTGTCATCTATACTGCTTTTGTAAGGTAAATATATTTTGTGTCGAGAAAATGGCAGCTGTTTTCTATTAGAATTAAATTAATTCCTTTTCTGTTTTAGGGATGAATCTACAATACAAGACAACATTTGGTCCGGCACTTGTTGTGTTGTATTTTTCTTCCTTATCATATCAGTTCTAACCTTTCCCAATGGACCTTTTACAAGGCCACATCCAGCTGTTTGGAGAATTGTATTTGGTGCTTCAGTACTTTATCTCCTTGCACTTTTATTTTTGCTGTTTCAAAGTCATTCCACTGTAAATGAAATAATGTATTGGATTGATCCAAATCTACGGAACTTCCATATTGATATGGATAAGGTGTGTATATTAAATATCCTACATTTGTATAATTTCACACAAACAATTAATATAAGATAGTTGCTTATGTTAATTTGATATGACTTTACAGGAATATGCCGTGAATTGCTCTGACATTTCTGTAGCCAAAGTTTGGTCTCATGTGGATGTTTTTGCTTGGGGACATTTCTTAGGATGGATGTTTAAAGCAATTTTATTCAGACATACTGGCCTACTTTGGGCTATTTCCATTATGTGGGAAATTACTGAAATAGCATTTGCACATTTACTACCTAACTTCTTAGAGTGTTGGTGGGATTCAATAATTTTAGATGTCTTAATTTGCAACGGTTTTGGTATTTGGTGTGGTTTAAAAATATGCAAAGTTTTAGAAATGAGAGAATATAAATGGGTCAGTATAAGGTAATCATTTAACACTATTAATGCATTCTTGGAATAATTTCTAAAAATGTTGTAAACATTCTTATAACTTTTGTAAGAATGTCTAAATTTGGACAGATTTTTTTAGTATGAATGTTTGGTGCCCAGTTATCAGGTAATTCTTAAATGCCTGATAATGTTTAACTTTTATATAAACTTTATTATTTAGTTGGATCATACTGTTTTATATAACCTCAACTTAATGGATGCAGTTTGCTCAAATGTCTTAAAAAAGCAAGACTTGACAAATGTTTAATGTTATTTATCTGTGTCCATAATAAGTATAATTTTGCTACTGACAAAAGGTTAAATATTTTTTTCAATGTTTCAGGGATATTTCATCAACTACAGGTAAAATTAAAAGAGCTATTCTTCAATTTACACCAGTTCACTGGACACCTGTTAGATGGCTGGATCCAAATTGTACTTACATGCGATTCTTTGCTTTGAGCCAGTTGGTTGTATTTTGGCAAATATCTGAACTCAATACATTCTTTTTGAAACACATATTTGAAATGCCTCCATCACATCCTTTAGTGATTGCACGGCTGTGTCTCATTGGAGTGATTGTAGCTCCATCAGTCAGGTAAATGTTTACATGATAAATACTTAAGTATGTTAACATTTTTAAACTAAAGTCCACTTGCCGAATCAGACAATGCGATGTCCATAGATATGTAACTGATAGTTGGTGTGTGTATTGAAATAAAATTAGTAATGCAAAATTGTATGCCAATACATACTTACTGAAATTATCCCAAATATGAAAAATACTAATATTTTTATTAAAACAAAATATAACCCATTAAGTATTTAAAATAATATTTACAAAAATTATGATTTTTACAAAATTATTAAACAATATTAAATCCCGTAAACTACTTTAGGTGTTTTTCTATTCAACATATTAATATTAAAAATTTCTCATTTCTTTATAATAATGTAATTTATTTTATTCAAGAAAATAAACATTACATGGCCATGGAGTAAATTAAAATATCAGTTGTTCTCAAATTAAGCTCACATTTTAGACAGAATATAAATTCATACTCATAAAATATGTAATCAATATTTATAATTGAGTTCTTTTTTCTATTTTAGGCAATATTACACATATGTGACAGACTCTAGATGCAAGAGAGTGGGCACTCAATGTTGGGTGTATGGAGCTATCATGGTAACTGAGTCCATGCTATGCATTAAAAATGGCAAGGAACTATTTGGTCAAGCTCAAGTTTGCAATGTTATTGTATGGCTAGTTATTCAAATTCTAGTGTCAATAGGCTGTGTATACGGAGTGGTGTTGTACCATCGATATTTTGAGGTATGTTATTTAACAAATTCTTTATTTTATCACACTTACTGCCAAATACTGAAACCATTCAACACTTTGCTGCTGACAATCTGAAAGACATCAAAATTTCAATGGAATTAAGAGTTTAAATGAGACCTTATAATTTAAGATGCTGTTACATAATCAATGCACTAAACCTCTTTAGTAATGTTAATTACATGATGAAATTTTATTTTCAGCCTGCTAAAGACTTAGGTCAAGAGACTCCCATAAAAGACAAACAGAATTGAAAAGGTAGAGTAAATCATAATTCTAGTGACCTGTCCTTGCTTCTCAAGAATTCAAAACATGTTTGATTTTTTATGTCATACCAAATAGCAGTGGATAGTTTTGAAACAATTTACTTTAAAATATTGTGTAAATTCCTTTTCCTGTAAATTACAATTTCTTAGTACCAGTAAATTCTTACTTAATTATTTCATGATGTTGTTTCAGATGTGACAGACTTGATATTATTTAAAGTAGGTCCATGTTGTGATGTTTATAGCTTAATTATTGACTGCTAAATATTATTCAATGTATTCTAGAAACGCCAAATATAATTTATTAGATTTACTATTAAATTATTGTTCTGACTTCTTCCTGTAGATATAATTTCATTAAAGTCAAGTATGTGATATTGCTGGTACCAGAGATTTATTACCTCTAGATGGAGTGTTTCATACAGCTTATTGTTCCAATGTGAGACAATTAACATAAGGCCATTAGTGTATGTGATGGGAATGTTTACCAGTATACTGGATCGTTATGCCAAATTGCGAAAATGGAAGTGGAAGTGCAAATGATAAGTAAAAGAAAGTAAATATTTGTGAAAATTGTTATTTTATTATAATATTTTACCTAAAACAAGTTAAACACATTTTTAAGAAACACAATTTAGTTTAATTGTTATAAAAATGTCACGACTTTGTATTTTTGAACTTGACTAAAAACTAAGAAACAAATATAGATAAGACAAGAAGTCAATTTAATTTTTATTTAAATACTAGTTGTCGCCAGCGACCGTGTCCGCACGGGATTTAAAAAAAAACTTATTAAGTCGCCTGTGTTCTTCCAGAATAAGGTATTTCGAGCTTTTCTGGAGATACCTTCTAACAAACATTCATTCATCGAAACTTACGCATTTATAATATTAGTAACATTTTAATGGAAATTATAACACTGGGAAACTCCACCATTAAAAATCACCTGGAAATCATCTAAAACGCCTAATTTGGTGCTCCGAACGCTTCATATAGAGGTATTAATCCATTGCTGGTACAATGACGATAGTGTGTTTAGGATAGTAATTGCTATCCATAAAGACATTTTACTTTTGTTTTAAGCTCTAGTCTGAATTAATTTAAGATTGTGAGATCATTTAAATGATTAAAATCAGACACAGTAAGTTGAATAAAAAAATCTGTCGTATCTTTTGCATATGCGATTTGCGCTTTCGACTTTAAAAAATATATTAGTTGGTTTGTATGTAACAGGCAGATAAAAATAAATTTAATTTCAAATACTTTGTTGTTTGCATGGATTATATGTATAACAAATACAAGAGTGTGTTGTTAAACTATTAAGAATCTTAATTTATGACTTATTTTTAACTTTTAAATATTGTTTTTCTGTCAAATCCAAAGCAATCCCTTCAATAATTATCGTTCAATATAAATATATATGTAAAGGAGTAAATTATTACTTATTCATTTTAAACTAGTTTAAAAATTAAGCTATCATTGTTCTCTTGTAATTACCTTTGTTTTGACAATGGAGAAACTATTTGTTTCTTGTTATAATATTAACATATTGTACTAAATTTAAAAATTTACGAAAGATACTTTATATATTCAAAAAAGTGTAAAATAGTACATACAATCATATGTTACAATCATAAGTTTTAGTGATGTGCCGGATATTAAAATGCATATATGTGGATACTCATTGCAGTGGAAATTTGTGAATATGGATGCGAATTTTTTTTTACGTAATATGAACTTTTCCCTCATATATATACATATTTACTTTACCCAGCTTATACATATACATCAGTAGGACCATTTTAATTAATTTATTAATTATTAGCTGTTCCCGTACGATTCTATCTGTATCAAATTATAATATTCTATTACATTCTTTTTTTAGGAAACTATTGCTAGGTGTAATAATATTATCTTAGGTAATTTTAAGTAACTTCAGTCATTCCAAATATTTTTATGATATTTTCTTCAGAGTTACTGATATTCGAAAATGTAAAAGGTCAATTAAATTTTCAAAATTTGACGAATATGTATCCCGATCTTTTTATTAATATCTTCGCCTATAGAAATTCGGCACATCACTAATTTTAAAAGAAAAGGGTTGCAAGTCAGAATTAAATAATGTCACCGGCAAATCGTCAATGTGCGTGCAACTAATTTCGAAATGCAATTTTTCGAAACCACGTATGTTCTTTATAGGGACAAATCACAAGGAGACGCATACACAAGTTGCCGTGACGTGTACATACATACTCGTAGATACATAATACCTGTCTCGAATGAATCACTGATCCCATAGCAATAATTATATTTTTCTTTAAACTTTTATCTAAAAGCGTTAATGACGGGTATTGATTAGTAATCTAGTTACTATGTAGATTAAAATGTTCCTTTAAATGTGTTGTTTTTATTTCCATGTGTTAAAAAAAGTTTTTATTCACCCATCCCGATTGATGAAACCAGGTGGCGCATCTAGAGAAGCATTCCATCTGCGTAACGTTCTTACGCGTGGAATCATTTTGAAACATTTTCTAGCATATTTGTATGCAGCTGGGGAGTAATGATGACGGGTTAAAGCAAACTTACGAAAAAGAAGGACTAAATTTACGAAGCGATATCGTTGTATTACCAATGAGTGCGTCATATATAGCTCGTTTGATACGTTTTGTTGTTTGTTTTATCACCTATTTATTTTTGTTTTAGCCTGGTAATTTGTTTTTTGTTGTTGCAACTTTTGTATTTCCTTCTTTAATGCTATCTTGTTAGCGTATTCACAGCCGTCGCAGTGTCCGAAACATAAACATAGACTGGAGTACTAATAAATGACGTTATTTCGTCTATAAGATGCTCAGTTAAGATATTAGTACTTAACAGGCTCCAGCATACTTACATTTACTTCGTCATACCGGTCAATCTGCAGATACGTTAGTGAAAACCTAAGATTTACCGTAATTCGAGCGTTATCAGCAACACTCAAAATATATGGTTTTAGATGTTTTGTCACCTAAGTTTACACATAATAATAAAAACCATCATATCAGTGGATAAAAAAGTAAATTGATATGAAGTTTCAAATATTTTGATATGTACTTTAAGCCAGGACAATGTTAGCAACATGACTACAATCAAAGTTATAGGTGCCAATGAGATGAAAATTAAATGTCTTTGAGAAATAATATATTTTTTATATTAAACAAACAAATAATAAATGTGTAAAACTCCACTAATAAAGGGATTGTTAACTTGGTTTATAGATTTGTATGGGCTATAAGTTTATTCATCTTCACTATCAGCACTTTAATTTTCTCATATGTACATTTAACATGAGGTTAAAGTGATTCGCCATTTTCACAGGTGCTTGCTTGTTAAATTATTAAACATCTATAAGTTGTCCTGAACAACAGTTGCATGGGTAAAAGTTTTTGAAATCCAGCATTTTATGATTGAAGGATATCAATGAACTGGTTTTTACACTTAACATTATTTCCATTACCTTATCTAAATCATTTTTCCTTGATTCATCTTGCAAAAATTTCTTCAACTCATCATCATTCGCAAATCTCAATAGCAAGTTGTTTAGCTCTTCTAATTGCATCTTCAATTTATTACTTTCTATTTGAAACATTTTGATCTGTTCGGTCCTGTCTTCATCTCGTTTTTTTAACAAACTGCGCTGTTGCTGGTACAGAGCTATGTATTCACATATTGTATCTGTTTCATTTTGCAGTTGCAGAATTATGTGTTCTAATCTATGTTTTTCATCAGATAAATTCGCAACTTCATCCATAATATTTAAAAACCTCTCTTGAAGTTTTAACATTGCATCTTCCTTAGCAATGCTCAATCTTATTTCCTCATCATCAATTTCAATCAAATCTCTTCTTTCGTTACACTCTTGGTTATGAACATGAAAAGCATCTTTTTCATTGGCATTTATATCTTTTTCCTCATTATTGCTTTCCTCTTTTTCTTTAACCTGATGGTAATTTTCAAGAGATTTCTCATAGTTTATTTGTAAAATACGGGAACTATTCTGCAACCTTATCATTTCATCATCCTTAGCTTTTAATTTGTTTTGTATACTTTTTAAATTTTCCTCTATATCAGCAAGTTTGAGCATCAATTCCTTGTTTAATTGCTTTTCATGAGTCAGTTTTTCTGTTAAATCTAATTTGTCTTTACTCTGAAATTAAACAGAAAGAAATTTTGTTATTTTGATAAAAAACTACAGATTAACTTTTAATAATAGTGTATTTTATATATACCAAAGTAAATTAAATGTCAAATGTTTATTTAAGCATCCTTTTCTTATGATTGCAAGATATGAAAATCAATGAATGGCAATAATCATTTCTTAAAAAATTTCACAGGGATATTGTATTTAATTTACAGCAAAAGTAACAGGACGCCGTAAAGACGCTAAGATGACATTAGCAGTGGTAATGTTAATACAACATTCATTCTCGCCGCTCGTTTGCCCCCTTCTCTTATAAAAAAAAAACAGGGCTGTAGGATCATCAAGCAGTGATGTTTTAATGATCACATCACAGTCCCTTACCACGCTGTGTGGAGAACCCATAGATTATTGTAAATTACCATTTTTATGAAGGCAAATTCCAACTCTGCTAAATCAGTTTTCAGTTTTTTATTCTGTTCAGTTGCCCGCTGTGCTGCAATTTTGTCACTGGCAATGTCAGCATTTAGTTTAGATATACTTATATTTTCCTGATCACTGTTAATTTCTTTACTCTTATTCAAGGTTTCAATTTGTGCTTGAGTTTCATAACATTTAGCTTGAAGTTCATCATATGCATCATTTATTTCTTGAATTTTTTTCTGAAATGAATGCAAATATTACAATATTGTTAGACCATATGTAAAACTAGCACATAGAAATTCACACAATCCAATGAAAATTCTAATTATTTGATTTTTATAAAGATGAATATATGAAAAATAAAAGGGTTTATTTAGTTAGTTATTTATTTAGTTACATGTTTATTAGGTGTATAGATTTTGTAGTAAATAAAAATTTATTTACCTCTTTAGTTTTAATTAATTCATGTAGTTTTAACACATTTTCCTTTTCTTCAGTTTTGTTGGATTGTATATTTTGAAGTCTTATTTCCATTTCACTTAATTGATCTATGAGGTTAGTTTCTCTGTTTTGCAGTCGCTGACTTTCCATGGTTAAATCACGATTACTTGTTTCCATTGCTCTGAGTTGTTTGTTAAGCTCACTAACATAATGCTGATAGTGAGAACTAATACTGTCTCTTTCCTTTTGAAGTGATTGCATTTGTTGCTCTAAGTTAGATATTTTTTGGTAAAGTTGGACATTTGATGTTTGCTCTTCTTGCTCTTGACATATATTAATGTTAGAGTTATTGTTCAATTGTTTAATCTGCAACTGGAGCACATCTATTTGGTTTTGGAGCACTGAAATATGATTAGTAAGTTGAGAATTTTCATTTTCTTTGACAGTTAAAACAGTTTTTGTGAATTCTAATTGTTCTATTAAATTGGTGTTTTGTTCAGATAAAGCTGTTATTTTGCTTTGCATATCCAATATTGTATTCTTTTGTAAAGAATTTTCATTATTTACAACAGTGTATTTGTTTTGAACAGTTTGCAGTTCCATCTGCAAGCGGGAGACAGTTTGTGCATGAGCATTTTGTTGTTCTACTGCTGAATTACAACTTCTCTGCATTTCCATCAGTTCTTTTTCTAACATTTTAACTTGTTCTTCAAGTTTGGTTTTATTAGTAATTAAAATTTCCGTCACATTCACATCGCTTTTGTTGAGCGTTTCATTATTTTTTATAAGATTATTATCACGATAAGACTTCTCTAAATCAGTGTTAGTAGTAAATTCTTTTACTTTTTCAATTTCTTCCGTTACTTCTTTCTGTAATGTATTATATTCCTGATAGGACCCTGAAACTTCAGCACGTACCATTTTCTTTTCTTGGTGGTGTTTTAGCTGCAATATAAATTGGTTTTCAATATACTGACGTGTTAATCTCAACTCAATGTATGGTAAAAATTTGTATGTGTTTTATTACCTTTTGTCTTGCAGACGCTAGTTTAGCCGCTCTTTCGTCCATTATGATCTTGTGGAATTGTGTTCACAATTAATTAATTAATTATTTACTTTCAGACAACTATAATATAGGTGACTAATGATTGAAATTCACCCATTGTCAGTTGTCAAGGTGTCAGTTGCTTGTCACTTGTCACTGTTTGTCACCAAGCGGCACTGAGCACTGCAATGTTATTGGTAACGTATTTCCTGGTATTCACCAGGGAATACGTTACAACGGGAATCCGTTAATGTATCTTTAGTTCGAGTATAAATTATCGCCCGATTCCTTTGAAATCATTTCATTTATTCAGTGCCTTTGGAACAAGTTCCTACTTTTTATGCTCTTTGAAGTGCTAAGAAAACGGGCATGTTTTAAAAAATCTACCAAAGAGCATATAAGTAAGTGAAATCTACAGGCCAAGTTCAATAACGATTTTTTTTTGTTTTTATAGCATTTCAGTGGATGAGAATCTCAAAAAATATTGAAATAAAGTGGTTCTTTAGCTCGCATTTTTTAATTTGGATTTAGATAATAGATGTTTTTATATTGTAAAATAATCAGTATTTAACGGTTTTTATTTTGGAGATAAAATGAAGTTATCATTGATAATTTTTTAAAATAAATTTTTGAAGTTGCATAAAAATTTCATTGGCAACACTGTTATAAAGTACTCCTCTGTGCTGACAGCCTGACAGCTGAGCTGATTGCAATTGTCCGACTTTTGTTGATTGGGTTGTTTTCAAGAATCAAGATATTGTCGGATTACTTTTTGTAGGTTATAATTTAGTGTTTTATTTTTGTTTAAATCTACACTATACATCCCACCTCAACCTAAAATACTAACATATTTTATAACTGTAACGACTTATATTTAAACTTTCAAACAAATGCAAGATGAATGACAATTCAATTAATTATGAATTGTCATTAAAGTATTGGGCTGAGATTCCTCCGACTCTGGATGGAGTGCTTGGAGGATTTGGATTTATCTCAAATGCTGATATTGAAGGATCAAAATTGTTCTTAAAATCAATGTTTGCTTTAGATAATGGCCCTGCACCAAATGTCGCTTTGGATTGTGGTGCTGGTATTGGCCGAATAACAAAATATTTACTTATACCGAGTTTTAAAAAGGTGGATGTAATAGAACCCGATGAAAAATTTATTAATGCAATAGAGGACTTTGTTGGTGAAAACAAAAGTAAAGTTGAAACATTATATAAAGTCAGCCTACAGGAATTTATACCAGAGAAAAAGTATGATGTTATCTGGAATCAGTGGGTTTTAGGTTATTTAACTGATGAAGATCTTGTACTATATCTAAACAGATGCAGGTAAATATGCACACATTGAGAAAATATTTTCTTGAAGTGGATAAAATGACTTAAGTTGATATGTTTATTTAACCAATTTACAGAGAGGCATTGACTGAGAATGGAGTTCTAGTTGTTAAGGAAAATGTCACCTCATCAGGTGCTACAGAAAAAGATGAGGCAGATTCATCAGTGACTAGGTCTTTAAAAGATTACATGAGAATTTTTAAAAAAGCAAATTTAAAAAGGATTAAACAATGTAAGCAAACCAACTTCCCTAGTGGCATTTATCCTGTTTATATGTTTGCTCTTGTACCAAACACAAGAATACCAGAATTATCTTATGCTACAAGATTGAGAAGCAAACACCATAATCCTTCTTAGAACCTATAATTAATAAATAGTAAAGTTATGGTTAAAGTATTATTTTATAATGAGAACATAAAATGTGTATGTACACACTATAAGACACAATTAAAAAAAATCAAACAAATTTTAATAAAATTATAGATGTAAAATATACATTTCTATTTTTATAATAAAATGTTAGTCTTTATTTTTTTTTTCAAGTTTATGCCCCTGTGTGTGTAGTATTTATTTGGATTTTGGTGCTTAATCTTGTATGTAATATCAATGGAACTCCTTACATTAATATAATTACATGTTCTGAACAAAGTTACCTTTTTATCAAGATTTTTTTAAAGCTTATATATAATTATTAAATGTTTTACCTTAACTTTAATTATTGGGCAGTACAAAAAAAATCTTGTTTCTCATTAAGTACATCATCTTTTGATTATATGAAAGTTTTCCTGTTGAAAAATAAAACCTGTTTTAAACATCTCCTTTTCTTCTTTAACTGAAATTCTGTTATTATTGGTTTTAGTATTGGTTATTTATGTTAAGTGATTTTAATTAAAAAAAATTAAATCTAATTTTTCAAATATTTTTATTAAAAACAATTAACAAAATTGAAGAAACATTTTAAAAATGACCAGAAATTGCAATCTCAGGTAATGTATTCTGTAATTTCTTTATAGTAACGACAAAATAGCAAATCTAAATAGCCTTGCGACACCGCGCATTCTACGATAAGTAAATACTAACAGGTACATAATATAAATTATATTTATACTAAGAATTCTATGTATTAATTTTAAGACATTCTGGTATAGGTATCTGGTTTGTTGCATATTCTAATTTCATACAAATCTACATTGATTGTTATGCATCATATCTTCTAATAGGACTTGTGTCGATATTAAAGTTGTTAATTTTAATATAATTTCTTATAAACTCGCGATCACTGTCTGTTAAAAGTGTCCAACTCTCTAGTTCTACTAATATTTCTAAGCTCATGCAACTATGGATTATTCTTTCGACCGAAGTAACAGTCATGAAATCAGATTGCATTATACGTAATTCTCTCAAATGTATCAGTGGATTTTTCTCTAATATTTTAAACATGAATTCGTCGGTGAATTGTATAGCTGTTCCAATATGAAGGAATTCTACGTTAACACAATTACTTAGTAAGAATAATAACTGTTCATCTGTGCAAGTGCTTACGCACGTTAATTTTTTCAGATTTCTAAAGGGTAATATATCTAGTTTTTTAGTGTATAAAGATGTATGCTGTATCAATGAGCAATTATAAAGAGTCAAACTTTCGAGCAATGGACACATTTGACTTATGTACATTAAAGCGTTCAAATCGATTTGATCGACATGTTCAAGGTGTAGGTTAATTATGTTACATCCCTTGGCTTGGAGCACCTGTTTAACTTGATCCGCATAAAAGTCACACGATAGCAATTTGAGATCGCACAAATGATCTAAACCTATCAATACCATGAGATCGCTCTGCAAAGTGTTGTGGAAAACTGTCATGCTACGAATCAAGGGACACATTTTCACCGCCAATTGTAAATGAGTATCGGTAGCATAACGACTGACGTAAGTTTTTAATTTAAGTTGCTTCAGTCCAATGTCCGTTTTATGTATAAACTCTAATACTCTGCCAATTTCGTCACATCTACCCACGTCTTCCAAATTGTCGCAATGCAAAAGCAAATTTGCAAATCCTGTCCACGTAACGGAAGTCCTATAGAGTTGTATGCTTTTTAATTTTTTTAAGTTACAAATGATATCAACACTCTCATTTGTTATGCATTTAGAAGAAGATACATCTAGTGTTTCTATTTTTGGACAATTTTGTACAATACATATAAGTATGTTATCAGTACAATCGTAGTTTATAAACAGATATTTAAGGGAATGCAATTCTTTTAAGGATTGAATAATGGCGCCCTCCATATCTGCTGTTTTCCACCCACCTGAGAGAGAACCCAGATTTAAATGTACTAACCCTTTGAGCATGTATAACTTGGCATAGAATACTGAACGAATCATCTTAGGAATTCTGTCAATAGATAGATACGTAAGATTTTTAGTAAACAGTACCTCAGACATTTTTACAATAACATTCATTTGAGTGACAAATTTTCCCATTGAAATTCTAAATCCATACGAATTTTTAGTTTTTTCTATTAAATCTGAAAGAGCTCTGATCGTCTCTTCTGCTAATGAATCGTAAAGCATCCAAGGTACATTAAAATCAAGATAAGATCGAATAACGTTAATGCTATGTGCTAGCATTATTTGTCCATTACTGATGTTTTCTTGAGCGACCACTGCTGCCGGCACCAATTGAATCTCTGCCTGTAACGCAATCCAATCGCCAAGTTTGCGTAAAGCTAATTTCTCCAATTTTTCTGTTTGCTTGTATCTCGACATTATGAATCTGTAAAAGGTATTTTTAATTAATTTCAATTTCTAATGGGGTTTGTTTTCGGGGAAATCTGACACGCCCGTGGGCCATGTAGAGAGCGCGCCCGGTGGTCCGGCGTTTCTTTCTAGAGGAGGGTTGAAGAGTTGCTCAACCCAGGGCCAGTGCTGATTAGGTGGCTGATGCAGACAAAGCCAACGATGTGTGCTAAAGAGTTCCCGTAGCTCTATTAATATGCACATGAGGACCATATTTTGTTTTTAGTCGGTGCAAGTCTCTGCTCAAAAGAATTAAAAGGGTCTAGTTATTCCCGTACGGCTTCATTCGCATAACATTATAAAAACTTTATTTTATTGTTTACATTCCGTAAGAATTTCATTTGCATACGTCAAAACGTTCATTTAAACGTCATTTAACATCGAAGGACTTTTCCATTGGCTACCTAACAATAACCGTTACCATGGCAATCTTGGTTCTTTGCTGCTATTGGCTAGTAGTTTTTTCTCTTTCCCGCATTACTATTTTTATTGATTCACCCCTAAATAGTGTGAAAATATATATCCTGTAGTAAGTATATGGCTTTTTATAAACAGAATTATATATGCAAAAATATGATGTGTTTGCTGACATTCTATAGAACAAAGAAGTGTGTGCTTACGTTTCATTAAATTAGTATAGAAGTATAGATAACTTAGAAACTATGGGTGATTTCTTAATCGAATTTTAATTCAAACAACACAAAGGTTACAGGCTTTCATACAAAAAAAAACATCAAAATCATTTCACTAGGAGCAAAGTTCTAACACATAAAAATAACTAAGTACAAACATCTTCACATCCTTCGCTTTTTTGTGAAGTCGATTAAAAAAGCATTCATTCTTTCATTATTTTGATTTATGTTCATATTAGATTTTGCCCCCGACAACTTCCGCGCGAAATTAAGGAGCCTATGTGTTCCTCCAGACTATGTTCTACATCTATGATAAATTTTATCGAGATCTGTTGAGCCGTTTTGGAGATACGTAGTTACAAACAAACATCCATCCAGCCATCCAACCTTTCGCATTTATATTATTAATATGACGTATGATGTAGGTGACAAAAAACGCACTACACATAGAGCATCTCAGACATATTATGAGATTTATTTTAAGAAATCTTTTTATTGAATGGCATACCTACCAATTATTTTATTCCATTAGCTGACAAGTTATCAGTCGTAATTATTGTAGCATATTTTGCGATACCGATTTCTTCGTTTTATAAAACAGGGGAAAAAATGGGAGATGTTTTAAGACGACACGCTGATCTCATCCATGAATCTATTTTTATTCACCTTGCAGACTGACTAAAAGATATTCTAAGCTAATTTGAAGTTCGTGTTACATTGCCCTATAAATGTCGTTTCTACTGGATATTATACATTAAATATGTGCCCTTAGAATTAAAAATAACAACTATGGAAACTAAATCAAAATGATATATTTATATATAACTAGATTTCGCCCGTGACTCCGTCCGCGTGAAATTAAAAAAAAAACAAATGAAGTAGCCTATGTGTTCTTCCAGACTTTGCTCTACATCTATGCCAAGTTTCATAGAGATCCGTTCAACCGTTTGGGCAGTATACTATAACAAACATTCATCCATCTAAGCTTTCGCATTCATAATATTAGTAAGGTATATAGTCAGAGTAAGATTAATAGTAAAATTACATTTATGGATTTAATTTGTTTCATAGAATACTCGCGATCGTCATAGGCTTCGCCTGGGAAGCAGAGCATTTAACTACATATGATTTCTTATTTTTCATACCACGTAAGTATAAATAAGCCTGAATAAAACCGACCAAATTTCGGTTTTTGGTTCGGTGAGTTTTAGCAAAAAATCTAGTTTCGGGCTTGTTACGGGTTTGGTCAAAATATAGACGAAACATTCGGCCTCGCCGAAATTGCACTGTTCGTGTAGTTTCGCGCATCGTTCGGTAAATTTCGCAGCTAACTCATGATTGAATAATATGATGGGAACACAACGAATAAAATACTAAGGGCCACCAAATTGTAAATTGTTTGATAACAATCCATCGTGTAAAATATGTCACGAAAATATCGATTTTTTTTTATTATTTGTTAAGCTCGCGCTCAACCACGATCCCACCTGAAGGAAATGACGATGCAGTCGAAAGATGGTACGCGATAACATAGTTTTTTTACCACATAGGATTTTTTTACCTTATCTGACAGTGTCGTCATTTTTAAGCTATCTGAGTCACTATCAGCCAGTGGTGGGACAGGCCCTTAATCGGGAGTCTGTATCTGTAGTTAGCATGGATGTACTACGAGACCAGGATTGAGCTGTTGTCGAAAAATTGACGCTGAGCGAGACCTCAATAACTGTCCGTTGTATCCCTCTCTGGCGATGGTGACTATGTTAAAATATGATTTAAGGACAATAATTATAAAAATCTTGTTTTTGTTATCCGACGTCAGCAGATTACTGCTTCAGATGGATTTTAATGTATGTTACCATATAAAAATAACATAAAATACATAATTACAATAATATCGACCGCAAATCTAAGGTGCTAATGATAAACGTGCCCTTTGAGGCACTATACATTTCCTGTTTTTGCTTGCTTTTCACAATCGCTTCATATGGGTAGGTCCTTTACCAATTGTCCCTCGCGGGACACGACATGTGGCTGGACTGAGATAAGATTACAATAAGTTACCTATTGTGGTATATTTAATTAAAAAAAAGGTAAGAAAAAATCAGTTCAGTTTACATTTAAGTTTAATTCTAAATCAGACATTGCTAAATAAAACAGTCTTGTAAAGTTTATGCCGCAAACCCAGCTTATTCCTTATATCTTAAATCTGAAATTGAAACAAAGTTATTTTAATAAAAGAATAAACAAGTGCATAAGTATTTTTTTGTTCTTGAACTAGGTTAGTCATGCATGGTCACCATAATTCTTCACCACCAAATTATGTTTAAAACTATTACCTGTGAAAATATAACTCACAATCAGCATAATAGTCGCTTAGGCAAGCCTCCACCACACAAATTCTTCCCATTTTAATTAAAACTCAAAAACATCACGGAATCAAGAAAGACTCCCCCATTAGCGTCCGAGTCGGAATGTCATTTGGGATTGTCAGTTAATGTGTCCGAATTTCAAACAAATAAAAGAAAACCTGTTCGCCAATCGCAAAATTTTGCGTTAATAAGGTTTTACACGTAGCAACAAATAATATTGCTTTAACATGTCGGTAATAAATTATTATTCATATTTAGAAACATTTTAAAAGTAAATGTTTTTACTTCACTATATTACATCAATCGCCTATTTTTCTACAAACAACGTAAAGATTGATATCTGGCAACTCTAGGTCACTGTTAGAAAGGCACATAGCGGATACTTATAGCCCTCTCACTCGGTTTAATTTTTATTTTGCGTGCAACAAGACTCTGAGGGTCTTAGCATAAGGCTTTATTTTCTTTATTTTAACTGCAAGATGTACAGATAGAAGTCATTCCTGTTGTACGTAGTACTTATTACCATTACTATTATTATTACTTATATGCTCTTTGCTTATTACTTCCGTGTGTTTTACAGTATTTACCCAATTAATGACGGTATGGAAGCTTTAAGCGTTTTTAAACCGAATTTCCCTATAATATGCTAAAATAAACTGATTTATTTTGTTATAATAAAATCATGGGAATGATATACTAAATATTCTAAATATACTAAATATAGTTGTTGCTTAACATTATTATAAAAAAAAGTAATAATTAACTTTATTTTCTTGGAGCTAAAGATGTATTAAGTTGTGTCGTTATAACAATTTCAATATAAAAGCAATTAAGTCACTCAGGTTTAAATTGCTTTTATCAGTTTTTTCTTTGTATGTAGGTATATGGCAGAATTTCAGAGTAAGTTAGGATATTTTGATTGTTGGTAACCCTAAAAACTACCAGAACCCCCCCCCTGCTCACCCTGCTCTGTCAATGTCAATGTCAAAAAACTGACATATCCTTGATGTGACTATGTTTTCCGACTGCCATAAGGTCCTTGTCGAACTATGAACTATAACATAATCCAATAAGATCTTTTATCCTTGTTGGACTTGTCTACTGTCGAACTGTAATTTATCGGACTGTAAAAGTTTATCGGACTCGGTGACTGTTTAATCATAAAATAGTCACGCGCGGCGCGAACAATCTTTGTACGATTTCGCTATATCATAGATAAATTATATTGATGTTTTAATTGTTGACATTTAATTCTTGTAGTTTATAGTTTATATTGAACATTTTGTTATTTATAAACAGGTCCGGAAATGACTCTACCACTACCAATACCACCGTGTGCCAAAAGAGATGGACTCAGTAGTTTAGGATGTGAACGTTTTGAATACGCTAGTAGTATGGCTACTACATTATTGGCACCGGTAAAAACAGAACGACAAATCCTTGAGCATTCCATGTCCGAAGATGATCCTAATGCCAATACCCAATTAATGAGTGAAAGAGGTAAACAACCGAGATGGGGTCCGCGGCATCGAGGTGCTCAAGAACTCGCCGAGTTATACAGTCCAGGTTGGTAACTATAAAATTTGTTAATTATCCTTTTTAGCAACCAATAGCGTATATTTTCTATAGTACTTAAGTAAACTACATATTTATTCAGTGTATAGTTTATCTTTGTATTTTCAATAATTATAGAGTTGGTAAAGTAGTGATCAGTGCCTGTTGAGATGTCTTGAGCTATCAAGATTTTTTTTAATATGATGTTTGTTAATTTCTTAATTAGATTTTACTGAAGCTCTTCATACTATTCAGAGAAATTATGATATATTTTGAAAACCTAATATAATTTTTCTTCTTGAAGATAATTATAATGTTTAAGAACCATACTATTGAAGTATAAATAGTTTTATGGGCGAACAATATGTGGCTGCAGCTTAAAAACAAGACACCCTATGATAATGTTGATAAAACACTAACAAGTATTCTTTGTAAACAGGAAAGAGACTTCAGGAATGGGTGTGTGTGGTGTTTTGTTGCACATTAACTGTTTGTGCAGGGCTGCTCATGGCCCGATATGTCAGAGCAGATGCGTCACTATTCTTTGCAGCAATAGCAGGAGTGTTGACTGCAGACTTTGCCTCTGGCTTAGTGCATTGGGCAGCTGACACTTGGGGAGCTGTAGATTTACCTTTAATTGGCAAGGTATATGAAGTGAATAGAGAATAATCATACAAACCAATAACTTACCACATGTTTGCCATTTTCATAAATTTCATAAGCTAAATAATTTACAATGTTATTATGTATGATCCCCACAAAATTAAAGTTAAAAGGATTAATTCACAAAATAACCAATGATTTTTTAATGTATCAAGTTAGTGCTTGAAGATTCTAAAAAAAATATCTCTAGATTAAAATTCTCATTCATCAGGTTCAAGTTTAAGAATATTGATGCAATTTAAAATTTCTATAAAAGAGTTCCTAAAAACTGAATATTATATGTTATCCAATATTAAGAAAATTCTAGCCTTGGAGAAATCATAATTACTCATATGCATATTGACAGTTCCAAATTAGTTTTGTATAGTTTTTTTTTTGTAATATTTTCTATTCAATTTTTAGAATTACAATTCATTGTGATGACTTGATTCTAGATTCATATGAAAAAGGCAACAAAAGTATATACTGCTTTTTGCATTGCTTAGCATAATTTAATTCTGCACTCTTGGTAGATCTTTTAAAGTATTATCAATAGTACACGCATGTGAAAAATCACACTTTGACTTTAGGTTTTATCAATATTTTATTAACACTTGTGGAAATCGTAAGTTCTTTTTTTTGTAGTTTTTATTATAATTATTAGGGTTGTGTAGCACACATGATCACTTTCACCAACAATTGTGTTTAAGCAGTTAGCAATTTTAAAGGAAAATTATCATATTTATGTTAAAAATATGGAAAGAAATATTTATTATTTTAATAATTATTTTATAATTTATTCTTATTTTAATAATTTCAACTTAGCTAAAAGATTTGGTGTGAATCATATCCCAACACAAGCTTTAGTCCTGTTTGTTTAATAATTACATATTTTCGATTTCATTAAAAAAAAGTCTCAAATACATTTAATTCTTTAATCATATTACAATCTTCTAGTGGTTTATGAACTTCATGTACGGTCTTTTACGCTCATATTAACATTAATCTTGATTTATTTAAATTATTAGGTACTTTTCCGTTATCCTGGTGCAATCGAAAACCTTTTAATTAGAGTAAATGTATATTATTCATTGTAATGGAATGTATTTATTGTATACTTAACCTGTAAATTATTTTACGATTCTTCGCTTGCACCTGAATAACGAAGACGTACCAAATAATTATGATTGCGTTACGTCCGACAGTTCCACTGTGAAATAACGAAGGCAACGGACTTTTTGTATTCGCAACATATTTTTCTCATTATCTCTCATGTAACGAAATGTGAAGCGTCCTTAAATTTGTTAAATCCTCTCTGTTTTTGTTTTTTGTCTAATTAACATAACAATAACACCACTAAATTCTAATAAACTAGAGTAACAAAATAGCAAATTAAATACACGTTTTTCTATTAAGGTAATATAATTTCGTAAGAAACGGGATTTTTACCACAATTATCCGGTTTCAGCTACCAACGTTTCAATATTAATTGATACGCTCGTTCTTCTATGGAGATGATTGATTGTTCACAGTTTCTCAGGGGTTTCTGTTATTACTGCAATATCATATAATACAAAAAGCTTGTTCTCTCTACTTCCTTATCAAGCTCCCTTCTTCTATGAAAGGATACGCATTATAACTCTGATTGCTGTTCTTGAATGGCTAGTGCATGGTGCTGGTCACACTACTACAGGTTACTAGTTAGTTACTTCTGGTACAAAAATAAAACTCCCATTTAATTAGTTGACGGTATAATATGTAAAATGAATGAATGGGAATTGTTATGATATTATTATCGGCGTGCGTTGTATGTAGTATACCTAAACGGGGAAGACATGCCAGTCTTTTTATTATAATATATAGATAAAATATTTGATAACCGGTATTGGTTACTCTTGTATAATAATAGGTCAGTATCTATTCGGTAAAAAATCTTGTTTTAGGCACCAGATTGCAAATAGTGTTACGAAAAGCGTTACGACCATTGGTAAAAGCGGGGTGCGAGAAGACACTCCAAAATATTTATAACAAAGCATATATTAACGATGTTATGGTTATAATTGTCTCTTCTCCGCACGATAAATCTAATTATATTTATTGTTGCTGTAGCTAAGTAAGATATAGTACAGTACATTAAGGAATTAACAATGACTATTTAAAAATAGCTTCAAAGATTATTTCAACTAGGTAGAATCTAGAATTTGCAAAATTATGAAGCAACTAATTCTTGCATTCACCTCTTCGCACGGTTGTAGATTTAAAATAGTTTTATTTTTCATGCCTTGTATGAAACGTAATGTGCATTCTCTTCGCCTGTTTCAATCTCTTAGCCTCGCTTTTTGGCTGTATTGACCAAAATTTCCAGTACTTCCAATACATTATTATTTATTTTAGTTGTTGATTTAATTGCTTAGTAAAGTAACAATTTAGTAATCCAAAAGAACAATGTGAGCGGAGTAATATCCACGCCCCTAAATTTGATCCAATAGAGGGCAAATGTAGATAACGTTAAACGAGTTGGTTGAAAATGCTACAACTGATAATATTATCGAAAGCTGTGTAATCTTAATTTGTCGTAAAGTTAATCACTTGTGTCGCTTGTGTACATTTCAATTGGTATCTTTTACAATGACAATTATGTATCTTTATGTACAGGTATATATACAAAATATTATAATTTTACAAAACCGTTACGATGGTAGTAAATGGTTCATAATGCAATTGCAGTATAAGAACTAGTAAGGAATGAAATTCAATAACATGTTAATTTAAAACTTTTGAATGATTTTTTTTCCAGAACTTTTTAAGGCCATTTCGTGAACACCATATCGATCCTACGTCAATTACGCGTCACGATTTTATAGAAACAAATGGCGATAACTTCGCCATAACAATACCTGTGCTGGCGAGGATTGTATGGCAGCTGCTAACGTACGAGCCCGATCTCATTGCACAACAATTCCACTGGATCGCCTATTGGTACTTATGCTGTATATTTGTCGCCATGACTAATCAGGTAAAATTCCTATGTTGTTATAGAGTTTAAAAAAATGTTAACTTCATATTAAAAATTGTAAAATGAACTTTGCATTGAAAATAGAATCGAGCGTGACATTAATACCCCAGTAGGGAATAAGGGATTAAGCGATATTCCCACCCTCGCCCTTATTCGCTTACGATGTCATGTATTCTATACATCATATAAATAAGCGATATCATGAAACGTAACATAAATTCGTTTATAATTCATAAGCTGTACGTGGCCGCATCAATAATAACCTTCAGTACTTAACAAACGATCGATCAATATATTAACAGGAAAGTATAACTGCGGTCTACCAAGATTTGTAATACGTACTGAATTGAATTTTGTTAGATAGGGGTGTAAAAGAAAGGACGGTATGAATGCGACTGCTTTATTTACTTAATAATGTACCGCAGTTGGTTATTAGTATTATCGTATTTTGGCATTATTAGTATAGAATTGTAATTATTATTAGACGTAATTTGAGAGCCGTTAAACGAAAAAAAATGCGATTACTTAAATCTAATTTACCAATTGTTGATGATTCAAGTCGATCGTCGAATTCAGATAGGATGGCTGATAGAGATGTAAGAATGTAATTGGAGGATAACATTTTTCGCGTTTTTAGATAAACATATAACATAAATAGTGTACGTAGGGAATAAAATTGACGGTTAGTCAAATACGATTGCGAATCTATCAATCCATAACTTTTTATACATCGCTAAATTACTTTTGATTGTGTCGAATATATTCTGTAATAAAAAAGTGTTGTTCTATGTAACTGAACTTCGGAATTAATTTAATTTAGCTTAGTTTCCAAGAATCTTTAAACGATTATGGCACTAGTCGGTACGGCATTGTGGTCGGTTGATATTTTGATCACGATAAAAAATCTGTTGTTGTTAATTTCCAGATTCACAAATGGTCACATACGTATTTTGGTCTCCCGTTATGGGTGGTGTGCCTGCAAGAGTGGCACATAGTGCTGCCTCGCCGCCACCACCGCATACACCATGTGGCGCCGCACGAGACTTACTTTTGCATCACCACGGGCTGGTTAAACTGGCCCCTGGAGAAGCTGCACTTCTGGTCGACATTGGAGGGCGTCATAGAGGCGCTCACCGGCTGCAAGCCCCGCGCAGACGACATGAAGTGGGCTCAGAAGCGTTCCTAGGACCGGTTGTTCCTCTTGTACTTTTCTACGTCGGCAACTTGTCCTCAACTACATATAATTGTTACTGTTAATACCGAGCCTTAAATTTTGCTATGAAATATTTTAAAATATTAAAATTAAGTATAAAATGCTTTAAATTACATACATAGTTACGTTTTAGCTAAGTAATTTATTTAAATCATATTTAATTGTAGATGGAAAGAATTGAGTAATATTTTATTTACACAAATGGTGAAAAGGTAAATAAGCTAAATATAAATAAATTGCACAATAAATTAAATTTATGAATTTTTCATATAACAGGTTATTTTATTTTACTTAATTTATATACGACACCCCCCCTTATAACACCTGCTTAATTTACCGCGCTAAACCTTGATTTTTACAACAATAAATTATAGATGAATATGAGAGACCCATAAGGCACCACCTCCGTGAAGTTAGCCCCCCACTCTTATCCTTTATTTACTTTATTTTATGCAAATCGTTTGAGAGGGTTTGAAAGAAAGGAACTTTGGTTGCAGAGTTCTTACATTCTTCGTAAAAACAATTTTAATTTTTGGCGTGACGGTGACCCCCATACTTCATTTTTTTTTTTACTTTTTATATGCAAAGCGTTAGAGAATCGTTTGAAAGAGAATGAGAGAAAATAAATATTATATAGGGTAGATCAGATAGTTACGGTCCACTTTGCAGATTGAGTCACAAAATTCTTCGTAATTATCATTATTGAAGAGTAAAATAGATGAAAGCATGTTTTTATTAAACGAAAATATTTTGTTTACACGAACATAAACATTTTAGACAGAGTATTTTATCACATATAAAAATATTAGTCAATTAAAATTAAACCCCTAAAAGCACAGTTTCGGTCCACCCGAGACAGTTATGGACCACCTCTGGGGTACAGTCACGGTCCACCTTTATATGACTATAATAGTTATAAAATGATTATTATTTGTCATTTGTCTTGCCTTTTTGAACAGTAAAATTTATTTATATAAAATCAGAAACTAATCAAAATAATTTGAATTACCATTTTAATATAAAGAACACACAAAAAAGTCCTATTAGTATTATCAAGGATATTAATTTTACGGGTCTCTAGAATAGAATGCAAATCGAAATATTCGTGTAAATTGCTGAAATTTTATTGTTTCAATCATACACCTTTTTTCAATAATAATTTGGATAGCTGTTTTAAATATAGTTATTTCTTAACTTTCAGGAAATAGCATTTTTTCTGCGTCCTTTTCTAATAATGTTCTTTGGAAAATTAATGTAGTATCAAAAAGTGAGATCACGTAGAAAAAGTAAACTTTCTGTTAGATGCTTTTATTTTTTTTATATTTTGATTATGTTCGTAGGATCACTAACTATAAGACTATCTTACTAAAACGCGTTTTATTTTCCTTCCTTCTAGTCTACATAAGACTTTTACAATTTTTAAGTAACAAAGCAATGAAAGTTCAATAAACAATCTATTTAAGATTTGTTTCGATATTTTTTTCGGAAATTTCATAAATTAAAAATTACCCATCCCTTTAAGAAACAGGGAACAATATGAAGTTTGGGTGGACCGAAACTGTATCTCGGCCTAGGTCCATAACTGTAAAGTGCTATGGCCATAACTGTACTCCCATACAAGCTTTAAGACAGTAGTAGTCCACTATATTTTAAGCCTTACGAAAATAATAATCGTTGTAATATCCACATAAATAGATACTAGAACATCTCTTCTATTAGACAAAATGATAAGAAAGCACATTAAAATTGAATAAGTAAACAAACTTCAATATTTAAAAAAAGCTGTCCTTAACAAAAGTGATAAGAAATTAACAATTTTTATCAGCTTCGGGCCTGATATATTTAGATCACCCGTGGCTTTTCAAATTTATATTTTCTATTACTAATTTAGATATCAAATTTGAGAATATTAGTTGTAGCATATGTTTCTTGTGGTTTACTTTCAATTAATTTCCATAAGAGCTCCAAAACATACGTTTTTGTCTTAAGTGGACCGTAACTCCCCCCTGGTCGGAAACTGTCTGATCTACCCTACCTAGTAATAATATTTAAATTTTTAAATCGATAATTGATCGATTGAATTTTCGAGTAGATTTTACTCAAATTCGGAGAAAAGTTAATTCGAACAAACATTCTTAAACGAGTCTCTAACGTCTAGAAAAAATTATATCCTTTTAGTCCATTACTTTCAATTTTAATTCGGAGAAAAGTAAAATCGAATCGAAAATAATCTATTTCAAAATACAAATATTTTTTACAAGAAAAGTAAGAAAGAACCTTCAAACCAAATTTCTTTTCTATCAATCTCTCTCAAACGATTCTCTAGCGACTTGCATAAAAAAAAGTAAAACACTGAAGTGTGGGGGCCAACTTCACGCCAAAAATTTAAATTGTTTCTACGGATAAAGTAGGACCTTTCATACAAAAGTTCCTTTATATCAAACCCTCTCAAACGATTTGCATAAAAACTTCACGGAGGTGTTATTGCTTTTTGCCTGTCCATTTGTAATCTGTATTTATAGTATATGCCTTACGTCAATTAAACGACATACTCTTTGCCATTCTCACGTTTTTAAATTCTGTATCTTTGAAATTTCTTTATGTCAAAATAGTGGTGACAGGTGGTGTAATTTTCAAAATGGTACGATAATTTTATGTTAAAATCCATTTTTAGGTTTGAAATCAGTAACTAAATATTTTGTTTTTTAATGAGAAATTGCTAAACAAACTAAATTCAACATACGCTAAAAATTATTTCTGTAATTCTCATTGTTGTATTAAAATAGTTATTGATTCTAACCTTAACAATGGGACAGCTTTGTATTGTTTTCATGTTTATTAACTATATTACTAAAATATTAAACTGCAATATAAAGTTAAAAGTGGTAGTAGTAGTATACAAATGAAGTTTTATTTTTCCTTTCTTAAAACAGGGTAAAGTCAAGTGCTCTGAATTGCGGACAAAGGATAAGAAGGAACTCTTCAAGCAACTTGAAGAGTTGAAAACTGAGTTGACTAATCTTAGAGTTGCCAAAGTCACTGGAGGAGTTGCTTCAAAACTCTCTAAAATGTAAGTAAATTATGATTTAAAAATGCCATTTCCTATTAGTTACGAGGTTTGCTAAAGGTTTGAGCGTTTTTACAGTAAAGTATATGTCACATTATATATGCCAATTGTTATGGGTTATAAAAAATTACAAATCTGTTAACTGGAACAGTGTCTAAAATATATAAAAAAACAATGAAATATAGTTCATTTAGTATCACTCTCTTTATTCTATAGTGTGACCAAATCCAATACCTAAGTTAAGTAAACTAAGTCAAATAATGTTCAAGTATTTATCGAGGAAATTAAGATATTCGTTTTTTTATTTAGGAAAAAATGTGAGATATATTTTAGAAATATGAATAACAAGAATCTAAATTATTTTACTGGTTTATGTATGCAGAATATCTAAAAATTCCTAATTTAACATACATCTCACTAATCCTTCTATTTGAGTGAAGTCAAAGTTTCATGTCTAACCATTTTTAATTATAGATTATTGTTTAAAAATAAAGAATGTCAAGCTACCAATTAAAAAAGTATGTTTTGTAACACCATTGGAAAAACTTGCAAAACATCTAAACTCTTTGGATTGAAACGAAGTTTAAACAGTGATACTAGTACCTAAACATATTCTAATTAATTTCGTAATATGTGTATACATCAACCTAGTACCTATATGTTTGTTTTTGAAAAAGAACAATATGTCACTACAACAAAATTGTATCAATCAGTTTATTCAGAAAACAACTAAAACAATGACTGTTACAATTTTCTTTGTTGTGTTTATTTAAATGTTCTTTTACAGACGAGTTGTGAGGAAAGCTATTGCAAGAGTCTACATTGTTTACCATCAGAAAATGAAGGTGAATCTCCGAAACCATTACAAGAATAAAAAATACAAGCCATTAGACCTTAGACCCAAGAAGACCCGTGCAATGCGCAAGGCTCTAACAAAACATGAAGCTAAACTTAAAACACGCAAGGAAATAAGGAAAAAGTCCCTGTTCCCACCTCGTGTTTATGCTGTGAAAGCTTAATAAATCATTGTAACATATGCTTTGTTTTTCCTTTATCTCCCTAATCTTCTGGTTCTGTTGGGTGAGCTATGAAGAGTGTTGTCTGTTGGGTCGATTCCCAAATTCGGCCAACCTGCTATGAACAGGAAAGGCAAAATAGGCATTTACTAAAAAAAAATCAGTTGAATGTAAAATCATTGCAATGCCTTTTTGTTGTTCTGTCTACAAAGAAACCAGAGTTATGTTGAAGTATTTCCGCATTTTACTTCTGAATCCCTTTAAGGTTTAGAGGGGCTAGGTAAAAATTATTATATTCTAAAGAACACTTATTAATTAATATGTACAACTTTTTAATGAATTTGAAGTTACAAATCTTTTTTGAGTTATCTACATTGTTCTAAAGAACATTGCACCTAACTTTAGTCACAATGTACCTATTGGCTATAGGAGACAAACACAATTATTTTTATTTAAATAAAAGACTAGATTTTTAATGCGACCATGTCCGTGTAGAAATACAAAAAACAAAAGGTAGTAAGTAGCCTATATGTTTTTCCAGACTGTCTTCTACATCTATGGGAAATTTCATCAAGATCCATTTAGCCTTTTAGGCTACAAACAAACAAACCACCCATCCATCCACTTTTGCATAATATCAGTAAGAAGTAAGATATAGACAAGTGGAATAAAATAATACACATTGGCTGTTTTAAGTTCATATTTTTATAAATTCTCACATATATACTAAAACAAAAATTACATACAATGCTTTCTCTAGTTCTTGTTGACTTTTGATGTATCAGTCACCAAATTTACAAATCATTAAAATTAGTTACTAATATTTATGTACTTTAAGAATGAATTTTCCACACAATTTACAATGTCAATATGAAGGAGAAAAAATGAACTTGCCTTAAAAAATTATGTAGAAAAAGTGTATTTAAATATTTTCTGATAACAATCTATAAAAATTAGGATTGTCATCATGAAAATGTTATTAGTATCATTTATAACAAACTTCAGAAGCCACGCAACATCTGGAAAAAAATACACTACTAAGCATAGTAGTGTAATATAGCTTGGAATAAATATAGGGTTATAATTTTTGAGTATCCAGTAATAACTGGATAACAGAAGAATACTTGTGGACCAGATGTTTATTTATCCATTAGTACAAATATATAATTTTGTAGTACAATGGATGCACAAACGAAAAAATCTTATGTGGTAACAATCCCATAAATATTTTACCCCAACATAAAAATCATTTACCAATGTTACTTCTTTACACATTCTATAAAACAAACCATCACATATTACATCCATTGGAATAGTTGACTTTTACAACTATTATTATCAGTAGATTTATGCTTTAGTTATAATAAACATTTATTGGAATTTTGAGACAGGTTTTGTCCTTATTCAACAGCTATCACACATTTATTATACATTCAAGAAATTTTACGAATTGCTTATTTTTGACGATTAATAAGAAGGAAAAGATAATTTTATTTTTCCCAAAAATTAAACAACTTTATTAGCCGCATGAATTGAAAAAAATTTCCACTTTCTTTATTTGATGTACTACATTTAAGAAAACTTTTTAATGTTCTTTAAATATATATTAAGGATAAAACAAATTGTATGCATTTTAAATAAAGCTAATATATGTTATATTTCATTTACAATACTTTTATACTACCAGCAAACTTAAATGCCTTTTAAACATGCTAGTTTCGAAGTTGAAACCAAATTCTACATGAAAAGCACATCTAGTCTTGAGTACTTATGATGATAAATGGAAAAGTAAAGAAAACTTGTTTGCCAAAACACTATTTCAGCTCTAAGAACTTATTTTATTTTAATTTATGATCAATTAATAAAACTGTTCTTAGTCCTGCCTTTATAAAACTCTACAAAAAAAAAAAATATGTGAGGTATCATTAATTGCTGTGTGTATGTATCAAACTTTTAAATTACAACAGAATAGCAAGACTAACTGAACAACTGTTCGGTAGCTCGTTCCAATTCCCAATCGAAAGTTGACAATGCAACCCGTGCTTGATGTTCATCAACACCCATATCAGTTAGCATTTGCACCTTTTGCACGAAATGTAATACCAGGTTTGGACCACCAGCATAAACATTAGTCCAATGCTGTGCTGTTAAGTTAAAAAGTTCGATGTTCTCTCTATATTGTTTTGCAACAACCGCATCCTGTGGGTCGTTCGGTTCCGCAGCAGAAAGTAAAGCCTGTATAGAGAGAAGCACTGTCCGTAGTGTTAACGCAGCAGCCCATTGATCCTTCAAGATATCCAAACAGATCGCACCTGTCACCGAAGATACATTCGGATGCCAAATACGCGTCAAAAACCTTATCTTAGGCGGGTTAAAAGGATATGTCTCCGGTACTTTTATCTCAAGAATGAATTTTCCTCCCTCATATGGGGTCTCTGTAGGACCAGCTATTTGTCCTTTTAATTCTGTCCAGCTGTTATTGACCAACTCTAATTTCAAAGTTCCATCTGCTACTTCCTCGCTTTTCATTACTTCTTTAAATTCTCTTTTAATACGTTTAGCAGCTATGTTAGCCATTCTAGCAATTTTTTGTAACTACTTCAATTATAACTATACCTTTTGAGTTCTTCAAGTAAATAAATGACAGGCAAAAACCAGATATTTTTTACCAACATGAAGGTAAAAGAAAATGGCGAATATACTACCAAAAACTACAAAGCGGTGACCCTGACCTCTATGATTGTAAATGGATAGGCTGGTGGAGATTTTCGAAAGGTGGGAAGTTTTGCTTACTGGTAACTCTAAGAACTATCAGGCGCACCTTGTCATTGTCAATAAGTACCATAAGGTCTGAAAACATCCTTATAAATAAATAGGTCTATATTTTGCCAATTTTGACTCCTAAATACGTGCTAAAAATGTTGCTGCTTTTTTTAGCATTCAATTTTGTTAATAGCTTAAGTTATGACAATTACGGATATGTAGTATATTGTCCCTGCATGGGTATGTTATTTTCAAATACTTGAGTATATTGGAATATGGGAAACTTAACTATTTTTAAATTAATTTCACCCAAACAGTAAACCATGTAATTACAAACAGAACCAACTGAAGCGAAATGGATATTATATTCTGTCGACTCATCATCAACCACCTTGTCTTAACTTTGATAATTTTTCAGGTAGATTTGGTAATCAAGCAGATCATTTCTTAGGAGCTTTAGCATTCAGTAAAGGAGTAAACCGTACACTTGTCCTGCCACCATGGGTTGAATACCGGTATGGAGAAATAAAGTCACTTCAAGTACCCTTTACTACATATTTTAAAGTTGAATCGCTGGCTTTATATCACAAAGTGATTACAATGGATGATTTTATGGATAACTTAGCACCTAATATTTGGCAACCACAAAGAAGAATATCTTTTTGTTATGTCCATAGAAGTGGTGAAGAACAAAATAGTTGTAATGCAAAGTCCGGAAATCCTTTTGGTCCTTTTTGGGATACTTTTAATATAGATTTTGTAGGTTCAGAATTTTATGGACCATTAAATTATGATGCCCATAACAAAGCAATGATGGATAAATGGAATCAAAAATATCCTTCAACAGAATGGCCTGTTTTAGCCTTTACAGGTAATTGTTTTTAATATGTGTACCTGTTATTTTCCTAAAGATACAGGACTGGCTTCACTTTCATAATAGGGATCAAAAATACTGCATTATTAGGGTAAGCCAGCCTATATGATACTATAAAGAATTATATTGCATTGAAATATTATATATATTAATTTTCAAATAGATAGCCATTTATTTGGACTCACCCCTCATTAAATTTGTTATTATTTTACAAGGAATTAAGTCATTTATGTTACTCTAACAGTCAAAGAACCTAATAGACATTCACCATGTGTTTGGAGTAACTCTTATGATTAAATGGAATGATAGCTGGAAATACAAAAGATCACATATAATTTTTACTTTACCCACAACTAGTAGATAAAATCTTAGGTTTTATTGGTAAATTGTATGATTCACCATAGTTTGGATCTTTACAGGCCTTACAACATTTAGGTCTTCATTTAGAATAAATGCAAACATTTGTAATGAATAACCAAACCTCTTTTACCTCAACAGGCCACAAGTTGCAATAATTTATGTCTATTTAGGTAGATTGTAGCAACTTTGTCAATGACATTAGCATTGGTAGCAGTAGGACTTGAACTACTATTACAAATAGAATTAAATGTCAATAACATCAACAGACACAAGCTGTAATGAAGCAAAATTAGTGATATCTATAGAGGTCATTGTCACTAAATTTTTCATTGATCCATATTCAATATTGATTTACAATGAATGAACTCCTAGGTGCTCCAGCCAGCTTCCCGGTTCAAGAGGAAAATGTCCACCTACATAAATATTTAAAATGGAATCAAAACATAGTGAACAAGTCAAAAGCTTTTATAAAAAACAATATGAGCGGTGGAGGTTTTATAGGTTTACATTTGAGGAATGGTCAGGATTGGATAAGAGCATGCCAACATGTTAAGGATAGTCCAAGATTGTTTGCAGCACCACAATGTGTGGGTTATAAAAATGAAAGAGGTTTATTAACACAATCAATGTGTTTCCCAGAAAAATCAGATATCATAAAGTAAGTACATAGAACATTGATTTAAATTTTAAATAACAACAAATGTTAAAATGTTTATACATGTAGTAGTAATGCACCATCAGTTGCAAAATCCTTTGTGGCTTGACACCATTGGTCTAATAAATATATTTTATGTTTTACTGAAAGATAAAGTAGTTGGGGTCTTTCAAGTGATATTTACTTTAACCCAAATATAAACTTAATTTTCACACAACTATAATCTAATTTTTTTGTTTTTATTGAATACTAATGTTGTATTCTGAAGTTGTACATTTTATTTTCAGACAAGTGAAACGAGCATTGAAAAAGTTAAACGACATAAAATATATTTTCATAGCTTCAGATTCAAACCACTTAATTGATGATTTTAAATCAGCTTTACGACAGTTTGATGTTAGTATTGTAAAACTACAACAATCAAACCCTCATTTAGATTTAGCTATTTTAGGCCAATCTAACTATTTCATTGGCAATTGTGTGTCCTCATATTCAGCATTTGTGAAGAGAGAAAGAGATGTCAAAGGCTTACCTTCAGAGTTTTGGTCATTCCCAAGTCCAAAAAAGGTTAAACATGAAGAATTATAACATTTATTCAGTTGTTTTATTTTTGAATTTATGCTTTTAGTTATGGAAGATGTCTTAACCCTTCGAAATATTTGAAATCAAAAGTATTCTTTTGTTGAGCACAATGTAATACAAAAGTAAATTAAATACTGATGCCCGCTATATTCAAGGCAAATGTTTTTCCTAAATGTTTTTGTTGTTCTCTCCTGCCACAAATTATCTCTTGTAGTAATTTCTATATCTAAAAACAACAAACTTGTTTTTATTATTATTTAAAGTTGTCAATAATTTTAAGTAATAAGTATTTTCTTATAATAATCATGTTAATCAGGAAAAACATAGACTTGGCATTATAAAGATTTTCAATTTCGTTAACTTTTATTTTAACAAAAATCATATTAAACAAGACCTGAAAAAAAGTCAGAAGCATTTTTCACACTACTTGAAGGTAGATTGTTGCTCATATCTTTTTTCTTATTTTGTTTGTGATTTACATCAATAAGCGAGTCGATTGTTTCAAAGTAAGAAATATTCCAAAATTTAACATCATTGTTATGAGAACAAGAGGATATGTACTGTCCATCATGACTGATATCCAGACATTCGACAGGCAGGCTGTGTTGGCCTACTATTCCCAATTGTCTTTGTGGAAACATATGCGCTGCTCTTAATATTCCATCTTCTCCTGATGTCACAACAATATTTTGTGTAACTGGAACCATACATTGTAGTGAATGTTTCTGTCCCACATACTCATCACTGTGCAGACCAAATTCTTTCCAATTAAATAGGTAGAGTTTGCCTTTTGATGATCCTACTAATAATTTGGTGTCCGAGCGGAAAAGTCCCATACATGTTAGCTCTGAATCATAGTCTTCTGAGGTTGTGTATATTTTACTGGAATAGAAATTATTGATACAATGTTTATTTTCTAACGGGTAATCTGTTGTTGATAATCTGCTGCAACTAGTTACTTTAGTATAAGCTAGTAACCTATCAAAGTGAAATCACCAGGTTAGTTGGGATGTTGAAATCATTGTAACACATAAAACTTTTTATTCAAAAGGCTTGATTCTTAATACTTATTTTTACATATGCCAAATACGTGTTATTTAGCTTTCGCCCATGACTTCATCCATATGGAATATAAAAAAAACAAGTAGCCTATGTAAATATGTGTGGAACTGTTTTATATCTGTGCCAAATTTCATCAGCATCTGTTCAGCCTTTTAGGCTACAAACTCTAACAAGCATCCATCCATACATCCAAAGTTTCACATTTATAATAATAGTAACATTGACTATTGTTTCTATTACTGATAGCTCTATACATACCTGCCTTTTAAATCTATAGATGTTAGAACTCCATCACCACCTGCACAAACTAAATATTTTTCAGATTCATTTGTTATCATATCGGAAACATGTTCATCACCAATTTTTATGCTTAAAAATGGATCAGCTTTCCTTAGATCCCACAGTTTAACAGTTCCTCCATCATCACCTGTAAACAATGAATAGTTTTTTTAATTATATCTTTACCATATAAACATTTCATTGAAACTAGAAATCTACATCTAAAGGTAACAAAATCTTCCTAAAAAAGCTTTTCTGCTTTCTTATAGTTGTAAGTTTGGTGTAGCCATAAAGTTAAATTAATCATCAAGAATGTTATTTATATTTGTGGATTAAACAGTTTTTGAATTTAAAATGTTTATCCAAACAAACAAATTGTAGCTGAATACCAATGAATGCCTTTTCTCCAGTTTAATTTCAATTAGTGCAATAGTAATAAAAATATTGTTGTACATAAGTTTACCTGTTACAAATTTGTTGTTTCCTAAACACAACAACTTGTAAACTGGTTCTTCATGTGCATTTTCATAACAACATTTTAATTTTCCAGTTTCTACATCAGTGGCAATAATTGCTTTATCCTGAATAATAGATAAACCACATTAACAACATATTAAACAAAAAAAATTCAAGAAGCAAAATAAATTATAATATCTGTCTTTGCTTTAACATAAAGAGTTTACCTCAATCTCAATAAGACAAAAACAAAACAAACTTATTTACAAAAAGATCTGATTAAAACTCACTTTTCCTGCTGTATAAATAATATCACCTTCTTCATTGAACTCTACATCTCTACATGCCTTAACATGTAATTCCAAAGTGTTCAACAATTTGTTTTCATCATTATTATATTCATATAGTAAAACATCACCCATTATATTTGCTAAAGCTATTAAATTCTTGGATGGGCTAAAAGATATATCAACAATAAAATCTTCACAGTTTATTGTTGGAGGATGATCCCTTGGTTTAGATTTCTCAGCTTTTATAGCTTTCACCACTTCATCCTCCTCACCATCACTTTCATCTAAGTCACTATTTGTTCTGATTGTTCCATTTTCTCCTTCTTCCAAATTTGATGTCTCATCTTCTTCATTGTTGTCAGTTTCCATATCTACTGAATTTCAAAGATTTTGAAAAGAGTGTAAGAAAGTATAAACAGTCTTTTTGGAGTTTACAATATGTCAAATGGTATAGTTTTCATGTTATTTTTTTGTTAAAAATCAGTTTGTCATACTAATTATGCGTGATATTATTTCAACAATGGCAAAACTAGAGCATACAGCACCAACAGTTGAGTTGCGGCACTTGTTAGGAATAATTATGTTTAAGCACAAGTTCTATTTTTCTAATCAAAAGATATCAATTTTTGCTTTTATAATTATAAAGAAACAATGACTATGAATAATATAAGAAATAAACAGTCAAGTAATAATTTTTTTGTTAAAACTTTACAATAAGGTATTATGCAGAATTTTAACATAATGTTTTTAAATTACAGGAAGTGATCTCATTTACATAATTTCGAAGATATTTTTGGGCTTATCATTTATATATAGGAAAAAATAAAAGCCCCACATACAAATTGCAGTTAAGTTTGGAAGATTATAAACGACATCTAACTAATCTATTTAGAATATGTTAGCATGTTAAAATATATCGAGAACATACTGGATATGTTAAGTTTGGTTTAGAACATTTTAAATAAAATTGAAAACAAACAAAACAGGTTACATTTGGAACATTTTTAATCAGATTAAAAACAAACTAACGAAATACGAAAATGTGAGTTCTGTAAAATCTTCAAAATAATGTGAATGAGATCATTTTTTCCCCTATTGTCAAATGTTTTATCAAAATGTTTAAATACATAAATATTAGGATCATATAAACTAACCAAAATCATCGATTTCCCCACTTTCATCACTGAAGTCAGTATCACTGTCGTTTATAGATTTTTTATCTAAATCTCGAAATTCAATACCCATTTTTCTTCTTTTTTAATACTTTAAATAACTCAAATTAAACAAGTGTGCTCTATTAATATTACTAATGTGTTTACAATGAATCGTCCAAACCCACATGAAAATTCAGTCTTGCTTGTCAATTATCACAAGTGACAGACGGAAAATGTGTGAAACAAACACAAATAACAATGTCATCTTGACTGCGACATATTTAGACCAATAAGAGGCGGCAGTTGCACGGATAAAAGTTGCCATTTTATATGTTTGTTAATTCCCAGATTTCCAAAAAAATATCACGACACGCAAGAGAGTGTATCGCACTTAGAGAGAATATTTCCCTTTCCTTCTTCAATTCTATAAACAAAATGATTATTTACGCCTGTCTTTGGTGTGGTCGTGGTATTGCACCGAGCGAGCTGGCCCAGATCGTCTCAGTTGGGACCAGTCGTATAACAAACACTTGTGTGTGTGATAGACCTTTTCTTTTAGTATTTGGTATCGTGGGATGTGTGATAGATTCTACATTAGGTGTATTCTACATCTACATTAGGTGTTTTTAGGATAAACTATTTCCAAACGGTCGCCTATCCTTTAATTCAGATCAGTGCTGCTGCTCCTCATTGGTCAAAATATGAAGCTGTCATGATGACAGTTCGCACTTCGCATATTTTCCGACTTCCACAAGTGGCCATAAGATCCAAGATCGTTGTCGAATATCGAACTTGTACCTTGTTTGTGTATGACGAGTTAAACTGAGTTATATCTTATTTTCTTTGATATCAAATTGATACAATAGCTATTTTTTAAATAGTTGTGTTTATACTTATTTTGTTGTTTTTATGGTCATAAACTATATTGTACGTGAATACTGTGTGGTTTCGTTTTCGTAAAACAACTATATATTTATGTGTAAAGTGTTTTTATAATTGTTATTATTTATACTTATGGTACGACAGCTATCTAGGCGGAAATATCGTCTTTTGCGTAAGTATTTTTTTAGCTAATTATATTATTGGTTTTATATCTGAACATACATTAGAGGTACATCGACAACTTACCCATAAATAACTATAATTGATAGCCATTGTACTAGCCCAGCTCAGTCTCCTCTTATGCAGTCATGATGTGATGTGTTTTTAATTTTTTGTGTATATTCATAGATTCAATTAAATACATAACATGTTGAATGACTTTGGGTACATCATTAATAATGCAATGATCAATGAGTACCAGGATGTAAATTAGGGACAAATTCCTACTTTGTGTAAAATAGAATTTTTACTTTGTACTGGTTACATCCTAACAATATATTTTATGTTATTGATTTAGAACTTATATTCTCAAATTGTTGGTTGAAAAATGTTAAAAACACACCATTAAGGCTATTCCTAGATATATAAAGCCCATGGAAATGTAATCAACATTGAATTATTTTAATTGGAGTTGTATTTTGACATTTTGTATTTTTAAGTGTTGTTAGAGATATGTTTGTGTGACCTAAATGTGGAAGCTGAATCTGTTAATCAAATATGTAGTGTTATTATAAAGTATTAGTTGAAACCTTTCTATATTTAATAAACCACAATTAACTCTTAAAAGTAATCATTTAGTGCCATCAACTCTCTTAAAAATATGTCTTTCAAATGAAAAAATAATGGCAAGATGTGTTCGTAATTATAAAAACATTTTGTTGAACAGTTGGGAGAAATATAGTTGAGTTCAAAGTAAACTTTAAGAGCTATGTTATATAAGAATAGTTTTAGTTCTAAAAGTAGAAAGCTTTACAAAAGAAAAATAACATTGTCAGGTCTTACACATTCCCACCGAGGGGCTTGAGCCTGTGTTTGGGGCAACAAGGCCTTAGTCAAAGATTATTATGTGACAACTGACAAACTTTTTTAACATGTGTACAGAACTATGCTACATGGAAATAACCATAGGAGGTCAGCCAATTCCGTGTGATCACAGGCGATGCCTCATTAATTGGTAATATTCTGATTAGGTAAATAAAATGAAATAAGTCCAGGTTCCTCTCATATGTATAAGCTACTTATTAAAAGTCTTGTTAAAATCGGTCTAGCTATTTTAAAGATTACCCGGACCAATCACAACTTCCAGACAAACACGAAATTGAAAAAAAATGAAAATATAGCATATGTAAGTGAAACATAATAGGAAGGCAATAAGTTAATTTTACCAGCATTATTTGTATAATTTACTAATTAATGTATTGCCAACATTCAAATTACAATTAAAATATATGGAGCTTTATAAAAATAATATGATTTATAAAGCCATGTTAGGTATGAATATAATGAATCGTTTACGTAGGCGAGGAGTGGGGCTAGAGCGGTGTGCGCGGTGCGGGGGGGGACGTGAGCAGGGTCGAGGGGCGTTGCGCGCCGAGGCGAGCACGTGTACCTGACACGCGACTCGCGTGACCTACTATTGGCGCATAGGCAACCGCAGAAGTTCACGTGGTAGAGATACTTTTTGAAGACACGTAACGAAATTATTTGTTTATTATTATACTGACATTTTCAACTTTATTATTATAGGTAGGTATACTTGCCAACATTAACATGAAAGAAGTAATGCAAAAATAATTCATTTATGTTCAACCATTTTTAGGCCGCAACTCCGTCCGCGTGTAATTAAAAAAAACAAAAGTGCCTATGTATACTTCCAGACTATACTCTGCACGTATACCAAATTTCTTTCGAAATCCGTTCAGCCGTTAAGGCTACAAACTCTGACAAACATCCATCCATTTATATTAGTATGATGATTGAGTAAACCAAGTATATAGATAAAAATAATAAGATAATAAAAGTACAGCTGAACAATTAGATTTGGGCAAAGTCTAAATCTAAATTGTTATTTATATTAAGAGACCATGCATTGGATATTTTAAAAACATGAGACAAGTAGACTTCACAGAAAAGAAGTAGGTACAATGCAAACGATATGTAAATTTTGCTTAAATGATGTTTTATTTTATTTTACCGAACAACTGAAACATCGACCCAAAAGTGTAGGGGATTGTCTGTGTCGTGGATTACTTGGTTTGCGAAAATTAAATCGAGCTTAGGCATATTATAGAAAAGTTTAAAAAATAAGGACAAAATAATTTTAATTGGATGTAGGTACTTTGCCATCCAATGGAATTTGTCGTTTTGAATCACCATTGTTATCGCTTATCGGACTCGCGCTCAGCATACTTTTATGTAAGTGAATGTACAGGTACTCCTGTGCATAGCGTTATACAGTATTTTTACAGTCTTGGTACCTATATTAAAAAAAAAAACTTTTATATAGTTCTTTGTTAAAAGTATTGCAAATACAGCATCTGAATGACAGTTTTGAACAATACCAAATTTTAATAGTGCAAAGTATTTAATTATTTGTATATAAAAAAATCAGTCTGTATCTGTACCGTTAAAAAAATTGGAGTGTCTATATGTGTTATCCAAAAAGGTCCCCATTTTGTGTGAACATGATGTATTTGCGTAGTAAATCCGATTTATGATATTTTCATCTATCTGTTTGGAAGTCGTTTGTTCGGGGTAATTTTTTAGGAGTTTCACTGGAGGATAGCTGATAGGCTGGTAGGTCGATACATAGGATTCTTTAGGTTTCTGTTTTTAAATTCCGCGCTGACGAAGTTAGCGGGCGACCGCAAGTCAGTTGTCTTTTTACTGAAGGAAAAATTAGTCATTTCATATAGACCTCCTTTACCAAAGTTACATAAACAAAGCTGCAATTTGAATAATTTAAATAGATTCCGACGGTAAACGTGCTTTGCTCAGTAGATAGGATTATTCACTGGCGCGTTTGTCGAATCACGTTTTAGATGACAAGAGTACCTTAATTTATTGATCGGCTTTACGATATGACTTTTATTGGACTACGGCTAGGTTATGTTTGCTATAAACGTTATGATTATTGAACAAAGAATAATATTTAGGTTAAATTAGTTAGTTCCTTAAATATTGTTGACTAGTAACCTATTCTAGCTGTGCTAGTGTAGGTATATATAAAACAAAATCACATTACAAGTTATTTCACTGGTAAAAGTATTATTAAATTTATATTTGAGTTAATCCGAGAAAATATATTTCAATTCCATATAGCAATTAAATTAATGGAGGCAATTTAGTAAAGTTTGGAAACTAAGTAGTTATAATTGAGTTTTATAGAATTTTAACTTTGTATCGGTACACGTGAACCCAAACGTGAACCAAGAAAGTTCCCGCATCGTATAATCATAACTGCCTTTTGACAGTTTATTTCGTTCTAAGGCTTCTTTCCCGAATTCGTTTAATTTCAAAGTTCCCAAACTTTGAAATTACTTTCGTACACTTTTAAAGCATCGCTATGTATTTTAATTCGGATATAATCTTTAGGTAAACTTGGCACAAAATATATGTCATGAAATTTAAAATGTGTAGTTTTAAAACAATGCGTAATACCGGGATTGTCTTCATTTTGATATGTGTATTTTTTGTGTGTATATTCACAAGATTTTTATGTTACTATAGTTTGTCTAATTAATTTAGATTAGTTTGACAATTCATGTCAATTTATGTGACAATTTAGTAGGGATGGGTTGTGTAAAATCAAGCATGAATCTTTTCGATTTTCGATTTTTATTCTTATGGAAGTTGGAATCGATAGATACATAGTTGTAACTTATGAATTTTAAAAAAGGACAATGTTTTCTCAAATTAATAATGACCTGCAGAACCATTACAAATAATAAGAGTGAATAAATATTTATTACTCCTACAACCGTACGTAATCGAATTGGATTTCGCTATTATTATTGTCATCGCTAAATTCTCTACACCATAATTAATACTAGAATTGTCCTTTAAATTAGTTAAGAAGACAATAATAATTTTATTTAAGTTTGAACAATTTTATTTAAACCGAATATCGATAGTTCATAATTGTTCGCTATGCATGTTTGTTTCGTCACTACGATACCTGTCTATTAAGTACGGCATTTGCCTTCATATAAATTGAATTCGATACTTCATATACATCATTTATCAAACTAATCTATCTTATTTAGACACACTTATAATTATTAGGAAATTAAAGAAATACAAAAGGTCAAAATAACTTTAAAGCTGAAAAAAAAATTATTGTATTTAGTACAAATCTTTCTTCTTTATATGAAATTAATATAGATTTTAAGAAAAATATATGTTTACGTCTTAATCTAAATATTTTTCAGATAAAAAATGGAATGGGTTCTTAAAAGCCCTCAGCTTCATAGCACATTCAGCAATCTTGGATTTTTACATTCAGATGGATATCACGTAAATGAACATTGTAACGGTGAGAAAAGCCTTATTGTAAATTAATATTTCAAAGATTGTGCGAATAGCCAGGCGAGGTCAGTCGGTCCGGTCGATCGCAGGCACGAATATGTATAGACAGCTATTTTTTAGTATTTCCACTGGCGTAGCCAAGACTGCTCTACAAAACTACAGCCGTGCCCGTCCAGAGTTGCATGATCAGCGCAATTGTCTCTTCTTCATGTACCAAAATGTTTTAAATCCTTTTTACTAATTTGTCATTTATTTACAGCTGCCTTAGAAACTATCTTACATAATATACTAACAGAAGATAAATATTTATGTACCTATCGCAGAAGTATTAGCTTCGGGCAAAACATAAAAAAGGATCTTATTCCTTTGCTGATTAATGCAAAAGAGGAAAAAACTATTGAACTAGTAATAAAAATATTAGTTAATTTAACAATACCCATAGAATGTCTACTTTCTATGGATGCAATTTCCAAAACTGGCTTCGGAAGACACACTGTATTTGAAGTTAACAATTTACTAGCAACTACTAAACTTGCTCTGACAGATCATAGGGCAACAAAAGTCATAATAGAATTCTTAAAAAAAAATTCAGACTTAGAAAAAAAAAGTAAACTCTCTCCGGATCAATGCGTAAATATTAGCAACACGCTTCTGTTCCTGCGCAACATATTGCACATACCTGAAGATGTGAGCGAACTGGGCCTCGCCTACAACGGCGCCCCGCACACCGTGCAAAATCAATTGCTATGGAACTTGTTTAGCCAAAATATTGACATCGTGCTTATAAAGCTAATGTGTATGCCAGATGCGGTAAGTTATGAATTATGTGAGTGTTCATAGCAGTACAGACATATCTTTGTACTGTCTATTGAAATTTGCTTGCTTGTTATAATATTATTATGGTTATTAATTTACTTCATTAATTATTCTAGAGTCGAGATGTGTGTTTTGTATGTTATTTTCCTTCCAGACAAATTGGGCAGTTACAATGGTACAATTAATAGCCCTATTATATAAAGATCAGCATGTCACAACATTACACAAACTTCTTAATTTGTGGCTCGACGCCTCTATATCTGAAAGTTCTGAAGACAACGAAAGTAATACGTCACCGCAAGACAGAGGTTATTTTATCTATATCTACACTTCTATACTAATATTATAAAGAGGAAAGATTTGTATTTTTGTATGTATTGAAATAACTCAAAAACTATTGGGCCGATTCCAAAATTCTTTCACCATTAGAATATATGTTTACGTCTTAATCTAAATATTTTTCAGATAAAAAATGGAATGGGTTCTTAAAAGCCCTCAGCTTCATAGCACATTCAGCAATCTTGGATTTTTACATTCAGATGGATATCACGTAAATGAACATTGTAACGGTGAGAAAAACCTTATTGTAAATTAATATTTCAAAGATTGTGCGAATAGCCAGGCGAGGTCAGTCGGTCCGGTCGATCGCAGGCACGAATATGTATAGACAGCTATTTTTTAGTATTTCCACTGGCGTAGCCAAGACTGCTCTACAAAACTACAGCCGTGCCCGTCCAGAGTTGCATGATCAGCGCAATTGTCTCTTCTTCATGTACCAAAATGTTTTAAATCCTTTTTACTAATTTGTCATTTATTTACAGCTGCCTTAGAAACTATCTTACATAATATACTAACAGAAGATAAATATTTATGTACCTATCGCAGAAGTATTAGCTTCGGGCAAAACATAAAAAAGGATCTTATTCCTTTGCTGATTAATGCAAAAGAGGAAAAAACTATTGAACTAGTAATAAAAATATTAGTTAATTTAACAATACCCATAGAATGTCTACTTTCTATGGATGCAATTTCCAAAACTGGCTTCGGAAGACACACTGTATTTGAAGTTAACAATTTACTAGCAACTACTAAACTTGCTCTGACAGATCATAGGGCAACAAAAGTCATAATAGAATTCTTAAAAAAAAATTCAGACTTAGAAAAAAAAAGTAAACTCTCTCCGGATCAATGCGTAAATATTAGCAACACGCTTCTGTTCCTGCGCAACATATTGCACATACCTGAAGATGTGAGCGAACTGGGCCTCGCCTACAACGGCGCCCCGCACACCGTGCAAAATCAATTGCTATGGAACTTGTTTAGCCAAAATATTGACATCGTGCTTATAAAGCTAATGTGTATGCCAGATGCGGTAAGTTATGAATTATGTGAGTGTTCATAGCAGTACAGACATATCTTTGTACTGTCTATTGAAATTTGCTTGCTTGTTATAATATTATTATGGTTATTAATTTACTTCATTAATTATTCTAGAGTCGAGATGTGTGTTTTGTATGTTATTTTCCTTCCAGACAAATTGGGCAGTTACAATGGTACAATTAATAGCCCTATTATATAAAGATCAGCATGTCACAACATTACACAAACTTCTTAATTTGTGGCTCGACGCCTCTATATCTGAAAGTTCTGAAGACAACGAAAGTAATACGTCACCGCAAGACAGAGGTTATTTTATCTATATCTACACTTCTATACTAATATTATAAAGAGGAAAGATTTGTATTTTTGTATGTATTGAAATAACTCAAAAACTATTGGGCCGATTCCAAAATTCTTTCACCATTAGAATATATGTTATCTGTGAGTAACATAGGCATATCAATTATTATTATATAATTTCACGGGGATGAAGTCACGAGCAACAGCTAGTTTTAATTATATTGGGTACATTCTTTTAAGTGAGACGTAATAAAATGTTATATATTGTAACCTTTACCTACTAGGTAGTAAGGATTCTTCGCCAAATTTGACTTCCGATCCAACGTCTGACTCGTCGGAAACCAGCGGAAGCGGAAAAAGTAACGATCCCAGCAACAACTGGAATGCTTCTTCAAGGAACAACATGAACGGCACCCAAGCATTCCAGTCTCCGCGCTCCGCCGACAACGGCGGCTCTGAAACAATCTATAATAATAGTGGCGACAGTGGAGATGGTGGCGACAGTGGTGATAATAATAAAGATACCACCATAAAAAATGGAACGGTAAGTAATTCCTTAAAAAAGTTTACGCTAAAAAAATATAGAAATTGAAATAAGTATTAAAAAATAAAATTGATTACAGCCCGTTTCCGTTTCCTGTTCAAATGACAGTGAAAATGATCATCAGGTAAAGTCAGAAAAGAAAGTGGTAATATCAGAAACGTCTGATTACGGTTACGGCACTCAGATCGAAAATCAAGAGTCGATATCCACATCGAGCAACGAAGATGAGTTGCCAACTAAAAAACCCGTACACCCAAAACCGCACACAACCAAACAGAGAATAAACAACAAAGTACGCACGAACGTTACCCTGCAGGAAAGAAAAAGAAAAAAAATCGCCAAGAAAGGAAAAATTAATATGTTCGTATTTTTGTGTATTCTTTTAGTATATATAATACATATTTGTTTTTGGTTTATCAACTCCAATGATTTTGATTATTTTAGAATAACACTGCAAGGACACAGCACACTGACTGATGACGACATTTCCAATGTTCTGAAAGAATTTACGGTTAATTTCCTGTTAAAAGGATATAATTCATTAGTGAAGACGTTGCACAAAGAAATTTTGACTAATGTTCAACTGGAAATTGATACATCGCACTTTTTTTGGCTCGTTACATACTTTTTGAAGTTTGCCACACAAATTGAACTCGATTTGGAGCACGTTAGCTCCGTGCTGTCTTTTGAAATCATCTCGTATTTGACCGCGGAAGGCGTAAATCTCTGCGAACAGTTTGAACTCGCCAGAAAATTAAACGGAAATGATTTGAAACCTAACGTTCGAAGGTTACACCTGGTAGGTATTCATATTTACGTGTATGAATCCGCTTTTTGATTTGGTAACGCAATGGTTATCACTCTTACTTGACTTATTGTCACTCCATAGGTGGTGACAGCCATCCGAGAATTCGTTCAGGCAATTGAATTGTATAAGAAATCGCCGCATACTTGCGATGATGATCAAGTGAAGCTGGTGTCGCTGGAAATGAAGATCTGTGAGACGGATGAATTGCGCTCGCTTTTAGTATTGCTTTTACGTCACTACAATCCCCAATTTCATCCGAAACAATATTTACAGGTTTGGCTATTTTTTATTTACCCAATCTCTTGTAGATTAAGATAAAGATAAAGAGAAAAAAAAAAAGTTTTTTAATCATATTGAGTTTTTTTTAAATATGTAATGTCAATGTACAAGGATTATGTAAGGTGACGAAAGCTAGTGTTGACGTCGTTTTTTCATTAAATTTGTCATTATTATGTTAGCGACAAAAAGTGAAAAACCACATAGTGAGAGCACTTTACATTAGAAACATTTTCAGGACCTTATTGTCACCAACCACATTTTATTGATGTTTTTGGACAACATTATGAAAATGCCGGAATACAAAGGCTCGAGCAGTATGGTTGATCATATAAAACAGTTAGTATTTTAATGTTTATTACTATGTACGTTATTCCGAATTAATAGCCTTGTTACTTTTCTATATTGATTATTTGTCGCAGGTTCGCAACGCCTGAGGTCATGTCACAATATGGGCTTTTGCTGGAGGATTACGAAATCAATGGAGAGTTCGTCAACGACTGCATATTTACTATGATGCACCATGTAGGGGGAGAGCTGGAATGCGTTATAGCCTTATTTCAGCCCAAGATTTTAAAAACTTTCACATCCATATGGAAATCTGAATTCGAAACTTGCGATGTATGCAATTTTTTTACTATACAAGTAATACATTTCTCTGTTTGGCTCAATCCAACTTTGTTCTTTTTCATGCAAATTTCTTCTTTATAGGATTGGTCCGATCTTATCGAGTACGTTATAAATACATTCATAAAGAAACCACAATCGTTGCAAAGTACTGGAACCTTCCGACTTGAGTCTGAAAACTTCGATGTGGTCCAAAGCAAAGAAGCAGGAAAGGACGTCGGAGTCAAAAGGAAATCAACTACAAGCAGCGTATCTAATGCTAAGGAGAGGTAAAGTAACATTATCTTAGCTAATTGTTTTTCTCATATAATCTATAATTTCTGGCTACCTATATCGATCTTAAGAAAACTTTAGGAATCCGGTTGTCTTATAAAATACAATTTTATAAAACATTGCTATTATAAAACATAAACATTCATAGTTTAAAATAAAAAGGAACTTACAAATACTTACATTTTGTCTTTACTTGTACCAAACTATGAATATTGATAACAATGGGTTCTGAATTATTAACTAGCTGTTGGTCGCGACTTCGTCCGCGTGAAATTTAAAAAATATAGCCTTTTACTCACAGATAAATTACCATTCTAACGGTGAAAGAATTTTTGAAATGGGACCAATAGTTTTTGAGTTATTTCAATACATACAAAAATACAAATCTTTCCTCTTTATAATATTGGTATAGACTACCTTTCACCTGGAATCAAATTATAAATTATCTGGAGTTAATAAATATTCGTAGTTTCGAAATGATATTTCAATTATTTGTTGGTGAAATTGGTAAGTAGAAATGTAACATCACGTCGGTTGTTACGAAGTCTGCATTGCACACACCAAACGATGACGCTTCAACGCTCCGCGGCACATTTTGCTTTGCTGCGTCATTTCATTTTACGTAATGACGTAAACGCTGGTTACGCACGCATTTTATTTCTCATTTTTATTATTTCGCCACTTTATAGGAAAAATATATGTCTTAACTTTAGTAATGGCGATGTTATTATGATTACTACACAATGTTTATTTAATTGAATCAGTAAACATTTAACTTAGATTTTATAACGTAAAAAAAAACATTTCGTTTAAGATGGACAGAGGATGAAATTTCTTCTTTGAGCTGGAACTATATGCAGTGTAACACAACGTCGGATGCGATCGGAGAAATACTGAAACTATTTAAAGAGGACGGCATAATTAAAAAGAGGGATTCCGTAATAAAGGAACTATTTAAACAATCAATAATAAACAAGGAAGATTTCGAGAAACTTCTTAAATCCGAAATGGACAGGAATTCTAAAGCTGTTCAAATTAACAAAGAGATGCGAGATGACGAGATAGGGAAGCTTTGCGAACAGTTGACACAGGATGGCAAGTCTAAGTTCTTGGATTGGGTTCAAACAGTGTTACTCGATACTTGCTATGCGAAAATATATCTCGAGAAGAAAGCACAAATGGACATAGATTCTAGCAAAAACTTTACAGTAATAGATTCTAACAAAAACTCTACAGTAATTAATGATACAGATGTACCTGTCGTCTCTCCGGTGTCGTATCATTCATTGGGTAAGTTGTATTTTATACATAACTTAGTTGTATTCTCTGTTACAGACGAATAAGCAAAGCTGTGCTTAAGACGTTTTGATACTTTGCTATTCTTAAATTAAGTAATGTTTAAAATTTTATTTTCAGTTTTAAATCAATCCGTTCCACTAGTACCGTGGAATTGTGAGCAAGCTTCAATTTGTAAGGATTTAAAATTCCTGCAGCTTTTGCATAAGCTCGGTTTCCACATGCCGGTCGACTCTGGCAAAGTGTTTATTCGTATACCTCACTTCTGGACGCCTGATTCTATTTTCGATGTGGCGAGTAAAATATCACTGATTGATAAATGTGAGTAATATTAGCATGTTCCATGTGGGAAATATTTGAGGCCTTAATTATAATATTGTTACACTGTTGTTCTTTATTATTTTAGCTAAATTAAAGTTTTCGATGAGTGAAGTAATGGAGACCAGTGTGTCGAAGTCGAATCAGAGAAACTCTTCAGCGATGACGCCGATCACAAAAGACGCGATGATTACCACTCCTCTTGATAATTTCTACCAAGTTAACAAACAACAGCACTTTGGTACCGCCGTTAACTTCACCCCTATGTAAGTTGAAGTAATTTTTTCTCTAAGTAAGATAATATTATGTAAAATTTATGCATTACATATTAATTAATGTTGTTAAATGTGACATTTAAATTTTTAGGCCTGGTTCGTCATTCAGTTTGAACGAAGACGAATTCCAAAAGCCCAATTGGCTCCAAGTAGTTCAGAAATCTCAAGAGTATAAGATATCTTTTGATCTTGAAAGGTGAGCAGACATTGGTTTTGTTTCGTAAACAATCTTTGTTAGTATTTTCTTAGAAATAGAAATGACTTCCATCTCGTTCCTTGATCGACAGACGCGGAAGTAATTAAGTTTTCTAGTTTGATCAACATTTTAATATTTAAATGGTATTTTCAGCACTATTATCAAGGAAGAGAAAATCGAGGTGAAGGTAACAGAGGTGAAGACCCAGTTGGGGCCGGAGCGTGTGCTTGAGGGGCTGTGGCTGGCGCGGGGGCTGGCGGCGGGGGCGGTGCCGGGGGTGGTGGCGGGGGCGATGCCCGGGGAGGAGGAGATGCCGATGCCGGACGCGGCGCTGCCCGCCGCCATGGCCGCCATGGCCGCCATGGCCGCCAAGCCGGAGATCAACTACAACCACATGGAGTCTGAATATTTCAACACCAGGTGAGACGACACAAACGACTTAGACTCGCCTCTTGACACTGATCAAACTGTTATTTAATTCAAACTGATCAGTTGACAGGGTTGTTCAATCAGTTTCGGATTGATTGAAATCATTTGCCTTAGATCCGGGGTTGCCTATGGGGTAATATTATAAAAATATGCAAGAAACGTTACGAGTTTTAGCGCAATTTGTATATTGTTTATGGTTACGGCTTTGAATTGGGATATAATATACTTTTTGCAATGTTCTCGGGTTATCGTAAATAGTAGTCGATGAAACAATGTCAGTGTAATATTTGTATTAACGTGTTGCAGCGTGTGCGAGACGGCGTCGGTGGCGTCGGACCTGACGCGCATGTACGTGTCGGACGAGGAGGAGAAGCCGGAGCCGCTGCGGCCGGCGCGCAAGCTCGCGGCGAAGGCCAGCGACGAGCTGTCGTCCAGCGACACCGACAGCGTCGCGCCCGCCGCCGAGAAACGACCCAGAGTCACTTTCTTTCCTACCTTTTGAAATAGAAACAATTACGTGACGTAATTACTAAATAATATTAGTATATAAGTCAGCAATCGATTTATTCTTTGTAGTGTTACCACATAGTGTAAGTGATCGTATTATACAACTAGTATGTGTGTTGTTTGTCGTTTCCTTGATGTTAATCGATGTTTTATAATAATTTTATGAGTGCAGACCTTTCTTGCCGTGCGGAAGGAAAGTAGTTGTACTTTATTTATTGTAATGTGTCGGAATGTTCTGTCTCTTCTTGTATTCAGCAGCGCTTTGCCCGGTGGCGGGTACGCCAGACGCGTTTCTTTACATTTTATTATTATTATTATATTTTTGACATTTATATAGATTATTATGGTAAACAGTAAATTTGGATATGCAAAGTTTATAGATTTCTTACGACATAATAAAAAACGTTTTGGTTTTTATATTTTGTATTTCTCATATATACAAGCGACGCAACACCGATCACACTATAAATAACAACTTATCATTAGTACATACACATGTAGCAACAACAAAACACAAGAATCAGACTATTTGGGCATTATGTTTGGAACGGTTTGGCTTATCAAACACTAATACAAAGAGTTTTATAGTTATTCCTGAAGATCACAGATACAAAAACGGTAACTATGTACAAGTTTACATAATGTTCGTCAGAGGTTTATACATTTTTATTTAAATTAATAATGTGGCACAGATGCTTGATTACCAGAACCATGATTTTCTAAATAGTTTTTAATAGCTTGATCGTAACTACTGGAATCGAATGTGTTAACATGTTCGTGGTTGCCGGGGTGTCCGTAGAGGCCGCCGGCGAAGTCTTCGTTGGACCTTTGCTGCGAATGCTCGTCGCCGGCTGCTTGCGATCCACTTCCGTAACCTCCGTCACCGTGATATACATTTTCGGAGTCGGGACCATACCCGTCAGATGCATGTTCTTGTACTTGGTAAGCGTTTCCACCGAATTGACCGTGGCCCTGGTAAGGACTGTCCAAGGCTTCGTGGCCGATTTTGTCCTTTGAAGTAATCACATGAGGCACCTTGACGATCTGCGGGACTGGCACAGGATATGGTTTTGACACGTGCACTGGATAAGGTACTTTTTCCAATACTTTCACCGGATAAGGTACGGGAATTTTAACAGCGATGGTCTTTGTAATTTTTACAACTCTAACAGGAGTTTCCGGTATCTCCACATGCTGACCCAGATCTTGAAGTTCTGTGTCGTAGTTCTCCACGGGGATTATATGCTTGTGTTCAGAGGCGAAAGCTATGTATGTGCAACATAGTAGAGTAACAAATTTCTGAAACAAAAATGTAAAAATAAGTATGTTTATCATGTTGGTAAAACCTCCCAGGGTAAAACTTTACTTAAAATATTCCATTACGTTTTATTCACAAAGTACCGAATGTTGTTAATTCCAGAATAATTGTCATCGGATGTTTTGTTATAGCAGCTACTACTGAAGCATGTTATATAACTTATTGTGTAATCAGGAAGTTGTCGTTTCCGATACTCGGACTTCAAAATACATCTTATGTCGCTATTAATAAAAAACAAAATAACTTACCAGTAACTTCATAGCGGAGAAATGAAGTGTGCGTTCGAAGTGCGAGTTAAAACTATCGAGCAACAAGTGCACAGAGAGGCTTTTATATGGCGCGTTCCCGCGGCAGCGAGAGATTGCTTCTGCTCGAACCAAACAATTACTTTCTTACTTCGCGTCCACTCGCCCCTCGGCGACGTCGAGAGGGCGACGGGCCGCGGCCGGCGCACACGTCACCACGTTCACTGATCTGAATTACTTAACTCATAGCGCTGAATCATTATCGAATCCGTTGAGTACTTTAAAAATGTACACTATAAAAATATTTGATTTAAAGGTCAAACAACCGGTTGTTCATCACTAATGCAGTGTACTCGTACTTTGCAGACACAATCATAGTTTTTACTGAACACAACTTAAGCACTATGTAATTATTTTTTGCTGTATATTTTCTTATTGTAAAACTTTTGCAATAAGTAGACTTGACTGGTCTTGGCACAGACTCTTTACCTTTATGAATATCAAAATTTTCTTTTAATCTCACGTTTTCGGTTTAGGACTTACATATATGCTAAATGTTATAGTAATAGGCATCAATTTGCAACTTAATTTATTAAAATACTGGGTTTCGCCCGCGTGGAATGAAAAAACAAAAAGTGAGTGGCCTTTGTGTTCTTCCAGACTATCCTTCTACGTCTATGCCAAATTTCATCGAGATCCCTTCAGCCGTTTAGGCTACAAACTCTAACATCCATCCATCTAAACTTTCGCATTTATAATATTAGTAAGATTGTAAAACATGGGGTTGAGTGAGTGGGCTTGATTAGTGATCTCGAACGTTTTAACATGAGTTGAGATCAAGATGAAGCGGTAGTTTATTCATTATAAAAAAAGGTTTCTTGAAAATTCCGTCAATTACTAAAGTTGATAGCATTTTATTTTTCCTTGCTTTAGAAGCAATGTAATTTGTTTTAATAACAGTTAAGTATTTTTTTAATGTCACGTAATCGACGTAACTTATATCGTCTTTTATAAGAAGACTTATTACCAAACACTTTCGTTCGTATGTTTTTTACTGCATTTTTTGCTAACATACAACTAGTTTGTCGCACTAGCTATCTTTAGTTTACTTTGTATAAAAAGACTCTTATAAAGTTGATATTTAGATGAGTATGTCAACAAGAAAGAGAGATAAGTTTAAGAGATTATGGACATTAACCGAATACCTGCTTAGTAATTACTTCCGAAGGCCAACATCTAAACAAGTAATAAAATTAGAGTGCGTAATATCGAGAAAAAATCATATTGCGTCGTTATAACGAAAAATCATTTTTTAAAGTGTTTGTCCTTCTGTCTGGCCGCATATCCGCCACTTGTTCCGGGAAATCTCCAAAACGGCTCAACTGAAATAGCTGATCTATGTGGCAATATTATAGGGTTACTCTTTTTTTTTTACGACGCCACGTTGATGTAGTCGCGGGCACCACTAGTATATGTAATCAAAAACAATAACATTATGTTACAGTTAATATATTATTAAATGATGTTTATACATTTTTTAATATTTGGTATAAAGTTTAAACTCTCATTCTGTCCGAAAGAACCCTGACAATAGAGCCAGATCCACCAACATTAAATGCTTTCTCATGCCACAGTAGCAGATGTCCACTGGAGCCTTCGGAAGGGTATTCAAAACCTCTGTAGATGTATTTCATCAAGATGTCTATATCATCTCGAGAGAGATTTCCAACTACTTCTTCTATTTGCGCTGATTTGATTGCGAGTAATACTTTTAAAGTAATGGCAAGTGCATTATCCTGTAAAAATAAATAGTCATTACCAAAATTAAAAAATTCAAGAATTCTTAGACTATGTGTAGACCATTTATATTGCGAGATTGTTGGGAAATACAGAGATGAGATTCTTAAGACAACATTGCTAAAATTATTTAATTGAATATGTAGGATTAAAGCTTTTGTAAATTTCTCACTTTGTGTAGCATATTTCCTTTATATTAAATATATTAAAAAATCACAAAATGACTGAATGACTTACTTTGACTTGCTGGTTTGTTGAACCAACCGGTGCATTGCCAAGCACCAACTTAAGTGCTTCTAAATATCTTCCTGTATTAATGTGTTAAGAAAATTACTAACAGATTCACACTTTAAGACAGAGATAATTTTCCAATGTCTTGGCTAAAATGTTATTAAGAATAAACATTGTTAATCATAATAGGAAATATAAAAGAATGTTCCTATAAATGCCTATTAAACATGGACACCAGTCTCCACATTTTAAGTGAAGAGATCTTAGAATCTACCCAGAATAAAATAATATAAAGAAGCATATGAGTAAATAAATAAAGTATCAAGTATGGACTACCAAACTTTAAACATTTTTAAAAATTACAATAAGTATTTGATGGCTTTGCATTTTTCCCAAAGAGTCCCTTAAGTCTTACTGAACATTTAAATGAAAATACGGACACATTAACAAGTTCACAATACATTGTCATGAAACAATTTTAATATTGTTGAAAGCAATTACTAAGTCTTCAGCAAAATTTTTAGCCCATAATAAGTGTTCTAGTAATAAAAAAATTAATTAGAGGTATAGAACTAAATATAGTTTCAGGAAAAGATTAAAACCGGCTTAAAACCGACGCCCTTACGAGATAATTCCCATTTGTCATTTAACGAAATACATGATACTGATATACTGATTAAGGTTCTATAACATTAATAATTATGAAAAGGATATTGATTAAGCAATGCACAAATTTCTCCTTCGTCAGGGCCCGTAGGACCGGATGATTCAGCTTCATCTTCTTTGAAATTATCTTCATTGTACTGGTCGATGTCTATTTTACGAAAAGCCGAACTAGAAGTATTTTTAGCCATTGTTATTTTATCCTATTAGATATATTTTTGATTTAAAGAAATTTTATTTATGAACGACTTTAAAATAGTACAAAAAGAAATCTAAACTTTGTTATTCTCCATACCAACCTGTCAATGTCACACAGTGACACTTGAGAGCCAGAGTATATAATAGCAAAGAGAATATATGGTAACAGCTGAGGTAGCCATTACACTTTAAAGATAATTCAATAAAAAACGGAGATATTCTCTTCCCGAAAACGTTGCAACATGTATTTTTTTCAGGCTGTCAGTTACTTACCGACAGGTCGTTATACCTAATTTAAATTCTTAATTATTTACATACTCTGCCAATGTTGATGGTTGAGTGGTGATTGAGCTCTCCTCTCTGTTCTCTGTGGTTAGGTTGAGTTTGACATTTAGGTCATTGAAATTGAATTGATTTTATATTTAAAACCTGAAAATATAGTAGTACTTTGTTTGTGTTGTTGATATTTGAATGTTTCTATAATTTACTGTAAATCTTTACTACTCTTTTAGTTACCCCTTTTTTTAAGGCACAAGATAACTAAAAAATTTGGTCACAATGACAATGGGCGATGAATTACCTGTTACTTCCTTAGTTTTGCCAGTACTTATACGTCCTGTTTTAACTCAGGTGAGACTTATTTTAATATCTTGTGGGTAGGTGTTCTATGTGTTTAGAATTATGAATCAAACATATACAATATACGGTGACTTCATTGTGGTGTCGCAATTTCTCATACGTATCATGTCTTGCATTACTTTTGTTTTCATAATATTTGGAGGTCATTATAATCGTATCAGTAACGATAATTACTTTAAAATTACTACTATTAAATGCAAAAATCTGCAGTTTTGAAACAAATTTGCTTACTGAAGACATACTGTAGCTTAATAACTCTTTAGAATAGCTTTTATATGCGTCTGTGGATGGAGGAAAGGTGGAGGAAAAATCTGACTACACTATTTGGTATCTTGGCTTGCTGAGATAGCTCCTGGAGATCATGAGTTACCAAAGATGTTGCTAAGATTTTTCAATGACCTGGGTTGGCTTTAGTTATACATGTTGCGCACTCACAAAAATATGTTGCGGATGTATTACGTTGCAAATTGAGTTTGGAAACCATAATTACATGACCCTATTACTGAGTAAATCCACCATCCATATCATCTTTCGACTGCATCATCACTTTCTTCAGGTGGGATCGTGGTCAAGCGCTAGCTTAACAAACATAAATAAAAACTCGCCAAGTATATTAAATAGTAAAATGTTAATATGTGATTATTTTAATTGTAGTTGGAAAAATATGACCTGGGCGCTTCTCAAACATTACGAGCAGCTCTTACAAAAGCTGAAGCAGCCATACCAGGACTTAACTATGATTTAGTGGCTGGTATAATGAGGCGGGCTGATATACCAGTTAACATGAATGAAAGCTTGCTAAGGCTGCAAGGAACACTTACTGAAAATGAATGTAAGACAAGTTTACATATATCCCAACTTATATGTTAGTGTTACAACTTAAGTTAAATTGATAAGTTAGCCGGTCTTGTTTAATTGTCTATAGGTGCCGATTTGAGATTAAACAGGTCGGAGGAAGCTTTTCAAGAATTGAATAAAAAATCAGCTGCTCTAAAGAAAATTTTGAGCCGAATTCCAGATGAAATTACTGACCGTAAAACTTTTTTGGAAACAATAAAGTAAGCTATTAATCATATAAACTTGAATATATACAATGTTACTATGATTTTTCAAAGTGAACAATAATTATATATGTCAATTTGTTTAATAGATTTTTTCTTACTGATTTCTTTTTACAGAGAAATAGCATCTGCTATCAAAAAGTTACTAGATGCGGTGAATGAAGTGTCAACATACACACCTGGCCCGGGGAAACAGGCACTGGAACAGAGGAAAAGGGAATTTGTCAAATATTCAAAGAGATTTTCTAACACTTTAAAGGAATATTTCAAGGAGGGACAGTTAGTAAAACATTTAGATATTTATTATATTTGAATGCTTGTCTGATAAATTTATATTACAATAACCAAATAACTGTTTATTTTTTAATTTTGTGATAATTACCAAATGACCTTGCACAACTAGTTTTGTGCTGACAATAGATAAATAAATCCATAACTACTAGTTTGGGTTATGTCAATATAGAGAAAACATTATGATATACTATAATCTACTTTGTACTAATTTTGTGCTTTTTTTTTTCCAGAGCAAATGCTGTGTTTGTCAGTGCCCTCTATCTTATACATCAAACCAACCAAATCTTGTATACTGTTAAAAATAAATCAGAGTAAAAAACTGAACAGTGTTAGTGGTTCATAAAGAGGTTATTAAAAAATTTAAACTAAAATGTATTATTGAAGAATGTGTTATTATTATTTGTAACTTGTTTTTGGTTTTACAATTGTCTAACTTTTGGGAAAGGATAAGATACCAAATGTGTAATATAAAAGTATTATTGTTATATTAAATTCTACTAATAAAATATATCTGAATTATTTAATGGGACCTGATAACCAAAATAATGAAGTACTAATTTAAATATTACATTTGTGTAATATCCACAGTAATGTCTATTCACATTAACTTACTATAATGGATTTAGGCAAATTCAATTAAAATGAGAAATTATATTAACATCTTTGACTGGCTATCAATGTAATTTATTGTCTATGAATTTATTTTGAAATGTTTCGGTTGATCATATAAACATGTCTATTTTTAATAGGTCTGTGGAAACGAGGTATAGACTAAGCGCCATCTGCGCTCGGCCAACTCAAGCCCGGTGAATCTGTAAATGCCTCGAAGAGGCAAACAGTGGCCATTCAGTCACAAAAAAAAATGTCTGTGGTTACAGTTTTACAAAGATGGGTGATAATTTCTCATTACTATTGAATTGGACTATAGATGTTTAAATTCGGTTTTCAAATAGACATTGATTTGTCCACAATAATATTTAAAAAAATATATTTTTAGTTTAAAAAATTTATTGCTATGTTGAATTGTACCAAGATTTTTCTATTAATTAATTAACCTTTAAAATAACTTAGTTTATAGTATTATAATTGTTTTTCTTTAAAACTCAAACATTAGTATATTTAGTTATATTTTAAACTTATTTTTTTTAGATTATTGCAATATACGTTTGTGTTTTGAAAAAGTAAAAAAGTTTTAATTACTGTAGTGATTTATTTGAGTGCAGTAGTGATACTATCACATGAATATGTCATAATTTCAATCCAGAGGTAAAATAATAAAAATTATTTGATTGTATCAACATTTACAATTGCATTTTTATTTTTTTACCCAAAGGTAGTTTCGCCTCTGCTAACAGACGATTTATGTCAGTGTTCAGTTATGAAGGGAAAAAGGCAACATGAACATATAGTACATTGAAATTTTAAACCAAATTTTTAAACTAATTAAACAACTGCAAGTAAACACCTGGCGAGTGTGAATCGGCATAAAACGGAACTGTCATGTAGTTTTTGCTAGAAATATATTTTTTAGCAGGAAGATTTAAAATCGGATTTTCCTTATAAGATACGCAAATACATGAAATGTTTTATTTTGTTTCACTGTTCACTAGTGTCCATGCATGAACGCCGCGCTAGCGTCGCGGTGAGGCAGTGCCCAACAGTAATAATGACCAATGACATATTTTATATTTATCTGGATAACTATGAAAATTGTCATTTCAGCCCCTAAACTACAGAGTATTCTATAATTAAGATTAAAGTTATTTTAAGTGTGTTATAGAAGTCTTATAGTATTATAACAGATTAGTGTTCGTGGGAAAATAAGGTTATTGAACATTTTAGCCTAGTCTGTTTGCTGAGGGTCTCCTGTGAAAAGATTCATCAAAAGTGATTTCGTGAGCGCGTTGACGCGGGTCACGGGGCCTGGCTTGCGATTCGTCTCGTCGTGCTATGCGGACAATGGCGGGTCGTGCCTCTCGGCCTCGCCGCGGCTGCCGGCCGCCTGCGCCGCGCCGCGCCGCGCCGTCCCTGCCCGTGACACTTGACACGGGAACTTGCGCACCACGACCTCACATTTTTACACGTACAAGTTTTTTACTGTAAGCTCTGGTATAACTAATCGAAATTAAAAGCTTTTTAAATTACAATTATCAGTAAACTCTACATATTTACTTACAGGTTTAAAGCCCAATGATTATACGAGTATTAATACATCAGTTTAAAACTTTCAACTCGTTCAATGAATACGATTTCTTTCCGGAACAAATAAGAACGTTCAGCTTATGACACCAAATTTTAACAATGAGTCAATCATACGAGTCGTTAAAATATTCATAGCTTCAAAGCGGAGGCGTAATCGATTTCGAGTTGGACGCATCGGTCCTCGCAGACAACGAGAACGCGGTGCGGCGCCTTGGCCGCAGATGAAAGCGGCTGATACCTTACCTTAGTACGGCACGCACTATGGTACTAACATACACTCACGACCGTTTAGCCATATCCACTTAATCTACGTGTCATCATTATAAGTGCATATTGATTTTTAATGTGCCATTTTCGAGTGACTTCAAATAATTGTGTTACGTTATATCGATCAAGAAGCGCCTGCAAGAAAACTATTGCAAAATTTTAGAAAGATAATAAAACACTTATTTCATGTAATAAAAAATAACCCTAAACCGAAAAAAAGAAACTAGAGCTTCCTTAAAACGATTTATGGTTGAATATAAAGATTAACATAAACAGACATTTTTTCAACTTTGTACGTATGTCCAATACGTTATGACTGCCTATACCCCATGCCAAAACGGCTTGCACGAATTTGATGTGTGTGATGGATGTCGTCTCATATCGTTAGATTTTTTAATACCATGGAAAGAACGTGCAAGACAATGTATACAATAAAGACAATCTTTTTGTGTCAAGATCATTGTAAATAACCTGTAAGACAAAGTGAGCACACTTAAATTCGAATTACTTCAATAGATAAATGTCTGCTTTATATTTCTGCAACAAATCAGATTTTTTTATTCAAGTGTAGTTTTATGCTCAGATCTGACGATGGATCGTTTCTCAGTGGCACCATTTGTAACCATTCGCTGATTACCATAGCAGACTGTAGAAAAAGCTAGTTGTGGATGCGACACATTTTGAATGTATGTGTCCGAGGAGCATCCCGTAATTGCTGCACATCAATCTCGCTCCCGGTTGCAAAAACAAAGCATTTGTTACTGAACACATTATTATTCGATAACTGAAACTGCTGCTGTGATTTATACGGCCTATTCAAATTGTTACATTATACAGATCGACATGCATGAAAGTTCAATGGTGTTTCGCTTAAATCACCAACATCGTACACATTATACTTGCGGCTGACTTTATGCTGAAGAAAATATAACACATCTATACTCACTGTTAGTGAGATATATTTTTTTTATTAAGTAGTGGATTTTGATTCAATGAAAGTGTTCAATTAATAATAATCGCGCATGATGAGGAACAGTAAAGATTTTTTGCTTTTGTAATACCTCAATAACGTAACATTCAATGGAAGATCAGTATTATATTATTATTCGAGTAAAAAAAAACGCTTGTATGAAAAGTGGTTCAAAAGTGATTCCGATATTTTCATTTTGCCAGATGTAGGATTTACGCAGCCACTGCGCATGTGTAATTCAGTGCCTACGTATCCTGTTACAGACGAAAATGTAGGAAAATATTGATAGACATTGTTAGCAGTCACATATATTTCCCTAAATGTTTTCGAAGTTGATAAATTTCCATGTTTCAGCAGACAGATGTGTGGATGAAAAGTTTGACGATATAGCAACTGCGTCTAATGTGATGCGTAATAAAATATTAATGGAGCATCTGCTGTGGTGCGGGCGAGGGGCGCGCGGCGCGGGGCGCGGGCGGGACGGAGGGCGCGGGCGCATATGCAATGGCGTCTCGGCGTCCGTCACCGAGCAAATCTATGCTAATTCCACACAAGCTGCATAATGCGCTGTTTTGACGGGTCAAGTGTCTGTTTGCTGTATCGAAATTTATTTACTCGCTGAACAAAGGTGATCATTCAAGTTTGATGATTTTCTAGTAATATATAGGTTTTATCGAGGATTACAAATAGTAAATGAGTTTTGACTCCAATGTTTTAGAGGGAAAACATTTATGCACAGTTATAAGATTAACATTTAAGTTCAAATTAAGTCTTGGATTTTTTTACGTGAATTAAATGAAATATATTCACCCAATTTAAGATGTTCAGGTAGAGTGTTGTACTATATATAGTATAATGCAATATATAAGTTCCATACGACTAGAAGCTTCCAAGATTATCGAACAAACAAACAATGGATAGGATTGAGTGGCTGCAAATTTATTGTGCAATACATTGAGTGCTGCATGAACCCGGAATCAATTTCCCACAACGCACAGAAGGGTCACTCGTGAGACAATATTGTGAGTGACAGTGGCGGGTGGCGGGTGGCGGCTGGCTGCGCTGGGGCCGGCATCTGCTGGCTGTCGTGGGAGTGCCGCGCCGACAACAATAAAACATCGACACCGCTCGGCCGGCAGGTCCCTCTCACCCCTCGGGAAGCTGTGGGAACCGAACGGTACTATTAATAATATCAATTGCAAAATCCCCATCCGAAAGCAAACAATACACTGCGGACGCTTCTGTCCAAAACCGGAACTTGACGCGATATCGTGTATTTTATTTTATATTTCTACCGGTTCTTTTCGATATTGCATAAAATGATATTTTTACTTACACGACTTTTATTACATTTTTGTTAATCACTAGATAATTCTGCCAAATTACATTAACAATAAACATGGCTATAAACTAATTAATTTCCTAACTTTTTCCTGGAGAAATATTTTCCCTTTAGCATAAACACTTAAAGTCGTCAATATATTTGAATACAAATTATGAAGTAGCTATTAATACTTTAAAAAAAAAACATTAAAACCATGATTACGCAGAAGTACGCACAATACTAGTCCAGTACGTCAGTGTAATAGCTTTAGGCACGAATGCATAACAAAATGGTAATGATATTCTATTGTAATTGGTTTGGTTTTATTTAACAAAGATGACGTAACACGGGGATTATTCATGGTGCCTCTGTGTTTGTGAGTGTTTGTGTGCGGTGTTGCGGGGTGGCCATATGACGCCGCACCGGTGACCGCTCTGCGTGACCATCTATTGAAATTGTTTATTAACAAATTTGTTTCCTATTTTATATTAAGTACTTATTACTAATTAAAATGTTCGTCATACAATGACTAATGTATTTGGTAAACGCTGTTATTGACGAAATACAACATGTACAGACAGCGACATCAAAATACTTCAAGTCCAAAACTGATGAGTATTAATGAGGAAAGAGAGGTGTGCTGGAATCTCGCCAAATTGAAATCCATATTATCAAGTTACAGGCATTAGTTATGCTTTTGTTTGTTATAGTAGTTAGTACCTGAATGCTTTCTGTCCCTTCATTAATATATCAACATCTTTAGACATAGTATGGAATTAATTAAATACTAAATTTATCGTACTAGTCAATATTGATGCGTGTAATGTAAACGAAGTAAACATGAGTGGTGCGGAGCAGCGTTCCGGTCCATAAGTTTTTCGATTATGTTGTGCGCGTGTCGGTACCAACTGTCAGCGGTCACGTGCCCTCTTAATAAGCTCTTAATGAAATTAACGATGTCCGCGACCCGACGACAGGGGGCGCAATGCTCCGTCGCAAGTCAAAACTATACTTATTCATATACTCTGTCATGTTTGTACGATTCCACTCAATTATTATAATCATAGGTATAAGGTATAAAAGTAGATAATAAATAAATATCTACTGTGTTATCAGTTCACATGAAGTTCCTACAAACGGCTTTTTCTTATATTACCTATGTATATCAGATATGTATAGCTTCGCGTGGTGGGATGAAAGTACGTAAGTAGTAGGCTGTTTACTGAATGTTAACGCGGCCTATTTGCACATATTTGTGCCCATTCTCAGCCAATGTAACAAAGAGTACTTGATCGTTGATATGTAAAATAGAAGGGGGCAATGATATTTATAAAAAAATCCTTAGCACAGTTACTGAAAGATACGCAGTATAAAGGTTGTCTTTGTAAATTATCAGGGGAGACGACGAGTGTTGTTTGCTCACGGCATACTTAATGTTACCTATTCCTGTCGCGGTCCCTTCGGCGAGCGGCGCGTAGTACCTACGTGAATGAACACGTGCGCGAGCGCAAACATGTGGCCCCGGGCCGGTGCACATCGGCTCCTTTCAGGACCTGATTAGATAAGATAACTGGAGCTGTGAAAATAATTAGCTCTCAGTGATTTAAAGCGCGTTATATGGCGTAGGTCTTTTACGAAGGTATTTTCAAATTAATTATTGTTTTGTTGGTTTATTTCATCTTGAAAGATAAAAACAAAATGTAATAGTAAGCACAAAACAATGTTAGAGCTGCCGTCAAGTACATGATTTGTCGAGTTTGTTGGCGTGAAGCAACAAGGGGTGAAGATGTCTTTTCCTAAATATAATATTGACACCAGATGACAAATCTTTACAATGACGAATCAACATTTGTCTAGTACATAATTTTCTGAACGTATTTTATCGCAGCACCGATACGATATTTTTAAACAACGCTGTATAATAATAATTTTCATTGTTTATAGCGGTTCATTTGACGTCAAAGTTGTCCGAGATAGAAGAAGTTTTAGAGCGATCCCACAGAGTACCAGTGTAATAGCGAGCACATGGTTCTAATTGATACGTTTTTATGTGTTAATGATATAAAATACAGGTCGATACGTGCACTTGTGCGCAATATGTGCGTCTTGCCGTTAAGTCTTATAGTCACCGTAGCTCGCGTCGCAGACCGCATCTGTAGTTTTACGATTATCGTAAAAACTCTCACCCATTCATTACGGGTTACTAATAGCATATCGTAAAGAAATCATTCAAGTGGGGCACTTCCTGTCCGTAAGTTTATTTGAGCATCAACTAAACGAGTTTGAAACATTCAAGCTTTGATTCTCATAAACAACACGTCATAGAAAAGAAACATCATCAAAAGAAGCGTCTCTCTACACGCAGAATATATTACGTGTACTTTTTAACTGCTCACAGTAATTTCAATCACAGTCGCAATTGTGTTAATCCTGCCATCGTTTTTAACTGGGTATGAACACGATTATATCTTAACGTTAGTTATTTCTTTCGTTCCTCTATTTATCTTAATCATCCATTAATTCAATAAAAACATAAAACTAAGCAACTCTACAACCAATTCTGATTAAAGATTAAGCTTATTATAATATATGTTTTTCAATTCAATATTTTGGATATTCTAAAAAATAAAAAAATATAGTGAAAATATAATGTTTTTAAAATTTCCAAAAAATAAATCTACGTCTAGACCACATATAATTTTCGTGACTTTGACGCTTATTGAATTTTAAATTAAAATATACAACAATATAATATCAGAAGAAAAAACGTCTATATTTAACAGAAAACGTCTACATTTCTTAAAATATAATACAAATAGATTTAAAATTATTATCGTATACCGCTATAAAATATGACCTTAATGACGCACCTATATTTAGGCGAAAGGGTATTCAATGGTGCCCTCTCCCCTCTCAACTAACTCGCTAAGTATACGTGGTTATAGTGGGTGGAACGATATTTATAGCACTGTTAAAATTGAAAAACATCATTCATATATTTGGCGTTATTGATACAAGATAATTATTGCACAGCTCTCACGCTGCTCATCCACCTAGCATCAACATACACGTTTCTGGTTTTCATAAATTCAATAACATTGTACGCTTAACTTTGAATACATAAATAAAACTTTTTTCCCAGTGCATACTTTAACACCAGTGAGGTCGGTAATTTATCAATATCTATAACGGATTTAGTGTACCAGTAGCACCAGATTCATTAAATATTATGTTAATTAATTCGTGAACAACTTTTTGTAATAGACGCCACTAATATCGTCCTGGGAAAGGGATCGAGCACACCTGCCCCGAGCTTCCGATTGCTTATTTTGTTGACTTTCAAAAGGGAGACCCGTTTATGGCCCCGCAATGGTTTTGTCGAGTACGACACGAACACGACTGAAAAACAAGTTTTTAATATATTCCATATAAATATGCACTAGCTTTTTGGTCCGATTTCTTTTGTCATCTATCGAATTCTGATCTATTCGTGAACTAACTGATTTTTACTGGATGAATATCAAATCAAATCAAATCACCATAAAGAGGCGATGTAAATGTCAATGCAAGCAGAGTCTGGCCAACTCAACGGTTTTATTTGTTGCTTTTAGATTGGAGGGATTCATTTCGGATGGAACTCTAAAGGATCGTGTTACAGGACACACAATTATCGGAAGTCACCGGCAGGTGTTATATGCCACTTACATGTGATCAGTTCAGATTTGATGATATTAAATTAGTATTTTTCCATCTTTCACATTTGGTACGTTCAAAGCTAATGCGGACACCGAGAATAAATTTAGGTATTTCAAATAACTTACATCGAAATAAGCATTTCTGTGCGTCGCCATACATGCGTCAACTCCGGATGTGAGGACTTAAAATACTATTTATCCAAGAGTGAGGACAAGCACATACAACACGTGCGGCACATAGGCCAGGTAACAGGGGAGCGTACAGCTGCTGCCGCGGTAATGTTAACCACGCCTGCGTCACCACGCCGCCTTGCCGCCGCCTTGCCACCGCCTTGCCGCCGCCTTGCCACCTCGCCTTGCGTAACACTCCACAAACGATTCTACTCTGAACGGGTAAAGCACAATTATATCAATCTATACTAATATAATAAAGAGGAATTTGGATTTTTGTACTTTTGTATGTGTTATATCTATAACTCAAAGACTACTGGGCCGATTCCATAAATTCTTTCACCGTTAATAAGCTACGTTATTAGTGAGTAACACAGGGTATCTTTTGTTTATTATTATTTTTTAATTTCACGCGGACGTAGTCGCGAGCATCGGTTAGTTTATTATATTTTTTTTATTTCCTTCCTCAAAGTGATCATATATATACAAGTTTTATTGTAAATCCCGTTCATAAACTTTAGCTATAGTTTTGTTTCTCATGAACCATTATGTTATTCTAACTTGGATCGTCTTCGATCTGTAATACGACTTAGGAGTTTTGTAATATGATACAGAAATAAACAGTTCGTAATATTTTTGAGATTCAAATTAATGTTAGATTTATGATACTTATATTTATTTATGATTTCATCAAACTTTTATTTTAAAGATAATTTTAAAAGTATAATTAATACTATTCGCATTACAATGTACTCGTATTCGTTGTTTGCAGTATATAAAAGGTATTTACTTAGATGTAAATATGAAGTTGTATGACGAGTTATTTATAGTTTGTCGTTTACGAAATCAGCTGATGCTATTGTAGAAAAACGTAACACAACAAAATGTTAACAATGGGAGATGCGCAATGGCTGTCGGTCGGATTGAAGGTGAATTTCTTTGAAAGAGAGATCGTCCTTTAGTTCTGCAGCAACCTGTAAAGATTCTTTTGTGGGATAAGAATGCGTTTCGGCGCAGCTGTCCGGGCCCGCTGTTAAATTCGCTAACCCGCGACTTGCGAGCTGTGAGCCTCGATCTGACAAACATTGTGTTATGAGCGACACTTATTCAGGAGATAGGTCAGCAGTCTTGGGGGATCATTTTGCGATAATGATATTTAATTAATTTGATCATTATGTCTTTGAACATCTAGTAATAAGCCTTTTATGTGTGTTATATATTTATTGCATTAATAGCGCATATAAATGACTAGCTGTTGCTCGCGACTTCGTCCACGTGAAATAAAAAATATAGCCTATGTTACTCACAGATAAATTACCTTTCTGATGGTGAAAGAATTTTTAAAATCGGTCCAGTAGTTTTTGAGTTATTTCAATACATACAAAAATACAAAGTTTTCCTCTTTATAATATTAGTATAGATATAGAAGTATAGATATAGATATACATAGTTCAGTATCTGTACATAATTTCTTTTATTTAACAAAGTTAGAATTTGACAACAAATTGTAATAAATGTGTGTTATACAACTGTATCTTACATCAGAAATTTAGTGGAGTGGTTTTCTGTTGTTAACATAAAGTTGCGCAAGAGTGCACCGATAGTTGTCAGAGGGCGCGCGCCGCGGCAGCAGCGCCAACGTTGCCGGTCGCCTACGACGACGTAATTGACAAGCGCCGCGCACGCTTCACATCATCGATCAACTTGACCACCTCACATCTGACTTACGAAATTCGCATTCGTGCCGATATTGATCCTTTGCTAAGCACGACATCTAACGCAATACACAATATATATAATAATTGCTGCTATTATGAATTATGTTGTAACAGTTTTTGATTCTTATATTCACCACGCTTTATTCTTATGTTGTTAAAGCGTTAAAATAAGATTTGTCCAGACTCTTCAATAATAATGTAGATGTTTCTAATTCAAGGTTAAACGGTAATAACTTAAAATCGGTGAAAATTATTTTAACCAATGGTTACGTATTTATTTCTGCAATTTATGTATTCCCTTGTTTATGTTAGATTTATTAGATAAGACGACAATTTATATTATTAAGCATAGATAAATTTGAGAAAAAACATAACCGTGCTTACGGTAACCCATGCGAAAGTTTCTTGATTTATAAATTCTCAATCGGCAATCTTAAATAGCAAAATTTGCATTTGAATTTAGATACGGAGAAATACAAAAGTTATAAGCGAAAGACAACAATGAGATACTATAATTAATTGATAGCAAATATAGAGGCGTACACTTACACAATTGCGTGTTATTTCCGCAATTGTGGTCTGATTGCGAACAATGAAACAAGTGGCTGGCCGTTGTCAGCGCAGCGCGGTGTTCAATAATTTACTGCGACTCATTACAGCGCGCTGCCGCCGCCGACTCCCACTTACGCCTGTTGCACATATGTATGTACGAGTACATGAAAGCGTACTGCTATCCAAGCGAAGCTATATTTGCTATTGAACTTTTCTGGATTCGGTACGTTTGGGAGGTTTGGTATTTAACAGGCTCAGTACGCGAAGTCGGAGCAAAATCAGCTTTCTGTTTCACTTTATTCTTTGCTACAAGTGTTACGCTTCGCTTTGGTTCCGCTTTCGTGGCTGTGTGCTTCAACTTTATCTTTTGTAACCTGACCGCCCGTAGTCTGGTTACTTGTTTAGTTACCATTAATGATCTTCTAACGATTCGATTTTGTTTGTGACGATATAATTTATGTATTATTTGTAGATGTAAACCAAGTATGAAAGTCTTATTAGATTGGCGATATCCAAACGACAGATTATCCCTATAGATGTATATTTATAGACTAAGGAAATCAATTCAATATCAAGTTCCGTATGTCACTTTCGTGATATTTACCCATAATTGTAGAATTACTCATTCACATTACATACAAATAAATACATGGGTAGTCTCCGAGCCCCTCAGTGGGGACGTAGAGTGATGATGATTACATACAAAACATATCGTCGTTTCTCTAATTATCTTTGAAAAAACGATAATAATATAATTGTGTACAGGTGTCTCAGTAGTGAAAATCCACGATAATTGGACAATGAATCTATCAACAGTATTTGTAAGTAATTAGGGTTGCGGCCAGCGTAGGCCAGGCTGCGCGCTCGGCGTGCGGCGCGGCGCTCGGCAGCGGGACAATTGGCCGTTGGCGCCGCACTATTTCATCTAAACAACTATCTGTCCAATTTACAAGCGCCTGCAAATTTACTAACTATTTGTTATTAGAACAAACTCTCTTAGAACGTGGCCTTCAATTTGATATCTATAATTAAAACACTGTTAATGAAATAATATGAAATCAAATAAATACAAGGATGAACGGAGGAAACTATGTTTATACCAGGGTGAATCAAAAGTTCTTAGAAGTGCATATATATGAAACCTTTTTGGATCAAGTTCGATATTCAAATTAAAGAGTGTCTATCACACTATATTTATGCACACTGTCACTTGTTTCTGTCAGTTCGTTCGCATGTAATAAATTTTTTTGTGCAACGAGTTGCTAAAAAGTCAAAATTATGGATAAAAGTGAGTTACGTGCGGTGATAAAATATCTCAGTTTGAAAAAAATGTCTACGAAGGAAATTTTTTTGGATATTCAGCAGACATTATGGGGTGATGCTGTACCCTATTCTACGGTTGCGTACTGGGTGGCTGAATTGAAAAGAGGTAGATCAAGCTGTAAAGATGACCCGCGTTCTGGGCGGCCTTCAACCTCCGTTACAGAAGAAAATGTCAAAAAGGTTGAGAATCTGGTTTTGGAAGACAGAAGAATGACTATAAAACATATAGCTGAGATCCTAAAGATATCGGATTTGGTAGCGTTCAATCCATTTTAATTGATTCACTGGGGTTCAAAAAAGTGTCTGCAAGATGGGTGCCACGAATGTTAACCGACGAAAACAAAAAGCGACGTTTGGAAATTTCCAAGCGTAATCTCGAAATGTTCCAGCGTGATTCGGATAATTTTTGCCGTCGTCTTGTCACCATGGATGAAACGTGGGTCCACCATTTTGATCCTGAAACTAAAAGACAAAGCATGTCTTGGAAACGGCGATCCTCTCCATCCATCAAGAAATTTCGAGTTGCTTCTACCGCTGGCAAAGTTATGGCCTCTGTGTTCTGGGATAGTGAAGGAATCCTTTTTATTGATTACATGCCAAAAGGCCAGACGATTACTGGACCCTATTATGCAAATTTAATCCCGAAAGTGCGTGAAGCGATTAAAGAAAAACGTCGTGGAAAACTGTCGTTGGGCGTTTTGTTCCTTCAAGATAACGCTCCTGCTCATCGTTCGGAAGTTGCGCTCAACGCAATCCGCTGTGCTGGCTTCAATCTCCTTGACCACCCACCATATTCTCTGGACTTAGCCCCAAGTGATTTTCACTTATTTCCAAAATTAAAAGAGGAAATTCGTGGAACGAAATTTCACGATAATGACGCGGTTATAGCTGCCGTAGAGGACTTTTTCGAGAGTCAAGAAAAAATATTTTTTTCACAAGGAATAAGGAAGTTAGAAACGCGTTATTCTAAATGCATTGCATTGGAGGGAGATTATGTAGAAAAATAAAATATTATTATTTAAATCTTTGCATTTTTTAATATTGATTCCAAGAATTTTTTGATTCACCCTCGTAGAGGTTATGTCACTTTGTGAAGAAGCAGACACCAGACTTGTATCTATTTATTTATGAATCAGTTAATCGCTGTGATTTTGTCCGAGTAATATTTAAGATGACATAGCCAGCGCGACGTGATCTCAGTTTCATACAGAATCCAGATGTAGAAAGAGCTCAAGTTATTATTGATCGAGAAACCGAACAAATGTCTGCATCATTATGGTATAGATTATACATGTACATTGAAAAGACTCGAAATTTATTCTTGTAGGTAATAGATACGTTCCGTCCATTTTATTGAAGCGAGTATTTTAGAATATCATTCAGTATCCGCTGTGATATATTCGATCGGAGCACCTTTTTTTTCCGTGTTAATATGTATAAGATACGTTTCGGCTACTTAAACGCTTTTTTTTAAATTATGTATGTATAGACCTTACGAGGGTTAGGGAAAAATATACAAAATACGGTAACCTTCAAGATGTAGGTTTATAAATGTATAAATTGTTTGTTTTTTATTGCCGGTATTCCATATGTATAATGAAGTGAACAAAAAATACACGTGGATCATAGCCCGGCGCGTTTCATACATGATTTTCGTAACTTTAAAATGTCTGGTGAATGTCAAATTTGTTTGACAAAACATTTCAAATATAGACAAAAACAACAAACAAAGCTGGATACTATCTAATAATTTGATTACACTTTCCGGAAATCATAGGTCATTTGATAATATTGATTAATACAAATTAGTTTTAAAATTAAATTCAATGAAATATTATTTTAATTTTTGTACCCGATGATATACTGCAACACGTCATTTAGAGGTTTTGTGCGCGAGCACATCAAGCCCTTCCTGAATCGTTATTTCTCGTTATTGACAGCAGAAATAACTGACTGAACATCTTAATTGGCGCGTACTTGTTACTGTGGATCATATTTTTTACTTCCATAGTTTTTGTTCTTCCCTATAGAGACGACATACTCTTTTTATGTGCTCTGTCGATCTGTTATATTTTTTCTGAGCATATTTTGTCAACTTAGACTTCGTTTTTATTTGAAGACGTATAAAGAGATGATTTAGTATCATTTAAGAGTACGGTTTTACGTTAAAGGCGGTAGAAATATTATCGCGGCATCTTGTTCTTGTAATAAGTTAATTGTGAGATTTTAGTGTACGATAGTGGATTGGCTATCGACAGATAGCTGCTGTTAACACGTCGTTCGTATCGCAACAATCTATTTATAATGGTAGTCGCGGAGGGGTATAGGGGGGGGGGCGCTGTGCGTTAAATGTCCGATATTTACGATTGCGGACACTGCCAATAGTGCTTGCTCTCGATCGATTTAACATGCATATTAATTTAATATAATTAATTCGTTGATAAATTTTCGATCAATTGCAATTGCAGATTTGATCTATTTATTACTTACTCTTTAGTAAATATATCAAAACGCTAGATAATATAAGCGCCATAAAAACAAATATTTCACTGAAAATGTTATTGTAAAATAAGTTCTAAAAATAGATATCCAAAACATAGTATTGAGAGATATCTCAATACTATGTTTTATGTAAATTAACATGATAATGTTAATTTAACAAAATGTGATTTAAAACTTTGAACATTGTTAGATAATTTTAAATTATCACTGACATAAGTTCGTTGAAGTCTTTTGTTTGGTAATTTATACAAGCAGTAGTCTTGCATTGCATTACTAATTACAGCTATATTATTTGTAATATTACAAGTATATTAGTTGGAGCAGTTGGAATAGTGAAATGTATCGATATACTTAAGGTAAGGCGAGGCACTAGGGCTTGTAGAGGCAGAGATTAGCGCACCGACTACTGTCTAGTGCGGCGCGGCGCGCACGTGCGCGCAGCCCGGTGCACGGTGAGTAAGCCGCGCATTTTACAAACATAATCCTACAACCTTTGCATTACATTTTAATGTTAACTAACTCTTATTTTTATTGCTATAAGAGTGCTTTTAACATGTTCAAATAAAAGATTGAAGCACATTTATATTTGCTAGTCTTATCTAGTTGCAAACAAATGTAAAGTCTTCAAAAACTTACAATATGATACCAATGCGCTTTACGGTAAGTATCATTTTGCAATGTAATATCAATAAATTATATGTAAATTTATAATGGTAATAAACAGAGGTTCTTATATTGGATATTTCGAAATATTCGCATGTGAAATCTATGTAAATATTCAATATTCATGTATACAGCGGTATTTGTCATATTATTTGTCAGGCGATCATTCATCTGTGACTTATTTCAATATACGTCATATTAATGATAATTGTTACCATTTTACATTTACATTTTGAAAAATTTTCTCTTGATTTTCTTTATCTTCTACTCTATGAGTGTCACTAACCTAAGAAGACCTAACACCTAAGAACGTGAATTCTTAATTAATTATATCTGCATAAATTTTACACTCAAGTTCTCTTCTAATGAATCATCCATTTCTATTCGATGATCCAACTATAGTCGTTAGTATATACAGTCCAACACTTAAGTGCAAACTGTGCAATTAAAACTGAAAGTGTATATCAGGCTTTAATACACTAATTAGTACATTAAACATAGTAATAAACAATGCGGTAAACATTTCACGTTGTTGCTTGTGATCGGAAATACGCGTTAGGGCAGCGATCCAAAGGCGGGAGGCGATGGCGGCTGGCGGCTGGTGAGGCGAGATGGGTTAGCGTTAGCAACGCTCATCACATCACTGTCGCGACCACCCCCACGCAGCGCCCCTGCAATACATTAATTTTCATTAAACAACATCCCTTTACAACCACTAATGAATTTAAGATGATTTCGCTATATCATTGGAAAGGTATATTTAATAGATTATTTTTAATTAATGTAAAAAAGAAGTATTAATATACTTCCCAAAGGAGGTCTTCATTCGGTTAATATGTTTTTAAAGCCGACTTCAGTCAACGAAAAATGTAGAAGGATATTGTACATACCCGTTATTATCGTTTGTAACCGTTAAGCGATTGACTCGCCTTTATTAGAGTTTCGTGAATAAAGAGTTACGAATTTTAATCGGTTAAACATTACGGGTTCACGTTGAGAAATGTTTAACAATGTAAACGTAACCTGCCATTACCTTTGATCCCCTCGCTGTGGAACAATACCGATCTGTATAATGAGTACAAATATTCTCACAAGCCCACCACTTTCGGATTCTGGTAATTGGTTGATTTTAAGTTCACAGGGGCGAGTCATTGTAAAGCGATCTAACAATAAAAATTACTGGTTTACGTTACAATTGATTCGATAGTATTTGTTTATTCACTTCATAGGGATATTGAGAATTGTTATACTTAAAATCTATTATGGATATAATACAAATGAAATTTAACTTGACACATAATTGCATAAGGTTATACGACAAATAATTATACATATATTAGTGAATGGCAGTTTATAAGTAATGGTGTGAAATTTTTTAAGCGGATGTTGGAGTGTTAAGCTTTGCAAAGTTTCCTTGCGCGGCCGTCAGAGCGGTGGCGGCGCTGTGCGCTAAGAAAGCCCGATAGCTCGCCGACGACGAGTCAATTCCACCTACGCCCACACGGTCCGTCAGCGCCGTCTCAACAACTCCTCGCTATTCACCGCCATATTACAAAGTTAAGCCCCATTGTTTATTTATTATTGGACTAGTTTTATTGATAGGGTATAATATTTTTTCATCATATAGTTGATAAATACAGATATTATTTAATTGTTTTTATAAAAAAAAATCATCGCCACTGCTCGATCTGTTGTCAAGTTATTATGCAAATACTTAAAACACGTTGAAAAAATGTCTAAGGTTTGCTTAGACATTTTATTTAAAAATTTCTTGTTAAAATTCCACGTGTATATAAACTATCATCGATCCCGGAACCGGCTGAAAGTTATCAAGTGTCAGGGATCTCGACTTCAACGAGCTTAAAGTTAAGACAATAAAGCTTTAATTAGTTTAGCATGAATTAGTCCACGGTAACCAACTAACTTATTAATATCCGAAAGATGTTCTCAATCGATAAATGTAGATAACGCAACAAAGGATAAAACACTCCATTAAGATTTATCTGCATAAGATTAGGTGATAGTACGAGTAATACAATTCGCGGCTAGAGGCAATTGTTCAAATTCTTTGTTCGGAATAAGTAAAGCGCAGTTCTACTATGCCTCTAATTTATCGCCAAGATTATATCATTATTCCTATTTTTTTTTTACATTTTCGGTATAACTATATTTCGTCACATGTCTATGCGAGTCGCATTACAATTACAAACTCTATAATTTTTACTTTTAAACTGTTGAACATAAATTTAAAAACATTAATGTAGTAATATCTACTTAATAGAATATTTTAGACTTACTTTTTTAGTTATGTATCTAAATGAAGGCAGCACGAGTCTACTATTTGTCGAAAATAAGTATGTTCAGATTGTATTAAGAATAAAACATTCTGAAAATATTTGCGTAGGAACACAGTGCGGCGTTTTTAATATCTTTGTTAGTACGCTTCAGGTGACGGTTTGTTATCGATGGTATCATTTTATATCAGCTCTTATCTTTCTTCTATTTAGTGAGAAGAGCAACGAGAGCGCGGTTACGTGTTAGGTTCGCTTATGGCGCGGGCAAAGAAGCCGCCGGGCGGCGTAGGAGACCTAATGTAATGTCGGTGTCGTCGGATAGCTGCCGGCTATCGGCTCCGCACCGCCGCATCGCCCGCCTCTACACGTCTTGAATCACAATCGATAGCCCTTACTTTGTTTAAACTTTTTTGAAGTTGTGTATAATTATTTCAATAGCAAAATAATGCCTCCAAAAAGGCTTACGGTGTTTGTTTATCGCTGAATATTAATAGACGTAGTCCTCGTATTATAGGGATTCTCCTGTATTTATATAATTCATTAGTATTGCAGCATTCACTATCAAATCTTGTCTAAAGAGCACCGCTTTAAATGTATTAAGACAATAGTATTGATATAATGTAAGACGTTTCATAACTTTTTAACAGGTAGAGCTTTGTACCAAAGGCTGTGTAGCACGTATTCATTTATTGAAATCGATCTGCTGCTTCGGAGTTTGGCAACAACACTCGGATGAGCCACAATTATCTCGTCACAGATCCGAGAACGATCAAACCATATCACGTTATGTGGGTCATTAATTACTGTAAACAGTAATTACTTTAATTATTCTTGACAGTGTTTGTGTGAAGTCGTGAAGTGACCGCGCGCTGCTGAAGGTCGCCACGGATCATAATAGAAGAGGACGCTCGAAAGGTGATTATTTTGCTTTTATAAGAGAGACCGAACAATACATATCTGTTGCGATAGAGCTGCTTTATAATGACCTACATAAAGGCATTCTATGGCCAGATCGTAGATACCTTTACACTTTAATTCAATAAGAGTTAAATTTTAATTGCTACAAGTCCGATAGATAACAAGCAAAGCTTACACAACAGAAAGCGTATTCACGAACTTAATTTGAACGATTCATTTGTTCTAGACAGTACATTACCACACAAAAAAGTGGCTAAATATAGTGCTCGAATATATTGTTAAACAAAAGAATCATAATCTGAATTGAGAAGAAAACAATTAGAATATTGCCTAGTTATTTTATTCATCAAAATAAACTTTTAACAATTTCACTTTCCATGCAAAGAGATAGTAATAGTGAAATGTGTAAAGCACTGTATTGTACAGTAGTGTAGTGTTAGGTTGTTAGGTTCCTAGTGGTAGGTTCGCGAGCCGTCAAAGGCACCCCGTCAGGTGATCTTTGGGTCCGTGACTCAACAGTTACACTAACGAACCGGTGCGGCAGCGCGGCGGCGCGGCGCGTGCTGCATTGTGCCGCATTATCTATCATTATCTCGCTAGCCTAGATATATACTGCTCCATAACGTATGTAGCAATGTGCAGCTTAAAACAATAAGCTGTAACAAAGCGGACACTGGACGCAATATCTAGCTTTCGACTATCGAAAGTCGACTGTAATTGTCCGACTCAGTGACTGAATATCTAATTTTTTAATGTGAGTTTTTTGTAAATGATCTATTAGATTTTTTTTTATAATATAAGGTGGCAAACGAGCAAGCGGCCACCTAAATCCACCGAAATGGAAAGCGACCGCTGCCCATTAACATCCGCAATTGCAGATGTGTTGTCCACCCTTAATTGACGGAGGAGGAGACGCACATAAAGATGATATTTCCCCTTCCTATGCGTCTCCTCCACCGTCAAATCCACTTTTCCTTCCCATCCTTTCCTCTTAAGAAAAGGGTGGAAAGGGAAAGGGACTAAAATTAGGCCTCCGGCACCACACTCATCAGACGAAACGCGGAATTGCTTCCACTTCACGCCTGTTTTCTGTGTGGCCATGGTATAGCACCGGGCGAGCAGGCCCATTCGTGCGAAGATGTTAAAGCGGGCTCTACCACTGTTAGATTAATCTTTCTTTATGTTATGCTTCTATTTATCGTCATGTAGGTGACTGTAACTTGGGGTTAGACTCGACCCATCATACAACTTAGATTTTCTTTATTTATCATTTAACTTTTCACTTATTAATTTAAGTGGCGGCCTTTTAAACCAAATATTGAAATTAACATATACTCGTAGTAAGATTTAAAAATAATTAAAGTAACATTAAAAATGTACATTATTTTGTAACAATTTGATAATTTAAAAACCATAGATTTTGATTTGATTAATTTAATTACAAATAATTTAAGTCTTAGAAAATATTGAATTCCGAAAACGTAATTAACAGTTCCTAACTGTTCTACTTTAGCACTATCACCGAAGGCACATTCAAATGTCAGGCAATCATTCTTGATTGTAACGGTATTTAATTGAAGCTCGGTTATTGTTAACAATTTTATTTAGAACGGAGCACATAAAAATGCTCCAAGGAATTCAGATCAGACATAATAAACTTTATAATATTTGTTGCCAAGAGATGGTTCGTCGCAGGTGAATATAAATCACGGACGTTCGTCGGTTCATTCGACCGAGCGCCGACTTTTTTCGATCGCCCAGGCTACGGTCTATGATTAATATCGTTAAGTCAGTTTGTGATACTTATCGATCGTTATTATGTTTCATTAGCCTTGTAAACTAACTGATCCGTCAAAGCGATCCATCAAGGTGTTAAGTAGAATTTTGGAAGCAAAAAGTCCATGTAACGCCGGCGAGACGGCCGCGGGAACACCTGCCATCGATAGCCGATATCCAATCATAACGTACGAGGTGGCGAGCACCTCCCGCGCCCTCATTAAATCATCACTATTGTTGTGTTGTGCTTTATTGAAGGTGCTACGGCGCCGCTGGCTATATTTTACCCTATGCGTCTGTGGTGTCCATACATCGATTTTACTTTGTTCCGCTTGCTTGATCGATTTGTTAGTGTAACGAATAACATGTGACGACGGCGCCTCGTGACTGGTCACCGCAGTCGCGCTATCGTCGTTGTCGCCGACGCCGGCGCTGCGACATTCGAAAGCATTACCGCGAACCACGATCCAGAATACGTCCGCTCGCAACCTCCATTCGTGTAAACGATGATCCAAAAACGTTAGTCACGACTATGAGATTAATAATTTGTTTTTATACGTTGTCGGGCGGAGCTGCCTCCGGTGTGCTCGTACGTACGCGCGCCGGGCCGACGCGGGGAAATAGGCTAAGTTTGGAATCACGACGTCGCTACTCAACTTTCGACTGCGGCCGCCGATTAAGAATCACTTGCGACAACGCCGAATTGATCGATGTAGCCCTTGGCATTTGTGAGATATAACTGTAAACTGTAGATGACACGGTTAGTTAGCGAGCAGTGTATTGACATGTGCTCGTACTGATTAAATCATCCGTGCCTATTATTATGAACTATGTCGCCAGAGATTATAGCGCGAAACTGTATTTTAAATGGTTGGTTGGTATATTCGACGGCATCAAACTTTCTCGCGGTTGTAATAGATTTTTAATAAGTAAAATTAAACATTAAAAAAAGTGATGGGATATCGGTGAATGATGATCGAAGAATACCAAGAAAATGTATTTAGATTTGTGGATCAATAGTATATTTATTAATAGACACATCTCTTATTTTTCTGTTTCCTTTACGCGTTACCTACTGTAGTAAGTAAAAATATTTAAAACTTAAATATCTTTCTCCTTTATTACGAAAGTAGGTTTGCCCGCACACTTCAGATGAAGCATCGGAAAACATCTGTGCACATTCAACAAATACTTGATACATTATTGACAATTCAAGAAAAAACGTTAAAGTCTATGTGATCTCTCAACTGATTAATTAGAAGTAAGGTTCATTAAGCAGCCGTGTGGTAACGCAAAAACTAAAAAAAGACCTTTGTTAATTCCAAGGAATTTACTATCTAAGAATCATGGTACGCTTCGTCAGACATTTCTATTAATGCTTTAGTCGGAATCACTGTCTAGACTCATAATATAATGGCGTGAGTTAGATTTTTTGTCGTACAAACAACCGTAAAACGAGTAGCGTCTAGTAACGTAAGATCGGGTTAAGGCGACCGCACGTGGATAAGCGGCGGCCGGCGGCAGATCAAAGCAAACATTCGTTTAGGGCAATTGTGCGTGCGGCCGCGCAACTACAACGTGTAATTATACGGTTACCACACGCACCCCCCGCGCACCCCAGCACCCGCCGCCACGACCCTCCTCGCCCCCGCGTAAAAAACAACCATCTGTTGTACCATAATCGGGATAACGCCTGCTGGGTCAGTAATTGACCGCCGACACAGTATATTCTAAATTAACCTTTTTTTGCTGGTTTTCAAAACATTATAAATGGGTCAATAGGCAATTTATCTGCGTTTGAGTTGATTATAGTACTTTATGCATTTGTGTTTATAGTGCAATGTGCTCCGGTTGTTATATCTTCTTTGACCGGCTGATATTATCACATACACCTTTTATAATGCGTTTGTGCTTGTCTACCAAGTATCAGATTATGAGCTTATTCCATATCCAATAAAATGTTGTACAATGTAATATGTATTTACAAATTTATTTTCTAAACTGACTAGTTTAGAAGGTAATTCTGACTTCGATGAGAAGGTGAAGTTATGACTGGTTGTTAAACGATAATTGTAAAATAAATTAATAATAGGGAATATTCAATTTATTACACTAATGTTAAACTATTTACAAATTTTAATAAATACCATGAATTTACGAAGTTTTTCTTATAAAATCAACTTTTAAGAATACAAAACTTAGTAAACTATAAAATTGAATTAATTATAGGTAGTAGAAAATTAAACTAAAGGTTTGCCACAAAGTCCGTAAATGAAACAACGTATCATTTTATCCGTCGATAACTTTTCATAACAACACGCCTTCATATTTGTTCTAATAATTAAATATCAATACCATAACATTATACAAAACTCTTAAAGAAAGGATGAATTCAAAGCATTGTTTTTTTACAACCGAATAAGCGTAATATTAAGGACACGGGCCCGAAAAACAGAAGTTTCGAAACAAAAAATGCGGCCAACCACGTGTAATATTAAAATTATTAATAACGTAATTTAAATCAATTTCCGCCACGGGCTGAACCCTTTAGTCGGGGCGTTACAGGCATTTATATTTATAAAATAGTGTGTAATCGCTTAGTTGGATCTTTTGATCGCTGGCACCAGCTGTGATTATTGGTCATTATCTTGTTTTGTCGTTTCACGGCCTTCGAATCTGTAACATGTGGATAATGTATTCATATTGTAATATTTGCTTGCCAGTTTGGCGAATATTCTCAATGGCTTTGTTTCTAAACGACTTTTAGACTTTCATGGGAAATTAACATTGTGGGGATATACAACGGCATGCAACAAAGCTTTTATGGAACTGCTCTCATAAAGTAATCGAAATCAGGTGGTTCCGTCAGACGTTATGGCGGCTTTGTGCGGACTACACATTGGACTACAATAGTGTTGGTGGCGCGCTATTGTTTCGCGAGCACTAAGCGCTGCAGTGGTAGCCCATTCAAGCCATGTCTGGTGCGCAGGTGGTGCGCAGATCCTTATTTCTATTGTAGAGTCATTAAATACAACCCATGTTTATTTCCTAATTATTTGTTTGTTAGCCATCCCAGGATGGGAAAAGTGGTATTGAGGCGTAACAAAAGCGGATAAACAAGTGTAAATCCGTTTCCTGTCCATGTGTTTATCATTGTTTGTCCAAATGTTTGCTGTCATTAATAACAATTTGTTCATTGCTGTTAGTAGTTTTTTCATTTGGTGGAAGACGCGTTATAAATATTATTTTATCAAGGTCGGCGGGCGCCGCTGTGACGCGCCATAGCCGATAATTTCGAGGGACTGCGGACAAAGTGTCGTGGCGGAGGCGAGCGCGTTTCGCGGACGATGGAATCTGCTCCTTTGTCACTGGGCAACCTGTTCGGTCGGATTCGAACTCACGCCGAGCACAATGTAAAATAACGGGCCACCTGATTAACCGCCATTCCGTCCAGCTATGCAGATATCTACCGCCGCGCCCGCGCTTCGCCGAGCCGATCACTGATCATATTAATTTCAAATGATAGATTGCCTTTATATTGTTAATGCTGTATTATGATACGGATAACAATATCAAGGTCGGTAAACTTTCTATGGCTTATCCGCTATACAATGCACACTTATTAATTGTTTGTGTGATCATGTTGTGATCTTTACGTTGCCGGGATGTACAATACCGCACTTAATCATACTAATCCGCCCACATGGTTTTACGATGTACGAAAATTAATTATAATACCTACGTTTAACATTTAAGTACGTCTTTCTTGTTGCGGTTTTTGTCGCGAGAGCTTTTTGCTTTTAACTTGTAACAGGTGAAGGGATAACGTTTCACACGGATACGGAGCGCGGACAAAAAATAACTGAAAGGAATGAATTGGGTCCGTGTTTTATTTTAAATTCAACATTTCATCTTGCTTAATGTTTGCGTCATTTGATTTGCGAATTAATTATTAACGGTATTGGAAATAACTGTATCGTTAACATTGATTTACCTAGAGAAAGCTAGTAAATTAATTGATTACAATTAGATAATAAGCGTAGAAGATACATAATGCCGCGTAATATTATAATTTTGAAAGTAGTATCAAACGACGGTATAAAATTCCTTATTTAACGAGGCATAAACATCGTTCTAAGAAATAGACATGATTGAAGTTTAAATACAAACACATGTGGACAAAAAAGTCAATTGAACGCGTTAAGTCCTTAAGCTCGACTTTCTTTCGGAACCAAACTTTGTTGTGTAAAAAATGGTGGCACCTTTTGCAACATCCGTTTAAAATTCTCACGAGACAGGTAGCAGCAGCAGCTTCCGTCGCTTTTATTACGCAGTCGTATCGGGACAGTAATTACAATGTGTGTACTGCGAGTGTCGGCACAGGCATCATGAGAACTCTTTCAGTAAACACGGTCAGGTAAAATTATCAAGAGCTGAGTACTCTCTGTACGTTACTATATTTATATAATACTAGCTTTCGCCCACGACTCCGTCCGTGTGGAATAAAAAAACAAAAGTGAATAGTCTATGTGTTCTTCCACACTATCCTCTACATCTATACCAAATTTCATCGAAATCCGTTCAGCCGTTTAGGCTACAAACTCTAACAAACATCTATCCATCCATCTAAATTTTCACATTCATAATATTCGTATGATGTTTTTTAATTGTGAATTAAATAGTGTACATAGAAACAATTGCATTGGTGCAATAATTGAAGAGGATTCTTAAGGAAATTTAAGTGGCAATTCTACAAAACCTAGACACTTTAAAATGGTCTCGATCAAAGGTGGAGCAAACATTTTACCAAAAATCTCGAGTTGTTAACCTCATTTTTATTGATAACCTGTCGTTAAATAGTATAATATATAGTGCTTATATTTTCACATCGGCAGTTTATAAAAAATATGTTAAAAAAATCACTTATCAATTATGTATGTTGTTTTAAATAACGAAAGAAAGATAAGCGCAAAAAAGCTAAGCAAATGAATATTGTTTTGGTTGTTATGTTAAATTTATAAAAAAATGTGCCTCAGCATTTTAAATTTTAAAGCAAAGATTAACCCTTTAAAGAAAAAAAATATGGAATAAAAAATTGTAGCAAGAAATTTAATTTGCACATTTGAATTGTTGCAACGGAAATTATTTTAATGACAATAGAGTTGCAGTGATAATCAACATTACAAAATGTTCAATAAAGATGTTTTGCATAAGATCCCACAGTGCAATAAATACATTAGAATAATTAAATGAGGAAGTGTTCGGCAGGCGCAGGTTAGGTGGCGCTGGAACTAGTTCACGGCAACAAGTTGCGCACAGTGGGAGCCGGCGCATGGGTTAACCCACGGTATAGTACTCCACTAGCAGATTGGCCTTTGAAGGTGATTTATTTTTGTTTTAAGCATTTTGAAGCAACATAACCTACATTAATAAATTCTCATCTTATGTGCATCCAACATTAATCTTAGTATCCTAATTAATGTATAATAGTTAATACTTTTATTAATCATCTTCCCGTTTACTTACTTGGGTATTAATTGGGATGATTACAAAGATGTGTTGTATAAAGTATCATTAATTAATTAATTTATTTATTTTCTTCATTTTTGTCAGATGAGAAAATTTGGGTTAAACGGGCCAATACGCAACATTATTACTAGAGCGGTGCCAACGCAAGCGCGGTCCGCACTCGGCACTTCCAACTTCCCGACCCTCCATCCGCGTTCGGTGATCTATTGTTTGGCGAGAGAAATGAAACGGGAAAAAAATCTCGTTCCCAAAGCTATCGTGAGAAATCATAAAATGTGCTCCGCATTCATTACGCGACGCTCCGACAGAAATCAATAAATATCATATTACGCCTCGCTGGCCAGGGCTCACGGATCGCTCATGTTGCGTCTGCATTGTCGATTACATTGTTAGACATTTACTGAGAAGTAAGGGGCCTTCGCTGATTGATTTGGTATTTAATTGTCATGTAAATGTTTATCTATGGTTGATGTTATACACAGCCCTGCAGCTCGCTTTTTAATAGTAGAGTTCAAAATTCTCCACGTTAGTTATTCTTTATATAGGAATACGTAAGTTTTTTCATAGCTATGGCGTTGTGGATTAATTAATAATAATGTTAGTTATAATGTTTTTATTTTAACAATTAGTAGCGTATAATTTCCATTATCAGTACAAATTTATCTCTTAACATTGGTCTATCAATAGATCGAGATTAAATGTAGGTAAAACAATGAGAACAGTGTAGCGGTGATATTGCGATATTAGGCAAATTGCTCGAGTCAATCAAGGATCTGACTAACTGTAGTTGTCGAGCTTGCGCGAGCAAGCGGAGTGGCACGGATACATAATAGGAATTGTACAAACTTGTTGCGGGAGAACACCTGTGCCGCAGTATTAATTAGTTCCAGCTACTATCTACCGATTTAAATGAGTAATCATTTGTCAATTTACGGATATCTTTGATATTTAGTGTAACTTGTTAAACTGATATTATGATACATTTACATATAATATAATTATATTTAAATGTATTATATTAATAGATCTAAAGGATGGTTTGTAAAATATGTACGTGGTTGTAGATTCGAATTAATTACTTTAAAACGTTATTTTGTTAAATAACGCGAAGATAGAAAACAAGCGAGTTTCTCTCTAAGAGTAAAATGAAGACTAAACATTATGTTTCATATTTTATTGTTTTAGGTCATACTTCTCACTGTCAAATAATCTATTAATGCGTGCTATATGTTACATTATATTACTGTTTTGATATAATATTTATTTTTACTATTGAATAAAAATAAAACAATTTTTTGCCTATTGGACTCAGAGTTTAAACGACAAAAATGTTCTATATTACATTTCTGTAATTAGTACTGCGTGTCGATTTAATTTCATTATCCGTCTCAACAATGAACAGTCAGCCAGTGTTAATGAAACAGCGCACTGGTGATTAGGTTGCCGCGGCGTGGTAAGTAAGGTTAACACACGCTGTGAACTTAATGCAGCTCTTTAAAATTTTAATTAACGATTCTTAGATTGCAACTAATCAATTCACGTTTCCTAATGAAATAACAGTTGTAGAAAATGTTTGTCAATTACAGTTTGTCCTTCGGAACGCACTAATTGTCTCATTTAATAACGCATTCAATTTACCATGATTAAAACACCGCAATGTAAATGTGTTTATTTAATTATCTTAAATCCCTATAAGAGAATTTATATCTGGTATCGAATGAAAACAATGATTGTTATTCTTATTACCAAAGTAAAGTACGTTCTCGTAGTTAGTATTCAAATGGGCTGTCAAATAAATAAGTCAACAGTTTGCGAAGTTTTTGAAGCGATTAATAATATAGTGATTTAAGTTCAATCGTAATGGAAATGTTGTATTAATATTGTAAATTCGAGTACAATTCGGCTGCTGGACGGGGTGACGGGCGGCGGGCAGCGGGCGGCGGCGAAGTGCTTGCGTTGCGCCACCCGCCCGCCGCGCCACTTGTCCCACTGACTCACGCCAGTGGATTCCCGTTTACTACCTACTACTACCAGTGTAGTATCACCGTAACATTATGCCCAAATGATCTGCCAACGCATTGTCTTTGAACTTACTGTGCGCCAATAAATGTCCGCTTTAATTTGCAAACATTAATTTCTACGAATTGACCAATTATATAGCTTTGATGTCGTTACCCGTTAAGTTTCTGATTAAATTCAATATTTCACGTTTCAATTTTATTTCCACCTGTGGGAAATTACAGGTACAAAGTTACGCACCTATTAAAAATGTATGAAACACTCCATTGATTTCTCTGGCCTCTGATCAATAACAGTGATTATCGCGACAGGCGAGCGACGTGCATATTCATAAGTCAACACCGACAAGCCGACATCCCTCTAGCGTCGCGTTGCCGACGTCGTCGCCCCGTCTGGTTTCACAACACAATGGGCCGTTGTGAGCTCAGCGCCTGCCAATAAAACATAATTCTGCCAGACGTGACATTTGATCATGTCATAATTCGAATAATGCTCGTATCTAGTAATTATGTGGTTGCGGTACGAATCAACGCTATGTCTTCATTTAAAATTCACTTAACTTCAATTAAAACTGAAATATTCTACTATAATTAAATTGTTAGTCGTAACGAGCAGTTGACCTGTCCTTAATTCTATATTGTCAACGATCATAATATTATTATTTATATGTACCTTATTTTACCGTTTCATTTTAAATTAGTTTTATAAGTTATTCCATCGTCATTAATCAATTTTAAATTAGAATCCAGACTTATTTTTACATACTTGATCTTAGTTAAAGTTTAATATGATTAAATAGCCTCGTAGATTGTATCTACTTCCTTTCTAGTGTGGGCATCACCAGATTAATCATACATTAACCACAATTGTATTTATCTTTTAATTGGTATAACTGTTATAATTGTTAATCTCTTATTTTTCAATAAAATTATTTCTATTTCTATTTCTATTTCTATTTCTACTGACTCATTGTTTACGTAAGTCTTACATAAGGAAGGATTACTGACATATTTATTACAGTTCATTAATTTTGTATTATGTGTCATTGTGTTTTATAGCGACAATGAGTGATCCTAAGCTGGTAGGTAATTGCGGATAAGCTGCGTTGCGATCTAAGGCTCAGTGTCAGCAGGACATTGTGCTCGGGCAGCGAGCACTGCGGTGACGAAAGCAACCCGCTTCGTGATCGACGGACCTAGATACTGAATCAAAGCTGAACGCGGTTGTTGCCCACCTTATCAACGCAACTGTTACCACGTTACCGTGTACTGTTATTCAAAGGTACCTTGTTATCATTTCTCAATGAAGTTATTCGTTATTAACATCGGCATATTTATTATCGATTGTGCAATATTCCGAATGTAAATTTGCTTACTGAACAGTAAACAAAGCTTTTTATTATCCGACGTTTGTGATAAAAACAAAACAGGCAGTGTCTTTCACCAAAGTTATTGTTGTCAATTTAAACAATGTTAGTGGAAAGAAGGAATTTGTGAAAGATAATTACGCCTTCACCACATTATGGCAAACTTAGCAAGATATAGCTTTTTAATGCAAACTTTAAAGCTTTTTAACAAAAGTAATCATTCTTTTGTCTATTGTCAAAATTGTTACAAACGATTGGTCAATCTAAAATATTAAAGTAAAATGTGGTCCACCTACATTGTAGTATGTTTACATATATCAAAAAATATTATTGGTGTCTTTCGATATTTGCCAGGCGGTGCTATGTTCGTGGTCAACAACACAGCTGATGTCCCGATACCCGGCCAAGACCTTTATCTTTATTGCCTTTCTATCTTTGTTCTGTTTGCTTTCTGCCCTCTATCATTTTTGTATATGATATTTATGGGCTACGATGACAATAAAAAAAACTAGTTCGGTTTATATTATAAAAGTACATACCATACATAGTATTCGTACAGGTTACATTTAAAATTTTGTTTAACTCAGTTGTGTGATTTTTTGAAATTCGTTACCAAAAAAATAACCGGAAGTATTCAGATTCACAAGTTCGAAATAGTTCCACGTTCGTAAGTGATTACAAATAGGGGATGATGATTGTGTGAAGGGGGTTGTTCGCGCACGGTCATCGATTTACATTCCTCACGACTCGGGGTCGGCGTGTCGGGTCGGGTCGTCTCTCTATTTCTATAAAACTATCTTATAAAAAAGTCAATCACGTAAAGAATTTGTACAAGCATTCTTAACAAGCATGCTATTTTAAGAATGTGACTTTTTATAATGCTGTGCATTGTGAGCCGCGAAGGAGAAGCGGTACAAGTCAATCATAAATGGAGTTGTAGATATTTTTGGTATATACGTTACTATTCTTTTATTATACACAATGATATCATGTCTATAAAAGCCGAAACCAATACATTTGTACATTTTGATAATTCGAGTTTCAAGTACCGGATTAGGACTTATAACTAAGAAAATGAAATCAGTGTAATTTACTCACATAACACGTTAAAGGCATGTGAAGAATGTGTCAGAATTGAGCAGCAAAACCACAATTTAGGTGTAAGGATATGAATGCAGCTTGGCTACTTATCACTTGTCCCCTTCTTATGCAAATAATTTAAAGTGACAGTATTCTCCACCGGCCCACAGCATGCGGGGCGATCATTGGTTAACCCGGCTGACACTTGGAAAGCATTCTGTCCGATCCAATACATCACTTTTGTGTCGAAAACAATAAAAATTCTTTTCTTATTTGTAAGACCCTGTCGTAACATTTACTGAGTTTTATGCATCGTGTGCGATTTGAATAATTAAATGTAGTTATTTTTATAAAATTCTCTTACTTATAAAGATTTTTTTTTATCAAGTTCATCCATTTCTATAAGACTTCTGTAGTTTATAAAATGAAATAAAAAAAAAAAATTTAATGTGCATGAATTAAAATAAAACCAAACTAAAATAAGATTTAACAAAGTAACCGATAAAAATGAATAGCTCTTAAGGTGGAAGTTAAACTAAAAAAAAGATATGCTCCAGGTGAGGCTCGAACTCACAACCCCGGCATTGCTCACGAACACTGACTTATAAGTACCGTGCGCTAACCAATTGCGCCACTGGAGCGTTGGTCGACCAGTTGAAATTATTGAATATTTACTATGGGCTTCCCCTCTAGTCCCCCAAGTCTTTTGCTGTGGTTTTAGATGAATTTAACACAATGAAATACAATTGTACCCTATTTAATTCGTTAAAATAACAAGTCGGCATGACTTATTTAAATATTGAAACAATTTGCGTTATCACTATCATAAAAATTGTGCTTAAATACTATATTCATAAGTACTAAAAATATATTATTTCTGTGTGCGTGATCAAGATGTATAATTTGTTGGTCCGATGGTCGGTCCAAACACGCTGATAATAATCTTTGACCTAATTGAAATGCGATGTTTTACGTTCCTTACGACAAAAAGTTATCAAGTATGAGTCATGCTTTTGTGTTAGACGTAATGAATACAACTAATTTAATCTACGAGTAACTACCATTACACACGTTTTAAACCGTTTTCTTTGACTACAAAAGATAAGTAATTCTGTTATTTTTCATTTGCTTATTTATCATTAGACTTTGAGTATATAAAATGAATGTTTACATGTTTTTTTTAATCAATTTTCATATCGTAATGAAGTATAGGCTAAGAGGCCCAAAAGTGTATCTGCACTAAAACTTCTCTAAAACTATTTCGTTGTTTAGGTTAAGGTAGTTGGCGTAAGCTTGTATTTAAAAATCATTATTGACTTTCTTGTAAATTAAATTAAAACTAAAATTATTGGATGGGAGCCATTATTACATAAAAATACTAGTAAAGTTATTAATAGATAATTAAAATTATACTGGCAATGACTCAAATTAGTAGATAGATATCAATGATGTAGGAAATACAAAGTAGCAACAGCGAAAATGTACCTTATGTTCTGACGTAGCAACAGTAAGTTAGTGGTTTGGTATTTTAAACTTTATGGGTATAGTTAACCTTGAATAGGATTTAACGTATTAATGATTTCATGGTTGATAACAGGAGGTAACTATTAAATAAAAAATAAACACTAAATTTACGAAATTGAGGCTAGTACAAAGGTCATCTTACATTTAGGGTCAAGAATATCATAGTATGTAAATAGATGTTAAATTTCAATTATTATGTGCTTTTATTATATCACTAATAAAGTGTTGAATTTATGTAGTGTTATATAATCACATCCCTAACAAATAGTTGTCAATAAGCTGAGAAATCATTACAAAAGCCTTGAAGCAATGTATTCTATCAGCGAACAGATAGGTTGTTGTTGTGCGTACCAGATTTGTACCTGACCATGTCTGGACACTATTAGCCGGTATTGTTTCTGATATAACGGTGCGCCATCTGTCCCAGCTCACTAGATATTCTGTATGAAATAGACAAGAATAGAATTACGTTTATTCTCACGATATATAAATTTAATCACAATAACTTTACGTAGTATTTCTGTGGTAACCTATTAAAGAAGATTTTATTAAAAAAAAAAGAAATATAATACGAGTACCTTATTATCGGCAAATACATTCAACAAAAACAAAAATTAATCAGACGTGTTGTGGCAAACACGCCCAATTTCCACTCCAAATGCAATATACAAAGTTTAAATCAATGTTTTTCTAAATGAAAAGGTATTGTTACCATTGAACTATAGCCTTATAATTAAATGGGGTCTGTGTAGGCGGGTGAGGTAAGAAGCGGCTCGGCGCAGGCGCACGTGCCGGGCGGCTCGCGGCCATTCGATTAGTACAGTGCGCCCGCGCCAGCGCAGTCAAATGATATGTTAATGACCACTGGCGATACGTACTTTATGGTCTACCTGCGCCACTCCTAGCCTTCGTTCCGTTCCATCATCGCCGTTTAATTACCACACTTTATATTATGAACAATTTTATTCTCGTTCATAAATTTTACAATGCAATCATCTTATTTTTGAAATTTTATTATGTTATATTTCAATGCTAAAGACTGAGTTTTATTTATTTTGCTGTTTTTTATGTTTTGGAACCGTGCATAGTACAGGTTAGGTACTAATATTTTGCATATACTTGTTTATAGATTCATTTTTTCAACTCAATCAACAACCAATAAACAATCAAAAAGGAAAAATGTTTGCTACATTTTTCGTTTTCCTTACTCTCCGCATCCAGGATAGAATATTTATCTTAACGTTATCATTAGGAATTTCATGTTCGGTAGTTCAGATGAACAATACTTTTTATAGAATAGTCTGTGTCAAGATTTAATGGAAAATACGTTTGTCAAGTGATGCCATGAATAAAACCGATGTTCCTACGCCATGATTCAACGATCCATCATTATCTGATTGTTGCGCAAAAGTGTGAGAAATATTGAAATAGTAGGGAATCCTAACGGTTTAATGCAAATAGCGATAAACGCCAGTACTAAGATTATTTGTTAACGAAATCTGCGCTATAAAAACAATTTTTTTCATAATGAAAAGGCAATTAAGAAGTCTAAAACAAATTGAAAAAATATTTATCTACATGACGTTGTGTTTTTTTAATTTATTTATATAAGTGTGTATAAACAAAGTGATTCAAAAGAACACTAATCTTAAACTAGTTGGCACGTTATTACTCCACTGAATATGTTGGAGAATGCCTGCGCAGAGTATTGGAAATATTGACCGGCGGCAAACTGACTGATCAGTGTGATTGAACAGGACAATTGCCCCTAATGAAAGTAATTAACACGATGCGATCGGGCGTCGATAGTGCGCCGGCCGGCTCTGCGCCACGCGGCACGTCACACCAGCACAATGCGCGACTTGTTAAATCAACTTACACTTGCTACAATCTATACATATAATAAAATTGGTGTGTCTGTTTGTAATATCAAAAGAAAGACTTCAGACTTCGGGACTGTTTTTGCGTTGCTGATAACCAAAATCGCATTTAATTTTTAGGGTAGCTGACATAGACAGGCATATTATGGGCTTTTTATCTTAATATTGCGAGTACGAAGTCGCGGGCAACAGCTAGTCCTAAATAAATGGTTAACAATTTGTTTTGCACTAAAAGATTCTGTGGATTAAATTTCCTTTACATTATACCTTTTTCAGTATTCAAGTACTTAGCCAATATATAAAATCTAAAACTGTAATATATAAGCATTAAATATTAAATTAAAATATTTATTATAGTATGTATCTTTATAAATCGGTTATAGAACCTACAAATTGTTAAAACTTTTACAAACATTTGGTACTCTTAATTATAATATCAGCGACATTGTTTTTTTTACACTGACAGCTTTTAATTGTTTTGTCTGCCATTGTGAGTAATAACTCACTGAGATTGCAGCAACATCGGAGGAGAACGACTGCCCGATAACCCATAAGCGATATTGTAACAATGCTGCAGGCGCTAGGTCACGATGTCGCTACCAAAATATTATGTGGCAACTTACATAGTGACAGTTATCCGTACACTAGTACTGAGCTTTTAAGTTTATCTAATCAGTGAAAGTCTGATCGTTATAGAAGTGTTAAGATATTTGTTCCCATATCTAATTGTGTTCGAAAACGTTATTATAACAAATATGAAGAAATTCAGGTACAAAGTTACGTAAAAACGACTTATTACCCGAGCACCTGGTCGTTTTATGAATAAAAGTCCTGTGGGAAAGCAATCGGTCACCCAAAATGTTTCACACAACCAAGTGAGTGGTATCGAGTAAAGACGTTTTTACTTACGTTTTCAATACGTATTCATGCCAGATCAAGGTTACGGATAGGTTTATCTCTACGGATAGTGTAAATCAAAAACAAATTTATCGATAAAACGGTATAAAGCTAATAGTACGACTTGTCGGTCTGTTTGTTCAAGATATAACGCAGATCCTTGTGTCAATGTAAATACCTGGGAATAAATATAACGAACCCATATCTCGTCCAAAATGTTCAAGGTTAACGCAACTTTGTCATGATGAATCAATAACCTCAAAATATGTAACCGGAGGAAATGCTCTCATGATTTAAGCCACTAAGTAATTCAGTGAATCTTTATTATTTGCATTAAAAGCGATATTGCTGAGTGTTGTAAATAGCCATCAGTTCCTAAGTTCATTGGTTTAGATTAAAACTGTACCAATGCTTGACATGACAATTGCTGCAACACGTGACTGCGACAGTTCAGATGTGCACTGGGCGAGCGGTCACGTGTGCCGCGTGCTGACTCCACTTTATATTTACGGCCGAAGCATGATATAATAACGTCAAAACAAAAAACAATAGATAAACAGGTGATGTAATGGTTCGCGTCTCCTATTACAAATGTCAATGTACCTAGTTACCGTGTTACTATGAGAACGCAAAGATAATTTTATATATATTTGTGCATCTGACATGAAATCTTTTGTGACATTATAAAGAGTTCGCATTCAGTTGAATACAATAAATGTTTTGTGCTTATGCCGTTTTTCATTTGTCCTTTATCCTCCTCTTCCGAATATTACAGCAGACAGCTAGAAAACATGATATAAGTGAAATCTGTAGAACTGTATGTACATCGAACAATACCTAAAATGATTTTAAGTGTAAGTTGTCCTAAATAAATACTACTTTTATTGCTTTTGCAGGTTATTAATATTACATGTTAAATATATTATGTTAACTATGTTTGCTTTTTATTGACGACTAAAATATTCGAAAGAGAGAAAAAAACGGGGTCGAGATTCATCAACAAACATAAAAGCATTCCATGTCCAAGGATGAATGATCCGGAGCATCGTTCGTCAATAGAAGCGGGCATGTTGTTCGATTGTACGCCGGTGCTCGGCGCTCGGTGCTCCGTGCTCAGCTCGATGAAAAAACTCGTTCACTCTCAGGTGCACACCTGTTGAGGCGCCGAGACCGTGGGATTACGTGATACGTATGCAGGTAGGAGATGCGCAAAAATCACAAATTGTACATCACCCAGTAACCATTCTCCTTACATGTGATGAAACTCAGTTAACCGCGAAATATGATCTTTATCTACAATTAAAACGCACCAACTTCAAAGCATTACTAACATCTCTGTTTTTATCATACGTGGTTTTTAAAGAAATTTATTATTTCATGAGAATTGGTTTGTATACCAATGTCTTTATCTTAATTGGGAATCCCACCATCAGACACAATTGGAAATGTAGTTTGTTTATTGAATCTCAGCTGTCTTCCACAAAGAATTTTAATACAAAAGATCTCTATACATTTTTACCTCTATAAGGTCCTTATATACTTTTTTGTTTACGATGTGCAATATAAATCTGCTTACAAAGACTTTTTTCTTAAATTTATTGTAAAAATAAACAGTTAAATTAAAGTTGATTCGCTTATCGAATTGTTTGTTAAGACCGGACGCGAAAGGAATTTAAATTACCATCAAGATCTTATTTTATTTCCCATACAAAGGATGAACATAAAGAAAGCACGAAACGTTATGTGTAGGCCGGGACCTACTCAGATGTACTTTCCGTGTTTCAATTTTTGTCCATATCGGGAAGCGGTGGTGCGCCGCCGCCGCCGCCGCCGCCGCCGCGTGTGCACAGATTCAGATATGCTAAGAACCCGCGCTCGTCGGTGTACTCCGGTGCTAGTGGGTGTCGACATTCGACATCGGCAGTGGATACGGCGGCCGATTTATGTGTACATCCCGACTATACATACCTGCGCCGTGCAAACGTGCGTGCGCAAGTGAAAGTAAGCCCACATGCACCAAAGAACATCAAACGTAGTCGAATTTGTTACGAAAATAAAATGCGATGGGGACGCTTTGTCCCTTCACGAAAATACGAAACGTAAACATTCCCTTTATACCGCACTGAGCGGCGGCGGAGGCGGCGGGTATGTGTGATTTAGTGCGCCGTTGATTTTATCCACATTCCGCGCCCTACAATACCACGAATTGCGTAATGCGAAATTCCATTAGGCTTTTTGAATACGAACGAAGATATTGGAGGAAAAAATCTGACAACGCTCTCCAACAGGTTATTGTTCGAGACTTAAGAACGAACAATTGTATTGTGGGATGCGAGTTAAAAAGAGTTTGTTAGTGCAATCTTCATGTTTGTTTTGTAGTGTAAAGACAAGGTGTTGACAGAATACCGAATCTTATAAAGAATTAAAGATTTAATTCGTCTCAAACATCAAGAAACGATTGGCCATTCATGAGTCTTTAATTAATTAAGCAGCCAGCTCAATACATTGTTTAATTTTTGGGTACAACCTGATTTCATTCTGTACCGACGTACTTACTTAGCCAAATGTTGAAGTATGTGTTTCAATAAAATATTATTTAGATGACAATTTAAAAGGAACCAAACAGGAGCAGAAGATTTTGCTGAGTCATACAACAATTGTTTTGCTTAAAGTAATTGTTCACGTTGCATATCTTGTAAACTATAACCCATCGTGATTAGTCAGCGCTAACTCTCCACAGCACTGGAAACGTGATCATATTTCTAAAAGTACAGTGACATAGATCTCATTCATTATTTTGTCTATTATTAAAAAAATGTATATGATTTCAGAGGTCAAAGAACTACAGACTCCAAGTCACGTGTCAACCGTCACTCCGAAATGTACAGAATTTTGCAATAAATGCCAACTAATTGCTTAATCTGCGGCGCCGGGTGTTGCTGATTCAAAAATTGCTTGTACTCTGCTCCCGTCAAATTAAGTCAGCACGTTTTTTTAAACGTGAAAAATGAAAATATCAAAATAAAAAAGATTAAATCGTTACGCAAAATTTTATGCGAATAAGTGTAACAATAATTTAAGACCCAGCTAAATCTACATTATATCCAAGAGTCTAGAGTTTGCTGGTACTTACACTTCTTTACAATACAAATTTTGATGATCTACATAACAGAAAATGTGACTTAACAGTACTCTCAGTAAAGAGTAACATAATGAATGATGATACGTGTTCAAAGGGGCAGAATTGAAATTAAAAAGCTGGTAAATGAATACAATCATAAAGGTACAATAGCTGCTAGCTTGCATTATGTGTCCGCGGCCGTGGCGCAGTCACGCGGTGACCGATATCGTGATGATGTGCTGAGATACCGACGATGTGGCGATGTGGCGATGTGGCGAGGTGGCGATGTGGCGAGGTGGCGAGGTGGCGAGGTGGAGCCGACTGCGCCGACTGCACGGACCGCGGGGCCGATAGCGCACGTCCGCGCGACGCGAACATCCTCGCCGAGATAAGCCTCAACCTGCCCCCGTTATCTAGCCGGCTGGCCTTGTCAACACTACCTATGCAAATACGTGATAGGTGTTAATCTCGAAAAAAAATTGTAACTCGGTTAATATTTAATAGCGGATGTCACTTTATTATCCGAGATAGCACGCGGTCACTGTCAGTTTTATTTAGCGTCCTTGATCATATTCACATCAATGATATATTGATGTAATAAAAAAGTATGAGCAGAAATAATATTTTACAACAATCTAATACAACCAAATATCACCAATATGAAGATTACTCTATTAAGAAGTTAAAAGTTCTTGAAGAATGAAAGTAGTTATGAAGTTTCTAAGTAAAATATGAAGATTGAATCATTTTCCTTGTTACAATTCTTTAAACAGACGTCGGTTTAGTAACAAAGTCTAAGCAGATCATGATGCGATTTGTATCGTTGCAAGTACGGCTATCTTTATTGACAGCGCCGCAATAAAAATACGATGTAAAGGCAGGCGCGGTGCGGGCGGCGCGGGCGCGGCGCTTGCAGGACGCTGGGAAAAGCTTCTCAACTCAATTGTAATACAACAGGTGTGCTATGATGTGGGCTTTATTACATTTGTCCAAACAATAACCCACAATCGGTATTAAAGTTTAAAAAAAAACAGAAGACGAAATGAGTGAGTGAATGCTTTTGACATCTGAGAAGCCTAATCTTGGCTGCATGTAGTAGTTATTGCTCGTGACTCGAGAAATGTGTAGATTTTTGAAAATAATCTTAAAGGTTCGTTGCATTTTAGTTTCTTTAGACATATTAAATTAATTCTTATTCAAAATTTTACGCTTAGGAAATGATTTAAAATAATTTTTATTCATATAAAATGATTGAGATTTTATGTATCTTGAATAACGTAGTGTCGTGTGAGATAATAGATAGCAAAGCACCGCGCGGCCGGAAGTGTGACGATAGTCCAATGTCGAGTTTATTTATGTGGCATATTGAGCGGGAGATATACAAACATTCGCGAAGGTCAGGAGCGTGGCGGGCGGCGGGCGGAGGCCGCGGGCGGAGGGCGACGGGCGCTTCCGCCGCGTGGCTCGCGCGTGCGGGATGCGCTTGCGCATCATTCCAATAATTTATTTAAAAAGTCATGGGAGCCACCCTCAGCTGCAGCCTCGAGCGTGTGAATATCCCACATATGTGGGTCCTTGATGCAATTATAGAATTCACTTATTATTACAATATTCGTTTAATGATAGTGTAAACTATTGATGTAAACGGAAATCAGTCCCACGGTACAATTACAGAAAAAAAGTTTTCCTAGACAGAAATACTTTGTGACCAAAAGTAGCAGATATTACAGATTTAAATATAGTTCTACTATTTTGGGGGCCACAAGTGATAGTTGTATAAATGGACAATTTAAAACTGAAAAGGGTTTACGAAAGCGCGACATAAGAAGGAATAATTCTTACATCGGTGTGATAAACGGCGACATTCATAAAGGCGGAGAAAAAAATTAATTCGTGAATTCCTTAAGTTATTGGCACAAAAAGGGAAAATTTAAGACGTGCCAAGTCAGACAATGCGAGCTGGAGTTAATCTTAGCGCGATCAATAAACTCTCTGATTACACATTCGTGTAATACCTTGCGCGTCGTTGTCGCCGTCTGCGCGCGCAGGTACCGGACTCTACCTTGCTCCGCGCTACCATTCATTCAACACACGTTCTTTTTACACTTTTTCGAATTCCTGGCTTTATTACCTTTATTTTTATTTCATTGTTGTATGTTTTTATAAATTTCAAGTACTAGTACTTAGGTATGTTATATTAAGTATTCGTAGTAATGTCATAATTTTTGTCTTAAATCAATAATCGCCTGTTCGCATCTTCCATTTGTTTGTTTCATGATATTTGCAAACATTCTTCGTACCTAGAATTATTTTGTTAGCTTTTTGCATTCGATAAAGGATGTAAATATAACTCGAGTATATAAAACTTACATAACGTGTATAATTCTTTGAGAACTTGAGCAAAGATTTATATAATCGATTGCTTTAGTTATCGATGCGATGACCTTCAACTGTATAAGAATTTATTTAATATCTTGGAATTTATCATTACAATGTTTTATGTAAATATTTACAGAACACTCAATCACAATCGACGAGGAAAAGTTGTCATATCAGTTACCGTTATATTTCGGGATTTCTTTCTTATAAGTATATTCGTGCGAAAGTAAAAGTAAAATAAAACTAGGATACCTGACTTGGGGTCTTCTGATAGGTCGAGTAGCGTAGCTAAGTGACATATGGGTTTAATTGAGGTATCCAAGCTGCCGGCCAACAGATCTCCCAACGGTTACAAAAACTTCACCAGCTGACCGCTTCCCTAGCTCCGTTATTAATCGTTAACGGGAAGGATGAACTGGGTGACACCGTCCGAAATCGGTCCATCTGTCTGCCTCGACCTGTCTCGGTAGCCGGTGGCCAAAAGCGTCATCTGTGTTGCCCACCATTTCATTATTACCTGCTTTAATAAATTATCCCTATAGTTTTATCTTAATAGCGTTGGCGTGGCCAGTTACAATTAAAAGGATAATATTACGAGGGTTTTATACGTTTTGTATAAATTATCTATATCTATATCTATACTATCTATACTATTATAATAAAGCGTAAACACACACTTCTTTGTTGCCTAAGATCTCAGCAATTACAGCATATTTTTGAATAATTATTTTTTTAATAAAAAGCCCTACACTTACGTCACGCTTTAGGCTATATATTTTCTCGCCATTAAACTTAGGGGGTAGATATTTTGGATAAAAACCCTAATGTGGGAAAGAGACCATAAGTTGCTGCCAACATCAAGAAAGAGAGATTGCTAAGGTTTGTCGTGTCATGTCATGTCATTTTGACATTTGCTATTGATAATTTGACAAATGTAAACAATAAAATAAAATTTTCATAATTCCATGCGGATAAAGCCGCACGCGAATAGCTAGTGCAATATAACTTTCGCTTCTTTTTTTAATAGATTAGCTATTAACTGTGTTATAGAAAACAAATGTGCGTTACAAGTTTATTTGTATTTAATATTGATGACATTTGGAGTGCACAGATCTGTATTGTATATTTGAGATAAGACACACGTTCTTGTTGGAGAGTTAAACCATTTTGCTATAAAATAATATCTACATTTGTCTTAGATTATGACATTAACTCTGTCGTAGTACAATGAAATAAGTATACACTCTCTAGATACTTAAAATAATAATATGAAAATATAGATATAGGATGTATTGATGTGCTCTTAGATTGTAAAGCCTTACCTCATAAGCATATGAATGAAGTTAATAAGCCTTTATTGGGATGCGTGTCCACGGCTCGCTGCGTCGATCTCACGGCCTCACAAAGTCTTACATTTGACAAACATGTCGCTCGCTATAGTGATTTTCGATGACACATCTCCGCTCTTCATCGCTCATTTGAAACGGGTGACCAAATGTATGATAATCTAGCGAGGAATTTAATAGTTTTTATTGTTCACAGTAACACACTAACTCCCTTACAATCGAGCTAACGAAACGCTTTCTATCCTATTGATGTGTTAATATTATACTCTCTATGTACACGTTTGTTGTTAGTAGGTGCGATATTCTTCAACGCGATGGATGATAATTTAAACAATTATATCATAAGTGGATATTTTGAGTACCAATAAAACACTATATGAGGAACAAATCGTGAGTGAGTCTTTGTGTTTCAAAAGTGTACGAGAAAATTACACATACCTATAATTAAATTTTATGAGAAATTTTACTAAATAAGCACAAGAAAATTAGCGAAATAAACTAGAGCTTTTATATGAATACCGCGGAGACTAGATAAATTGTATATACTTAATTAATAGCAATCAGATTCTCTGTTTTCTCTAAGAATTTATGTTACGCACAATTTTAAGCCAAAAATTCTCTTTCACTAATTATAATGTAAAAATCTAAATTTAAGTTTACAAGCTTAGACCACTCGGTAAAAAATAAGAAATCAAGGTAACAATAAGCACTGTAACCTAAAAAGATGAAAGCACTGAAGCCACACCTGCTCGACCCGAAGCATTCATAACGAGCACAATGAGGTCTATTCTAATGCTAAATAAAAATGGCGTTCGATAGACAGCAGCATTATATTGAATTAACTCGAAAAGGGAACAATGCCTACGTCGATATCTTTACCTACTTTCTTTTGGAGAAAGACAACAAAGTTCGTAGTGGAGCGGTGACAAGCGGGCATCGAGACAAAGAGGATCGACAGCGGTCGGTTGCGGGGCACAAAGGTCAGGTTGATTCGAGATCACCTTACGCGACCGCCTGCGCCTCTACCGCGCCTCGCCCGCACTTCACCCGCGCGGCGCGGCCGTACACACTACAACCGTACACTTTGTTCGTTGGCGACACGATGGCCACTATCGCTTCATCTGGGAGCGGAGATGCTCCTCATAATGCGTCCAGATAAACCGGCATTGTGTCGTGTGCTCTCTATAACAAGAAGAATATTCCATGAAAGGAGCGCGCAACGCAACAGGTACATGCCCCGCGATTATCTACTAGTTTAGGTGACGCGCACTCGCCTCTTTTGAATGCGCTGCTTTTCAATTATAGCCCGAGTTGGGTTAAGCGTAGAATGGGACGTGGTGCTTGTGCGTGAGAACATTAATAAAGCCTTCATTTGAAAACATTTTAAATGTTCTTCAAACGTTTTTATATCCGTCTTACATAAATTGGTATTGAGAAAGGGGTTTTGAGATTTTAAAAAGAAATAACATTATATTTAGGCTATGGTAATTTTAATTGGTACTAATAAAGCTAACAATAACCAATTATGGAATAAGTAAAAGCCTTGTTAGTACGAAGTTTTTACTTAATAGAACCATATAACCTCTTTATAAAAAGTTTTTATCAAATACGAATTTGCAAGCATTCTACTTTCTTATGACACCAGTCTTAAAAAGATAAATCAGCTTTAATTCTAAAGTAATTAATTTATTTCGTTGAATTAACTAGAATAAGAATGAGTTGTGAGTATGCGGCCGCGACAAGTTCGGTAGGACTGAATTAAACAATCACGTCTGACTCACAGTACCGGTTGCCTATAAAGACAACAGAAATTATCTCTGTCTAGTTTATTTCTCAGACAAAGCGCCATGCTGCTTCGATATAACAATTCAAAATTGTTTAAGTTCACAACTGTGTTGTATATTATTATTGATTCATAACTACTTTAGCCTTTAAGATTTGTTTGACTATCGAAAGGGCTTCAATTGAATAAACGAACAACAGCTAGTTAAAATATCTACAGTAAAGAAGGTAAGAGAAAGGTCTTCTCCGTTTTCTTATGCACTCTTCAGTTAAAGAAAGAGTGTAACTCTCGGTATCGTTACAGGCAAATTTTATTATATGCATTACGTCCAGCTATTGGCTTAATTTTATTTGAACTGTGATAAATCAAAATAATTATTTAAAGCACAATATAGTGGCGGTCATGTAACCGTAGTGGACTACATTATGCAGTTTAGAATTAGCCGCACCATGTTGTACGGTCCCCAGGCGGACAACCATCACATAAATTCTTCGTATATGTTAGACATACCGGCTCGCGTGTAGCGATTATAAAGGCTTCATTTTGTTATCTCGGCGTCTTTAAGTCGCAGTGTTAAATTACGCTGGATGTTCGTGAATGTAGCCAGTTGTTGGTCCAGTGTAGACCGATTTAAATGGCGCGGTGTCGGATGGTGGTGCGCTACCGGCCAGGGAATGCGGTTAACTTATTGGAGCGGGCCGGGAGATCGCGTGAATGGGTTCGCGGGCGCGCCTTTGTTGGCTGAGACGCGCTGGGTGGCCGCAGCCGCCGTAGGCTTTGCACCACGCCGCAGGTACCGACCCCGCACACATCCGAAATACACAGCAAATATACATTTTGAGCAAATTGTTTCGCAATTGTTCTGTTTGCTCGTGAAGGATAACGAGCGGGAATCACTGCACGTTAACCGATCTTTACACGAAGTAACGTTCGTACACTCTGTTTTTAGATTTACTGTTTAATATGTCATCATTGACAACAACTTCGAATCTGTGAATTAGTTACATTTTACAAGCAATGTGACACAAAGATAAAACGAAAAGCGATAGGAAAAGAGAATAAAAAACAAACCTATCTCTAATAATTTTGACACATCTGTAAGTTATCTACTCGTTATACTATTTGTAAAAATCAGCAAGTAATATGTTACTATTTAAGATTGTTATTAGCCATTTTTATAGTCATGACTTACAAGTCATTAGGCGTGTAGACGCGATGAGGCAAGATATAGCAAATCAACTATAAAATAATTACCCTTTCATTCTGAACTTGTTTGCGTAGAAAATTAATTACCTTGTCTGGGTATTGATCTAATTACTCCTAATCGCATATTAGGAACAAGCGGCCAGTGGCGTACTGATGTGATTGAATATGACATGCGAATAGCCGGCCTCTGCATGTGCGTGTTGCTGATCGCCGGTCGCCGGTCGCCGGTCGCCGGTCTCTGGCACACCGCGAGAAATTATGACCGGCCCGTTACCACGCCGACCTGTGTGGTTTGATTTAATCAACGCGACGTCGGCCCATGTTCTACGATCAGGATCATATGGAGCGCCATGAACGCAGCTAAAATGCACTCTCCATAAATATATGTACATACAATATATAGATGTCTAAATATCGACATTATTACGTTTCCTTTTGATCCAAGAGAGAGCTACTGATTCAAGCGAATGGCGGTTTTAAGATATCAAACGACTAGTATTTTAAAAGTATTTCTGTCTTAATTATGATACAGAATCTCCAAATTTGGAAGCGAATTACTTAAAAACAGCTAAATCTTTGGATTCAAATTCCACTTTGTCTTTTAATATTGGATTATAACAGACTGTGTTGTCAGTTCAAGTTGTAGACTTATGCCACAGAAATGTACAATATATTTTTATCTGCTTGTATAATTTTTTATTTTTTTTTCGTAAGAATTTGTTTAGTGTGGTACAGCCTCGTCGTTACATTACCGAAAGCACCCAGTTACATAAATAATGTCGCAATGGAATTAATGGTAGTTCTCATTACAAGGGATCAATCTAACCATTAAATATAGAACAAGTGATGCGGTAACTCGGCCGCGGAACATCGATTTCACTGTTTCATCGGCAAAGCATCGATTATTGTTAGTTTGCGCAACGACTTGGTCTCCTAACTCGATGGCTAATGCGGCCGCTCTGTGCAAATCGGTCCAATTATGCAAGTGTCTCGACTACAAAATGAGATGGCCTGTGCGATATTTGAACTCGATTGATTTACTTACGTAATCGATGCCGGAAACGATGTCAGCGAATTCTTAGAATCGGATAAGTTATTGTTACTTCGTCGGTTAAATAATTAGAACAGTTTCTATTGTTTGTGGCTCTCTTAGTCTTCGTTTATCAACTTCATCTCGCACGTCTTGATTGTTTATTGTTTTTGTAACATGTTGTAACTTGAAATGGCCAAGACGTGAATTAATAAAGAGACTACTTTGCTGTAGATCTTTCTCTAAAGATTCAAAACGTGGCAATGATTGACTAATACAGAAACAAACAAAAATTACTCGTAAATGTCTAAATAAGTGAAGTCAAAAATCGTTCTTATTTCATCATTCAGAAAATATTACTCGAGTATATCTTAAGAACGGTATGCTGAGTCACATTACACAGAAGGCATCAGTAATTCAAATAGAAAGCGAAAGCCATTTGTCGATACATTCAGAAAAATATAAAGGAAGGTCAGGAACATGTGGTTCCGATATTTTGAAATTCATGAGGGGAGCGTGCTTATCGAGGTCATTGCTCCGCTTGACGAATGGGAGGGTTGTCAGAGGAATGTGGTGCGTGAGAGAGGCGCTGCGGAGTGCGGCAGCTCGGCGCTCGGGAAACGGCGGGCAGGTGAGGGGTCGAGGCGGAAATCGGCGACGAGATTGGGGTTTCACATTACCTCCCAGTTACGACGAAGTGCTCGTTACTTGACTAAGCCGGAAATAATGCTTTCGACTGCTAAGTAAGTAATCATTATTGTTATATTGGGTCTTCATTTTTAGTTACACGTTTGCTTTCAACTTTACGAAACTTATATTCATCTATCACACGCAAATAAAAATTATATAATGTTTATGTAGATAAAATTTAATTGTTGTTAAAAATGTCGCAAGTTGTAAAGCGGAGCGATTGTCGCAGTGATGCGTGATCGAAGGACATGTTCTGGAGTGTAAGCAGGCTGGGCCATTAGCTGCGCCCGCGCCTGTCTCATGCGAACGCAATAATTTACGCATCACTGACCATTATAATCGATAACCATTGTTTTCGACTCATAGTTATATTTCTTGTCATGATTGTTGATTGTTGATAAGTCGTCTTCCTTCGAGGAATTATTATTTTAGTGGAAAAATATAAAATTCAAGTGTAGCAAATGTTTTTGTGCTTTTCTTGTACAGAGTATACCTATCAGTTTATGAATTCATGTTGTTAAACTCTTTAGATTACAGAGGATATGTATTCAAGCTACCCACAATCAGTAGTAAATTTGTGACATAATCTGTAGCAATACAAAGCGACTTTCGACGTCGCTCGGGAGAAACGTCGGCGGGTACAGCTATCAGTCGCGAGTCAGTTCAGTTGCCAGCGCTAGGTGCGGTGTGGGTGACAGTAATTGACAGGTCGGCGAGCGCAGGACACGGCGCGCACGTGCGAGGAGGCCGGGGCTCCCGCGCCGCTCAGCGCCGACCGGGATGTCTTTAAATAGACTAAATGCCTTTGTGAAGGCATGCCCTCCGAAGGGTGGCGGCATCCGGCTCCGATCGCGCACACGATTCGCTTCTAAAGAGGAAACTTATAAATAACTTGTTCAATTATTCAGAAGCATTGGAGTATAAAGGTAATGGTAGCGGGGCGTGAGTGAGTGCGCGACGCGAGCGGAGAGTCGTTTGTACCGCGGCGCGGCGCGGTGTGGCGCGGTGTGGCGCGGCGCGGCGGCTACCGGACCCTTATCGCACATCTCGTCGACACACTGTTTCACGGAATGCCTATTGTTTGATTAATAGACTTTGCACCTCTCGCCGGGAACTATTTGGAACACTGCGAGCATGTTCGTAAGGAGGTTTTACATTAAAATCCTTATCTGATACTGCACTGTAGCAATTGAATGATTCAATTTGTAAAATGACAAGTAGACCTTTAGCACATCAAATGTGTATCATCAGCATCCCTTCCTTATCCTACTCCCGTGGGGTCGACATCGAGCATGACATCGAATGCATATGTAACTAATAGATTATACTAAATACTAATATTTGTATGTTAAACTTGTAAAAAATAACTCGTAACTAAATTCGGTTATCGTCATCATCACAGACATGTTAAAATAACAAGTACTAGGTTACATTCAGGGTCTTTAGTTGAGTAACTTAAATTATATCCTGAATGCGATAGTTTTTATGGAAAATAGAGGTGAATTATAAAAAAATCCTAGCGTTTTAGAAGCTATTCCCTAATGACGCTGAACAAAGCAAATAATAACAAAATCGGATGCAGAACTGTTCTGTCAAGATAAAATCGTTTAAAATTTTAACAATAGCAAATTTAAGTCGGAGCTCGCTCTAGTGATGTGCCCTGGGTCAACGAGTTCATTTATTTCACAATGAAAATCATTCCGAGTTCCAATGGTGAGGAACGACGCAATAAAATCCGGATCTCGAGGAGGGGATCAGTTCGGGGCCGCGGCTTGCACGTGTGCGGAGGGTCCCGCTGGGCTCCTCAGACGTATGTATGTATTTGTATTAAACTACCGAGAATGTACCTGCGGAGCGTTCAAACAAGTGTTTCCGGTCATACGACTATATCCGGCGCAACTGAATGCAACTGGTAGTCGGATGAAGCACTTTCGGCCCTTTTCAATATAACCCAAATGCATTACTTATTATTTGATGTTAAGTTTAATGCAAGGGTAAGGTCTTATGTTAATATAAAAGTTCCTATAAAATACAAAGGTACCTAATGTGAAAAGCGTTTTTTGTACAATTTATGTACGTTCAATACATATTGAGTAAATTGTGTAAATCAGTCTCGAGAGTTTTTATTCTCCAGCGCTTGTGATACATGGTTGGATTCAAAATAATAATAATTAAGTAATATAATGACGATTGAGACTACGTTCCTATCATGTTAAGTACACAAAGATTTCAGGCACCAATATGTCGAGTTAAAAGAACCAGTCGAATGGTTTATACCATAGGTTCTGTGGAGTGAATTTGGGTGAGGTGAATGATGCTCAGCGATGCCCGCGACCCCGCAGCCCCACGGCCTCGCAGCCCCGCGGCGTCATTGAGCTCGTCATAGTGCACAATGGCGACGGGTTCCGCAGGTGACGACTCGCTTCTATAGCGTTCATTACACATCCATTGAAGCAGGCCTTACCTGGACAACCTGTTCTACATCAAATCACTAAAACCACTTCAGCGGCCACATTATTTGAGTTTTTAATGCGTCCACATAAAGATATTACGCTCGAAGAATATTAAAATCTATCAGAATCTTCTTTGTATACAGCTTTTAGATGAAGATATTGTTAGTATTTACATCTTAATTTAGGAGTTAGGGTGATTTCTATGGACTCTAACGTAAAGTATGAAAACTTATTGGTGACATTACTTAAAATCTTATCATTAACTCGTACGATGTACGTTTTGGTTTGTTACGTTTTTAATCAGCTGATTATAGACGGCAATTGATGTAGCTCAAAATAGATCGCTGGTATTGAAGTGTAACGCCCATAAAGTCTAAGCATGATATTTTATAACGATTTGAATAACAAAAGATATTTAGATTGCGGCATATCGGCCAAGAGCCCAGCAGAGCGAGGCAGCGCCAGTCAAGTGGTAAAGTGCGATCGTCTTTTCCTCAACATTCGATGTCGAGCTGCACCCAGGGACCCATTGTCTCCATATCATTACCGCTATTATATTTGCCCGTTCGAGCGTACGTTTTCATATTAAACCTTGATCACTGTCTGACATCTTCATAATGATTTTCAATAATCATTGTTTTATACTTTCACAAACAATAGCCCAATAACAATGCTAATAACAGTCTATATAAGTTTAAATTAATCGAAAGTCACTTTACATATGTATATAGCTACAATGGCAGGCACAGGATGAACGCGATGCACTTTCTAAAGCTATTGTTGAAGATCTTACGCATAACATATTGTTGTATATCCTACTAGTATGTATTATGGATGTGAAAGTTACGGGGATTTGTTACTATTTGACGACAAAAACTAGTGAACGGATGATAATTTAAAAATTAATATAAGTAACCGTCTCACAAGTCTAAATCTATCTATACATATAATAAAATGGGAGTGTCTGTTTGTAATATCAGAAGAAAAAATCCAGATTTCGGGAAGATGATGTATTTGCGTTGCTGATAACGATAATTTTTTTTTTTATTCCACGCTAATGAAGTTTGCGGGCGACAGCTCGTATTATCTAAATTCGGTGCATAAACTTTTTTCTTCTTCTCTCTCGTCCTAGGATTTTTTCTTATTGTATGCTGGCCGAAGAAGTGGATCCGAGCTATCATCGTTACTGGTTGTTTCCGTCTTACAAATTATAAAGTATGAATAGTAAATTGTTATGTAAACATGATTTTCTTTGGTACTAATTATTACACAATAACTTTGCATAACAATGAAGTCACGTTGTTTACTGCATAATAACAGACGATGCTAAATAAGTTGCGTAAGTAAATTACACTTGTATCGGCGGTTTTTTTGTAACAAAACAATCATAGGACATCGTTTATAGGAATCCTTTCACAAGTTTGGCATCGATAAAATGAGCGCCACAAAGCAAAAATCCTAACGCAAGCATTCTATACAGGTCAATGACAATCATATTGCAAACATTATGTAACTACATATAAATTTCATTACAATAAAGATGTATTATAGATATTTAATTTTTTAATCAATCGTTTAATTTACTTGTGTCTATTTATAAATACTATTATAATAGGCACACATCGCTTTATTTATTTGCCATAAAATGAGCAGAACTTAAGTGAATAATCTCGGAAATATCACATCTTGATGCATAGATTCTTCTCAATATAAAACTGACAAAATTTTTCCAAATGTTCTTATTCGAATTGGTAAGGTTTTAATGGAATTACAAGCGAATACGATACGACCTCATTGTCACAATGCTTAAGGTACAGTTATGACGAAGGTTTATTTATCAGCAATATCGTGCACAACATTCTTATCCACATCAAATCACAAATTTAAGTTCGAGACACGTCAAAGTGATTTACTTTTCTTTGGCACTTAAATTTCGAAGGCCATTAAAGCGAGCGATATTTCGTCGGATATTCTGGCCCGTAAAGTTTCGCAAGAGTCGGTCGTAACCCATATCGGTCATAACTCGCCGTGACGCGACAACCTTTTACACGGCGTTCAAACCGAGGCCGAAGAAAATAGGGAGGTGGCCATCGCCGAAAACAACAATGAAGTACTGTTACCATAATGAACGCTAATAATGCCTCGGACGAGTGTGCGCTGCAATATTTCTGATTTGCGCTACGGAAAAGAGCTCAGACAAAGTTGGCACAAAGGCACTGTTTTGGCGGTCGACCTTCGATCGCGTTCGGTTCTTGGAATAAACGTGATTGTTAACATCGTAACTTCCTGCTGACAGCCGGTGCACCTAACGCAAACGATTGGTCATCATGTTGCAAAACAATGGATCGTCTTCATGTTAGTTTTCATAAGTTATTGTGTATTTAATATCCGGGTTTAATTCTTTTTATTACGAGCATATGTAATTGTTCCAAAACTTCAACTGCATTTACGTATTAAATTAATATAAAAAAACTTTTTTTTGCCATTTTTGTTTAAATACAAACCACTGAGGAAATGAGCCAGGGTGCTACCGTAACATCTATTTCGTAGGTTCAAGGGAGACAAATTAAGGGTAGAGCCCTAACGCGATGTTGTTCTCAAGTCTGTTTAATTCAGTTATAATGTCACCCATTAGCAATTACAAGTAGATAAACCCTAATATTTCTAAGTACAATCTGCATTTCATAATTTGTTATAAACAACTAAATAAATAACTAAAAACCGAAGAATTATTAAAATAATTATTAATTTGTTTTCTTAATATCATCCTATATTTTTGTACACAAAGCAATATTTTGACTGGATTGTTATGTTAAGCCATTTATAACGTTTAAATCGCAAATTATTGCATGAAGCAAGAGCATCGGGAAACGTTTTCGTTAATAATTTTTGGGGGAAAAAGAAATCGGTCGCGATCGGATGACGGTGCGATGTGCGGGGAAAACGCTAGTAATAAATAAAATGACTTAATCTTACTGATATGACAAAATATTGCACACACACAACGCGATGTCTTGCTAACCTGTCGATAAAAATTCTTAATACGATTGCGAAGCTCGATTGGTTGGCTTTTTATTATATTAAGAATGCAGTTTGTACCGCGCGCCCGCTTTTTATGGCTCGAAATGATGAAGTTGTAAATAATTTTTGTACGTAGCCACAAAATTTAAGTTTTTGCACATTCTTTAAGTACAACGTCTCGAAGCCTTTCTCGTTTAACAACGTCCATTTGTATTCGTTGAAATTTTACTTCAAATTTTACGCTCTTTTGAATAACAGTTATTACATATTAGAAATAACGTTTTAAGAAAATATGTTTTAAGAAAATAGTTACCGTCACATTTTTTTCTCTGTTTGTAGTGAAATAAAAAAAGATGAAACAGAAACAATAAATTTCGTGGTGAGCCATGTTATTAATCCAATGTACAATATTAAACGACTAATGAATCTGTGTAAAATTATGATTAAAACGAAGTATATCGATGAAACATTGATGTTAAAACATTGATGATAAAACATTGGTGTTGTTACAGGTTCCTAAATAACGTTTATTGGCGCACTGGGCGGTCGCCGGTTGACATGTATCGAGGCTTGTACGCAGAGCAGCTCACCGTGCACGCAACGCCGTCGACAGGCCGCTCCACAGCCCTGCGAACCCGCGACAGGACATGCGTCACTAGCCCCAACGACTTGTCCATTCTACACCGCACCACATTACGCTCTAACTCCCTCTGTCGCTTCATTACACTGTCATTAATCACTTTTCCTTGATCATCAAGATGTATTGGACAAGTGTTCTCTATTTTGTACAGTATGGAAAGTCTAAAATTGGTAAAAAAATGTCTGGCAAAAGCGATCAAGCCCTTATAGGGGCAGAATATTATGTAATTTTTTTTGACTTTAAAATTTGATCAAACTCTACTCGTGTCTTTTAAGTGTAGGATCATATACACACATTGATTTCAACACTTCATAGAGTTAAAATAGAAATACATAGTTACAAATATATATGAAGAATGAACCATATCTGTGTTTTATCTCTTGCACAATGCTAACTTAAAAATGTATTGAGACAATATTACATAAATTGTCATGTACAGGAGAGAGATTTACCTTCGCTTATGATGTAGACAAAACGCATCCTCATAGCGTGCAGGGCACGGCGGGCGCGGCGGCCAGGTGCGTCAATCTGTGCTGTCGCTGAGCACGCGCACCCTTGCGCTGCGCTTTTAATAAATTTCAATGCATATAAAAAGTTCTATCAAAAGATGGCGACGTCAAATAAACCGGTGCAAGGTTCGGCTGCGAGCTGCGACTATGCTGTACGTCGCTGTCGGTACGGATCGGTCGCCCTCCGCGAACCGACACCGTTTGTTGGGTGTGCAAACAAGTTTTGATTAAATGAAAAGGTGTCCCGGAACGGGTGTGTCCGCCGTTTTGCCTCTAAGTAATTACATTTAACGCACATTATATCTGCGGTTGTCAGTAAATCTATAATTCTACGAACGAATTTAGACGATCAAATTTGAGGTTTAATATAATATTCGTCTCGTCAGTATCTTGACAGATCAAAGTATAAAGTGACAACCAGTTCTTAGCTCGCTTATTCAGAATTGAATAAATTCAATAGTAATATTCAAACGCCTGTCGTATCAGCTATATTCAGTTATTATCTTAAACCACCCATGTTGATAAGGTAGAGTTTAGATGTTGGCTCATATTCTGATCAAGTGCACTCCTAAATCTGAATCTGAATCCGGTTGATATTTATATACATTACCCTAGAAAATTGTATGTAAGACATCGAAATTATAATTTTCATATTATGTAAAAACAATGTGTTCGAAATTGCAAGCACTTTAAACGTTTGAATGGTTAAATTATTCACATAAATGCAAATAAATTGTCAATTACATTTACAGTTAGACTATATCAGAGTTAGTTCATGAAACAGTTTAGCCTGCACCTGCCTCGTGTTGGCCGATACCAGAGACTGATAGCTGTTACTATTGCTATTCTTGCATTGCCTAACGATTGCTTTAAATTTCCTATATACACTATGCAATGCCGATTTTTATTTTATTTACCACAGTATATAAAACCCAGAAATCTATACATATGTATTGTATGTAAAAATGTCCATGTTAATCTCGTTTCAAGACCAACCTATCTGAACATGCTCCTGCTATTTGATGCAGCTGCCTCGACAACCCCAGGTCTTTCCCCCTTCTCCCTATTGCACTATAAATACCTTGACGTCACTAAGAAACGCAAAAAATCGGGATAACCGTTACTTTTGTAAGAAAAAAAAAAACAGTATGTGGGAACCGTACTATTTTTGTTTCCCTAGATTTAAAATATAAATCGGACAGGGAACGAAATATTTCTACTTCGTGTCAAGATTTAATCCATCGAATACTGCATCTGGATCCGTTTCGAAACTCGCAATTAATGACCCTATATTATCTAAAACGTATCTAGTCTAATTAATTTATTGAACTAGCTTAATAGATAATTATCTATATCACGTTTAAAATAACAAGATAAGTTTCGAACACCTGTTAATAAAAAAGAACAAACTTCGCGCTTAACGTGCTACCGGATAAAAAAAAGTGTTAACACGGACACGATAAGCCATGCCACAGTTAAAATGAAATATGTAAACAAGCCTTCGATACTAATGACTTAAACGGGATACTTAATTTTTCAATAAAGTTAATGTTTATTGACTTTAATTTTACGTAGTATTACGAACTTTGTCATTATAAAATGTAAATAATCATCTCAATAAAAGATAATACAGGAAACAATATATTTATGTTGGAATATTACATATATTTGTTATTTTTTTTAGTGAAAATTATATTTTATATATAGTAGAGTTGTACGTTTAAATTTTTTCAAACATTAGTCCTTAAAATAAGTGAGGTATGTATGCAAGTAAAGGTGGTGGGGAATTCGTGAGGGGTGAAAGGTGGCCGGTGGCGTCGCGCTCGCACCGGCCGCGCATAGCGTGTGCCCAAATCTCAGCTGTTACGAACCGCCATATACAGGATGTTGTAATTTTATTCTATAGTTTCAGCATCACTCTTATTTATGTAAATTCATTGTGTGTATTATTTTGTTAAAACTAATAACTACAATTGATTAGTAATTTATTAGCTACTTTTGTGTATTGAACCCTAACAATTTAAAACGTTATTATCTGTTTACGTTTAAAATAAATTAAGTAATGGTTTATTTTTGTAATTTCATAATTTATTTTTCATATAAAATATATTAACATGTTTCTTGGTGTACAAAATGCATGTCAAATAAAGGAAAAGTAAATTTTAATATTCGACCGGAGAGCATCCTGTATTAATATTTCAATCCATCTGTATTAAAAGTGTTTATAAAAGCGTTGAATGGACCAGTGTGCTTTATATAGAACTCTACAGCTATGCCATTATTCAAAATTAAACTACTCACCTACCTGCAAGGTCCGATGATTCAATATCCAAAGGGAATATATCCAGTGTATTTTATGGTCTGAAGTGGAACTTTATTCATTCAGTATTTTGCAAATGACAAATAAAAACCTACCATATACATTAACAATTAAGGTTCTTAATCACTTGTAACTTTTGCTCTATAGAGTAACCGAAACATCAACGAGATCGGTGGAAGAACGTCAAGTAATCTTCCATCGGCATTGTCGGTTACTGCGTTTGGATATTGAGCTTTGAAACGATGAATGGGGGAGACCCTAATCTTTTAATTCAAGAACGAATTGTCGTAAGTGGAATAATATTTACTACGGGCCTTGTTAGTGACTTGGTTGTCGCTTACGACGTTGTTATAATATGTTCTTGGCGGTTGCAGATGTGCGATTCGGGTACAGACATGTGATTCTGCACGCGCGGCCAGCTGCCGGCATAGCTGCACTGATTCAATTCAATGGTTGCTCCTTGCTGCTCGTGGGTGCCTATACTTTTGTGTAGCATTTTATATTCGAAGGTAAAAGGTAAGCAGACAAACAATGATACAAATGCCCGCGCGATAACAATAATAGATACGGCTCAGGTGTGCGGAGTTTTTTTAGAAGTTGACTAAACAGATTTTATAACGGATTCTTTTGATCGTCTTCAATATTTTTCACTAACTTCGTTCGCTAAACGATAGTCTTTACTTCCTCTTGAGCTGAAACTAGTCAAAAACTATTAGCTTTCCTTTGTATATCAAAATCATAGAATGTTTGTATGAAATAAATTGCAGAGATAAAACAATTTTTCCTGATCATGCCCCATTTTACAACCTTCCATGTAAATCTAGAAAGATAGCTGGAGCGAGAGTATTTTGATACTAACTAGTTACGTTAATTATAATATAATTATGAGATTTTTAAACTGCTGTTAAGGTTATCATTTGTTATATCTTTAGTCTATCAATTCGTAATTGGATATTTATGTATCAAAACCGGTATTGATTTATTTTAAGTTATTAACATGAAAAATGCAATAAATATTCTATCATTTTATTTTTTGGTCCTGGATTTTTTTTATATTATTAACGTGGCAAACGAGCAAGCGGTCACCTGAAACCGCTGAAATGGCAAAGCGACCGCTGCCCATAGAGATCAGCAAATGCAGATGCGTTGTCTACCCTTAATCGACGGAGGACGAGACGCACATAGAGAGGATATTTCCTCTTCCTATACGTTTCCTCCACTGTCAACTCCACTTTTCCTTCCCATCGTTTCCTCTTAAAGAAAGGGAAAGGGACTGAAATTGGTGCTGTCACCAGTTATTCGAATAGCCCAAAATAAATAATAGGTAACTTAAGATCTATTTAGATGAACCTATTTAGGTTACTTAAAACGTTTTACATTTCATATCCGAGGACTAGGACATAGTACATACCCGGAAAAAATAAAAGAAAACGAATAGAGATCGTGTAAGAAATATTATAAGGAAACTAAGAATTACATCAGATATTCCTCAAAAAGTCAAGTCATTCTCTACATTACATAGGATAGGATATCTACACTAGTAACAGACTGAAAACGTTTTTAAGTATATTTTTTGATATCAAGTTTCCATAAGCTATTTTAATGTTAATAACCATTCACATAACTAAAAAGAATAATCTATCGTTAGTTATAATAAAAGTACGTACACTTTATAAGCTTAATCGTATATAGTAAATATATAAAGCAGTGATTTAATTCATGTAGTAATGTATGCGTGGTATTAACCGGCAATTGTGTTCGGAGTCTGGTTTGGCGGGGCACCACCTGCTCGCAGCGCCCCTGTCCATCGCTATTTCCGCCATAGCGCACGTCGCGCGGCGCGCTCGTGCCGCGACCGTTATGCACGCGCCCCGCGACGCCGCACCTGGCCGCCTCGCTGCCACCCCCTGAACTGAACACACTCCCCCTTCGCCCCTCGCCCCCTCAACCATCCCGCACACACACATGCCCCGCCACGAAAGACGATTTGACACCTATCATCGAATAATTATTGCCCATATGCTCTGTTATTCCAATGTCACTATTAATAGTCTAATTTGATGGCAATTTTTTTTTCATAGTGTAAGTGGAACACAAAAGTAAATACAAAAATTTAGATTTATATTTAGTGTATTTACAGTATAGTATTGTAGTTTTATACAAACATAATACCTATATAACTAGTATCAGACGTAAACGTTAATATTTGTACTGCAATTAAGTAAACATTAAATATGATATAAATTAAGTTTTGTGAATGCGCTTGTTTGTTTGTTTACTGTCTATTAATGTGTTTACGTTTCTCACGCCTAAAGCAGATAAGAATTCATTCACAGGCACAATTTAACGACGTACCTACATAATGATGGACGATATTGTTGGTTGTGAACTAAAGGAATGATTACTAATTACGTATCTCAAAAACAAAGTGATTACAAATGCAATCTGTTATGGTTCCACTATTACTAATTAACGCTGCACGTTGACCAAGGTCGCATTAGTCATCGTTATTGGATGATCTTCATTTTGACCCGTGACACGTTTGAAAGTGTTCATGACTCAAGTGTTGAATGACAAAGTACTTACTCTTGTGTGTGTAACTGTAAATACTTTTGTGCATGAAAATTGTTGATTAATTTTAATATCATAGGTATGGTCAAATAAAATACACATTGAATTTACGTTTATAATGGAATATGTACATTATGTTACTCTGGGATATAAAATTATCTAAAGTACAAAAGCTATTAAATATAAAACTTTAACGTCTTGAGTGATGTTTAGGGGTAGAAGGGTTTGGTTTAGGTTTGTGCATTTTGCATTGTCCTCGTCCGAACCGGTAGTGTGGGAATGACCAAATTACCCTTGGATCACACCGACCTGTGGGACATAACACTGGTTGTCAAAGAACGGACAAAGAGCGGACTTTGTACTTCCGCGTTAGAAGGGGTTGCGAGCATATCTCGTCGGCCGAGTAGTTGCGACACTCCCGTAGGTACGAACGGGTTCCGACACTTCCCGGTTAACAAATCGGTAAATTATTATTAGCAAGCTCGCCCGATGAATGGCTTGTTTGTTTTGTTATCGCCGATAACTGTGTGGTCTGCTCTCAGACTGTATGAAATTACTTTACGACCTCCAAGAAATTTATTATCGTGTCTGTTAAATGCGTATTCTATAATTGATTTAAATAGTCAGTTCCATCGATCATATTATAGTTGGATACTTTATATGACGTAATACTTTGAAAATAAAAGCAGATGATCGTTGTAGTTATATAATGGTTAACGACATAAAATATTAAAACAAAAAAGTTTACAGTCTAATTACACTACATAGTTTTTATCGTTTGCCACTCACTAAGACCGCCTTTATTTTTTCTTGTTATATTACGAGTACTTTGCTATAATGCTTTATGGCACCCGCTAGTAAATTCCTAGAAATACAGTAGTTCACCGCAGTTAAATATGTATCAAGTTGGAAAAACCGGTTATCTTCGCCATTTAGTAGCGCGGAGCGTAATTTCCGCAAAACATGGGCGATGCGAATAAAGTTGTCTATTTTTTTAATTATTCTTACATTAAGTATCAGCTTTATCAAAGTTATAAAATGCTCCAACAGAGTTCGATGTTTACGTTTGAAATAGGAACGGGTATTATCATCAAAAACATAAAAGGAAATCGAAGCCGAAGCTAGAATGAGGACAAGGCCAGACAGACAGCAAATAGCTCCGTCATGTAAACTGTCCATGTCCATCTGCCTAATTAGTACAAATGTGTCATTGGCGTCCTATATGGCTAGCTGGACTTAATCAGACTGCTGGCTGACTTCATTAATTTTAAAATTACACACGAGAGTTATACGTTGTAAGCAAAGTTGTTGTAAGTACGTAGTAAATAGGTGTATAATAAATGTCTGACCCTTTGCTTTTGTTTTATGTATGTTAGTTATGACTGGAAGCAAGATATACAAAAAAATCAATATGCCAAATGAAAAATAGTCATAAACGCGAGGGTTCACAATGCTGACGAGACGGTTTTCACAAAGAAGCATTGCTCGGTTCAAAGGTGTTTAACCTCGACGGTTGCGCAAAAAATTAGATCGCCGGCTGAGAGTCGGAGAGGCTGCGTCCGGAACGACGGTGAACAAAAGTGGTATGGTGTGGTAGTGAAACTCGGCATATTGCAGCGGTAGCAAGGCGGCGTGCGGAGGCCGGGTGCGGAGGCGCAGGTGCCGGCCGCCGCCCCGCGCCGCGCCGCGCCCACCGGCCGCAGCGCCCCGGCGATTGGGCGCGGCGCACGTGCGCTGCCGGCCCGCGCCACCTGGCCGCCGCTGCGCCGCCGCCGCACCGCGCCGCTCAGCGCCCCGGCAGGCATAAAAACCCCCGGCCTTCCCTCACCGCGCCATTCCGACTTCCGGACGCCGGCGAGCGCATGCGTACGTCAGTCGCGTCCCGACCGCCGAGCCGTACGTCAACTCCGGCGCATCGCTAACATATTATTTGGATTGTTAATATCGAATGTGACAAGTGTTGAACATTTTACGAACTACGGAACTTTTTATACGGATTTTGGTGTTTGTGAATTAGTGCAAGATGCTTGTGGAAGATTCGCAAATGTCTAGTTCACCGATGACGAAGAAATATGCGCACTGTCCGCTGAAGAAGCGGCCGGTGCGGGAGGAGCGGCCGGCGACGCCGCCCACTACGCCGCCGCACCCCGCCCACCTGGCTACACGACTTTATTATGATTACCACTGTAAGTGTAATTAATGTGATTTTTATGATTTCATAATTATAAGTAGAATTTTTAATATGCCTCATATTAATATTTAAAATATAACATTCAGTGACGTTCAAGTCTTTCGAAAAGTTTAACGTAGTTTAACGTATTTAATAATTACTGAACTTAATCAATAATAGAATAGACCAGACCGATTTATATTTCATTTTAAACTTATTTTTGTCTTTGTTCATAGGTGACATGGAAAATGACGAACCAGAGAATCTAAGCACAAAGCCTGAAGATCTCTCCAAAACTGGAAATTATCCCAGCAAGGCATCGTCACCAATGTCCACGGCCGCCGTGAAAGTGGAACCTCGCGAGTGGCAGCAACAGCACCTCGACTACCTGTCGGCGTGTCGCTCCCGCCTCGAGCCCACTCCTGCGCCGCCGGAGCTCGCGCGCCCCACGCCGCAGTACGCCTACTTGCCGACCCTCTACACCTACCCCTTCGAAGAACTCTATCCTGCGGCACCCACAATATCACCGCCTGCTCATCCACAACTGTACTCTCGCTACTCTCCCGCTTCCCCACCTTCCTCCTGTTCACCACCACCTTGCCCGGAAGACCTCCGTTCTCCGGGCTCGGTTTCCTCGGACTCTGGTGTTTCCGTCTCGGCACCTCGTCGGCCGCGCTACCAATGCCCAGACTGTGCCAAGTCATATTCGACGTATTCTGGCTTGTCAAAACACCAGCAATACCACTGTGCAGCCGCCGAAGGCAGCCTCGCCAGAAAATCGTTTAGCTGCAAGTTCTGCGCTAAAGTGTATACGTCCCTCGGGGCTCTGAAAATGCACATTCGCACCCACACGCTGCCTTGCAAGTGTCATCTGTGCGGCAAGGCGTTCTCGCGTCCGTGGCTGCTGCAAGGACATATCCGCACGCACACGGGAGAGAAACCCTTCTCCTGTCACCACTGTCGCCGTGCTTTCGCCGATCGTTCGAACTTGCGAGCGCATCTCCAAACGCACTCGGACGTCAAGAAATATTCATGCACCGGATGCGGCAAGACTTTCTCTCGCATGTCGCTGCTCAGCAAACACCTGGAAGGTGGGTGCGGCGTCGCCGGGGCCTCGCCGTACGAGTATCGTCCGGACGCGCTGCCGCAGCCCCACATGCACCAGCCCCTGCCCCCGAACGCGCCGGTGCACGCGTACTGACAAGACTGATCCTGCTGTTATTTCGATCTCGTAGCCTAGATAAATTTCTGCCACATTCTTCAGGTTCTGCAACATCGCCTTATTATTTAAGATTAAATTATTTTTGTACATTTTATAAAATCAATACGTGTGTTAATATTTCGTTGATAAACCGCAGTGCCGTGTGTCATTAGGTTACTTATAATAGAATAAGAAGTAGAGAGTAAGTTATTGTAAGTGATGTAGATAGTTCAGCCGCTTCGAGGCGGAGTCGCTAGTCATGTGGCATTTGCCGAAAAATTCTATTTTTGAATCCTAAGCCATGTACAAAGTGCCTTAATTATAAATGATTAATATATTATTGGAAAATATATAACAGTATGTCATAAAACGCTACTATGTTTTAAGATAAGTACATGTTAGTACCTATTTATGAGGCTGTAATATTTATAAAAACTATTGCCGTTTTGCGTTCCTTTCTGTTACCTCCACATGCAGAAAATAAAACATTACCTAATTGTGAAATATTTATTTCTTTCATTTACCTTCAATACAAGTAAACCAATACACAAGACATCAAAAATTGACTAGTATGAACTAAAAAAGTTAATATTTGCTAAAAGCTGGTATGCCAAACCAGTATGACAATAAAGGGAATAATACGATTCTAATAATACCTGAATTCTGTCAAAAGCGTTGCAAAAATATAAAATGTCAATATCAAGTTTTTGCAAGAAAATGAAAGCAGTATCAAAAATAATTAATACCCATTCAATATCAATTGGAATAAGCAGAATAAGTTTTTTTAACTTTAAAATATTCACTATTAAAACCAATAAAACAAGAGTAAAGCACAGTAAATCTATATTATATAACAGAGAGACAACAAAGAAGATATAGTTATCTTTGTACCGTAGAAGTAATGTGGGTCGAGCGATGGGATGTGGGCGCGGGTCAAATGACTACACGGCCAAGGCACCCATACACTTTCCTGCTCGCTATTTAATATTAAGCATGAATTAAAAATAAATACAATAAAATAGATAATAAAAATAATTGTGTAAAAAAAGATAGGAAATAGCGATTTTATACAGATGAAAATTCATGCAAGCGAGGAAAATGTATTCTTGAAACTTTTTACCTTACCATTACATCTTTACAATATAATACAAAGAATATTATAGTATAGATAGGTGTATAACTAATACAGCTTTAATGTTAGCGCCAAGACACTCAATTACGAGATCTGTCAAATGCTTTGTGCGGGTCAAACATTGTTTTCGATTGCAAATCAAATTGTTGAACAATTCTACTGCAGCGTAGTGTACACCGGCCACTGACTCATGCCCTGACTAAATTATAACAAGGCTTTAGAGCACAAATTGCCCTTAAATTGGTAATCATATCTCACATATATATTGAGATTTGGGATTAGTATACGTAATAGACAATAGAAAACCGGAACAAATTATCTAATTCAGAAATGAATATAGTTTGGTGTTAATCCTCAAACTCAAATTTAGAAAAGACTCGTTTTCGAGCATCGATTAACAACAGATATTTAAAAAAATAGGTAACTAGTGGTTGCACGCGACTTTTCGCACAGTATTAAAGAAGCTTACAAAAAACTATTTATCTCTCGACAACCTATCATTATTGAGTAATTGTTTTCCATGTGTTACTCCTAACTTTGTTTTATATCTGTGCGAAATTTCAATAAGATATGTTGATCAGTTGCAGAGTTATCAAGTAAACATAAAAAACAAAAATAATTTATTTCCCTGGAACCGTATTTCTGGGATCAAAAGTACCCTATGTGGTCTTCCACACTTGCTGTTGATCTTCTATATCAAAACCAAATTTCATCGAGATCCGTTTAGGCTACAAACTCTAACAAACATCCATTCAAACTTTCACATTTGTGTTATTAATAAGAAGTAAGATTGTGAGACGTATTCGACAAACAATTATTGTTCAGTGTAAACATGCTCGAGAAAACCTTAGCAGGGAGCAAGAGCGTGCACCGGTTGTGTTCTTTTAACGTATCGTTTTAAAATCGGCAGTAAACTGTATCTTATAATCAGATATTTCCATTACCTAACCGCCGCACGACGATAGCATCTTAATTTGAAACATTTCGATTAAAGCTGGTCCACAATAGTTGCGGAGATATCGCGACTTGCGAGAAGCGTGCACTTGCCTGACAGGGTCATAGGTTAATATTAAAACGATGCTTATCATATTGGACAACTTTTCTTGTCACTGACATTATTTCAAATTATGATATCGTATGAATCATTTAAAGCAGTCTGTTGACTTATTGGATCACTTTAAATACTTACTTTTATCTATAAATAAAAAAAATAGATATATCTTTATACAGCACCCTAAAAATAAAATCTTTACGCTTAGGTTTCATTTTACAAACTTGTAACAAAAGCTTTAAAAGCTTCAAATTATGATAAACGACTTTTAATTCTAAATAAAATTTGATGCTTAACAAATAAGCTTAAACCACTTTTCTAAGTAGACTAAGTCGGAATCTGTTGCATTCTTTTTATTCTTATTGGTATTAAAAAAATCTCAATCGTTTATGTTAAGCATATTCATGTTCTACTGGAATTTTCTTTTACAAGGTTATTTTTTCATAGTAAATGTTCGTATACAGGCTATAATAGTAAAAGTGTGTCGAAAAGCGGATTTCCGAGGATCCTAATCAATTCTAATCAATGAGCTTTCTTTTCAATAACAATACCATCATCAATCATTGTCTTGACATTTGCCTACTGTAATTGGACTAATCCGTTACATTTGAAGTCTTTGATGTCTTCGTCAACCTTCAATAAAGTGAGTCTATACAAGAGAACTTTCCAGCTATTTGAATTATTTACCTTTTAGCTTTTATGACATGTTAACAGCCTCAACTATATGCCTACATAAATCTGTCATCATGATAGAATTGCCCTTTGATACAAAATTTCAATGGGTTTTATTGCTCCGCAAATGAATTCATGACATGGGCAACAAGCTGCGGACGCGGAAGGTGCGTGTGCCGAGATTATGCCGGCTAATGTATGCGCTAACAGACAGGGAATATCCACATCAGCCTACACGAGTGCCAATTAGAAGCAGTCGGCGCGGCGAGGTGATTGGCGACGGGCTGCGGCGGCCGGCGACGTGCGGCGAGCGGGGCGCGCGCGCGCGTGCGGCCAATACCACGCACTCTCATTAATTAATTCTGTTCCTATTTGCATCGTGATAATCTAATCCGAGATTGAGCGTCGATATGCGATACCAATTAGAGTTCACACTTAATAGTCTTATAGAACTTTGAACTTTTCTATTACGTTTCGTCGATCGCCTTCGAGATAACGACGGCGCGTTTCGACACTAATTTGACCTCCTTTTAAAGAGTTATTGTTTAATTTAATTATTGTCTGTCTTAAGACGATTTCTTGGTTCGGTTTGTAGGTAACCTAGCGAATTTGAAAAGGAAAATCGAGGTGTTACGATAGAGTCGTTTTAATTAAATGTTGAAGACAGAAAGTGGTGTGAGAAGGCCGGGATAGGAGAGTATCTAGATGCGTGAAACGGCAGATCCGGCGCGGCGGCAGCGCTGGAGCCGGCCGGGCCGACCGCGGACGATAAGCATGATTTGTAACGTCGCACGTCGGCGCGTGCGCACAAATAAACGTTATTTCAATGCGCACCTTTCAATAAATTACCTAACCCACTCTTGATATGACAATCTTGAAATTTATTATCTTCGCAGATTTAATACTTTTTGCTTTTACAACTGTGCGATAACTTACAGATAAGAAATCTTAAAAGTATTGGCGACGTTTTCTGATGGTGAAATTTTAATTGAAATTATCGTGAAGACATTTATAAAATATAGCTAGGTGATTTATATTTTCATACTTTATTAATTTTATATTTGAGATTTTTTTCACTTAAATGTGTCAGATATCGTAAACTGTCTTTTATATTTCATCGGTATTTTGAGAAGTTAAATTTAATGAAGAAGAAGGAATTAATTTGACAGTTTCAGTGATACTTGCAAAGGAAAGTATTGCACGCACAAAACTTATTCGAGACTTAACATATGAAAGTTATTACAATAGAAAGCGTTATGCTAAAGCGCGGTAGTTCCTTGAAAGCGTTAATGAGAATCAGTAACAGTACATTGGTAAGTGATCGCTGAGGCCGAGCAGACGCCGACGCCGAGGCGACTGTCGCGCGCACTAATTACGCGGCTCAATATGAGTACATCGTGATATGCGGATCCGCACCACGATCCTCTGACAACTTGTAACACAATACCATCAGGCGCTCAACTCAATGACATTCATGCAAATATACTGCTATAAAGCTTTTTAATTGATATAAAATGAAAGGATGTTAAGGTGTACAACGCTTATTCATGCTCTAGATAAATTTTATTTTTTATGAGAATAACGTAGTCTGCCATTAATTACACAAACGCGTTTTGTGTGTGCGTGTCTTTTGACCTTCAGTTTAATTTTAATAATATTACAAAATTGTAATAGCATATAGACAATAAAGCATTCGAACTAAGAAGAATATAAAATTTGCATTTAATAGAATTCAATAAACAATTCAGTAAAATATTAAATAAGGATATTTATGAAGGGCTATTCACGGATATTCAAAGCTTTGTTTGTGAACATAAACGTTGTTTGTCGAGAAAGCCTTCATAGTAATGGGTAGTTATAGCAGTGTAAAGCGACGGCATCAATCGAGTGCGGTACGATGGCGGCACGGCGCGGTGCGTCGGCCGCGCGATAAATCCCCAGATCCCGTGCCAATGCTCAAACTACGAGACTGTAAGGTATGGCGCCTTCGCCGTGTGGGCGGCACACGACGCGCTTCGACGCCTGTGAAGAGATTATTCTCTGGTAGCGATCCCTCTCCCTGCCTCCACAAAGTTACGCTTTAATTCTATAAAGCTTTCACCATGACAACACGATATATCTCAATAGTAAAATAGCAGGATATCTACAACATACACATATCACTTAAATATTTTTCTGTTATATTCAATTAAAATTAAAATTTAATACACTGTACTTAAATCAGTTAAAAAATAGGAGTATTATTAAACTATTAATTATTTTTCGTAGCGTTGTGTACTGAATTAATTCATACAAAAGACATCAACGAGCGCCCGCCTACGCGAAACAGGGCGCACGTCTAATAAAAGAAAAAACAAGGCGATTAAATTAAACATTTATGGGATCGTATCCATAGTTTTAAGTCTTTTAAATTAGATCTTTGTTTCTGTGGCGTCGTATGTTATGATGTGTGTATTTTATGGGTGCTTTATAACGAGTTCATTATAAGTATAAAAGGGAACATAAATTGCACGGAGCTCGGTTTGTTCGTAAATGAGAGTATGAGATCATTACTGTAGAGCTCAGTGTTAGCAAAGCATAGAGTTGTACCTGTTGCGATCTGTTTTACAACTTATTTACGGTCATATACCTATTTTCAGTTCACAAAATAATAATTCATCCCATACAATACTATTATGAATAATGTACTGATGCATTTTTTAATTTATTTTATCTGTATATGTATGTACTAATGTATTTAAATTGAAGTAATTTTTTTCATCAATTACATAAAAGTACATTTAAATTTTTAACATAATCGAAGCAGGTACAGTTAAGCGTGCCGTATCGTTTAAACATAAAAACAAGACATACAATTTTAATTAGTAATAAGATAAAGTAACTCTCTCGAGATATTCGTACAAATAAATTGAATGGCGACAAACATCGTAACACTTAATGATTTAAGATATCGTAAAGATATTGTTCGTCGGAGGTACGAGTGCGAGGCGAAGAGGTCGCAGTCGTTTCCCGGACAGGAGAGAGGGCGCGGGCGTTAATACAATAATCTTCGCTCGGTATAAAAATTAACCGCTGCATAACGGTGCGGGCGTAGGCGTGCGCCCGCGACTCCGCCACTCCGCCACTCCGCGACCCTCACCTCCGACATCTCCTATACAATATGATAACTATCCTAATCTTACTTCGCAAACTTCTTCGAGAGAAACGAGAAACGACTTCGAAAAGAATTATTATTTTACAATGCAGATGTCGATACAAAGTTTACGTATAAGAAAGTTAAACATTAATGGTAAATTCCGTTTTACTTTCCTTTCGCGTAATGTATCGAGAGGGTTATAAAAATCTTAATCATGTCAATTAAATCGCCACAACAACTAAGAGATGAGATCGTTACGCGTGTGTATATAAGGAGAAATCGGCGCGGAGATATACTCTCGTTTATGATCGTCATTCGTTAAAGCTTACTACGACCAAATCTGTATCAATCGACGTAATAAATGCAATAACAATGTTTTAAATGGCAATAATAGCAGGTGAAATCGCGACAGGTCCGGCACTCGGGTCGTCGGCCGTAATTATAAATAAAATACAGCAACCGTGCGCTCGCGTTGTTGGCGCCACGCCGCGCCAAAGCCGCGACAACCCTGCGACAACTCTGCCACTGAGCTTCTGTTTTCATATCTGCAATTTTTGAATCACCCGCGTCTTCTATTTTTTCCTTACTATTACTTCTTACCAATCTTTTGTACTGAGTTTCTTTCAATATGAAATTTTTCTATGATAACTTTATTTTGCCACTTTAATTTAGCTTAGAAATGTATTTCCAGTTACTGTTTTATCTACAGCGAAACATAGTCTTTGAGGTTTTAACTACGCAATTATACAAAATATTATTAGTGAAATACTTAACTTTGTTTTAAATGTCGTTTAAAATTCTAATATCGCTGCTGTTACATAACAAGTAACACGTGACGTGTAACGCACGATATAAAAAAAGCTTATCTGCAAAATCATCCAATATACACATAATAATGTTCACCACATGCCACAATTAGTATTAGCTGGAGGTCGGCTCCTCTTCGTTTTAATTACGGGGCAATGTTAATGTGATTATTTTGTCTTATCTTTGTTTGGGTCCATCTGTCGTGCACATGACGGTTAGAAGGATGTTAGGACGAGTACGAATATTGTAAAAAGTGGTAATGTCACGGTGATAGGGGTAGAGGGTGCGAGGCGGCGGAGCGTGGCGGCCGCCGGTCAGCGCCACGCGCCGACGTGCCTGCGCGTGCTCGTGCGCATGCTCTATATAAATGTCACATATTAACAACATAAAATATGCCATGTGTCATCTATTGCCAAACTAATTATAATCCATATTTTATGGATCATACTTACGAAATCAAGCAAACGTGAATTTGACTTGCAGATAGGCTTTCAATCTCTTGCTTATTACCTCGTCTGACAATAATGTTACACGAGAACAAGAGTTACAAATCGAATGTTCCCATTTATCTTTGAAATCAGTCGTGTCGTCTGGGCTAAAAGAGCAAATACTAGTTCATCTAGAAAATATATGTTGCTTAAACAAAAAAATCATAAATTGATTGTTATTTTTCGTCTTAAACAGTAGCGTTGAGTGATACAAAAGCACTAGGCCTAAAATGTTACGTAATATCGCGGTCCCTAATGATAACCTTTGGCTGTAGCCGCGTAGGCGATCTAGTTGTTTGTTCGCTGCGGCTGCGGCTGCGGCTGCGGCCACCCAGTGTGCCGATATTATCCTCAATATTTTCGTATCTCCCACTGGGCTTATGCTCACAACGTCTGTGGGATTCTTTTATTGCTTTTTAATAATCGTATTCATTGATGTAAACACAGGTAACTGTTACATAAAGTATTAATATTTTAAAATACCTAAATAGAACGTGACGGGATAACTTTAATAATCTAAACATCTAAAGATAAAGGTTTGATATGTATTTGAATGTTAGATTATTATTGATCATTCATTCACCAATAAAGTATACTTCTGGTTAAAATCTAATTGGAAACACAGAAATAATGTACGTTGTAATACCTTGATTCTGTGACATTAATATAAATACTACCCATATTTTAACATGTATTTAGTACTTTTTCTATTTAAACAATCTAGCAACATAAATATGTTTGTTTAAAATATGTTTTGTAAGGAGTGTGGTATATTTGAACGGGGTGGTCATAGCAACAGGACATTGGGTCGGTGACGGCGTCAGGTGCGCCTTCACGGTCCGTAGTCGAGGCGCTTGGCAAGTGGGCGCCGCGAGCCGCGGACCGCGGACCTCGAGCTGTGTGCTGAGTCGTGTGCTGCGAGCCGTGCGCCGGCAGTTGGCGGTGCACGCGCGGCACACGACAGGTGGACGTCACGCGCCGTTACATCGCCTTCCTACACCACACCACTCTCTACGATAATTGAACATTAATCATAACTAGCAAAATAACACTATTGTAATGGTTACATCGCCAACGGACTTGTGATCAAACCATCAAAAACGCAAAGAACCGGTCAATTAATGAAAAACTATTTTCATCACTGTATAATATCTTTGTTCTGTTCCAATGGCTTAATGTCATCTAGCCGTAGTACTCATACTCGTATACCCCTTCAGTTAACATATAACATGATTTATATACATTAATGTACATCCTTATTTTAAAACAAGTTTTAATCGACCATTAAACGTGAAAAGCTTCTGTCACAAAAGATATTTTAAATTCGAGTAGTCCAAAAAGGCAGATATGTCAACGATTGCATCATTGGTAAGTTCTTTTGACAAGTGCATTTACGTGGAGCGTTTCGGCGATTTGATGGCAGGCGTTATCAATCAAGTGGCGCTGCCCGGCAGCCTGGGACTACTGCGGACTGCGACCGCACGCACTTACAATTTACAGCTTTATCACCCGTTATTATTCATAATAACACACTGCGCCGCGACAACGCATTAACCTCATCAAAATTCACCACTTTTTAATTATACTGCAATTTTATAAGCGAGACTCGAACGATCGGTAAATGATTTTAATCGAACCTTTGGCATAAAGCACCTCAAACGTACATATTTTACCGCCATAAATCATTAAAAAAAGAAACAGTAAAATGCTTAGCACATCTCCGATCTTCAGATTAAGATCATGCCTGTTTGCAAAGATTTTGAATTTTTGGCAAGCCGGATGGTTTTTAAAACTCATTACATCACCGTTATGGGTCGATAACAGCGTGAAATTTGGTAATTGGTAATGTTGTGTTGAGACCTAAATCTTTAAAATGCGAGATAAACTTCAAAAATTCCTTCCATTATTTTTATTTCACAGACCTTCCTCTGACATATACGGCCCCGAGTCTCGCCTTTTAATTTACATTTAAAGCAATATTCGAAAAAAATTGAAAATACGCTATAAACAATCGTGAAAAATGCTCGGCAGTGAGTTATTATTAATCATAAATGTGAGTACAATGTCACATTGGTATTTTATGAGAATCAGTGTCGTGCGTCAGTGTCCATTACGCGGTAATCGATCATTATGCACGGACAAGTTTCAATCTGCGTTTGACTCGCTTTTGGCCAGGCGAGGCTTTCGACACGGCCGCAATCAATATCGCAGATAAACGCGATAAGATCCGGCGGAGCCGCGCCGCGCGCCGCGCTCCCTTCCGCCCTCTCCCCAACACCGCTACCCCGCAAACCCGACAACCCGTCAACCCGCTCTGCAGAGAACGTCTTCATCACAACGTATTTAACTATCGTCAATAGAATTTACTTATGTAAAAGAAAATTTATCAGACTTAGCGTTCCAAAGAATAACATTCTAAGTCCCCCGAGGTACGTAGAGTGAGTGCATGTCATAAGCGCGTGCGCAGTGTTATGTGAAGTGCTCTTAACAACTTAAGTGTTGAAGTGCCGGAGTGGAATCATTTATTATTTTATCTCATGATTGAATCTTGTTTTTGATTTGCTTCTCGGAACGCGCCAGTTTTTTATGTTTTACAATGAAACATATTAATGATTATTCTCAAGTTAAAATCAACAAACTGAAATTATGTTTAGGTATTTGCATACATTCGTAATCTTGCATTTAAATATTTTTATACTAAGCCCTCTATGTGTTATGTAGTGTAATAAACCTAGCTTTTACATAATCATACCTAAATATGCTTCCTTAAATGTTGCTTAGTGACACATGTTGAAGACTACAAATGTGGCGTTTCTAATAAGTACATAATATCAGGTAACTCGCGCCATTTAGGGTATTGAATGGATTCATTAGGTGTGTTTGTATACTGGAGCTATTAAATATGCACTCCAGTGACCCCAGAGCGAGCGCGTGATAAGTAATAGATGGACCTCACGCCGCGTGTTCGCCGTTTATGTGTAAGCGGGCATGCGGGCACAGGTGCACGCCACGCAGCGCAGGTAGCCTACCCAGCTAACTGCTGCGCCTGCTGCCACCTGTGATTAGCAATACTGACCAACATTCCAAACCATGCTATCAATCAAAACAACCACAAATCTAATAGTTTTTTGCATAGATAACTTTGAATAATATCGAATTGCTGACATGGAATAGCCTAAACTGACCTTTCGTCAATCGCTAATCTACGCTCGAAGCGATACTTACCCCTTAAATAACAAACTGAAATGTTGTTTGATGTCGATTAGTAATGGAAACTATCCATTAATGAGCGACATGAGACGGCCGCTATCGTCGGCCATAAGTTACACGAGCATTAGTATGCCGGGTACTAATTGCGAAGGCGGGCCAATTTCCCAGCCGCACTCACTAGTGCCGGACCAATTAATACTCGGAAAGTGATCGGGATCGATATCCTATCCCGGATGAATCCTGGAAATAAACGGAAGAATTGGTTAAATAGGCAGCCTCTATTGAATAGTTGATTCATTTCAGCTACGCTAATAATTGACACCAGATTAATTTCTAAAAAATTACTTAAATAAGCAATATCAATCGTAAAAGAAATTAATATACATTTCACAACTAGATTGTCATTTATCGATCAAGGATGGGCTTGTCTCCATCACCGGATGCTCATTAGTACAAGCTAATAGAATGGTGCTCAGTTTAATTAAAACTAGTAAAGATAAGTAAATTGCTACATTAAAAACAACCGTATCTGTTCGATGGCGATAACTAAATAAACATAACAAAAAACAGGAACTGAGGTGATGAGATGACTTGACACATCGTTCAAGATAACAACAGGTCCTTTTTTCTCGCCTGTTATTCTATTGTTTTGTCGGCATAACATTTTAACTTGTTTTTGCAACACAAAAAAGCAATATTGCACCATATGGGGTCATATCTTTTGAAATGCTCTCTTAATGACAATGTAACGAAAACATATGGCCAATTAATTTCTGCTAGCTCCGCTAAACGAATGCCAACGGAGCGGTTTTAAAAGGTGTTATAAAACGTTAGATCACCGCGGCTCGTGGCAAACTACGAAATTGGATTTTTTTGTTGTAACTATTTATGACGATAAAGTCACTTATAAAACACTTAATTTATGATTATTTACAACGTTGTTGGTTCGCAAAGTTATTTGCATATCACTTTAGCGATGCCGTTTTAATTACATTAAATAACTACTCTCGGTCCGAATAAAACAAAACGTCCGCATTTCAAGAACCCGGCGCCTTATTTCAAACCGATTGCGTCGACGCGACGGACAATTGATTCGAGATCGGACATCATTTTATAACGTCTTTATATGGGGATATCGTCCAATTTACAACGACTATGTTGCAACATATTTTAGTGACGATTTAATCAGATTTGTTTAGTTGTTTCCCTGTGTTTGTGAGCTCGACTGAATGTGCGTGGTAAGTCACAACCTGCTCGAAGCGAGTTTCTCGACGTGTCGAGGCGACCATCTGGTGGGCGAGAGCTTATTTTTTTATTTTCCAAACGTGTCGTCTTGGATTCTTGTTTTTTGCATTGGCTGGCGCTCGCTTCGTTTATTTTTTTGTATTTTTGCCAAGTTGCAGTTAACAGGTGGTTGGCCGAGTGCAGGTGAGACCTGAGATTTTAACGCGGTGAGTTTAACCTCGCCGTTAAAAGACTTGCTCGCTTCCTACTTCGATACTAATTAATCGTTTATTTGCAGTGCATATAAGAAACTTTTTTAAAAAAATCGTTTTTCTTAAAGTTGTTAGGTATTGTCTCCTAGCTCGGTGATGATATAAATTGTCTAAGATTTTTTAAGGCGGGTTTGCTTTCGATAGATTATTTACGTTTTCATCTGTGCCTTTACTAACAAAACAACAACTTTGCCTTTATCAACAAAACAACAGATTTAATTTTAATAGTAATAAGTAAAGACAGTTATTAAATCCCATTTATAGTATTAACTAGTGAAGCATTAATAAAAAGTCTACAACACTAAAAAATGTAACATAACAAGTTTCCCTATTATAATATTAGGGAAGTTGACCCCCATAAGGTTATGTTCGTGGATCCTTTTTGTACTAAATACAGAAAGAGTTAACATTCTCAGATTACGAGATGACGTCGTCATAACAAAGTTGGTGGTCCCTCGTGCTGTTACCATGATCACTATGCGCTGGCTTTCTGCGCCTTATTCTTATTTGTTTTAACTTCATATAGGAAACAAGTTTACATCTTAAAGCATCAGACATTATAATTATTTTCGTAATCAAACCGTCAGTAACATTTGTATTTTTGAAGATGGTATTCGCAGAGAATAACGGATCATGTACAAAAATGGCAAAGCGTATAAAATTTTAATTGTTTTATTATGAAATATAATTGTAATTTTAACGATACAACCATTCGATGAAGGCTGGCGTCCAACCGTCTTAAATTTTAAACATGAATAAAGTTTTTTATTGTGTTACATTTAACATTTTAATTATTTCTATATTTATTTAACATTTTCCTATGAATTTAACACTTCTTGAATGTGTTTAATAGAATAAAATAAATAGACACCAAGTCTTTAATTATATAGTTAGCGTAGAGTAATCAGTCGTGTGTCCCTAACATTAAATGTAGGAGGTGATCACGTAGAAAAAAGAAAATACATATACATTTATCAAAGCCGTTACAGAAAACTTTTTCAAAATAGTATAAGCCTTTTACTTTGATGGCTTTACAAATATTAGTAGCTTATACAAGTGGTTGAAAAATTGTAGGCATTACAACGAGCACATTGTATGGATTTGAAGACCGTTAGACTACAGATCACGACTCGCCGGATTATTCGAGAGCACAAAGAGAGCGAACGCCGACGGACGGACACAATCACTCATAGCGTGGCGTTTGTCATAGACCCGCGACAACGGGGCGACGACGACTCAGCAACGGCGACGGTACGGTGACGGTACAGCTGTGATGTGGCCACAAGCGTCCATCACCCGCCGACACGCTTTGTCACAGCTTCGATTTGTAACCGCTGATAGCTAACGCCGATCCTCGGGCCAACATAAACTAAACGTACGACAGTAAACATAAACGATTTGATAGACCTGTTCCCTAGCGATTTGCCTATCTATAGGTAACATCTCAATTATGTTAGTGGAAATACAATACTCTGTCAAAAAGTACAACGGATCAAAAAGTAAATGAATTTCTGATAGTGTTTCTTATAGATAACTCCAAGGCAGAACGTCATAATTATATTGTTCTAGACTAATTGACTAGAAAAGTAATTAAATACCTTAAATAATTGCGCACCATAGTGTCCTAAGAGAAGAATCCGACACTAACTGTCATCGTATACATCCCATATTGAAGGCATCTCATCAAAGTGCCGTTCCAAAAACGTTTGCATTGTATTGCAACATAACCCCATAAATAAAAACCCCGTAAGGCTAATGAAGTTAAAGAAAAAGTAGGTTTATTGTATTGACTGATCACCTGATAATTATTACAGAAACTTTCTACGGGTGTAATTGCTGGATTGTTCGCGAGAAGGTTGTAAAAATCGTTCACCCATAAACTGAAATATAGGTTAAGACGGAGTCTCTTAAAAATCATTCAAAGTACCGTAATCCCGTTCTTTTATTTTGCAATTTCTTCTTACCACCAATTTTGAGCAGTCGTTTAACATTTTAGGGCTCGTTTTATGGTCTCGAGTCTGATGAGCATCCTCCGGCTTTATTTCGTGTTGCGACGTTTCGGCTTCGGCGAACACACATAAATCGCGTCACGATTTGTCCGTAACTGTTCTCATTATACGCGTGCGGTGCTCCACATTCGTTATGTTGGATAAACAATCACATTCGCTGCTCTTACCGGTCCATAGACAAATTTAAAGATTAGTCTATTTTGCTTCGACTGTCATTTGATATTATAAAGGTTAATTTTTGTTGAACTTGAACAGTTATTGTAAAATGTTGCTTTAACATATCATTTGTACATTTATGTGACTATTAATCAGAGCCTACTTTAGCCACAAATAAAATGTTCCTGGACGTCTTTACAGATCTTTGATGAAATGCCGTTTTGTTAGTTTTTTTGCCTATTCACATTGGTGAAATAGGAGAGGGCGCGAGTGACGGAGGGCGGCGGGGCGGAGGGCGGCGCACGGAAGCCGCGCGCCCACGCCGCGCCGCGCCGCGTGTCCGTGTCAACGCCGCCACGTACGCCGGCTTAAATATCTTACTTTCACAATTGTAATAAGCAAACGTCAAGAACTCATCATGTTCAACAACAATAAGGCACGTGTCTCGCCTTCTCGTAACCAATTTTCTTTGCGCCGTCTTAAATTAATCCAAGGATTTAAAGCGTGACGTTTTCGTGTCAGACAATCGCTGCGCAACTTTGTGTCATCTGCTCATACATTTCCTTCATATTTTTTAAAAATACACAATGAATCAACGGCCTTACTTTTCTTAATAAAGAAAGATTGTAAAAATTATTGATAAGTTGAAACGTCGTAACTTACAATGTTAAGCTCGTCGCAATCCAAAAGTGAGAACCCTTATCACTTACATTGTCAGATCACTTGCCTTGTATGACACTTCACTAATAAACTTATTCGTACATTTTAAATGTCATTATTCTCGTCTGATTTAATAAAAAGCGATTTCGTTCTGCATTCTTTTATATTGAAAAACATTTTTAACATCTCAACGTGTAATTCAAATTAATTAAAACTTTAAGAAGGAATGAGATTAATAATAACATATGACATTATTAGCAAGTGTCTGGCCATCCGCATGGAGTATAAGCCGATTTATAAGGTTTAAATAAAAGTTTACTTATTACTATAAATTATTAGTCAGATATTTCTATTTCATTCGAGACAATTTTCAGTGAAATTCCTTTGCAAGTCCATTTCATGCTGTTAGTAAACAATACAAACGCCTACAACAAATGTCTAATAACAACTCAAAGACAATAACCATATGATCATCTTCAGTTCACATTGTTGCGCATATCTCCTAGAAAATATCATATAAAAGTTATAGGTATATAACATTGTCGGTCGTTTGTTCCGAATGTTGTAGGCACAAAGAAACTACGAAGAATGGCGCGATAATCTCCGGGTTATATTATAATATGCCACAATATAATATGAGCCGAGATATGATATGCAAATAAAGAACTTTCGATTCGTCGCCGGAACAATGGCGCTGGATTCGCGGGGGTTTGTCTAGTTAACAGATGGAGCGATGAATTTTAATAGTGTGAAAGTTCATAAGACCAGTAATCACTGGCTATTATCACAACTTGACGTATTAATGTCATGATTTCTTAACACTGGGACAAGGCGAGTATTAAATGATAATAATATTACAACGTACCTTAGTTTTGTATTAAAGTTTGTTAGTATTAAACATTGCACTTATTCTAATATATAATAGTTATTAGTATTTTGAGGATTTCGTCGGCACCCATGTATATTAAACAATATATTGGTATAAAAACTATGTAAGTTTGTGTTAGTGTTACATAGAAGAGTCGAACGTACGAAGTGTATAGTGTAGATTGCAAATCAGTGCGGAGGTCGTGCGCCCTAGTCCTTAGTGGCTAGAACTGGCGACTTGAATGACTCATAAACTTTGTGATTTACTGAGTGTAGCTAAGATTTGTTGTTATTAATTCCGCTATGGGTGACCGGAAGAATCATGTACAAGGATTAAAATTAAATTGTAATAAAAAAGTAAATAAAATTTTGATATTGCTTCTTGTCTTTGGAAATGTTTTAGTAACTTTTGAGCTTCCACTGCCAAAATGTTCATACAAAAACATGTCTATATAAATCATACAACAAAATATACGTGACTAAATTGTTTTACAACTTTCGTATACGTTTACGAATAAATTACATTGTTACTTTTGCGACAATTTGTTGGCAAACAAATGTTATTGAAAATGTATTCTATCAGCTACGGATTTCGTAAATAATAAATCCGTAGCTCGCATAAACTAAGGATTCGTAACTAGGTCTCATGACTCAATACGAAGTTACACAGACAGCGGAGTTACAATACGCAGCCGTACGTCAGTAGTAAAATTTTATAATTCCAATGATTTGTAATAAATAACGGGTGGTCGGGCACTATTGAAACACGTAAAATGTATATTTATTATTGACGAAGAAACGTGACCAGCTTCAACCTAATACATCAATAAAGGCTATATTTATGACTGTGATTTATAGACAAAACACAATATTCAGTGTCGTATTTTTATGCAGCGCACTGCATCGTAAATGATATACTTGTGTCACAAATCACTTGTTTTAATGTGTTTAAAAAGTATAAGTTCTAACAGCACTGGCGTATAATTTGGAAATTCCATAGCGCTTACGATGTTTTATTTTGAATGCTGGCTGTACCAGGCACCACACTTAAATGGCCAAGATATTTATAGACTGCCTACGTTTTGTCGCGTGATAAGCTTCGCAACATTTTTATACGACTCTATTAATCTACGCTTTATCTTGGCAACAAACCTGCCTCCTCTCTACTGCATAATTAACAGGCTAAGAGCTCTTTTAAATCTTATTCGACCAAAGATATTTTACATCATGGTTGATTTAGTAGCTAGAGAATTTATTAGTTCTAACTTAAGTTTAGCGTTTGCTGTCGTGCATAGAAAACAATAGACGTGATGAGCATAATAATTTATTGTGACGGTCACAAGTGAAGTACTTAGTTAAGTTCAGTAATATTATTGCTATGCAAAGCTATTGCTCTTTGAAAGACAGGACCTGATAAAGGGCATCTGGATATTTGCTCTTCAAATTTCTCTCCGCTATTTCAATAATATAATAATATTATAATATAATAATATAATAATTAATAAACAGAATGTTGTTATGCAAAATGTTTATTAATGGCACTTTGGTCGATACTTGTGCTTATGTAGCGTAAATAAAACATTAAATATCAATCTTACTTAAGATGATAAAATATCATGTGTTCGTTAAGGAGAGAATACTTGACGTAACGACCTTACGTTAAATATCAATGGATGCGTAGTTCTTTTCTTTACTGAGAACAACAATAAAATGCACATAAATTAATAAGCATATTTTCCCCTTAATCACCGCATTTAAATTTGTGATATTACATGATCGATGGCTCCCTTATATAACGTCAAGTAAGTATCGAAATCGTGTGAAAGTTGCCAGCATTAAGTGACAATTATAAAAGCTCTTGCATTTAAAATGCAACGTTTGAGTTTTGTACATATTCATCTATATTTTACGTTTAAAAAATACTATAAAATTCAACATAAAGGAAAAACGAGAGAAGTTATTATATCTCCATGGTTATCCGTGGTAACATAATATTAACATGTACTACAACAACCTTCTAAAGGGGAACTTTACTACTCTTAAAACCCAATAGTTTATAAGCCTTTATATTAGCTAAGCAGAGATTGATGCGAACGACCTTGAACTATATTATATTTAAACAGGTTCAGGTTAAGCACTTGCCGCTCGACCACGTCTAGTCTCGGGGAAAGAGATAGACCACTGACCGTTTGTACAAAAAAAAATAATCGGACATGGACGCCATAATCTGTAGATTTATGGTTGAAATTAATATTCGGTATCAAAGCATATCGTCTTATCCACGATACTTTGAATTAATGATTTTACTTCATTTGGTTCAAAATCTAAAAATCGTATTGAACAATAGCACACATACATTTTTAAATAACAATCGAAGATGTTTGGTACCCATCTCCATATTAAGTACCTAATAAAAGAGTTTTCCGGTAAATTTCAAGGATCGAACATTCATTTTGGCCTAATGTTTGCCATATAACACGTGTGTGTTCTCAATAAATAACAACTGTGAAGCTTCTTAATAGTTAGACAGGTATTCGTTAGGCAGTGCCGATGGCTCCATTCGATATAAGAATATTTGCAAGTTATTCAAAAATATTCGCCCTCGTTATTGTCGGCGGCGTCGCCGTGAGCCATTATCTTCTCGCAAGGAATTCAAGTGTAGCCGTGATCGACATCCATTCGGTTTTCTATAACTAAACATTGTGAACGCCTATTATCGACGAAGCGTGCTCCAAAAACTCATTCGTGGCGTACGTTCATTAGATTCAAACAGATCCGTTATGAGGATCGTGTTAGATCTAGCCGAGTAAAGTTCAACGATTGTATTAACAAAAACCGCTGGGAACAATACCTTGTTTTGTTATCTAATGTTAACGATATTAAATTAATATTATGCATAGGCGCCGGAATGTTTACGCTTTAGGGGATATTTTGTGTAAATTTTATACAATCGATTTTAGGTATCGTTACGTGATAGTTTGTAAAGTAACAGTCGTTCAAGGATGTAAAGAAAATAAGCACGTCACTTCGCTGCAGTAAATTTCACATAAGTAATTGCCTACCGTTAGTTAAAAATAATAGACATGAATCATCGCTTAAAATTACACGTTTTTTGCATTAAATAAAAGAATTAAACTCTAAAATAGACGCAGGTATGAATAAATATTGCCAAAGTAAGTACTTTTATGTGTGTAGATAAGATAGAGTCTCTGTTAACATGAGTCGGGGAGTATTTTTACGGCGATCAGCGGACATTAGCGGCCGATTGCCATGTTTATAGATCCATAGATAGAGATCAGTCGCCATTAGCGCGGCTGCTGGTTGCGTTGCCCACGAGATATCGTTCCTACAGCGCTCCGCTGCACCATCCATTCTCAGACAACTATTGTTGTACTCTCCTATTTATTGGCTGAATAAATATCTCATCCGTGCTAAATTGATAATTTTTGATTTATTATGAAACATTCATACTGAAAATTAATATTGCTGTCTACCTATATTTTGATATTCGAAACTTATGAGCGCTTTTAAGTACCTACGTTAAAGAATCTGCACCTTGAAGTCTTCACAGACGTAGTTCATAGACAATATTAACCACACAACAGTACACTTTATTTTCTCGACGTTGAAACGTCTCCCGCTCCTTACACGAACCGAGTTTTTGTCCTCCGTATCGATCTATCTCCCGTCATCTCGGTCAAAACAGATAACATAACATTTACAATAAAGCTTGCATTTAAGTGTTATTCAGTGATATTTTAATTACCACCAAGTTAAAAGTGGTTAAGTAAAATTTTATCAGAACACATAAATATATTGGGAGAGAGTCCCAATTGCATGGTTGTTCGTTTTAATTCTAGTAAAATATTTGAATTGTCAAAAAAAAAAGAAATAATAATTCGTATCTCAATTAAATTCTACACGATTTGCTTTGTCATGAAAGCTTTCTTCGAATATCTTAAATTAACATTACCAAAATAAATAACAGCATTCATTTATTAATTACGAAGTTAAATTTATTTGATTATATAACCATAAAACATACAATCCATTTGCTTGATACTATGTCGTTGTCTTCTAACAGTGATTCCCTTTGATCGCTACATCAATCCCCTGACGCCCTAATTTAGTGGACTACCGTATTAAAAAAAATTATTTGGTTCGTCTTGTAGGACGCTCCTGTGTGATGACACAACTATACTTCTGTTTTTATCAACCGCATCACTAATGGTATTTACATAAAGAAGTTATTAGAAGTAGAATTAACTTCATGCTCGTAATTTATAAAGTCGTGATATTTATTCGTGCAACTACTGTAGGCTTGATTTGGTATGCCTTTTGTACATATATCCCTTCAATTACGTGCACTTCCAGTTCGTGTATAGTGCTTTACTTTAGTTGAACTGCAGCGACGTTCACGAATTCATTCAGTTCAAGTCGTACTCGACTTAGGGTACTTCAAGAAGCGAGCCTATCATTTCCTTAAAGTCCGGCAACGCATCTGTAGTCGCTCTAGTGTTGCGGATGTCCATGGGCGTTGTTGATCACCTTGTTCCCGCCGCTCGTTTGTCCCCTTGTATTATAAAAAAAATATTAACGTAAAAGTGGCGAAATTTCGTCGGCTAGATAGACTGCAGAGTCCTGTCAGCGCTCAAGTATCGCAGAGAGAAAGCGGGAGCTGTGTAGTGAGCCGCGAACCTGACACGTGGCGATGTTTAATCGGTGTTGGGTGTCGGCGACCGCAATCTGCAACGGTTACCTGCGGCCGCGGCCGGAACGTAAGCCGAGCCCGCTACCCGCTGCCCACTGCCCACTACCAGGATTGCTCACGCTCAACGGAACGGTGCGCCTTCCTTACTCTAATTCGCTGTAACCTAGACTAGCCTTGAGAACTGACACTGACGTAAACTGGAAGCACACATGGTTTATCTATAGTTAACTAGCTGTTAAAACCCATCAGTGACAAGATAATTTTGAAAGCTGAACTTTTGCTATGCCACTTGTAGAATACATTCAGAAAAATGCATTTTTAAATTGCTGAATTAATTATTTTTAGTGTAATTGCTGCTTTCTTTTCCGAGTAAACTCGGTACAGACAAGTTAACTTTGACGTAGCTTCAGCTCACTGTTATGAATTTATATTCTGTATAATGCAGGGTCAAGAGGTCATCCTTTTCCAAAAATGTATAGAGGTCATCGACCTGTCAAATCAGAAAGACAAATTATAATTATCGTGTTATCGAAATAACCACAGTTGTACCGGTAACAGAGTACATGTAAGTACATATGCAGTGTACGATTGTGCAAGTTCATACAAAGGCAATTCATTATATGTTAATTTTAACAGATGCATAATTTAAAATTAATGATACGCACAAATGAGTTTAACATCATTTATTTGGAAGTTCTTTTGTATTAAAAGTGTACTTGGCCGTGTGTAAGCTCGCGTTAGGTAACGCGGTTAGCTAACTCACGTTTGCTTTATCGGCATTGTATCTAAAACAAGATAAATGTTATCCAAATCAACCTTACTACCAACTTGTAAATTTGTATTGAATTTTTCAAAGTATGATAATTAAAAAAGTGATATGCTCTAGAGTCTAGCTTTAATTTCTAACTTTGATTGTAATTTGTAATGGACGACGACCTTATATCAGCAGCATTTTACACATCGGCTATAATTTTAATAAAACACGGCCATACTAACTTATAGTCAATCCGATTCATCATCAGGTGTGTGAGGAGTGATTACTAGGCGTATATATGCATGCATATATTTAGCTAATATTAATAACCTCCTAAAAATTTCCACAATAAAATGGTATAATTAAGTTTGTTAGTCACCTATCCTCTGTATACTCGTATATGTAGTTTGTGATCTTTTCAATATCAAATAAGGTAAGTATATCTATAATCGCCACTATTGTTAGCATTAAAAGTTTTAAAGTGTAATTGTAGGTGGATGGCGCATAAATCGTGGGAAGATCTGCATAGGCGAGAGGCGTGCGGCGGCGTGCGGCGGCGGGTGGCGGCGGCGTGCGCTGGTGAGCGTCTCAGGGTGAATGTCTCACTTAACTCTTTGTGCACCTGATCTTGTCCGACCACTTTTAGGGTAATAACCCGAATAAAGGGTACTCTCTGCCGTTTGGTATAATAGAAATTCTATACGCTTCAAGTTATGTGCGCTGTAACTTTTATAAATGTCTCGGAATATGTTTTTATTGCTTCTTATTGTAATAGTGCTTACTCTAAACGTACACGATTGTTGGTATGGTTTGAGTGTTGCTTATTACGGTCAAAAATTCTCCTTAAATATATTAGGTACATAGTTGATTTGTTATTTATTTGCGTTGCTTTGCGTTTTTTTATGTTTGTCAAGCTAGCGCTTGACCACGATCCCACCTGATGTTAAGAGCGGCCTTGTTAGCGCCGGGACCTGTGCAGTTCTCTAAGTAAATGCAATTTAAAACAAAAAACACCATGATTATAAATATAGTAGAGATATATTTGAAATGCGCACACTTAGCTTCATAAACTACTACTAATCCGATAAAAAGAAAATAACTCAAGTGAAATTTAACGTGTATTAAAACAAACACTATTTCTGAGGTGAACTGTTCAATTTATGGACTCGACATTACTTTATCATACGGCTATAATGTCATTAATTAGCCGGATAGAGGAGCCGACAAACGAAACAAGTCGCGGCGTGCTTTGATTAGGCATTCCTCAAACCATATTTAACATTTTTTTCTACGTGGCTCAAACATCGCTACTCATTCTATATGTTAATATAATAAATGGGCTATGTGTTCAGTTGGAGATACATCAGTGTATAAACTGCGGAATATAGTCAGCGGCGGAACGAGAACATCTCTTTGTTTGGATTCTAGGAAGCAGCTAAGGACCAAATCTTATGTGTTGACATCACAAATACCGCCTTTTATGAGAAACATAACTTTACTAACCTATTAAATTAGACATTAACGTAAAATAAATTAACGTGTGTAACATATTTCAAAAGCAATATACATTAAAAATATTTTATCTTTTCGAGAAGGAGGTTAGCGAAGAATGAGAGTTTAATGAAGTAAGCTCAGCTAATTATTGTAATGATTTACGAATATTTTCTTTCTAAACAGTAACCAGTGCAAATATACGGTTACTCGGAATCTTTAACATTTAAACTGTTTAGCTGTGTTTCATTTCTGTTTCCTCATGGCTACATAGATATTTTTATAACGAGTATTTGATAGTTACTTCGTATTTAAGAAAAACCTTCACTATTATTACTAATAATTAAGAAAAAATGTGCAAATAAAGATCAATTCAAACAAGACACCTGGAAATTGTATGTATCAAGGTTGGCTTCATGAAATAATAAAAAGTATAACTAGATATGGAATTGTAAAAGTACTAAACCTATCTAGAATAAAACTAAAACAACGATTGTTTTTTAATAAAAACAAGGATTTTCTATAAATCCAATTTAGTTATCATAGTTGCAAATCAACGGGTAACAAGTCTGAAGCTCATCAAGATGCGAAGGCAGTGGATTGTAGATCAATTGGCAATAGATCGTGTGTCTGTACAGGACCGGGCGGGGGCGCTCGGGGCACCCGGGGGCATGATCACCGGCCGCGCACGCGCACGGCAACCTCCACGACAGCCTGATATCCTATCATAATCATACGAAACACAAACAACATCAAGTCGCGAAAATTGAAATCTTTGTTACAGATTGTGATACTGTGTAATCATTTTAAAACCCTCACATTATTTAGGATAAAAATATCTAACTCCCATTCAAATAGAGGACCACATAGAACATTTTATTGGTGAAAGTTTGGTATGGGAAATAAAAAAATGTAACGAATTCACAGTGACCTTTTCCATTGTTCGTGTTGTGAAACAAAAGAGATCGACACGACCGTGATATAACAAGGCAATTAGTGATTTCTAGCCCAATAATTTATGTTATAATATTTAAACTACCTAATATTGCGGTCGCCGGCTCCCCTCATTGGGATAATAAATTATTATTGTGATGCTATCGTTGGCAGTTTCTCCGAACCCACTCACAGCTATTTGTTGCATTGAAACGAAGACGATAACCACTTATCTAGTATCATGATAATAAAGCATACTTAAGTATCCGAAACTCATAACGGTGTTTGAAGTCGCCAAAATATAAAACGAATTTGAAGATATAACTCGATGGAAATAAAAAATAAGGCACTGTAAGAGTATAGCAAATAGATAAAAACAATATAATAAGAAACTTAATTAGCTATTTCATCTAAATGTCCGTCTAAGGTGTCCGAATGTAATTACCAAAAGTCAGAGCGTCCCCGCCCACGAGTGGTCTCGCCGCGAGGTCGCCAGCGCCTCGCGCACACAACCTGCTCGGAAAACTAAATTACACCACTATACTACACAGACCGCTTTTCGACTATTATCTTTATTATAGGTTTGTGATGTGCTGGCTCACCAATGTTAATATTGTTTGATCTAATACGGTCGTGTTTTGGAACGCTCGGCTATCAGCGCCAACGCTTGGGCACACGTGTTGCCCCGAGTTCACCGCTTCGGATAAGATCAATAGTTGTGCTGAAATCTCACATAAAGCAGCTGTAGCAACGGAGGGCGGCGATGCGGGAGGCGGAGGAAGCGCGTAACTCCGGTAGAGTGACAAGACAATAATTGCAGTGGACGATCGCAGGGGCCGACGACCACCGTATATCTTCTCAGACAAATTTACGTTTACTCTGATGAAAGGCGTACATTTCGAAATTTGTTCTAATAAATGTACGTAATAAAACTTCATTAGTTGAATGTCGAGGCAGCGTTTAGTCGTGTACATAATTAGTTTGAATTTTTACTTTCATCTGGCTCTGGAGACTTGACTGCTGACATTTAACACGGCGCGGCACAATTGTAACAACTTGCATTCTCTTGTGACCGTAAACCATAGTGACAATGATATTTAATTTCATTGACATACCCTATGTATCTTACTTGCATATACGAGTACTGAAGTTAATTGATAAATGGCCGTCTTTTAATATTACGCTATAACATTTTTAATTTTTTTGATCTTATTTCTATTTTAGTTTGAAGTTTCCAAAATATTTGTAGGAAATGAACTGACATTAGACTTAAATTTAATATAACAGTTAAACGGTTTAACCTTCAAAAATAATGAATTCATCTATACTTCTATACTGATAATAGATGATGGCAGTTCCTGTAAGATGACAATTCAGGGGGCCAAGGTCTCAGCGCTATTGTTGTATTGTTTATTTTGTTAAGGATTTCAATGACAATTGTTCACTTAAGCGCTTATACGATAACGTGAGCGTTTTGATATTTGGCTACAACTTTTGACTGTGAAGAAAGAAAAACGACATAAGATTATAATAATTCTAAATTCATTTGAATAAAATGATCATCCAAAATAATTTCCACAGGCTATAGAACTCCAATAAATTGCTATAATCAATTTGTAATAAATATCAGTAAAGACAAAGCTGGCAATTCAGTTGACAGTAACGTTCGTACAAGACAAAGTCTTAATGAGAAATTGATCAAGAGTTGTCTATAAACCAGTAGTGTATCTCGGATCTGTAGTCAATGCACCCGGGGCTTTGATTTTACATTCTTCGCTCGATCGTAGACCCCCCATCAATTAGAATGAGCATTTAATCGGATAATAGCGACAGATAGCTAATAATCTTGGAGCCGTTCAAATATTCATGGCGATTTAAAATAATACTCTCCGTATCATACGTGATAGGTGCGGTTATAATGTGGGTAGTAATAAATGAACATACATTTTTTTCTATATTTATTTTATTGACTGCATTTAATGGTTGCGAATTTAAAATGATGTCCCACGTCTTAGAATATTCGATACGCGGAATTCGAATAAGGTCAATGAAAGAGAAGAAATTATTTGTAGATTTAAATTATTACAGCATCTGGCCTGTATCGGATTTTTATAAATACTGGAACTTGTGTAATAAATTTAGACGAAAAAGATTTTTATTACACTAGCATAAGCATTTTTAGATAGAATTAGAAAAGGAACAGAGTATAAATGAAATAATTATTCTAACTGGAGAAATAACTGGTGATGAAAAAATTGATTTATTATAAATATTGTAAAAGCTTTACAAAATGTTTATATTTACATTTCATATAATCAGAAACTACAATGTGCGGCTTTTTATTATCTACAATTGATCACGGCTGTTGATTATCCCTTGATTTAATAGAGAATCACTCGCGTCATCTCTACATTAAATTAATCCGTTTAAAGATTAAAAAGTTATGTTTTTAATCCGACTACCTTCACTTAATATTATTAGTAATTATATGCACAGAAATTGCTATATAAAACAATCACTGGCGGTCGTATTAAGCTAACGGAGTATTCGGAGTTATAGACAACTTAAGTCGTCTAAACCCACTTTTCACTAGAGATTATTTGGACCGAGTTGACAGCCGGTGAGCCTATAGATGTCAAAGTATCGATACTACAAATTACAAAACTTTAACGATGAGCACGAGGCGTCAAGGATTGAAACCGGACGGCTCGTCTCTTCAGATATAGAGATAGGACAACCCAATCTTTATTGTGGTGACCGGTGACCAGTGACGCAATAACATCTAAAAGAACAGTGCCTTGTAGCTATATTTACAAATGCAAATAAATAAATAACAAGACGAACAAGATCTTTAGCGTATACTTAGTATGAGAAATCTATTACTTAAGTTTTCATAGAACGGAGTGCTGCAGTTAGAGTTATTTAAAAGCAAGATAAATTGACGAATAATAAACTACTTAAGCTATTGGAAAGAACCGTAATTTAAAATGAAAAGCGCAAGACTAATGGGTATTTGAAAAAAGTTGATCCATTTAGTTTTTAGATGGCAGCTTAAAAGATGACGACATTGTCCCGGCAGAGTGCGCTAGGCGAGGCGATAGTATCGGCGGCAGCGGGCGTTCAGCGGCGACAAGCGACCACAATCACTAATTGAATCGGTCGCCACTCGCCAGTCATTGCTACCGCCGCGCCGCTTCCACGGTATCACTTTCTGTTGACGAAATTATGATTTCTTTCACGTTATCGCGCCGTCAGATTTGAAAGAATCCGCGATGAAAATGCGATACCGACGCGCGTTAGAGCCTCGTCGATCTTAGAGTGGAATAAGAACGAATAAAATACATTACTTACTTCGTTTCTCTACAATTGTAACACATTCCTTTTAAATGAGAGAAATTTCTAATAGTAGAGTGCCGAAAGAGAACAACATCCTATTTTATACCAATTTGATATTCCATAGTGTTATGGACAACCATAAATATCTTAATATCGATGATGGACAATCTAAAACATTGATTATAGAAGCCAAACAAACCTAAGTCCCTGAGTACTAGTTCTAATTGAGCCTGTCTCATAAAAATACTTTCTAAAATGTGCATTAAATTATCATACAACACGTCAAAAATAATTGTACATTCAAAACAATCGCACCGTACAATGTGTCAGTCCACATCCAGTTCATTCAAAATACCTAGCCATCGACAATTGAAATCGTTACTTGGCGGTGATAATTATTATTGGCCGACAAATCTTCACTTAGCGAACCGTTACTCGTGATTTGTTGCAGTGAAAACATTCGTTCCTTCATTTGCATACAATAGCCCGGTGCCAAAAAATATTGGAGTGTAAACGCTCGCCATGAAGGCATATATGAAAGTTCTTAGCATATCTAAACGTGTTTCGAGTTAACTCATACGCCACCGATGTGTTCCTTTACTTTTATTGCTTTTTTATTTAAAAGGACCGCAATAAAATGTTAAGCACGCTTTCAATTTAACATTAAACATCAAAAAACTTGTGTAGAAACGATCGAACAACATCGATAGTAGTATTGTGAGCAATATTGTTCCTATTAACATATCGAAGAGCTTCAGTTTTATTGTATTTGGCTCTCGGACACGATGATAAACGTTGCACCAACCAGAAGTCCAGATAAATTACAAACATAAAACCTCTTTTCTTAGAAGTTTCATAGTCGTTTTAATGAATTAATAAATTCCGTGAGAATTTTTCGATAAGAGTCATAAAAAATAGGTTTTTAAATCACTCATAATTTTCATAACATTTTGTGTGACGAAAGATTTTCGATTGATTTGTTTTAGTTGACTAACTAATAATAATGTTAAACGTCCCATTTTATTCATTTGCTCTGTTCCGTTTAAAACCCCTTAATCAAGATGTCATAAATTATGCTAAACCAATACATGCTTATACTACTTTATAGATGCACAATCATTATTGTAATAAAAAAGCAAAAGTTCACAACATATAGATCAGATATTAATCCATACAAAAACTGAACCGTAATTAAATAGTCTATTGTGAATGCCTGCATATCTATGCAAATTATTTTTTTATATCTGAACCACACACAAACAATTATGGAAACTGATCCGCATTGAAACATCCGAAAGTTGACTTTGATACACCCACGAACATTTAATGCTCCACAATCGAACGACTTGTAATTTATGTTTCAAGTTAGCTCGAAATACTTATTTTATGAGTGCGATTTACGACGACGTAAACATAATTTAAAAAAGACAATACACGAATTTCACCCTGTCACTGCATATATTTTAATCCAATAAAATATAAAGCCGACTCCATAGTTGGGTACCGCCGTGGAGGACTTTCGAGCGTTCGACTATGGCCGATAAACATATTTCGGCGCGGTGCTCTTGACGCAGATGGAGTGAACTAACGGAGCTTTCCTAAACCCAATTGTTTTGAACTATTAATTGTGCTGATAGCACCAAGAACAATACACGCACTAAGTAACAATGAAACCGGAAAATTCTTTTACATTTACAAAATGTATCTCCATTGACCGTTCTCACTCCATATGTTATACTAATTTCACGGTAACGTCTGAGTTTATGCAGCTAACATTCTGTAATAGTAACGTCTAAAAACGAATTATTTCTAAATTCACTGTTAAATTCTACGCTGCGTAGCTTTTGATTCGTGAGTACTGGTTTTTACAAGGCTCTATAGGTATATTTAAAAAAATAATTGTTTATTATCGAGTTTAATAGGTATCGACGATTATTTTGCGATAGGTTACTTCTTCTTCTACTCAGCCATATGATGCTCACTGCATAGGCATAGACCTCCCTCAAAAATCAGCAAGAAGATCGGTCCTGCGCCTCTCGCATCCACGATACTCCCTAAACCTTGACCAGATCCTCGGTCCATCTAGTGGGAGGTCTACCCATGCTGCGACGACCTCTCCGTGGTTACTGTCGTATTTAAATCATGATAAGCGCAATAAATAAAATGGGCCAAAGCTGTATTTTCTAACTTTGTAAGGCGACGACATAACTTCCTTACTTGATTATAATAATTCACACTTAAGTGATTCGTTTTACGAGCTCAAGGCTCTAAAGATTAGGTTTTCGTTTCATTTCATCGTTTAATTTAATCGTCGATAAGTTTGGCATCAATCGAGTAATTTTGTACTTTATTTAGATTAATTGCGATTTAAACGTATTATCAGGATGAATTGTTGCGTTTGTGTGTTTAGCAAACGAGTGTTGTATACGTCTTAAGATTAGTATGGTTGAATGATTCGGTTTCGCGGGCGGAAACGGGCGCGCCCACGCGCAGGCGCAGGTCAGAGCAGTGACCCCGGAGCTAACCCGCGCCGCCCGTCCGCCGCGGCTCGGCTCGCGTCTCTCGCGGATCTCATTGTTCCACCTCGGAGCGAGCGCTAGCAGGTAACTGGATGTCAGCCTCCACATTAACAGGTTCATACAGATGGCCGCGCATGATTTATACGGTTATTATCACGATCGTGATTTAAGATAATAGGTCTATTTATCGCTTTTATATTTCTTGTAAGTTTAGCCGCGGTAGACGGCGCGCCGAATGTGAACAACGAATGGCGCTTCGATTGAGAGCTTTCGTTGATGAATGTTCTCGCATTTAAGTGGACCTATTCGTATGGCCCAATTGAACAAATAACCTTTTAGCTTGATTGATTATTATTGTTTCTATTAAAATACTTCGACTTATTGTTATAATGGTGTTGATATCTTTTATATCGTCGTTATGTCAGCATTATATTTTAAGTGTGAGATTTGCCTTTGTTTTTATTTATTACACATTCCAAGAAGACATCCTCTTTAGAAAAGACAAAGTAGACGGGTTTACTGGAGTTTGGCCGACAGCTGAGTTCAAGTTCATACAATAATTTACCACACAATAAAAGATGTTGTGATAATCGACTGAAGCATCGTAATCATGTATCTTGGTTAGAGAATTTATTTGGCTGTCCGATATCTCTTACCGCGTATTCAAACTGATTGTATCTCTAAGCCGTGTTAAGTCTTAACGACTTTGCATTAAGACAACATTAACATTAATTCACCAACACTAATGTACCCTAGGTGGTGAACGTCTTCTGATTTTATCAAACAGACATCGCCGCAGGCCATTGGACTCTATTAAAAATATAAGCTCTGATCTATAACCTTATGTGTTAATTCTATCAAAACATGTATAAAATGTATAATATGTCACATAAATATGAAAAATCTTTAATGTAACCTAAAAATAAATCAACACGTTTTGATTTTTTACACGGTGCGTTTTACCCTGAGTATCTCCAACTCTGAAGAGCATTTGTCAAAATCTGAGCAGTCTATAGATACATTTATAAAAATAAAAGATGTAGCAGATCATTGGTATAATAGCATAATTAAAAACTAATTTAAAACCTCAACTTATGTTTGTTGCAAACCTAATCAGTCAAAAAAAATCACGTTACTCTGTGAGGCGCGATATGAACTTTAAATGAACGTAGATAATTAGAAACAGCAATAAGGCAGAACGCCCATCACCTCACAAATTACACCTGCGTTACTAATTATGTCGGACGCGGATATTTCTTCTCGGTCTCACGAGTCATTCTTTACCTCTAACCGTGTTAAAATTGTATTTATTGCCACCATCTGTCACCGGCGTAATGACTACCGTGGAAGAAACCGAGCTGGCGTAGCGCATCGCGATCAAATCAATTGCTGTGTTTGAGAAAGTACAGCTTAATGATCGTACCGCCGCAAACAACGATATGACTTGCTGAATTTCTTTAAATATAATTTTTTTTAACTTTTTATAATAAAGTGTAAGTATTAATTAATTAATGATAAATATACTATGGATCTGTGTCCAATCACGCTTTATTATCGTTAACCGTAGTAAAAAATACTTGGAAATTTCACGTGCGTAGTTCTTTACACTTTCAAATATTACTTTATTTATGGGACCGGATTACTGGTCACAGAAAGTAAACTCTTTAAACTTGAAATTACTTAGTTTTTGGTCAAATAAAGGTTTTTTTAATTAACGTTACTGACAAACATAAATATGCTGATGAATTTATGTAGAAGTGATAAAAGCTCTGTCCACCGCTACGAGATACAGTCGTGAGTCCATAAAAATGTTTCGAATACCTATACTTAAAGAAGTTCCAACAATAAAAGTAAGAGCTTACGAAACAATAACAATTACTCGCGTCGTATCATGATTCATTATGCAATCAGGATACAAGGTAAACAATGCATACCAGCGTTTACGCAGAAACATTTTCGAGCGACACAAAAATTGTCCGAGCAAAAGTTACGTAGCGACTCGCGGCGTGTAAGCGAGGTATTACAATCTATATTTTCATATAAGCTTCAACCCTGATCTTGATTTATGTATGTGAGCTTTAAGCCAGCTGTGTTATTAACAAGCTATAATTCACCGATCGGAATTAGGATCGTGGTGAATCGCCAACACGATATTTGTTGACGGAGGCTTACAGAATCGGGTGTCGGAGTAACCTTTCCTCTTCAAAAATTTATCACTTTCATTTAATAATCAATGACGCAACTCTTTCCATAGTAATAAATACTCCTCGTGTTTTTTCAACTTGACAGTCCTTCTCGCGTACGACGATCTTTGTTTTCGTAGTTAAGGAAGTTATTTGCAATTTCAATTATAAACATATTTTATTGGTCCGGGTACCTTAGAGGAACTTCGGGCCATTTGGTATCAACAACAATAAATAAAAAATAATAATGGTAACACTACTTCAGAGAATTTACTTCATATATTTTTTGAGAAAGTATTTTCGCAGAGTTAACATCGAATCTCTGAGGTATCTTCCCCGGAAAATTCAGCTGGATTCAACAGCAACGCACTGAGAAATCTACTCTTTCTGACTCTCACTTAAAAAAAAAGATCTTTTCAAATGAGAGTCAAATTAAGTCCCTGCCATGAAGTGGGAACAAGAAAACTATGACCCTCTTGCGTGTTGCTTTACTGTTTCTGGCTAAGTTATCTAAGAATGTCTATTTTATATTTCATTCGTTTATAATAATTTTAGTTTGATATGAATACAAGTATAATATAAACATTTAATACAAGTCATTGCTATTTCCGTCCCGTAGCTCCCCTTCGTACCTGTCTTACTGCGCCATCACTTCAAAACAATATGTAAGTGAGCTACAGTTGTTTATTTCCTTCAGTAACATCATGAATTATGAAATGAGGAAACGACCATGTTTATTACATTCTTGGACATATTTAATATATTCAGCAATGTAAGTGACCTGATAATTGTTTACGTCGTAAGCCTTGGACAGGAAACAGGGAAAAAAATAAAGGAACGTTTCTGTGATATTTTACGTTTGCACAACAACGATTTATTGTTGAAGTAGAATATTTTTGTAGACATATTGGTTTAGTTATTTTTATAGTTTGTAGAACATTTTATTAATGAAAAATTGTTATGATATCTGATAAAAGGTAGAAGGCGATCTTTTTGAAAGAAAAGTCTACATAGTCTTCAACAACTTTAAACACTTTCAGTTGTACTGAGAATACTAAAATATATTTAAACATTGACAAATCACTCCAAGATAATAATGATTACTCGTTGAATGAAACTGTGGTCGTTTTTATAAACAGGTACTTCAAGGCGTTTGGTTTGTGTTAATAGACGAATTTCCGTAAAATCTCATGGAGAAGGCAATCAATAAAGGTGAATTGAATAAGTCAATAATGTAAATAAGGTAGGCAAGATAGTGATTGCCTTTAGGGCGGTATTCACACAGTGATAGAGGAATGTCATGGTTGTTGTATATGGTGTGTGTAGGCAAGACGCTGCACGATGCCGCACTGCGCGGTGCAACGCGAGTGCGCAGCCGCAGTCGTGCACTGAGCGCAGTTCATTATCGCGTGATGCATTTGCACCCAGCGCCGCCGCCAGACATAGCTCGCACTCTCGCAGATAAGTTTCGGAACAAGTAAATCAATGTCGTATACACATTTAAAGCTTTCCTCATATCATAATCATGCTATATGATCAAGAACTTGTAATGACTTGATTTATTGCTTTCGATTTAAATTTGACTTAATATTTGCGGATTTATTAAACTAGTGGTTTATGGGTGAGTTCGGGATAAATATTTTTGTGTAATTTAGTATTTGGTTCTTCTTTATATGCAGCCAATTTATCTATCAACTACAAGTAAAACTCATTCAACAAGCTTATATGATAAAAAAAATAAGTTAAAGAGAAATATGGCGTGTTTGTCCATTAACAATCAAAATAAAAAATAAATGAAATCCTTAGCTAAATAAGACATGATATTTTATTGTTTTAAGTTAAAGTTTGCTTGAACATTGCCAAATGCAGTAGGCGACTATAAATGTGTTTAAGCTTTCTGGTCACTTCATAGTTTACAGCTAAAATGATTTGGATAAGGCAATAAATTTTAACCTCGCGTCGGTCGCACTCGCACCGAAAACTACACGGTTTGATAAGATTATGGTGACAAAGCGGCGGAGTTATCCACTGTTTACTTGAAGGTACTTGCACAAAGTCTCGGTGAAAACGGACGCCATTTGTGAACAAGACAGGATCTCGGGTTTCTTAAACTGGCACCTCCCACGTGGTGTCTTGTGCCTTGTGCCCTTAACCTTTCGTGCGGCCGTATCGCAGTTCGTACGCCTTATAATGTGATCGCCATACAGGCGCGCACGGCTCTGGCTTTTGTCTAAATTTGGTGCAATAGCTTCCAACGGACAATTAAGGAAAAATGTTCTGTACCCTTATACAATGCCTCTGGCTATTTAAATCTACGTAATAATCTTCTACTTAATTGGATTTGCTGTTCTATAAATATATGTAGGTATATCTTGATACTAATTATGGTTTTCGTTTAATTAATATTACTTTGTAACATTTATTAAACTAATAAAGTAATAAAATGTGATGAATTATACAAAAATTAAGCTAAAAACTTTGTAACTTTGCTCATGCCGTAACTGTGAGGCAACATCGCTGGGATTAGGCCTTCGTCGTATCAATTTCCGAGTTAACTTCACTCCAAAAATATCTACACAGATAACTAAAATATAGTTGACTAATGAGCATAATCACAAACCTTAAGTATAAACCTGTCATCACTATTAATTATGTAAATAAAGAATATTATAAAATGTAATTTGAAACATGTTTATAGACACAGCAACACTCCCTGTGTTAGCAAATTTCGATTGATAAATTGTAGCGAGTGGTACACGATTGTCTAAGTTGAAACTTATTGGAGTAAATTTAAATTAAGCGGTGTTGTGTTATCGGCACAATCCGTGCGCACCTGCGAACAGCGCCACTACGCCTGTAGCACACACCCAAGAAAGCTAACAACCGTGGTAAAGCGATACGCATGTAACTAAAGTTCACTTAAGAGCTAGAGCTTGCTTCATATAAGAGCTGAAATCACAACGTGAATCTGCGAAACGGTTCACCGGAACGAACTAACTCTTTGTCATTTTCATATCAAACTTCTCTTCGCTTCAGTTCCGGGTCGCTTTTGTGATTATGTGCTACAAGCGTGCCACCACCGCCGACGATCTTTCGAAAAACACTCACGTGCATTGTGTACACTGTCTAAGTATATTTTGACCAATCAAGGCACACAACACCGAGCACAAACCGACCATTTATACATTTTTAAAGATTTCACGATACTACGACCCATTGTTTAGTTTATTCTTGGAACTCTTTAGGCACATCCTACGCCATTTATTTTATTGTAAATAAATTTTTATCGTTAAAGGTGAAATGAATTCTTAAAATGACATCTGCTATAGAAATTCAATCGTTACAATTTAGTGGATAATGCACATACAATTAATTTATCCGACTGACAAAGTTTTTGGTTGTATCAATACTGTGATAGCTTTTCTTGTAAGTATTTTTAAAAGTAAGGAATATTTGAATGACCAAATAATCTGTAAAAAGAATTATTTAAAGAAAGGAAAGCTATAAAACATAATACGCAAAAAACTTGTCCCGTGTAACATAAGCTTTACTGAAAATAAGCATCGTCTTTCCGGGAACAATATTCTACTGCAATACGATATTGGCGTCGTAAAAGCGATACAATAGCGTATCTCAATTTTAAAACATCGCATCTAGAGCGTTCTACGTATTCGTCGTTAGCATTAAGAATATCTAAAATCTATAACTCGACTGTTGGTTAGTTGTCGTTGTATAGATGCCTCGTTTATCGCAATGTTTCTCTTTGTAACTATAGGTTTCCACTGCTGATGATGACAATTTGTTTTTGTTTCCGTGTTTGGACAGTGGAACTACACGGTACAGAAGAGAAGCAAAAAAATAACATGTCTTTGTATACAGGAAACACACCACCATAAAATATCTTTCCAGATGTCAATATAATAATCAATATAAACAATGCGTAGTACAGATATGGAATATTTAGTTTATCCATGTCTAGTCTCCCACGCCATTGGATTCAATTATAAAGGAAAAGCAGATAGGTCGGCGCTCGAGTGGTCCGCTCGTGACCCGTAAATTGGAACAGTCCGTCGCACTCCCCTGTCGCGGCTCGAGGCCCTGCGCCCCTCGCCCCGCGCCGTGTGCCCCTGCCCTAACGGCACTCACATCGGCATATCTACACTGCACTCCTGTTATTGCCTCTCACGCACCGCCGAATTTATAGTGAAACAAGTGCGTTTGTTCCTATTGCGGAATTAGAACATGGAACTTTCTATTCTGCATTCAATTCAAAGCAACTTGTTCGTGTATCAAAGCAATAGCATTATTCAACACAACTCCTTGTAAATACTATCGCTCAAATAACAACTGGCTAACACATTAGATGTTATTTAAGTTAGTTAATTACGCATTAGCAACTGATTTCATAACACAAAACAAAAATGTAACAAAGGTGTTGTACATCGTATTATCTCGCCGCTTACTAAACTGGGTACTGGTGCACGAAAGTAGGTTCTGTTACTAAGCTATCGGGTAGCGTTAACAGGTGTGCACTCCATATTTGGGTCATAATGTCTAACAAACAATAGAGCGGCCATCTAAACGTGCAGTTGTTGCCTTAACTGAACCTCAAATCATATCCATTCTCTTAATAAGCAAGCGTAAGTCGGAATTAAAGCTCGAGACTTTTGAAGCTGCATTTCTTATGGAAAAACACACTATGATTGTCTCTCACAATAAATAAATCGTTTTAATTACTCTATATAGATCAACAACACAAACCTTGAAAAATGATTTATATATATGTATGTGTTGTAAATTAAGGCGTATAAAAGTCATTATTGATTTTTAATTCAAACTTCATACAAAAAGTTATGTGCTATCATAATTTTTTAATAAGATCCTTTCAGAAAAATCGGGCATTGCAAATAAAAATTAAAGTTTTCTTTATTCTTAGCCTTGTTAAATAAAACGTTATCTATTCTGTGCTCAAAAAAAGGTGTTTAAACACAAAAGTAATCATGCGGTGTTACTGCGAAGTCAAGAGTATATAAAGTCTAAAAGGGGTACTTAACTGTAACTAAACATTATATTACTGTTTAAGAATTATGATTGCTTTAATTACAGTGGGTACAGGCGGCCGGTTGGTGTGCATATTTCTTAGATAATTTTCCAGGTACGTAAAGAATGTTCTATTATACGAGAATGTCATAGGTCTGTTTAGTAAGAAGCGTAAGATGGAAGGTATGTGCGCGTACGCTCGCCCATAATTTTATTCTTAACTTTAATCACTACGAAAACCGTTTACTTAACTTCCAGACGGATTGTAAGCTAAGGGATCGTAGATTAGAATTCTATATAATAAAATTTGCACATATAATAACATATTAATGAATAGCTATCATAAAAGTATTGTGAACAATTTCAATCAAATAAATTTTGAATGTTTTATTTTTTTTATGATGATCGACAAAAGCTCCAAAGCTTATGAGAAACTTACTTCAACTTAAAAATTGTCCATAAATGTGATTATCATTGAAAAAAGAAACGAAGAGTATAAACAATGTTTTTCCAGTATAATTGGTGTTTAAGTGTAAGTGTGGAGAAATAAAAAGCTCGAAGTTGAGGGCGCACCTAGCGGACTCCCGCAGCGGCGGCGGCGAGCGGCGAGCGGCGCGGCGCGGCAGCGCGTGCCCTACGGCAATTATTTATCTGCACTACGCAACGTTACCACTATTAATTGTGTGTATACGTCCGTAGTAATTTTAATATGTTAACACGTTTATTACGACGGTAGCCGCATAATTTTAACATATAACATTTAAGTGAGCAGGTCAGGGAAAATAACTGCTTGTTGATTCTGTGTTTTCGAATCCCGTAAGCACAAATTGTGTTGACGTTTAATATTGAAGCATATAACAAAAGTTTATTTCTGTAAAAGATTTTATTAATAACCTGCAGATTTAAACTAGTTTGTATTTTATAAAAGTTTATAAAAACATCATACGAAAATAAAGTTAAGATGCCTGATTTCCTTCTTAGTCCTACTTATAACTATGAAGTTATAAATTCAAAGCAATCATTTATCACAGCTTCAACTCTACATTCGCCACTACTTTGAACAAAATCGAATGCTACCAATCTCAAATATTTTTTTCTAAGTCAATGCGACAAATAAAAACAGAGCTCACCTGTTGCCAACGATTGTTGGCGCATATAAACACCCGCATGCATCTCCGATAAGGGATCAAAACACGCAGATGTGTTATCCGTGACTAAGGTATACTAGTTATAACTATAACAGCTCAATACCAGCGAACACTAAATTATCGGACGACAACTATATTAACGTAGTACGGTCCATATAATACAACTAACTCATGTATTAAGCTACGATCTCTACTTACCAAAGGCTAAGCAGTAGGGGTCATGGTTTCCTATTTATAATGCTTCTAAACATCTAAAAATATTCAAATCTTTTGTACTTTTTTGGAATTTTATGTTTAAAAGTGACGACTGAATTCCTAATGTGGGTGTATGTTTTTACATGAAGTAATTGCAGAGATCATTGTACCTATAATAAAATATATGCATATGTTATTAACTGTCTGTCTGTCTCTTAATTATGTTATCATTGAATGACGAGGTACCCGATGGTTCGGATTCATAAATATTTAAATAAGGTACGAGTACACGTTTATCCGAAGCCGTCAAGTTGTTCGCGGAAAGCGGCGGGCGTGGCGCGAGCTCTCGAGGCCATTGTTCCCGCGCTCAGCTCCACAGCCCCGAAACCCCGCGCCGCCACATTAATGCTGTCAACAATCGCCACATATTTTATTTCCGGGCCACAAAGTCGTTCAACAATATCAATGGAAATTCCTTTACTTTCATTGCCCATCACATTGGGAATTTCAAAAACCATTACAACAAAATTAAACGGCGATATCAAACTAATTGAAGGTAGATATTACTCAAAGCATATTGTTGAAGGTGAATATTGTCAAAATAAGGGATCGTTATTTATGGAAGTCGAAGCCGAGTAATAAATGAATCGACGCAATAAAAAATTATTCACCTCGTCAACTTTCCCTCAACGTGAATACACCAGGCGAACATCTTGAAATATGAATGATTTAAGACTTGCTTCATCGAATGTGTCCTTGTACGATTGTGGAAACTAATACTAGCTTAACAATCATCGTGCCCATACAAAATAATCTAATCAATGCGTTAAAATAAACTAAAAACAATGAAAACACCCTTATCAGAGATGTCTAACACTCAGGGTAAAGATTATCCGGTAAGAATCAGGCGGGTAATACAATTCTGCTTTAATTCCTAAGTTTATAAGTATCCGATACAAAAATCCGTCTTCACGTCAATTATCATAAAGGCATAGGAAACTTTTGATTATACTAAACTTAACTAATGTGCATACATAACACTTTTAAATGCCTTAACTATAGATGCCAAACCAATTACTGAATTACGTTAAAAATGAAGGCTATCAAAAATAACGATTTACAATCAAAAACTTAATTTCATAAAAAAATATGATTACGTTGTTAAAATCATTGTTCAAATCAGCATGAAACAAAAAAACCGCTCTAATTGTGTCGGCCGAATGCGAACCAGTCAAATCATTGAAATTGGTAACGATGTGATTTATGCAAATCGATAGTTTGACGTCGGATTTAAACTGTGAGGCACGTTGCGCCGCGGGCGACGTCGGCCGGCGGCAGCGGCGGGCGGCCGCTAGGCGCTTCGCAGGACACGCCGGGTTATCGCGCCCATCTCGTGTCGGAGGCACTACACGACACACCCGCGCGACTCGCCCGCGCGTCTCACCCGCGTCCGCCACTGCCGACCTAACTCCGACACGCGTCAACACTACCTGAACATGTACATCGTTCCACTTTACACGAACAGTGTTCCATGACCCCATCTGTTCTTAGCATTAAGACACGTGTCATTCGATTGTTTATTTTACAATCGTAGTAATCAAAGATTGGTATCAACCTTTTGTTACACATGTTTCAAAGCCACGGCTGACGGTAAATTTTAAAACCGCCTATTGATTTTTGACACTCAAAAAGCTAATATGATTAGAACCAAGGATGTTATGAAAAGTGCAAGTATAATACATCTATGTATTCCATTTAAAATATCAAATTACTGATCGAAAATTAAGATTAAGATCAGACCGCAAATTTAAATCGGACCACGAAATTTAATTATTTATTTACCGCTCATAACCAATGTGTTAACGTTTACGAAATATTACGAACTCGTTCAAGGCCAGGCCATTACAATGAATGTAATGACACTTGACCGTGTATTGTAATACGTCTCGCTTGCATATCTGGCTTTGAACTAGAAGTATCATATATTTAAGAAACAGTCCGCCACTTATATTGACAATACCAACTTGAGCAAGAACAACACTCGAAGCGATGAAAGAAGACAGTCGCATCTTAAAATGCCACCACGTCAGCTCACATAAGTATTGTTGCCTTAGCCCCACTTGGAATTGTTTGAGAGTCATCGAACCGATACCATCACAAGTTTAATATTCAGTTGCTACTTGCAATGAACACCTACAGCCCTTATACTTACCACTTCAACTGAATTCTAGCCGAACAAAGAATTCAGAACAACGAAGAAAGATTCATCGCCATATAAGTTGCTCCATCCATCTAGATACTATAACTATAACTTTATCGGAGTCTTAATTTCAGAAATCCATTTTTTTTATAATTTATACACAATATGGATAATGAATACGTCACACGAATATGCGGGTCACCTGATAAGAGATCACCACCGGGCATTAAAGCACGTAACAGTCGCACCGGCCAGAGTTGCAGGTGTTGTCAACACAACACATACATGGAAAATATGAAGATATCAATAGAAACGGCGGTAGAGGAACATTTTCGTCATAAAAGTAAAAATCAAAAAATAATTGTAATTGTACGCATTCCATCCATATTCGAATTGAATCTGAACAATAATCTAAAGACATTAAGGGTTATATTCCTACTATGGTAATTTTCGTTTAATTTTAAACAATAGTAAACCAAGCTTTTCACAATATTTTGAAGATGTCAATACTCACGTATTAGAGGTATAGCTGACAGTAACGTGGCCTCGCTTGCTTAATTGAGCGCTACTTGGACTCTGACGTCTGTTCGGATATGCCACCACCTTGACACGCCATCCGATGACTCTTTTTGTGTTCGTATCCGTTCTTACCCAGATTAAACCTGACTAACGCAAATCACAGCAACGTTCACCTATGAACTTTTAATATTACCACAATATTACACACTCACTTAACTTCTATGATATATTAATGGTTTTTATGCAATAGATGTCACAGGCGAATAGTTTAATCGATCCTGTGATTCATACCAACAAAAATGTTATCGCAACATGAGGTCAAAATAAAACATTAATTTTGTCTCCTCAACTTTTTAATTTTTTAAGGGACATTATCGTTTATTGTTATTTTTTACATAAAAGCTAATTCTCAAATGTGGAAATATATACAATTTATAATCAGTAAATCTGATTGCGAAGTGACAACAATATCCTAATCAAATCTATCAGATGTTATTCAAACTGTACAAAAATGTAGTTAGTTTTGTAATATACGTCGCAACATTTGCCACCTTACAAATAATTTAAACGAGCTTCGTTTACAACTGTTTGACAACACGCCGACGACAAGTTCTAGGCAGCGCCTCACTTGCGTCATTGCGTCACACGCGCTAACTTTACAAATATCAACATCAGTGTTTTTTTTTAATTTTGATTTAATAATTGTGTTTCTCTTAGATATTTCTATATGCAGAGTAATTGTATAAATTTGGAAAAATATGGGATAAAAGAAAACAATGTACTTTTTATTTAACACTGAACTGATTTTAGATAATTTAAAAGGCTCGTTGCCGTTGATAGGAAGTGATTTTAAGAATTCACACTTTTAATTACACAGTTTTTTGTTATTTGTAATTGAATTTTTTATGTGTTGGAATATCTTATCGTTGGTAAGATATTAAATTTCAATCATCTATAACGGCGCAAAAGGTATAACGACTGTATTGTCCATGTGCGATGTAAAGGGCACGAGTTGTAATCACGAGACATGGTTCATACGAGCGAGCACAATGCGATGCGAGTGCGGCGTGTGATGGAGAGCCGGGCGCCGCCGCCGCGTCGGGCCAGGCTGCACCGCGTGTCTCTCCTATCGCTTTCACGTCGCGGTTATCGCCGCCACGATAATCTGCATAGTGCGAACCGTTATTGAAAGCCACGGTACTAGTTTGTGCGTGAAGGCTACAATAGCGGCATTTTAATCTGATATTTATTGACCGAGAGATAGAATGAGGCTACGCTGTGAGCTGACCTGAAATCTGGAGCTAATATGTGTAAATAATGACACGGTGACCGATGCGCCTCACGAGCGATACTCTCGCCGCAGCCGCGCCACGGCAACAATGTGCCCCGTACAGGTTCCGAATTGAGGTGAGCGTTTGCTCCATTTTAAATTATAAGCTTTTAAGTCGTTGCTATTGTTGCTATACTCGAAAGGTTTTAACAACGGCTTAAAACTTGAGCTTCGATGCTTTAATGTGTCTCATGTGAAAGCCTTTTTGTTATAATCAGAGTAAAACATTTTTCAATTTGAATTGGTTATTTAGATAAAATTTAGGAACAGAACTGACATCTATAAGCTGCAACCAAGAGGGGTGGGTAAAGATCACGGATTTTTTTCAGTAAAACTTTAACTAACTTAGTGGTATAAGCGGCTTGAACATTTCCTTGAATCGATGTTATAAAAATAAATTGACAGTCAAAACATACAAAGGCCAGCAGTAGGCGTGTACTGGTGTACGGCGGTGGGCCTCTGCAGGACGCGCCCATATCACGATCAATTTCGGCTTCGTACAGATTATCTCATGATCGGAGCAATTTCTCTCCGCTCTTGGTATTGATAAGATCTCAACATCAACGGTTCGCATCGTTCTGCATAATTATAAATCCCAAGATAAAATTCATGAATTGTCTGCTTTAATATGAAAAATTAAACAGACAAGTACTAACAATATGTCCTGTTTGTACTTATTAATTACATGTTTTTATTAAAATATGAGATATAAAACATTTTTTGACTTCATTGTAGGTACTGTTATGGATTCATGTTATATAGACACAAAAAGTGCGTAAATAACACATCCTCTACATCGAGCACCATGAATACTACATGAGTACTTTTTAACATAGAAAATATGCTAACTTTTTAATCCTATGGTGCGTAATATAAAAGAGCGCTGTTGGCTCAGTGGTTTAAGCGGTTTTGGTTGTTTTGTAATCTACAGGTCTTGGATTCGAATCCCGCCAAGTACCAATGAGATTTTTCGATTTTTCTAAATTCATATGTACATAATTTACCCGACGTTCTTACGGTGAAGGAAAACATCGTGATGCAATATCGGCTGCACATTTCGGCGAGGAAATTCAAGGATATGTTCAAAGATATGATAAGCTCCGAGCCCCTTAGTGAGACATATAGTGAGCTGATGATGATGATGATCTATAATATACGTTATGAAAAAATACGTAGATATATGTCTACTGTTAAACCTTAACATATAATTCTACAGACATAATAAACTTCAAAGTGAAATATAATAGTTTTATTGTTGTAAATGTGGAGAAGTCGAGCAAAGTAGACAACAAACAACGCAATCAGAAACAATTTTCTATTAGTAAGTATTTCTCGTTGGACATATTCCGACAACAAACACGATCGTCCCGAGTGGCCGAGTGCCGTGGGAATGCCCCAGCCGAGTAACGGACGGACGGACAAATGATGTTGGCCGATCTATTGCCTGTAATTGATGACGACCATTGTACTGTGCTTTTGAAAGAGCCACGAATGTTTGTCTTCGTTCTGTTACCTTCTGTTTGTTTGTGCCATTGTTGATCGGCGATTCAGTGCCTTAATCGGTGGGCCATTATCGAATAAAATGCTCGACTCGAAACATTTTGTTCCCATTCCATCACTGAGAGCGTACACTTCGTGATTGCAGGTGCCGTTAATTCACTTGACATTGTGAGTTCCTTGTCACTTCTATAGAAAGCTATGATAAATGAATTTATTTGTTTATTCCAAACACAGACTATTGTAAACTAAATGAAAGTCACATTTTATTTTGGTTTGCCTCTTAAAGACTGCAATATTATTAGTTGAATTACAGGAGTCGCAATGTATGAACAACCTTTTGGGCACATGTGAAAATTTGCGTTAAAAAACTACAACACATACACATAAATCCTGTATTTAACTTATTCATAGCAATTTATATCACGATTAAATGATTGTGTTGACACACAATTATTATGCAATAATAAATACCGATTGGAAATGATTCAGTTTGTACAGTTACAGAGTTATAAGCATATTCGAATTTATTTCAATTAGCAGTTCGATTCTTATTTAGCGATACGATCTGTTTAAAGGCAAAAGTTATAAGGTACGAAGCCCGGGGCCGAGCGGCCATCGGTCATTAATTCCGCCTCTGTAAATATTGCCTCCTTCTGCGATTGTTTTACGATTTACCGCATCTCGGCTGCCTCCTTCATTTTTTCCTTAACAACGAACAATATTAATTTTAATTTTATTACGTAACTTATTTTTTTATTATTAAATTATTTTAAAAAAAATTAAAAAAATCTACTTATTTTTTGCTATGCAGTTGATGTTAAACTATCATTAACTTTACATGTCATTAATATAACATTGCTATTATATTCATTTTAGTTATTTAATTTAAGTGACTAAAGAAATAGAAGTAAAACTATTTTTTTACCAAAAACATTTCCTTAAAACCATAGAAACATCGATCAACAGTTGTAATAAGTAAAGTATAAACAGTGGAACAGCAAAATAAATGGTTACACGCAAATTAACTGCAAAGTTTTGTATAATAATTCAAATTGTTAGTCCACAATCAGGAAATCTACGTGGCAACCAATTTCAGAGGGCGCAACTTAGCTAAGATGGTATTACACGCCTTATTAGGAACGCCTTAGGGAACTACCGAACAGATTAGTAATTTATTAACAAGGTGCACAAAACCTGCTACTTTAACTGATCAACAGGTTTCTTCTTAAAATGGTTATAGTAGGCGAGTTGAATGTTCTTTACTTGAAACATAAACATTAATTTTTCAATATCTCTGTCTCCGAATTGGGCAATCACTTCATACGCAAAAGGTAAACTCAAAAGAGATAAGCTTAAAGCGCATTTTGTAACATTTATATAATTTTCACCATCTTTTATACATGTCAGATATCACGCGAGGAGTATAGGATTAACACGTTGAATGCCAATACGAGTTTTTGGCAAAAACGCAGGGCGTTGTAGCAAATTGATTTTTCATTTGATTTGAGTGCTTAGATATATGCGAGTACCATTGAATTAATTATCCAGATATCCAGATTGCGTGCTATAATTAAATCAACTCAATACTTTTGGTCAACTCTTTAAATTTGAAATACTGTAAATATTATTGCCGTTAAAGAAAAAAAAAAGGATTATTCAAAACATTGATTTAAGACATAAAAGATGTCAGTGGACAGTAGGCGTGCTTGAGATCGTGATTAACATGTGTGTAAAGGGCACGGTTGCATAAAGATTGTGCGGATTAACCGTAACAGGATGTATCAATAATTCAGCTGTACACGGGACACGGGGGCACCGGGGACACGGGGGGCACGGGGACACGGGGGCACGGAGCGCAAGGCAAGGGGGCACGGGTGCGGGCAGGGGAACGTCCGACCAATTTATCTGGACATCGCGGCCTATAATTACGGTAGTTACGCTCTCCCCTGATACAATTAAACTAGCGGTGCATTCGTGAAATCATAAATAATGCTGATTACATCAACGGATCGTCGCCTTATTCGATAATACAATGCTCGTTGAACATTATTCTGCGCTCTTGAACAATTAAATATCTTATAAGAAATGTAATTTAAAAAAAAATGTAAAATATCAAACATCCAAACAAGTTTCGTCATATTTTATTCAATAGGATCGTGAGGGGTAGAACGTGATAGCAATAATACGACAAAAAAAAATTAAATTATTTATTAAAACTTATTACACTATACAATTATCACTTTGTTATCACATATTATTCATATTAATTTCATTAATTCAGGCCAAAATATCGTTATAACGTAAAACTTTTTACAAATACCGAACTTTTGTATTTAATTAAAATTACTTATACTAGTATTGTATATTTTTAAGACTGCATAATAGAAAAATTGTTAACATTCGATTAAAATTGAACATGATAAGAAAACATTTCATTATTTACATTTTTAAATTGTTTAAATGATTTTTTTTTAAATCTAAACAAAATGGCACTGGAGAAATGCTATTGTTTTATTATGCTAAAAAGATCTATTTGAGTATTCAGGGACTAAACATAAATGATCGTATGAAAATATCACTCAATTAAACTTAAACTAGAAATTATATTGCGTTTGAAGTCGGAAATTGTACAAATGTTTACCAATCTATAATTCTTCATGTAGTGATTTCTTTGTAGATGCTTGGAGGAAATTCTTAAAATCCTTTCGCGATCGCACATGCGCCGCGCACACCTCCACCAGCCGCAGAAACTCGCCCACGTCGAAGGAATAGTTCGTGAATTTAGCATGAGACGCACCACCTGGACCGTGGCCCTGAAAATATTAAAAAAAAACTCATTTTTTAACAGTATAGAGTCCGCTATATTTATTGCTCACGAAGATACACGTCAAGTGGAAGTTACTGTATGTTTCGTCTGAGAAGTGACCGAGCTAGAGGCCTAATTTTTAATACTCTTCCCATTCCCACACCTTCCTTATAAAGATTATATAAAGGCGCATAGGTCTTCCATTCGCTTCGTTCGTAAACTAAAAGCTTAATAGTTATCCTCAAAATAGTAATACATTACATCCATACCTTGTCCTGTTGGATAAGTTTGTCCTTTTTCTCCCAAGTGACGTATTTCAAACCCCGAAGTCTGGCTAGATCTGAGTAACAGTTTGGATCCTCGCAGTTGTATCTGAAGCAGGTTAATTATTATTACATAGAGAGAATAAAAACATCCTAAATAAAGCAAAAAATATAACTGAACTACGAGCATATCAAATAAATTTATCTACACAAAACAAAATTATATATTTTTGGCAACCCTAAAAAAAATTTACGCTTTCTCACATTTAAAGGCCATGTTTTTAGAAGTTAATAACAAAATAAAAAAATGGTCATAACTATCATTTTCTTTACTTTGAAATTTCGATGCGTAACATTTCTACTGTATATTGAATTAAAAAAATTGCTTACACTTCAAACACAGCAGCCCAGTCGGGTAGGAATAGAAGATGTGTTAATCCAGCACCATGCATTCCAATGAACACATCCGTATTATGCGTTATCTCCAACTGTTCTTTGAATGGTACTGTTCTGTCGTACACTACACGCTGCACATGGTAACCTTTCTCTTTGAGTAACGCTTCAACTATCTCCCTCTCATTCAATATGCCTCTATATGTTGTTCCTCGAGATAATAATGTCACCCTTATCTTATCATTGCTTCGGATTTCAGGTACAATCGCTAGAGAATGCAAGAGATGTTTAGAAAATGCGTGGAACAAACCGCTTCGTTCACAACCATATATCTGAAACAAATAAAATTAGTGTATTCATAATAGATACTAAAAAATAATTTGATTTACAAAACACTAGCTTTTGCTGCAACTACATCAAAGGGGAATTAATAAGAATGTAATAATAAATATAGTCAATCTAAGTTAATCAGTGATACTGTAGCTTTGTAGAGAGTAAAGAGTATTTGTATATATAGATGCAGTAGTTTTTAAGTTACATACAAAAATACAAATCATTCCTCTTTATACTATTAGTATAGATAAAAATCCTGTAGTACTTACCAAAGGTGTGTTATAATATAAGCCAAATATCATTCTAGGTAAAAGGGGAAAGACGACATTTCTAAAGCATGCTATTTTTCCTCTAAATTTTTTCAAGTCCCAGATCTCATTTGATGTGAATGCTTTGAATGCATCTTTGAAAGCGGAATCATAAGTAAAAGTCTCCCAAATAAGAATTTGGTTGTCTTTCGTGAAAGTGGACGGATGTGTGGAATTGACGTGGAGTGATGCGTAAAGATTGAAGAAGTCACAGAAGTGATGGTACATGTTCACAGCTGAAATTACGACAAACATACCTTGCATTTATAGTGTTATTACATTTTGAACATTCACAGATATACAAATATGTCAACACAACATGCAACATGCTTAAACATTTTTGCAAGCATACTAAAACTGTGTCTAGTTTTATTAATATAGGGTGCACTTACTAGCATCCAACTTCATTATATATGTTGGTTTCTCAATAACAATATCACATTTTTCATCAAATATTGGTCTATATGGAGTTTTTACAAAATTCACCATTTCCGGCGCCCATGATTGTAAAGCACTCATATGTTCTGCTTCGGTTTTGAGCCTTTCTTCATAATAATTACAATAACCACCTGAAATTTATTAAACAAAAAAACATTATTTCTTCTATACTAATATTATAAAGAGGAATGATATCTATTTTTGGATTTTTGTATGTATCTGATTCACACAAAAACTACTGGGCCAATTTTAAAAATTCTTACAACATTAGAAAGGTAATTTTTCTGTAATTAACATAGGCTATATTTCGGATTATTTTTTAAATTTCACATGGGTGAAGTCACAACCAACAGCTAGTATTTTTAAAGTAACTATAACTATTTAACAAAATTCCTCTTATAGACATGGGTGCACAGAGCATAACAAGTATAACTTTATGTCTTTTAATAAAATATATCTCGGTGGCTTAAAATCTAATCACTGTGCAGTGCCCTCTAAATCTCTCTACACCCGGTTACACCAAAAAGCTGTTGGTTGTTGTTTTGAGCAGCTACTCATACAATGTTCAAAAACACCGAGTTATTAGCAGCTGGAAAACTCACCAATTTGTCCCTCAGATAGAATATCCATTTTATAACGTAAATTATCACCACGGCCAACCAAACCAGTAAAATTGAGCATTAAATTTCTTCCTCTACAGAACCTGGAAAACATTTGATAACTGTACAAATTTCTTACAGTGTATGTGCATTGAATTTAATTGTATTAGTCCATACATACCTTAAATACTTTGAACATTCTAGTGAACTGTCATGGAGATAAGATGCTTCACACATGACTTGTAATTCCTCTATTTGATCTTTTACATAACCTGTAAGTTTAAAATATAAAATTAAATAATAAATTAAAAAAGTCATGTAAATTTTTTAAGAAAAATATTACCAAAATCTGCTTGTGTATAAAATGTATCATACTGGGCCTCTTTTGTTCTTACCCATCCTCTGTGGTCGCCAGGGCAACGAGGCCTGACATGGTAAGAGACATTCTTTTTGCATCCAGGTTCATAACCCCAACAAGTTTTGTGTCCAATAATTCTTTTATATTCACAATTACTGTCAACTTTACAAGTATCAGCTAGGCCAGGAAATAAATTAAATAAGTATCCCATATGTTCAGGTGGTACATTAATATCCTTAAGTTGTATTAGGCAAACAATATTTATTAATATACAAAAAAGTACTAAATATAACGTTAAATACATCTTCACGTCTAAAAATTTAATTCACTAAATAAATTACATGAAGGTAATATTAATTTATCAAAAAATAAAATTAGAAATAAATTCAAATCACAAGTTCAAGTTTTAGTTTAGGATAATAATACACTTCCCCCTCCCTCCTACAAAACTTAAAATATTAAGTTGTCAGTGTCAGTGTCAATGTCAATGTCATTTAATGTCAAATAAATGTCAATGCAGTCTTGGATCAAAGAGTAGAACATAAATAGAGGGCGCCACAATCTCTATTGATATAGCAACACTTCACGTCTACGTTTTACCTAGGTATATAAGGAAATAATACTATTTGAATTAAAGCTAACATTTTAGACTACTTTGATTAACTCTACATATTTACATACATCGGAACTGTGAATTTTTCATTTTACAAACATATGTAAACACCTTAAATAACAAAAAAATAGCTTTTTTATATAACTAATAAGTCCGCCTAAAGGAGGCTCTTTAGACATCTAAAAATTTCTATGAGTTTTAAATTATATATTAGAATAAAACTACTTCGTGTAAACAAAACCGGAGGCTTTTAATTATTACATTCGTCACATAAAGTATATTTATCATTGTCAACTAAATGATTGCACTTCCAACTTCAAAGTATATAAAAGACGACAATTTTAAAATCAAGATAATGGATTTTAAACAGCTTAAGCGTTTTATATAAATAAGAACTTTTATAGGCCAATTTTCAAGAACATTATTCAGCCTTTTTGCCATTGAAATTGAACCGACTGAAATAAAAAACGTTGTTATCTATGGTCAAAATCATAGATCAAATTAGCATTGTTTTTACGACAGATGTCACTGTATTCATCTATAGTTTCGCGCCTTTTCCGGAAATAAATTCCGGCGGGGGTTTCTGGTTTTGGATATACACGTGAACAGGCGTCATCCAATCAGCTGGTAAATTTTAAGACCGGCGGCGGTCATCGTTGACTTTCTTGAAGTACTTGTTTATTATTTGACTTTAATTATTATCTCCGAATAATTTTAGTGATATTACATTGTCAGAGGGTACATGAAGCTATAAAAAATTAGGTGGTTTATTTTATAGAACGTACATCATTGCAATTTCTGACCTTCAAACATATCCTAAATATGTTGTCGCCATTTTGACCAAGCAAGTTGAGTTGAGATAGTTTATTTTCGTTAAATAAGTTTCTTTGAGTTGCTTATGTGAGATACGTAAATGGATATCCCTTGGGAAGATTACGAAGAAAATGTCCCAGAAACCTAGCATAGTAAAATTCCTTATACATGACGCCAATGGTTAGTAAGTAGTGACGTTAGATTTCGTGGATTTAGCTTTTTATTTCGTATAATTTAAACACTACTGGTGTCTAGTCCTGTATCTAACCAATTTTGTCCTGTATGTAAATTAGGCGTCATTATTTTATGGGGCGTTATGTGGGCAAAGCTTCAAAATACACGTCCCTCTGTTTGTTTATGTTATGTTTGTAGGTTTGATTACAATATAAACTTACCATTGTAGCCCTTTTTATTAATAAGGATCACACTGAAAGTTTTGTTGTGTAAATTTTAGGACAACCGCAAATGGTGAAAGTAGTACAAAATTCAAATAATTCAACTCCTATACCAATCAAAGTTAAAGCAAATCCTGTGAAAATATATAAACTTCCAACTGTTGCTGAAGGAAAAATAAATACTCAGGTTAGTTACTTTAATTTTAACTTTTATTTGTTGGTACATAAGCAAGAGTGTATTAAACATTGTTGGGTCTTATTGTTACATTATTTCAGAACTATTTTATAATCTCTAAGTCTAGCCCTCTTACATTAAACACAATTACCAGAGATCTGATGTAAGTTCATTTTGAGAAGTTACAAACCTCCAGGAAACTCCGATTTGTCTCACTGCCTGTAGTCTTTAAGTTTTTAGAGGGTGATAAATGTATGAAGAATATCCTCAAGTATGATAAGGAAAGGTTTCAGATATTTGGTGCTGATAAATAGATTATTTATGAAGTGAAAAAGATTCTGGTTTCAAAATTAAAACTTTGATAAAAGTTGTTGGTTGTTGTATTGAATTCCAATAGGATTTGAGTCTAAAACATTCTATATCAAAACTATGTAAATTTATTACACAATGTGGTTTACTTTGAGTTATTAGTTGGAAAATGCAGCTGTATATTTGATTACAAACATCAAATTTGTATATGTAAAAATATAAAGTTGCATATTATGTCTCAACATTATGATGAATCCTAAAAATCTAATACAGTAATGGGTTATCTTATTAAAAAGATATTAAAGATCTTGACATCATTTCCATTTTTCCAAGTCAAGTAAGATATGTTTAGCATATTCAGCAGATTAATGGTATATCTGAATTTAAATTTAAATATGCAGTAAAATAAATCATGGACCAATGGTTTTTAACTGTATTGCAACTTATTTGGGCTTCTAGAAAGGATTGCTTAGTTGCAAAACTTCAAATATTAATTACAATTTTGTCACTGGAAGATATAGCAGAATAATCAACCATAATTGATGTGTCAATGATTGGTATACTATAGTTAGATCATACTGTATTCCTTCTAAGGAGCACTAAATTATTTTATTTATATATTACATGCCAGATACTGTTTCTTAAGCAATTTAAGAGTGATGATGTCCAGCAATGGACTGAGAAAGACTGTTTTTTTTTTTTTATATTATAAGGTGGCAAATGAGCAAGTGGCCACCTAAAACCGCCAAAATGGCGAAGCGACCGCTGCCCATAGAGATCCGCAATAGCGGATGCGTTGCCTACCCTTAATCGACGAAGGAGGAGACGCACATAAACAGGATATTTCCCCTTCCTATGCACCTCCTCCACCGTCAAATCCACGTTCCTTTTCCATCCTTTTCTTATAAGAGAAAGGGTGGGAAGGAAAAGGGACTAAAGTTGGGCCTCCGGCACCACACTCATCAGACGAAACGCGGAATTACTCCCACTTCACGCCTGTCATCTGTATGGTCGTGGTATTGCACCGGACGAGCCGACCCATTCGTGCGAAGATGTTAAAGCGGGCTCTACCACTGTTAAACTGGTGCTGATGATTTCCTATTATAATAAGATGGAAACCTTTAGAAATTATGTATACTATAGATCTAGCATTCTTCCAGAAAGTACTTTAACAATAACTTTATGTGAAACAAGCCATCAGTCTGCTGTTTCTTGAGGGGTCTTTAAAAAGGTCCTTAGAATAAGGTTAACCTTTTTTGAATCAATAACACAGTGATAAAATAAGTCTGAGAGAATTTGAATTCAAGTAGTCCTCTACCTCTAGTTTATCACTAGATAAACAGTTATGATATACCACATTTAAGAATGGTTTTTTTAATGAACATTTTAATAGATGAATTATTATGGAAAATTGAGTCTAAGAAAAGGTGTAATAACTAATCAATAAATGATCCTTTTTGTTTCATTTGTAATAGTTTAACAATACATCATTGAGCAATCAAATATATCCCTTCTTAGTCTTTTAAAAGATAACTATTTCTTTGTCATTTCAGAAACCTGTCTTTTGCCCTGTTAAAGTTACTTCTGGGATAAAGAGTGCTTCAAGTAAGTAATGTTTTGGTATCCTAGGCATATTTATTGTCCTAGTTTTACTGATAAGACTGATTGGTATTCATATTTGTTGATGGCATATTCAATTATTGACCATTACCTTAATAATCCTTACTTATCACCTTCCTGTCCTTATCCTACTCCATTAGGGTCAATGCCCCTAGTTTTCAACCTCCAGTTTATTCTATGTCTCTTCATCTCAGCCATCACTCCCTTGATCAAGCCAGCTTTCATGCTATCCATCCATCTCTTCCTAGGCCAACCACTGCTGGTGTACCCCTGTATGATTTATTACTACTAACTAAATGAAGTAAATAATTCTCTGCATTCATTTATATATAGCACAAATATACTTTGATACCAATCTGACTACATAATACATATTCTAAATATTCTTCAAAATATAATGGTAATCCTACCTTATCTCATTATTTCATGCTAAAGTTAGTATAATACAACTTTTGTTTATAAAAATATAAACTAAGCAACTAAAGAATACTTATAATACATAATATAAAAGCCATCCGATTCCAAAATCTGATAATACTGTTTATTTTCAGAATTGGTGCCAGTTCCTGTTGATACATTAACAAATTTACAAAGAATTGTGCCCAAATCTGAACCCCTAGAAGTGGAAGTAGAAGTGGATCCTCAGGTATGGAACACCTTATAAGACATTGTGTAGAGATCTGTTTTTTACATATTAAAATACTACTAGAATAACCTGGTTAAACATTATAAAAAATGGAAATTAAATATTACAAATGTTTTTGCTACTTTTTGACATTTTAATGTAAGTATGTTATACTAACAAAGACCTTTCTAATTTACAGGAACAATATATAGATCAAATATTAGAACAGCAAGCTGTACAAACGGCGCCAAAATTAGTTCCAATCCTACCAAAACCTCAATCTCCAGTCAAATCAAATAGAAAATCTAATTTGTCATCTCCGATGTCTCATGCTTCAAGGAGAAGACATGATTCGGATAATGATCCCCCCGCAGAGTAGTAAGTTTTAGATTTATTGTTTTAAATTGTATATATGACAATGTACTATTTTCTGATTGTTGATATTCTGTGATTTGTAGTATCAATCCACTGAAATTAATATAATTATGTATTGTATGTTTTACAGCACAACAAAAAGACGTAAGCACGCAGATAAAGTGGGTAAAGGGTTGAGACATTTTTCAATGAAAGTATGTGAGAAAGTGAGGAACAAAGGATTCACGTCGTACAACGAAGTTGCGGACGAACTAGTGTTGGAGTTCACGGCCGGGATGCACAGCTCTGCTGATTCACAGGTTACTTAGCAAACATAAACTATCTAGTTTTAAAGTGGGCTTCATTATAATACTAGCTTTCGTCCACACTCCATGCTTGTGTGTGTGGCACAAAAAAAAGCAATAGTAAATAGCCTATGTGTTCTTCCAGAATATCCTCTACATTTATGCCAAATTTCATTGTGATCTGATCTGCAGTATAGGCTAAAAATTCTACCAGACATCCATCCAACTAACCTCACATTTATAATGTTACTAAGATAACTGAGTCTTAAAATGAATGAAGTGTCAATTTATATAAAACGGTACATTACATGTACACATTATTATTGATTGATCAATATCCAGTATGGATGCAATCTTGAAGTAACTGATATAATTCTTCTGATATTTAAATAGTTTTGTTTATTGGTAATAGTAAGGAAAAAATATTTCTTTAATCAAATTTTACTTGCAAATAAGATACTTTTATTTTACCTAGTCTGCTCTTGTACACTTATCCTACAATCATAGAATATAACGAACTGTTATAAAATTCCAGCAATATGACCAGAAGAATATTCGTAGAAGAGTATACGACGCGTTAAACGTGTTAATGGCCATGAATATAATATCAAAAGAGAAGAAGGAGATCCGATGGCTGGGGCTGCCTACCAACTCTGCGCAGGAATGCGCTGCGCTAGAGAAGGAGAAGCAGACCAAGCTGGAACAGATACAGAGGAAAACTCAACAATTACAAGAGCTTATATTACAGGTAAAACTATCAAAAACATTGAACATTGTCATAGACCACTTCAAAGTTGTACCACTTTCAATGAAATGGTACTTAATTTCCTGCTATAGTACATCCTCTTTGGATCTACTCTGGGGTCTGGACCATTTTAATTACTATTGGATAATTATTTGAATTTAATTATCCATCAATATTCCTATTGGGTTGTTGGCAGGAAGTCAAGTAAATTAAAACTACAAAAAGGTGTTATATTTATTTTAGACTGTTTCAATGTTTCAACAAAAGCTTGTGAACTGTATATATTTATGTTTGAAGTTACAATAAAAGTATTTATTGAATGGTACTCAAGCCCCTAGTTTCTTCAAATTATGATTTTAAATATTGTTTAATGTTTAATAATTATTTTCAGCATATATCATTTAAAAGCCTAATAGAAAGGAATAAGGAAACAGAAAAGAAGGGTGTCAAGCCTTCGCCATCGTCTGCCATCCATTTACCTTTTATAGTTGTAAATACAAGTGACAAAGCTTTGATAGATTGTAGTATATCAAATGACAAGTAAGTTCAAATTTTCTTTTTATAATTCACTAACTTTCGACCGCGACTCTGTCCGCGTGGAATTGAAAAAAACAAAAGTGAGTAGCCTATATGTTTAATCAGACTATACTCTATATCTACACCAAATTTCATCTAAATCCATTCAGCTGTTTAGGCTACAAACTCTAACAAACATCCATCTATCTAAACTTTCGCATTTATAATATTAGTATGATATAATCAATAGATTATCTGTATATTAGTTCATAGTGTAAACAATGTTACAGCGCTTGCCTTAATTGTCCCCTGAGTATATTGGGAGCAATTTGAGAACAAGGCTTATTCTCTGTGCAGTATATAAGAAAAAAAAGCTAATAATTATGTATTTCTGTGTTTATTGTGTATTAAAGGGCTATGGAGTTATTGGAACTGAAACGAAAGCATAATGTTTAAAGCATAATGCAACTTATTAATGTGAATGTTAATTTGTTATTTTTCAGGACAGAGTACATGTTTAACTTCAACAAGAGGTTCCAGATACATGATGATATAGATATTTTAAAAAGAATGGGTCTTCTCTATGGTAAGTCTTAAATGATGGACAAAAATATAAAATTATACTTTTTTATGAATTCAGTAAAATTAAAAGACTAGCTTATTCCTGGTGACGTCATCCGCTGAGAATTAAAAATTCTAGTACTAGATGCAGGTCCCAGAGAGGATGACGACACTTAATTTCTATAGCTATAAAAATACTAAGCCATCTTTTCAGGATTAGATAAAGGAGAATGTTCAGAAGAAGAGTTAAGAAAAGTTAAAAATATGGTACCAAAATCATTGGAAGTTTATGTTGAACGTAAGTACTGCACAGATTACATTGATATTGCTTCATATTGTATGTACTTTATCATTAACTACTAAAAAGAAAAGATTAAGCCTAGAAGACCCAGTGACCCAGTAATGAAATAAAATTAATGAATAACCAAAATAAGTGGTTTCCAAAATAACCAGTTTTATTTTTAGTAATAAATCAGTCTTAGACTAACCAACAGAAACAAAACCCTGGTGGTGCTTCAATCTGTATCATTTTTACATGACTTTCGTATGCAAAAAAATTAGTACTGCTTTTATATTTCTGGTCAGGCTATAACTATTGTTATTATTTCAGAAATGGGCAGAGATGGAAACTGCAATCTAAGTAGTTTATTAGATGAGGAGGAGGTTGATGATGAAAATGAAGATGAGGAATTTGAGGTGGTGGTGAAAGAGGAGCAGGAGGAAGATGAGGAGGAAGGTAACGAGTACAGCGGCGACAGCAGCGACGTGGACGTGTAGCAGAGTGCGCACGCGCAGCTGCGCCAACTATGTAGTTTTTAAAATAAAAATCTATATGACACGGTGCGTTTTAAAACGCACACGTGGCCTCGGTGTCGAAGCAGAGGAATGCATGGTATGACGAGCAGTGACAACTGCATATCTTCCATATCTATGCATTTTGTGTCACAACATTTGCCTTGGCACTTGGTCAATTGGCCATCATCGGGCATGTGGCACTCGGTCTATTGACTAACATTGGTCATGTGACAACTGGTCCATTGGGTAACATTGGTCATGTGACACCTGGTCTATTGGCCAGCATTGGCCACCCTCTCATACTTGATCAGAGTGTGACCTGTGTCATTACTCACCATGTTTCATGCAAAGCGCACACCAATTGATTCCTTTTATCTTTTATTTTTGCCTTTTACACACGCAATTTAATTGTATAGTCAAGTTTAGTTCAAATGAGAAATTATAACAAAATTATCTAACTTCTCTAATTAATTTGAATTTTTGTATCATTGGTTTAATAACTTAAGCTTTCCAAAATAAATCCATGGAGAATGCATTGTGAGCCCATGAAATGTGTAAACATAATTTCTCATTTCAATTGAGTTTGACCATAAGCATTAAAACTTTTATGTCTTGTTTTCCAATTCGTCATTATGTAATGACAATTCATAAGCTTAGAATTATTGTTATTGAATCGGTATTGTTTATAAATAAGTTGCTTCACATATTGTTTTATTTTCTGGATTATATATATGTATTCATTTAAGTTTTGTTCTATTTTGATACTGTACAATTTATGTGGATCTCAAATGCATTGTAAATTGACAGTTTATATGAATGTTGGTAGAGGTGATGTTATTTCATTACTTGTGTAAAGAGAAGTAGCAGACCACTGTCTAGTTAGTATGTGTCTAATTTTAAATGACATGAAATGCTTATTGAAAGCATAGCAAATGGTAAATGCAATGTCAACAATATTTTATTGTCCATTTTTAGTAAATATTATTTATAACACTGATTTGGAATTGTTTTAAAAGAGAAAATAAATGTTTCAATATGAAAAAAACTTTATTTTTCCTAAATTAACAATTATATTTAAGATCTAAAATAAAAAATTAAGCCAAATAGTTCTTTTACTTCAAGTCATCATCATCAAACAAGTCTTCAAAGTCTGGAACAAAAGATCATCAATAAGAAAAGTTAATCCTAACTGAGAAACAATTATCTATACCAATATAATAAAGCTTTATTATCACACTTTGTTATTTAGGATGTCAGTAATCAACAATATATTTTTAAATTATGCTTTTTTTTATTAAAAACCCTTACACTGATGACAGTCTATATGCTGCATTTTTCATATTTTAATTTGGGGTGTAGGAATTGGAAGAAATTATACAGGAAAAGAACAGAAACTACAAGTCAAAACCAGCTGAAAAGCAAGATTACCAAGATAACAGTAATTGTTAGCCAATGGCAAAGGCCTTCATTTGTGCCCTTGAGCTTTGACATTTGCAATTAAAAGTACAATTGTAAACAATAACACTGAATAAAAAAGGTTTTTAATGCCATTGGAACTTAAATATTACGAAGGACTATGCTTTTAACTGAGTCAAGTCAAGTTAGGATAATTTGGGTACATTTTTACATACATACCATTAAAAAAATCTGCATGAATTGCTTTTTCATTAGCAGCCAAGTCCATAAGGAGATTTGATGGTCCTCCTGCCTAAAAATATAATGAATAGAGTCAAAAGTTATAAATAATATACCCAATTAAGATCTTTCTCAAGTTCAACTATAAAATGTGCATTTATGAGTGTCTAGATCTCCAAGTAGGTAAATCAAATAAAATAAATCTAGCAACTTCAAATCCACTTGATACTGTACTTGATGTATTTTCTGCACGTGTAAAATACATGCAATGTACTTATATAGTATTAATGTTGATACATCATCATCATCACCAGCTCGCTATGCGTCACCAGGATCTCAGAGCCTACCCTTAGGGGTGTAAATACATACTTCTTCTAAATCCATATACGGGCCAACTCCTTCTGGAAACATTTCGTCGGCTGCAATTGTAGGCTTCATTTTTATTTTGTAACAATATCTAATATTTATTACGACTGTTTGTAATTCTTGATATACACAAAAGTTGAGTTCGGCCAAGCTTAACTGTCACTGTCATTTACTTGTCAGATGCCAATCAGTCAATCAAAACAAAGCCAAAATACCTACTCAAGACACGTTCAAGATAATGTTATTCTTTTTACACATTCATAGGGCCTAAATTTATTTAAAAGCCATTTCCAAATGTGAAGGTTTTATTTCCTAAATAGGATACTAGATAATACAATACTGTGATGTGATAAATACAGAGTTATTTACAACATTATAAATATTCACAAATATAATTTCTTAAATTGTCTTACAAAGAAAAATTAAGATTTCACTAAATGTATCAATTAACTATTTTGAGTTAAAGATTTATTGTAAACAAAAAAGTTGTGAGATGAAAAAGCTTCTAGAGTTCTGAACTTATGGGGCGTTATCGTCGCTGCGTGACAAAGCCCTCTGTAAAAATAAATAAAAAAAAAAAACTTTGGGTACTGGCAAAGTAGAGGCAATCTGTCACTGTCACTATACTAAATTTGACAGTTGACACTTGACAGCAACGATAAGTTGAACGATGAGTTACCGATAAGAGTACAATTTGAACCTGAACAAAATAATTAACTTGCTTAAAACTATTATGTTAACATACGACAACAAAATTATTCTGGCACCGATGGTGCGCATTGGAACTTTGCCCATGAGGCTTTTGGCGCTAAGATATGGTGCCGATATAGTTTATACAGAGGAGTTAATAGATTGGAAGTTTTTGCGTTCAAAACGAAGATGTAATGGTAAAATTCGGTGTTATGTATTAAATAAAGTGCTAATATTGCTTAAAACATTAAGAGAGTTAAAACAACACATTGAATAGATAGGATAGTTATTTACTCACATCGTGACTTATAAGAGGTTATGTTATTTAGAGTATTCAATAGTATTTGTTTATTAGATCTAGTAAGCAGTCTAAAGTTAACTTATCATTGTATTTGTATAAGAGAAATTACTATATATACTGATAAAAGTATAGTATTTCTCTTATACATAAGATCTATACTAATATGTCTGAGAAGTATTTATGTATTGTGCAGGGCAAATGTGGCATCACAAATTTGATGATTTATTCCAGATATTTTAAAAACTGTAGACTACATAGATCAATCAGATGGCACTGTTGTGTTCCGCACATGTAATGAAGAGAAGGACAAAGTAGTACTACAACTTGGAACTTGTGATGCTGAAAGAGCACTGAAAGTTGCCAAAATGGTGTAAGTTTTATTTACAAAATTAGTAAGTAATAAGAAATTGTATAACCACATAATTTAAACTTGAAAAATCGAAAACACAACCAATGGTAAAATAATATAACATTTAGATATCTGCAAACCTAAGACATAAGTAAATAAAAATTGTGAAGATTTATATCAAATTATGTTGTAGAAATGTCATCATACCATATATCTTTATAGATAAGTAACACTCCATAAGATCATCAATATTTGTAGCAGTTCAAAGAGCATAAAATTATTTCTTACAGTGAAAATGATGTTGCTGCTATTGACATCAACATGGGATGTCCAAAAGAATTTTCTATAAAAGGTGGAATGGGTGTTGCTCTCTTAGAGCAAACTGATAAAGCATATGACATATTAAAAACATTGGTAACTAATCTCCCTATACCGGTTACTTGTAAAATAAGAATATTTCAAACTCCAGAAGAAACTTACAGTGTGGTAGAAAAACTTGTTAGTTCTGGAATTAAGGCAATTGCGATCCACGGTAGGACACGGAATGAGCGTCCACAGCATGCAGTACATACTGATGTTATTCAATACATTGCTGATAGAATATCCATACCTGTCATTGCAAAGTAAGTAAATGCAGGATACAAGAAGGTCTTTTTGTGTAAAACATCATGAATTTAGCTTTATAGAATTACATTAAACCATGTAGAAATCATTATTCTTAAGATTTAAGTAACAGTTTACATAATGCTATATGTGTAAAATCATAAACAGTAGAAAATTAATTTAACTTACAAGGACCTATTGGTTATGCCAATTGAAACCATTTCTGTGTAAGCACTGTTTAATTGATTAAAGAAAAAACATTCCACTTATATAACATTAATGATTGCTATTATATTACGTGTGAATTTTTGAGTAAAATTGAGTTTTTGATAATTTATTCCATGATAGTGATAATCTACATCTAGAATATCATCATGAATAAAATATAACTCAATAGTTAGTAAATACACATTGTTACACATTTTACAAATATAATTAATTTTCAGTGGAGGGTCTAAAGAAATAGAAAAGTACACAGACATTTTTAAATTTAAGGAAATGACAGGTTGCACAAGTGTAATGCTCGCACGGGCAGCTGAATGGAACTGCTCTATATTTCGAAAAGAAGGTCTTCTGCCCATGGATACTGTTATTAAAGAATATCTTAAACTTGCAGTTGATTATGATAATTCACCCTCAAATACAAAATATTGTGTGCAAAATATATTAAGAGACTTACAAGAGACACCGAGAGGTCGGAAGTTTTTAGAATGTCAAACTATGGATCAGATTTGGTATGTTTGCAACATTCACTTCAACCAATATTCTTTATTATTTTCAAATAAGAATTAAGAAACAGAATAATACATTTACAGGACAGCTAAACTTTAAGAAAGCAAAAACATTACATTTAGAAATCTTAGATATTCCATTTGATAAATTTACTTCTAAACCAATCTCAATTTTAAAAAGTAAAATGATTATAATAATTATTGTATTTTCAGTGCTATTTGGGACTTGGAAGAATATTGTCAAGAAAAACAATCAAACTATCAAAAGATGGGAATACAAGGAAGATGGCAAGTTACCCCCAATGAATTGGAGCCTCCATACAAAAAACAAAAGTCAGATGTACTATGTTTAGATGATGTAACTCAAATGAAGGTAAAAAATTCCATTGAATCTGATAATATAAAAACATACTAAACACAATTGGAAATTTGTGAAGAAATTTAATTTTGTTTTTTTTTTTCAGGTATGTTTTATTCGTGCTAACTTTAATGATCTTAATCTGCCTAAATCACAGTTACATTCTTGGGCCGGTAAAAACTCCTTCAAGTTACCAGTATATGAGACACAACAAATTGAAAAGCTATTTCGTACAATAATCACATTTAATGGTAAAAAGTATACATCAACATTTTGGGAGAAAAATAAGAAGTTTGCAGAACAAGGAGCGGCACTTGTTTGTTTATACCACATTGGGTTACTTACTGAGGAAGATTTGATCAAGTTTGGTAGTATAATAAAATAAATATAAAGATTGACATTTTACTTCTCCCAACAAACCTAATTATACATTATGTTCCGGTTCTGAGTTTGGCCAGATTCTCCGAAAGTTTCACGCTTAACTCATCTAATTTTGAAATTATCTCTTCATGTTTTAGAACATCAGTTTTCAAAGATTTAAAATAACTAAAACATGTGTATGCCTCTTGTAAAGGTTTATCGCCTTCTGTGAATTTCAACGGTTGATCATGTTTTAGAACATCCGGGTTTGATAAATCTTCTAAAATACATTGGGGTGCAGGCAAATTTGGAATTGTAAATTTGGTATTATCCATTATTAGGCTTTAAATCGACTCAAAATTCACTTACAACAATAAATAGATAGTAATGAAATAATGACAGCTGAGCTGACGTGACAGATGACACTGACAAGTGACAACAAAGTGAAGTGAAAATCGATATTCTGTACTTTAAAATAATCGGTATGGTTTTATGAATCGATATTCCATCGGTTCGACATTAACCGAGAAAAAATTATTACTCCATTATATTTGTTATTTAGATTCGTGATGATCCGCAGATTCGCCGGACTTGCACTATTCAAAGGCTATGCCTATCAAAATGCCTGACTTGTACCTACAGTCCCATAGATGTATCTTGCCCGGTAGAAGTGGCGCTGTTATCGCGATTATAGATCTGGCACATCACACACTAGCTGTTGCTCGTGATCTCGCCCGCGTGAAATTAAAAAATAATAAAAAATGTAGCCTATGTTACTCATTGATAACGTTGCTTTTTAATGGTTAAAGAATTTTTGAAATCGGCCCAGTCTTTTTCGAGTTATTTTAATACATACAAAAATACAAATCTTTCCTCTTTATTATATTAGTATAGCAAACAACTAGTAAACAAACTTGGTTTGCAATAATTAAAATATGTTTTCGATAAGCAAGATTTAATTAAAAACGAGTTTGACACTCGTTTTTACTTAATTTGACAATACATAAATCATTGAAAGATATACATTCAAACTAACATTATAAATGTGAAAGTTTAGATGTATGGATGGATGTTTGTTAGAGTTTGTAGCTTAAACGGCTGAACTGATCGCGATGAAATTTTGCAAAGATGTAGATGATAGTCTGGAAAAAAACATATTCTACTAACTTTTGCATTTTATTATTATATGTCCACGCGAACGGAGTCGCGGGCGATAGATAGTTCTATATGATTTGTTTAGTATCATTCTAAGATGAAAAAAGGCCGTTTCTACTAATAAGTATTTCCAATGAATTCAAAAGAATATGTGCCTCAGTTCCTCTTTCCTTATGAATCTCAAGTGACGACAACAAATGTTTAATTACTTATCAAGTTGATTCTTATATTTGTTTTTTTAGTATGTATTATGTTTTAATCTAGTTTTAAGTATTCGTTTAGTACTATACACCATATACTATACACGCTTTGTACCGTAAACGAATTCGTAAACATTTTGTTTCAAAAAAATATTTCTGAATCAATTTAAATTTTATGAAGTGTGCTATTTTATTTCTAAAGCGAACGACTACACGGTATCATGTTGAAGGAGGATATGGTCGCGGTCAGCGCAGGAAACCGCAAACTATCCACCTAAATAGCTCCGATACGCCAGAACACCGACCCGATACCTTGTTTTTACTTTTATATCTGTTGCTCCCGAGTTATTATTGAATAAAGAAAAGTATTCTTATGGATAAAATATATATCATACGAAACTAGGAATGAAGAAAGCCAGAGTCTTAAATTAAATTAATGGCATTTCATTGACATTTCTTATTCTTCGTGATGTGATTTACAGGGACGACCCTTTAGGGGGAGACCTACTTCAGTAGCTGATCATAAGGAAGAATTACCAGCATAAGCAATGTAAAAAAAATGGCTCAAATGTTTATCTTAGATATAAAATATCATAAACGATCATTGTAACAATATCTCTGTCGCGATTTTTTTTGGCCTGCATTAGAAAGTAAGACATGCACATCATTGTTGTCAGAATTTTATCATTATCTGCTTTTTTCAAATAGTTTAGGTTTGTAACTAACACGAATACTTTTGTACGAAACGTAATTATAACAATAAGCTTTATAATTGTCATGAAGCAAAGCGTTGTCAGTCGGCAGCTCGTTGCCTTTCGAAGCAGCGCGCGTGTGGTCTCCGATATTTCCACACATCACGCTCTGCTGCCGCGTGATCAACCAACCTGTATCGAATTACAATCACATTGTATCAACTTCATATCTGTCACTGGCTTCATTGACTCTTGATAATATTACATTATAATATGTTGACTCTCACCCACTTCATCTGGTGAAATAGAAAAAAAGCTGGATCACTCACTTTTAGAAAAACTTATTTATGTCAAATGTTGCGTTTCTGCAATTTCTTTGTCATACTAAAGTCCTTGGTCTTATAACATTATATTGGTTCTCATATTAAATATGAAGATCTTAGCAAATAATTAATGAGTGCAGCAGTAAATAATAGCGCTACAGATAGATGTTCTATGAAATCTTTGCACTTTAGAGTTTGTGGATTAAAAAAACAAAATAAAATCGGTCAGTGGTGAGACCATCATCTTTTGAAGGTCTTCAATTCATAATGAGTTTTTTGATTTACTACCTCTGTTATTATAAAAATGTCCGTATGTCGGAGTCAAACCGCGAAATTACAAAACCACGCGTCGCTTTCCTTTGGATGCAACCACAAAATTTTCTTCGCCGTGCCCGCATCATATAAAACATAATTGTTGTGCATTATTTAGACTGACAATAGAATGAGTGTGGCTTGTAATATGTTAAATGGTCTCAAAACTGACTGTAAAATGAAAATACCTAATGTGTATATGGAAAAAGTTCCCATGCACATGATATTGAGCCAATACAAATACCTAGTACTTCTACATAGAAGACAGTTTATGGCAATAATAAACACTAAACTTTAGTAGAAGCATAGATGGAGCATCTTTATCCATATAACATTCTAGTTCCGAAAAAGAACCTCAAGGTCGCAAGGAACGAACTTATATACAATTCCACACAGTACAATCAAACAAAGAAGTTACGTATCGGCCAGCAAAGTAAGCGCGTGTACCGACAGACACACACTATTATAAAATGATTTTAACAGGATGAAAACTTCCCTTACTATAAAACTGGACTCACGGGTACATGTATCCCGGAGGAATAGACAGAAATCGCACATTTTATTCACACAAAGTATGTATACTTTTCCTACTTCGTTACGTGTACTATAATTTTATTTTAGGTTTCTTTGGTATATCACCAATGCAGATGCAGACCGTAGCAATCCTGCTAAACACTTTTGCAACTTTAACTTGCTTTGTCATTCTTTCTTACATTTAAAGGCAACGTTAATAATTTTATTTAAATCACATCTCACGTTTATTTTAAACAATAAGTTTTATTGACGTGTTGCAATGACAATGGCGTGTCACGATGTGTCACCCTGTTTTGTGTTGCATATTTAAATAGTTGACAAGCAACGCGACACTCGAATACTATTCCATTTGAATTGTACTTTTGACAATTCAATGAAGGACTCTTTATAACGCACTCTGCAGCATCTCATTACGAATGGGGTCTCGCTCTCGACCCCGCATTAAAAACTTTATTGATTCAATATTTTGGCGAAACTGTAAGCGATAAAGCAAAACTTTAAAATGTCAATGTCGGTAGTAGTCAAATAATTGTTATTTGGAATAATGTAGGCTTATTTTCACGTGTTAATCGAATAAAAGATAAAAACGTTTCTAAGGAAATTGTCATGTGAAATATTTTTTAAAACTTTATCAAAATACCATTGCCAAACATCGCTAATTGAATAAAGACCTCTATAACATAAGCAAAAAATGGTCGCTGTTGTATCTAGATGTCACATACTGCTTTAATTACAATATCGCTTTACATTTATCTGGTAAAATAGCTTTATACTCAATGTCCACCAACGGACATTATAATGATTTAAATCGATGCTATTATTTAAATCCTAACCCACTTCAAAACTGTTTAATTATTATTCAATGGTAAACAACTGCTAATTGTCTAAATCTATTTAAAGATGAGGAACTGAAATCCTGTTGAGCGGAGCAAGGCCGGGACGCGTGCCCGTCCATAATCAGTAGGTAAGATCTCCTAAATAAATTGTGAGCTTTGTATAGAAAAACAAAAGGGGGTTAAGTTATTAGGGCGAGAGGGCGCGCGTGTCGCGGAGCGCGGGTGGCCGTCGCTCCTCGCTCCTGACGCTCAATAAATTGCTTTCGGAGACAGATGATGTCTACAAGGAATGTTGTTTTTGTTAGTCCTCAGTTTAACAGGATTTGAAATATTTTAGACGACTCGTTCGGAGCATATGGTCAGTCACGATCTTAATTGATGATGTTTGAAAAAAAAATAGGAGCAGTTTCTACAATGTTATGAAGATAAAATAAAAATCATGTTATGAATATAATATAACAAATACCTATAATATTGAAATCATGACATGATATTTATTATTTCTAAATTAAAAATAACAACCATAATTCACACGGCATTGAGAATTAGAATAGGCCTAGTCTATCGCTTGGCTTGTAATGTCTTTTTTCTCTTTCTGTATCGTTTTCTCATTCCTGAGGGTCGCGACCTCTCTCCTTGACCATCTCTCGAAGAGTGTTTCTCCACTTTGCGATTTTCTGTCTTTCTTTCAAATATCGATATCATATCATACAAAGAATTCAGCGTTTTTGCAGTTTAAATCAGTACACATCTTACCCGCTAAAGTGCTATTGCACTAAAGCTACTCGCTGTATTTACCTTCTTCAGTTAAAAGCATAGTTTTAAAATCACGTGAAATGTTAATAGATCTTATAAAAGTAACTACTTATAGCTGTTTTAAAAATAATTGTGTTGATAAAATAGTACCCATTCAAATAGCTTCGAAATAACTAACAACTTACATGCTGATAAAGTAATCATTGTGTCGGACAACAAAAAAAGAAATTAGAGAAATGAATTGGTCCGTGTCACAGAGTGTAGTGGGTGTTTAAAGCCGGTTGATATATGTGCAGCGATACGAGCCAACTGTTCCAGTTGTCGGAATTTACGAGCGAGCCTGAACACGGCAAATACATTTGTTAATAGACACATTAGCCGTTAAATGCGCCTGCGTCGACTCTTAATTGCCGGCATATTGTCGCGCCTGCGCGCCGCCGACATCGACCAACGGCCAGAGAACTATGGCGTTGTTTGACAGTTGTCAAAGATCACAAGCGTTGACATGGGGTGGGCGGCGCCTGAATGAAGCTTTAAATTGGATAAATTAGTATCAATTAGAACATGGATTCATTGTAAACAAGCTACTTAACAGAAGCGTTTCAGAAAATAAACACAACGCTATAGCTCATTGGTAGTTGTATGGATGGTTATTTTGAAATGTTACATTGTTTTGAACTTAAAACATAACTTTGTAGAATTTCACTTTTTTATAAAGAAATAAACATTTTTTATATAGTAAACAAAAGAGAAACGCGCATTTTTTTACCGTCGCCAAAGTTGTGCAAATAATGATCAAACAAATATTTTAAAATGCGTTACTAAAACAATGGGTGTGCGCAATTAGCGTGATGGCAACGTACGTTTGGTATTGTTCCAGCGTTGTTGTAGTTGTTCGCTAACGAGCTTCAAGTGGCGCGTGCGGCGCCCCCTCCCGGCGGCTCCTGTCAGCTTCCGACCTCCCCTGACCTCCCCCGACCTTCCCCGCTGCGTCCGCGACACTCTTTGTCCTCCTTCTATTACTATGTCACTCCACATCACCCATAATGGCTCAACATTTTGTATAGGCTTTTCGTTTTCAATTAGCGTTATGTTTGTTCATTACTACGATTGCATTGTGACAGGGAATGTACGAAGTTCTCTTTTAGTATACGCCTAATACCGATAGCTTTTATAGCTTCTTGTTATTGTGTTAAAGTCCTGAGTGTATGCTTGGGCAGAACATCGATAATTTGCCTGAAAAGCCTTTTTTTATTTAAGTATTCGACTCTGAAAATAAAAAAGTGTTATTTAAGGCGTTTTGATTTATTTTACAACATACTTATTGAGTGTATTCGCTGAATAAATAAACAGAACAAAATAATCATAGCTTAACAACTATAAGATAACTTAAGCAAAGAAAAGAAGCAAAAAAACGTGTCTGAATGGGAGAATTCGATTTAATTCGCTTGATAGCATACGTACAAACAACAATACAAGTCGTCGCAATGTCTGCTCAGGCCGGCATCATTTGCAAGGATGCACTCGATTGAGAATTAGATAACAATGTTCCAGCGAACGTCCTTCATTCAGACTTCAGTTTTACAATAAGCAGTTTTTAAATGGACAAGAATAGTGAAACAGATTAAATGTTAGTGAACAGATAGACCACCGGAGTGGGCGGCGCTTTTACAGTCATCGGACTCGCTTTTGCATTGCTAGATTCAAATGTAACTTACGTAAGCCTTTTCAAGTAATAAGAGTTTTTATAACATTAAGCGAGTAATCGACAATAAAGGGACCATCCGTTGTACGTTCACTATGTTTATGTTAGGTCTAACTTAAAATCTACTAGGGAGTGCATTTAGACTTAAGCTATCTGTGTTGATTATGTGATCAATTTTAAGGAACAGAAATTCTACATTATACAAAAGAATGTAACTAAAGGTTGTGAAGTCTGTTACTTGTGACATTGATTCAATGATTACATATTTATGCAAACATGGTGCGGTTCATTGTCTTATCGGATACCGTTATCAATTAACATACAGAAGGGCTCAATTTCGGAGTTGCATTCCAAAAATCAAGAAGACATTTAGGTAGCCGAGCATTGCATTGTCAGGGGGCCATTCATCGCGCCGCTCTTGAATATCAATCGATACTCGCCTGAAGATCTCTTATTCACGCGTACTTTAACAAACAACAAACAATGTTACGACTCGCATCGCACCTAACGTGATTTAAAAAACATAAGCGAAAAGAAACTTTATTTCAATAACCGTAAGAGACACGGAGAAAATGCTCAAACACGAAGGATATAAATAATGTAGGCGGCGTATAATAACACAAAGTTATTCTTAGCTAATCTTTTGTATAAGTTCAAGTTTTTGTATAGCCTTTTATTGAAATGTTTGTCTGTATGTTCGTAATTCGATAAAAGACGTTCCACCTTGAAATGCGATCACAATGGTCTTTTTTTAATATAAAATCGACATTCGGAACGACCTACTTATACTTTTATTCCAACTAATCTTTTCAAAGTTGTTTACTTAGAAATGTATATTGAAATTAAAGCCTGTTAACTTTTATTATGCTTGTACAAAATAAACAACTTATTTTCACATTTGTAAAAATGGTAATTTCAAAACGTCATCGAACTTCTCAAGTCTTCCTTCGCAAGCTAAGTAAGCGAAATATATGTTTAAATGTCTTCACATCTGTATGATGTAGTATCGTTGATTTTAATCCTATTATCAAAATAGAAAATAAGATGTACCGATTATCGGCTGCCAGTTTACGCTTGATAGCAGATGAACTAAAACAATATAAAACGTGATCGGTCAGTGAGCCGGGCGCTCAGGTCTCGAGTCCGCCTCGTCACGTGCGCTGTGAAGTCGGCACGGCACGGCTTCTGTTATTTGTCTCTAATACACAAAGATTACCAATAATCATACAGACGTAGATTACTTTTTAGCGAACACATTATTTTATGGACAAAAAAAGAATCGAATAATTATTTAATACCAAGTCGTAGAAAATGAATCAGTGATAAGTTCATTCTAACTGCTAGATGCTATAAACCAAGGGGAGATATTATTAACGGCAGCATAAACCATATTAAAATATTCGTAAATTATCGAAACAAAGCTCAAGTAACTTTTGTAGAAGAGAATACAATACACACTATAAAAGCAACACCATATTGTAAACTGTAAATTATAGCAAGTGAAGCGAACAAAACGTTTTAAAGCTATAATTAACTAATTAACCTGTTTCGACGGAAACGGAAACAGATATTTATTACTTAAAAGGTAAATTACCGTCATCATATGTTGATGAATGTTGATATCGCTTAGCCCGTCGTCGCACGCCCCCGCCCGCCGCCGAGCCGGCCCGCCTGCTAGCTAGCTCGCTCGCCCGCTACCACTATATCATTGCATCGGTCACGCATTCTCGCTCCATATCCAGCCCTCTATGAAACAGCGCAACGGCAAGGGTTGGATTTTAATTACGTTATTTTCTATTATTTCCTCCGCTGTCTTAGTTTCGGGGCAAGGGTCGTGAGATGTAATAAATTCTGCTTTTTATGAGGTCACGGTTAACCCTCTTGATAACGTTTATCGCACATCTGGTGGATATGAGAAAACTATTGTTGTTCCGCCTTTTAAATTATGTTGCAATACTTCCATTTTATTAAGATCCAATAAAAGATACATTTTTCTATACATATATTTGAACGAACTTTCATTAACTGTCGATACTTTTTACGCCTCATGTCTACACCAAACATCGCTTCATATCAAAGAATCTTACAAGTCATCATGGTATACATTCTTGATATTGCTTGGTTATAACCTTGTTTTAAGGATGTCAATAATTTAGTAATAAGTGGCTGGAACGATACGGAGATGGATTGATTTTTGATAACATATACTTACAACAGTTTCGATTACTGCTCATCAGCGAACCAAACATAAAGAATTTGCACCAAGGTTGATGAACGTTGCACCATTTGTAGTTTCAAACAGCTCAATCATAATTAATGTAGCAGAACATTCTATCAAATCCTCGATAGATGAAAACGATCCATCGATCCGTGTAAAAAAGTTCGATGTAAATGTCAAAGTGTAACTTGTCACAGCGATCAGTTCCGCCATGCACGAAATGGAGAGGCCCGCTTTACATTCGCGACCGATTGCGCACGAGAAGCGTAATGTCGGATAATTTTATTGATCACCTATCACACGCCTACTTACATTTCGTAAAAAACTTTGTGAATAAAAGGGTTTAATGGTTGACACGGTGCTTACCGTAGCGTGCATCTTACAATACTTTGAACACCTTTTTATTAAGTGTTTTGCGCGTTTTTTCTGTAAGGTGCGAACAACCCCTGAAATAATAAATGTAGAAACTGTTGAAATTGGTATTGGAGTGTTAGATTTGTTAAAAGGAGATATAAGTATTCACATTTCCAGTGATATAGACATAACATAGACATAACAGCTACAATAAGCTTGGTTTAAGTAATTCAAGGAATTATTTCGTTACTTTTTAGTGTATTGTTTTTTTGAGAATATTTTGTTTTTAATGTATTATGTTTGGAAGTCGGTTTTGTTTTTAAATAAACTACTGGACCAATTTCGAAAATTCTTTCTCCATTAGAAAGGTTATTTATCAGTGAGTAATATGGGCTGTATCTTTTATTATTTAACGGGGACGAAGTCGCGAGCAACAGCTAGTTTTAAATAATAAGTTACTTTCGGTAGTAAATCAATGCGCGCGATATGCAAACACAGGGCGACAGACGGAAAGGATTGTAGCGCGGCGTCCGCGTATGAATAATTGTAATTCTTTTTTCGCGAGAAGGGATTTGTATGCTTAAGTGATTAAAGTTATTTGAATACGGCTTTGCAGCGATAGGTGTACAAGTGGGAGCGCGATACGCAAATACAGATGTTCGCACTTATGTATACGGGGCTTGCGCGAGCATCGATCGCTTTAAGCCTAAAATAAAACTAATGGATTGAGAGAATACCCATTGTGTAAAATATTAATTCTTTACAAACGTGTCATATGTTTATAATTACGACATGCAAACGAGTTATTATTCAACATAATACAATATTTACAATTTAAATTATTTGGTAAAATCCTTGCATCCAACATGCTTTTTGCAAATGTAATATGTTCATGGGCTGTAATCATACTTCATATTCCTACTAATATTATAAATGCAACATTTTTGATGGATGGATAGATATTTGTTAGAGTTTATAGCCTAAACAGCTGAACGGATCTGGATGAAATTTGGCATAGATTTAGAGCTTAGTCTGGAAGAACATATAGGCTACTTTTTTTAAATTCCACATTGTCAAAATGGGATAACGGGTCGTCCAAAATTGCGCTAACGAAGTTTGTGGGCGACAGCTCGTTTTAAATAATATGTTACTTTCGGTAGTAAATCAATACGCGCGATATGCAAACACAGGGCGACAGACGGAAAGGATTGTAGCACGGCGTCCGCGTATGAATAATTGTAATTCTTTATTCGCGAGAAGGGATTTGTATGCTTAAGTGATTAAAGTTATTTGAATACGGCTTTGCAGCGATAGGTGTACAAGTGGGAGCGCGATACGCAAATACAGATGTTCGCACTTATGTATACGGGGCTTGCGCGAGCATCGATCGCTTTAAGCCTAAAATAAAACTAATGGATTGAGAGAATACCCATTGTGTAAAATATTAATTCTTTACAAACGTGTCATATGTTTATAATTACGACATGCAAACGAGTTATTATTCAACATAATACAATATTTCCAATTTAAATTATTTGGTAACATCTATGCATCCAACATGCTTTTTGCAAATGTACTGAATATGGGCTGTAATCATACTTCATATTCCTACTAATATTATAAATGCAACATTTTAGATGGATGGATAGATATTTGTTAGAGTTTGTAGTCTAAACAGCTGAACGGATCTGAATGAAATTTGGCATAGATTTAGAACTTAGTCTGGAAGAACATATAGGCTACTTACTTTTTTTTTTTAATATAAAAAGCTCTTCAATGTATAACAATAGTGTTCAGCATCACGATAAGCATATAAAAGACGGACAAATATTTAAGCGGGGGCGTAACGGAGCATGAGACTCGAACAAAACCGTATTAACCAAGGATTAGGATAGATACAGCGTTATTTGATTACTTAGATACACATTACATGAAGTAGGGAACATCGCATTTAATCTTATTCTATACACAAAGAGTACCTTTTTTTTGTAAATGAATCTTGAACATGCTAAAAAATTGATGATACGGAATTAAAAAGAAAAAATGACTCATTCGTACAATTTGTATGTGACTTGACTGTGGAAGTCATATAATTAGTTTTAATAATTACCCCTTCTTTAAACTTCTTGTAACCTCGACAGTATCGGCGCAAAATGATAAGAATGTTGGTATATGTAGGTATAGGGAAGTTAAAAAATGTTTGAATAAAACATTTCTACAACTCTACACATGTCACAGGAAAAACTTTTCACACAGTAACATGTTTAAGTTTAGGATTGAGTCGTATTACGCGTTGCACAGGGGGAAATATATTATTGGACAAAATCGGTAAAATATGGAGCGATAACACATCGGCATTAATCATCAAACACGCGTGAAATCAAATTACCGTTCACCAGTCGCAGGCGATTCGAAGGGTTGCAATACCCCACGTGACCATGCCCTTTGAACACAAATATTGTTGTCTCCCTTTCATCTAGTCTTCGTGTAATATGAGAAAAAGGGAAAAAAAATTATGCAACACTAGTATAGATGGTCATCATAGTTGAAGCATTGTGCAAATCGAAAATGCAAACAAATGTAGTCATGAATTGGTTTTTGAATACGGCTTTGCAGCGATAGGTGTACAAGTGGGAGCGCGATACGCAAATACAGATGTTCGCACTTATGTATACGGGGCTTGCGCGAGCATCGATCGCTTTAAGCCTAAAATAAAACTAATGGATTGAGAGAATACCCATTGTGTAAAATATTAATTCTTTACAAACGTGTCATATGTTTATAATTACGACATGCAAACGAGTTATTATTCAACATAATACAATATTTCCAATTTAAATTATTTGGTAACATCTATGCATCCAACATGCTTTTTGCAAATGTACTGAATATGGGCTGTAATCATACTTCATATTCCTACTAATATTATAAATGCAACATTTTAGATGGATGGATAGATATTTGTTAGAGTTTATAGCCTAAACAGCTGAACGGATCTGGATGAAATTTGGCATAGATTTAGAGCTTAGTCTGGAAGAACATATAGGCTACTTACTTTTTTTTTTTAATTCCACGCGGACGGTAACGCGGGCAAAAGCCAGTTACTTTATTTATGCGTTTCGTTGCTTATAGCTTTTTTTTACAAAAAAAGCACTATTTGAATTTGTATTTTAATTATCAAGCAATAATAGTTGATTATTTTTAATCAATAAAGATATACATTTAATAATAACGCTAAAAATACAACCAATAGAGTGTCCCCTACATTGTAATTGCCAAAAATCTGTAAATCGGTGATCGATCATCCGTCACGTGTTACATTTTTTGAGATAAAAAATACTTTTTTTTAATATAAAAAGCTCTTCAATGTATAACAATAGTGTTCAGCATCACGATAAGCATATAAAAGACGGACAAATATTTAAGCGGGGGCGTAACGGAGCATGAGACTCGAACAAAACCGTATTAACCAAGGATTAGGATAGATACAGCGTTATTTGATTACTTAGATACACATTACATGAAGTAGGGAACATCGCATTTAATCTTATTCTATACACAAAGAGTACCTTTTTTTTGTAAATGAATCTTGAACATGCTAAAAATTTGATGATACGGAATTAAAAAGAAAAAATGACTCATTCGTACAATTTGTATGTGACTTGACTGTTGAAGTCATATAATTAGTTTTAATAATTACCCCTTCTTTAAACTTCTTGTAAACTCGACAGTATCGGCGCAAAATGATAAGAATGTTGGTATATGTAGGTATAGGGAAGTTAAAAAATGTTTGAATAAAACATTTCTACAACTCTACACATGTCACAGGAAAAACTTTTCACACAGTAACATGTTTAAGTTTAGGATTGAGTCGTATTACGCGTTGCACAGGGGGAAATATATTATTGGACAAAATCGGTAAAATATGGAGCGATAACACATCGGCATTAATCATCAAACACGCGTGAAATCAAATTACCGTTCACCAGTCGCAGGCGATTCGAAAGGGTTGCAATACCCCACGTGACCATGCCCTTTGAACACAAATATTGTTGTCTCCCTTTCACCTAGTCTTCGTGTAATATGAGAAAAAGGGAAACAAATTTATGCAACACTAGTATAGATGGTCATCATAGTTGAAGCATTGTGCAAATCGAAAATGCAAACAAATTTAGTCATGAAATTGGTTTTGTGAATACGATAAAATAGATTATTAGTATGAATGAGCGTGTCACGATTTATTCACGAATATTACGGTATTTTTTTCTCACAACAATTCTATGTTAACTAACTGGCTAACATAAAGCATTTACATTGTTATGTTATTTTATTAAGCTTGTTCTTTGTATAACATAAAACATGAAAGTTGTACCTTCTTAACTTATTGAAATATTATTTTCTTTGGCTAATATTAAATCCTGCACTGATAGACTGTAACCTACTGGAGTTCTAGAGGATATAGCATCAAACAAAGACTAAATAACAAATTAAAGCCCACCGAAAATATAATAACAGGCCTAATTAATTTATATTTATAACACGGAAAATAACCACAATACCGATTTTCCGCATTGGCATATACCCGATTAGAAGACAGCACAAAGAGAACAAATGTGAATTCTAAAGCGTTGAGCCCACGTCAAATATTAATCCTGTGATTGACTTTTGTACAGATGCTCAGGGGCTCGGTTTTTAATTAAGGCAAATGGCCGATATCGGAGGCGGACGTGGCCGGTACAATGCCGCTTGTGATTGACACAAATTACCTCTAATCGAGAACTTCACATAAACGACGTCCAATCCCATAAATCGAAGCTCTATTGTTACCGTCCTGCGCAATGCACAACCGATACGCCCGTCCGTCGTACGTCGTCCGCTCGTTCTAAAGCCAAAACTTTGTAAAGAGATCCCGACAAAAAATTTCGACATGCACATTATCCTGTTCGTAATTTCATGTTATAGAATAGATTTCGTAGCGCTAATTTAAAATACAATCCATTCTCAGTTGAGTCTATTGCATTAATACATTGTAAATAAACGGACAATTTATTTTTTTAATTTACGGATGCCTAAAATGTTACCATGCTAACGTACGTCTAAGCGAATTTTATTATTGAAACTGAATTTGTAACAAATTGGAAAGGTGAAGTACATTTGAAAGACATTATGTTTCCGAAAACTAAAGCACTGGCTACCGCCATGTGTTTGATTATTACGACACTGTAATAAAAGAAACAGTATATCGGGTAAATAGAAGTCTTTTTCGCATGGCCATTCTGTCACTTTGATTGTGAACGAAAAAAAATCTGCTCTATTTAAAATTAGATTTAAATGTATTTTAATCCGAACGATAAACGTCAATCAAGTTGTAGCGGGAGCCAGGCAGGACCGTGATACGAGCATCGACAGCGCCTGCGCCCTGCGCCTCGCGCCCCCTCACGCTCAAAGAGGATTTCGGGCAAGGGTGAAATTAAAATGTCAAAATAGTAGCGACGTAGTGCGAGATATTTGTCTCCGGCTTTGTCCAACTTCATTGTGTAATATATTTGTAAAGGTCGCCCGGAAAACGATACCTTTTTAAGCTCTTTATTCATTAAAATACAAAAAGCTCAGCTTGTTTACCTGCATGTTAAGACGTTAAAGTTTTTTAATACACACACATGTTTACGTATTACAAGCCGGAAGAAATCTATATGTTATATTTAGTCATCCATATCTTTATGTTATCAAAATATGAATGAATATTTTTCGATAATATCGAAATTATTAGCGCAAATCGCACAAATTCCTGACAGTCTTTGCATTGTTCTCTTTGCATTTATTTGTTTGGCTATTCAAGCTCTATAGTGGGCTTGGCGAGGGTTCGAAGGGCAAATAAATAATTACACGCATTCTGCAGATATTTGGCCCAGGGCCGACGAGCGCAGCGCACTTGCCTATTGTCGGCGGAACAGGGGAGCAGAGAACGGCGCGCCGTCGCATAACATTTCAATAATCACAAAGACGCGTTACTAATTAACCAGAGTAATAAACGCATAAAAGTAATGAAAATGTGAGTAGTTGCAAAATCTCTGGAAAAATAGTTAAGTTAGTTCTCCTTTCACCTCAGAACCCATATAGTGTACTTGATACCTTATTTGAGATTTCATGCGATCTGCTGAAATTGATTCTTATTATATAACTAGCTTTCGCCCGCGACTCCGTCCACGTGGAATTTAAAAAAAACAAAAGTGAGTAGCCTAAGTGTTCTTCCAGGCTATCCTCTACATCTATACCAAATTTCATTGAAATACGTTCAGCCGTTTAGGCTACAAACTCTAACAAACATCCATCCATCCATCTAAACTTTCGCATTTATAATATTAGTAAGATAATAATAAACCTTATTTCGAGCTACACTTCTGTTTTGCTCATAGTTTGTTAGGTACCATAATAGAAAATTCAAATTATTCGGTATTGTATTATCTGTGGTTAAGAGGAACTATATAACCAGTATGAAGTTCTATTACCACTGCACTCTGAAATAGTTCATTGAAATAATAACGTGTTTAACGCCCTTGAAATATTTTATTAGGGTAGTATTTTATATAAAGTTTTAAACGTGTTCAAAAGTACGTTAAATCAAATTTGATAATATTGTGTTAACAAAACATTGAAAGGCAAATGGAACTTTTATACGGTGTGACGTATTTTAGTGTATCAATTAGAGCTGTGTATAGCGCGGGCGCAGCGTGGAGCAGCGACGGGCTCGGCGGGCCCAGCGGGGCGCTCGGCGGGAAGCCCGACTCTTTGACTCTGGGCTCATTGCATATGCGCGCACTCAACACTATTTTTTGAAGAAATAATAAAAAAAACATCACTGCACATGTCGAAGTGATTGTTTTTAGAAAAAAATAGGGTCGATTATTATTAGCTTCATAAATTATCAGAAACCGTTGATTCTTATATGCTCGATTATTTAGGTTTGCACACACTTGAAAGATGATTTTGTTATGTTAGTCGAGTAATTAAATAATTATTATAAAGACCTTAAATTTTAAGAAGAAATAGCAACAATAGCAAAAGCACAAAAGCATTTTTTTTATTTAACTATTAGTTAGGAGCCTATAGGCGAAAAAGCAATTATGATTTTATTCGTCGCCGTACCTTTCTGTTGCAGTCACCTGCTGCGCAACGCCTCTCTATAATTAAGCCCCGAGCGACATTCCCGGAGCTTTTGTAAACGATAACACGGAAGCTGTTCGAAAACTTAAAAAAGTAAGTAAGTATTGTTACTGTAATGCATTTGCGAGTAAATATTGAGAGGTACAAAAGCGGGGTCCGACAACCCTTAACTATAGTCCGCGGGGTGCCATTAGATCGGCTCAAAGAGTTGGGTGTAACCCGCGAAGCTGCGAGACCCGACTTTGTAAATCTAATTAAAATATCAATATGTTCTCTGCGTCGCGTCGTGTTAACAATTTGATTTCACGCTTGTCGCCCTCCACGTTGTTCTCTCTGGTTCCGTCCAGCGCCTATCCACTGAATATCAATGTTGGAAAATTTAATTTTTCTTCTAGTTCAAATGAAGTTATTTGCTTATTTGCCAAGATTACGTCGTGGTAAAAGTTGACACCGACGAACTTCGTTACAAAAGTGAGCAAGCCTCTGGGATATCATAGTAAGTACCATCCCCCGTAAGTAATCCCTCCCTCGTCTTCTTTTCCTTAACATTTTTTCTATTCAGTCTTATTCTCGATAGTTAAAACAATTATTCCAGTAGATTTATGCTTTTAGCAATCTGAATTTTTCTTGATATTTGCGAGCTTTGTCTAATATTTAGGATAGTCAGATCACTTTCCCTACATGCAGGATTCTTTCACCCGTGTTAATTCTTCAAAAGATATCTGTCAAAATGAGCATCGATTATTCACACGTCGCTTCGTGCATTGTCGCGACTGGAGTCAACGACTCACTGACTGTCATACATATTCCTTTGAGAGGCGAAAACCCCGTCTGTCAACATTTGTATTGCCTATCCTATTTTTTTTTAGATATAAAAGATTCAGGTAGCAACACAAACATCGATAAAAACGCGACGTGTCAATCGATTTTTTGTCAATGTCGCAAATTCGCACAAATCAAACATTGAAGTGTTAAAATTTTCGTTGACAAAGAAGCTTACAGTGCAGCGACGGGGAGCGAGCGGCCATTGTGACACCGGATCATTAGTTAGCGAGTGTCGGAACGAGTCCGTTTCTATTTCGATCAGACTCCTTTATGTTACGAGGAAGCGAGCGCGTAAACAACTTTAAGCGTGATTTATGTTTCTATCTCAGATTTATAGTTATTTTTATATTATCTAAACACTGATACAGGTGCACTTAATTTCCTTACTTGAGATTTCTGTGTCGCAATATTCAAGACGTACACACACACCCCATGGAGCAGTCGCCGCCTGATGCGACATTTAATAAAACAGTTATTAATTATCTTAGCATCCAGTTTAGCACAAATGTTACAATGCACGGCTTGAGCGATATTTCATCGCTCGCAAAAAGTGAACCCTTTTTATTATTTTCTATTACAATTGTCACCCTTTCACTTCCATTTCAATTAAATAATGTCTGGTCATTTGGGGCGGGCGCGTTAGCTGCTGTGCGCAGGGTGTTCTGTGCTCTGTGCCCTGTACTCTGTTGGCAGTGGCGCGGTGTTCGCGCCTTCGCTCCGATCCGGACCCTCGCGCCCTCGGCTAGAAGTACGCGTCATCCTGCTCGCACATTAATCACTTCCATTATTAAACTTGTTATTGTGTTCATTTGAAGATAACACGCTATAAAAGATGCCGTCCGTTTTTAACAAAATAAGCTCTCTGTAATGGCGCGTAAGCGGGCGCTACTGAAGTGCGAGCGGCCGTTGCGAGAAACTTGATTAATGACTTTTCACTTTGTACAACAACAAATCCGCTTACGTCCGTAATTATCGATATTGATTTATGATTTATTTTTCATAGATGTATGTATAAATACCTAAGCCTTTGAACCTTTAAGCGAATTAGATTAGACAAAAATCTTAGTAGACGATTTAAACATTAAAATCCTACTGAAATCTAAATAATATATTGAGAAAATTATGTACAAACAGTTCAGCAGAAATTTAAAAAATTAAGTTCACCACATATGCCTAGTAAAAAAGCTAGTATTCTTTTCTCAAAACAAAAAATTGTATGAGTTGTCTGTTCAAGCGGTGCGGGTGCGGTGATTATGTTCTAACGTTTAGTCATAACATTTTCTCGGAGGTCAAGCATAATATTTATAGCTATTTATATAATACAAGCTTTATGAATCATCGGTTTACTATTACGTTTAGAATTAGATGGCAAGGATTTAATTTATTTCTCCGTTACCAGAATATGTGTTAAGTTTTTACCTTTCCCAATCATAATACTTTAAGGCTAACTTAAAATTTAGTGACTAATATCAATTTAAGTTATCGGTTTTTACGAGGTATCATTTATTGACCTCAAACGATATAATCTGCCGACTATGACGTGAGCTATGACGTATGTATAACGTGGTCGATTACTATGATGTTATATTGTGCACGTTATGAGTGACGTCACACAATTAACCGGTCCCGATGGCGATCGTCGAGGTATTTCCGGTATTTTCTGACTCGGACTCGACGCTGATTATAGGTACACCGAATTAATTAAAACATGTTATCATCGCATAAATCTATTTAAAATCATATTACACAAAAGCATATCTAGTAAATGAAAGTTTATTTCTAACACGAAAGTTAACACTAAAACGATGTTAATAAAGTTTGTCTGTAGGTCATGCATGTAAGGTAAAAATTGTGATGCAAAACTTGTGTCTAGCCTATAAGGTAGCAACGTAAAAAAACATTCATTTGATTCCAAGAAATTTAGTGACCTAATATCAATTTAAGTTATCGGTTTTTACGAGGTATCATTTATTGACCTCAAACGATATAATCTGCCGACTATGACGTGAGCTATGACGTATGTATAACGTGGTCGATTACTATGATGTTATATTGTGCACGTTATGAGTGACGTCACACAATTAACCGGTCCCGATGGCGATTGTCGGGGTATTTCCGGTATTTTCTGACTCGACGCTGATTATAGGTACACCGAATTAATTAAAACATGTTATCATCGCATAAATCTATTTAAAATCATATTACACAAAAGTATATCTAGTAAATGAAAGATTATTTCTAACACGAAATTTAACACTAAAATGACGTTAATAATGTTTGCCTGTAGGTCATGCATGTAAGGTCAAAATTGTGATGCAAAACTTGTGTCTAGCCTTTATAGGCTACCTTATGGTAGCAACGTAAAAAAACATTCATTTGATTCCAAGAAATTTAGTGACCTAATATCAATTTAAGTTATCGGTTTTTACGAGGTATCATTTATTGACCTCAAACGATATAATCTGCCGACTATGACGTGAGCTATGACGTATGTATAACGTGGTCGATTACTATGATGTTATATTGTGCACGTTATGAGTGACGTCACACAATTAACCGGTCCCGATGGCGATTGTCGGGGTATTTCCGGTATTTTCTGACTCGACGCTGATTATAGGTACACCGAATTAATTAAAACATGTTATCATCGCATAAATCTATTTAAAATCATATTACACAAAAGTATATCTAGTAAATGAAAGATTATTTCTAACACGAAATTTAACACTAAAATGACGTTAATAATGTTTGCCTGTAGGTCATGCATGTAAGGTCAAAATTGTGATGCAAAACTTGTGTCTAGCCTTTATAGGCTACCTTATGGTAGCAACGTAAAAAAACATTCATTTGATTCCAAGAAATTTAGTGACACTCGACGCAGCGTTTTCCTTGTTTGCTACATACTCTACCGAATTAAAGTCAACATTTGCAAAACATTCAATGCATTCACTTTCACTATTTCTTTAATTCGTCACTTCTAGAGATTTTTGCGAAACTTAGCTTGTCAAGACACTTTCCGTATCAGTCTATGCTAAGAAACAATAATGCCAGTAGATTTATACTTTTAGCAATCTGAATTTTTCTTGATATTTGCGAGCTTCGTCTAATATTTAGGATAGTCAGATCACTTTCCCTACATGCAGGATTCTTTCACCCGTGTTAATTCTTCAAAAGATATCTGTCAAAATGAGCATCGATTATTCACACGTCGCTTCGTGCATTGTCGCGACTGGAGTCAACGACTCACTGACTGTCATACATATTCCTTTGAGAGGCGAAAACCCCGTCTGTCAACATTTGTATTGCCTATCCTATTTTTTTTTAGATATAAAAGATTCAGGTAGCAACACAAACATCGATAAAAACGCGACGTGTCAATCGATTTTTTGTCAATGTCGCAAATTCGCACAAATCAAACATTGAAGTGTTAAAATTTTCGTTGACAAAGAAGCTTACAGTGCAGCGACGGGGAGCGAGCGGCCATTGTGACACCGGATCATTAGTTAGCGAGTGTCGGAACGAGTCCGTTTCTATTTCGATCAGACTCCTTTATGTTACGAGGAAGCGAGCGCGTAAACAACTTTAAGCGTGATTTATGTTTCTATCTCAGATTTATAGTTATTTTTATATTATCTAAACACTGATACAGGTGCACTTAATTTCCTTACTTGAGATTTCTGTGTCGCAATATTCAAGACGTACACACACACCCCATGGAGCAGTCGCCGCCTGATGCGACATTTAATAAAACAGTTATTAATTATCTTAGCATCCAGTTTAGCACAAATGTTACAATGCACGGCTTGAGCGATATTTCATCGCTCGCAAAAAGTGAACCCTTTTTTATTCTTTTCTATTACAATTGTCACCCTTTCACTTCCATTTCAATTAAATAATGTCTGGTCATTTGGGGCGGGCGCGTTAGCTGCTGTGCGCAGGGTGTTCGCGCCTTCGCTCCGATCCGGACCCTCGCGCCCTCGGCTAGAAGTACGCGTCATCCTGCTCGCACATTAATCACTTCCATTATTAAACTTGTTATTGTGTTCATTTGAAGATAACACGCTATAAAAGATGCCGTCCGTTTTTAACAAAATAAGCTCTCTGTAATGGCGCGTAAGCGGGCGCTACTGAAGTGCGAGCGGCCGTTGCGAGAAACTTGATTAATGACTTTTCACTTTGTACAACAACAAATCCGTTTACGTCCGTAATTATCGATATTGATTTATGATTTATTTTTCATAGATGTATGTATAAATACCTAAGCCTTTGAACCTTTAAGCGAATTAGATTAGACAAAAATCTTAGTAGACGATTTAAACATTAAAATCCTACTGAAATCTAAATAATATATTGAGAAAATTATGTACAAACAGTTCAGCAGAAATTTAAAAAATTAAGTTCACCACATATGCCTAGTAAAAAAGCTAGTATTCTTTTCTCAAAACAAAAAATTGTATGAGTTGTCTGTTCAAGCGGTGCGGGTGCGGTGATTATGTTCTAACGTTTAGTCATAACATTTTCTCGGAGGTCAAGCATAATATTTATAGCTATTTATATAATACAAGCTTTATGAATCATCGGTTTACTATTACGTTTAGAATTAGATGGCAAGGATTTAATTTATTTCTCCGTTACCAGAATATGTGTTAAGTTTTTACCTTTCCCAATCATAATACTTTAAGGCTAACTTAAAATTTAGTGACTAATATCAATTTAAGTTATCGGTTTTTACGAGGTATCATTTATTGACCTCAAACGATATAATCTGCCGACTATGACGTGAGCTATGACGTATGTATAACGTGGTCGATTACTATGATGTTATATTGTGCACGTTATGAGTGACGTCACACAATTAACCGGTCCCGATGGCGATCGTCGAGGTATTTCCGGTATTTTCTGACTCGGACTCGACGCTGATTATAGGTACACCGAATTAATTAAAACATGTTATCATCGCATAAATCTATTTAAAATCATATTACACAAAAGCATATCTAGTAAATGAAAGTTTATTTCTAACACGAAAGTTAACACTAAAACGATGTTAATAAAGTTTGTCTGTAGGTCATGCATGTAAGGTAAAAATTGTGATGCAAAACTTGTGTCTAGCCTATAAGGTAGCAACGTAAAAAAACATTCATTTGATTCCAAGAAATTTAGTGACACTCGACGCAGCGTTTTCCTTGTTTGCTACATACTCTACCGAATTAAAGTCAACATTTGCAAAACATTCAATGCATTCACTTTCACTATTTCTTACTTCGTCACTTCTAGAGATTTTTGCGAAACTTAGCTTGTCAAGACACTTTCCGTATCAGTCTATGCTAAGAAAATTAACGATTCATACTTGATTCTTTAATATACGTATGGATGGATTGGTAAGAAAGGGATAAATACAGAAATGACATCTAATATTATTATATAAATGCGAAAGTTTAGATGGATGGATGGTTGTTAGAGTTTGTAGCGTAAATGGCTGAACGGATATTGATGAAATTTGGCATAGACGAAGAGGATAGTCTGGAAGAATACGTAGGCTACTAACTTTTGTTTTTTTTAATCCCACGCGGTCTTAGTCGCGGGAAACAGCTAGTCAAAATAAATAAGAATTGAATATAGCACAAAGCTCTTTATTTAGGTAGAGATTAAACTAATTTTCTATTTTTGACCGACTTCCCAAAAGAAGGAGGTACTCAATTCGTCTGTTTGTTTTTTTTTAATAACATGGTGACGTTGACTTTTTTATATCAGTATGCTTACGAAATACCGTCGGTGAATTTCGTGGATGACATCATCACTTCCTTAATAGCGACGGTATTAGGGAATTACCTCTTCAAAACTTACGGGTCGACTATAAGTAGACGATATTGAATCTACACAAGTGTTTTCATATTTACTTTGACATTTTTAAGATTTGTTCGGTGGGTTTAGTAAAAAGTAGGCACTCTAATAAAGGAATGGCTTTATCTGGGAATATTATGTAGAAATTGTAGGACGTAAGCATATTAATTGTATAATTTCCTAGTTTTTTTATAAGTCAAAGTTAGTATGCGATACTTCTACACAATATAACCGCATGTATATCACAGTTAATTTCAATACACAAAACAAATTATGCATCAATTGTTCATTTCACATTGATCATTCACATCAGAATAAAAACCTTTATTTACTTTACAAATTAAGTTATATTTCCTTTACAATCCTATTAATGTAACACCAACTTATACTGTTTATCTTATTCTAATTGAATTTAAACGTCATCGTATTTACATGATATTTCAAAAAACCCAACTAAACAATGTGCAAATCTCAGAAAGCGATCTCGGAAAATAAAAAAATGATAATTTTTTAGGAATATTTTCATATAATAAAATTGGAGTATATGTTTGTAATATCAAAAGAAAATTTCCAGATTTCGGGAAGATGATGTATTTGCCTTGCTGATAACGAAAATCGCACTTAATTTTTTTTCTGTCTGTCCGCAAGCCGCGTTTGTTCCGGGTAAGCTCCAAAACGGCTGGGCCGTTTTCAATCGGACTTTCACTGAAGGGTAGCTGCCATAGACGGGCACATTATAGGCTACTTTTTTTTATCTTAATATTGCGTGGACGAAGTTGCGGGAAACAGCTAGTCAAAATAAATAAGAATTGAATATAGCACAAAGCTCTTTATTTAGGTAGAGATTAAACTAATTTTCTATTTTTGACCGACTTCCCAAAAGAAGGAGGCACTCAATTCGTCTGTTTGTTTTTTTTTTTAATAACATGGTGACGTTGACTTTTTTATATCAGTATGCTTACGAAATACCGTCGGTGAATTTCGTGGATGACATCATCACTTCCTTAATAGCGACGGTATTAGGGAATTACCTCTTCAAAACTTACGGATCGTCTATAAGTAGACGACGTTGAATCTACATAAGTGTTTTCATATTTACTTTGACATTTTTAAGATTTGTTCGGTGGGTTTAGTAAAAAGTAGGCACTCTAATAAAGGAATGGCTTTATCTGGGAATATTATGTAGAAATTGTAGGACGTAAGCATATTATTGTATAATTTTCTAGTTTTTTTATAAGTCAAAGTTAGTATGCGATACTTCTACACAATATAACCGCATGTATATCACAGTTAATTTCAATACACAAAACAAATTATGCATCAATTGTTCATTTCACATCGATCATTCACATCAGAATAAAATCTTTTATTTACTTTACAAATTAAGTTATATTTCCTTTACAATCCTATTAATGTAACACCAACTTATACTGTTTATCTTATTCTAATGAATTGAAAAATATAGCACAAAGCTCTTTATTTAGGTAGAGATTAAACTAATTTTCTATTTTTGACCGACTTCCCAAAAGAAGGAGGTACTCAATTCGTCTGTTTGTTTTTTTTTAATAACATGGTGACGTTGACTTTTTTATATCAGTATGCTTACGAAATACCGTCGGTGAATTTCGTGGATGACATCATCACTTCCTTAATAGCGACGGTATTAGGGAATTACCTCTTCAAAACTTACGGGTCGACTATAAGTAGACGACGTTGAATCTACATAAGTGTTTTAATTCATATTTACTTTGACATTTTTTAGCTTTGTTCGGTGGGTTTAGTAAAAAGTAGGCACTCTAATAAAGGAATGGCTTTATCTGGGAATATTATGTAGAAATTGTAGGACGTAAGCATATTAATTGTATAATTTCCTAGTTTTTTTATAAGTCAAAGTTAGTATGCGATACTTCTACACAATATAACCGCATGTATATCACAGTTAATTTCAATACACCAAAAAAATTATACATCAATTGTTCATTTCACATTGATCATTCACATCAGAATAAAAACCTTTATTTACTTTACAAATTAAGTTATATTTCCTTTACAATCCTATTAATGTAACACCAACTTATACTGTTTATCTTATTCTAATTGAATTTAAACGTCATCGTATTTACATGATATTTCAAAAAACCCAACTAAACAATGTGCAAATCTCAGAAAGCGATCTCGGAAAATAAAAGAGGGGTTTTCCGAAGGCTATTTAAGTGAATGGAACTTTAAAGTGGAAATTTACACTCGTATAATATAAAGTGATATTTAATATGTATTGGAAAAATCCTACGTTGCTTTAAAAGGAATTTTGTCTCTTGGTAAAAAAGTGTTTAGTACTAAATTAACTATTACTCTATCAACTCTACTCAACTATAACACAGTTTAAGGGCGTTCTAACTTGATGTTAAGATAATCATCCTTCTTTTGTAACTACTTACGGCACATAAAATTAATATGATCATAATGCTTCATTTTTTGGCAGAGTCAGGTTCTTACGGCAATAGCCTACATGGCTATATTTTGACAGTTTTAACATTTTCTATATTAGCTAAAAAAAATATGTTTTAGTAACTATTTTTAAACAGTAAGAAACATTTACTCGTAAACAGGTATAAATTCAAAATAAACTTATTAAAATTGATTAGTAGCAATGAATTTTCCACTCAATTAATAAAACTTAATACGAGGAAAAAATATTGACGTGCTAATAAGAACAAGGTATGTCCCGTTCCGGTTGTACGTGTAAAAACTATGACGTATATTGGCTTATTGTAGCAATCAGCGGGTAAACCGGTCTCATGTTATCTGTATGCAGCGCAACGAATGATATGAAGTTTCTTTCGTTGCGATTACAATATTGTTCTGATTGTTTACCAAATTTTAAAGCCATGTACTTTAAAATATTATAATTTTGAGTTATTTGTAATTGTCCTCGTTTCTCTATTTATATATTAATTAGTAATATTCGTTTTCCTTGTTTGTTGTTAATACTCAACTTGTATTTACCACGTCGATCTACATCATCATCATCATCATCATCATCTTCATCCGTATCCTATTCCCGTAGGGTCGGCGCAACAGGTTTTTGTCCTCCACATACATCATCTCAATCATCTCTCCCTTCTTGATCAAGTCACCTTTCACGCAATTCAATAATCTCTTTCTAGGTCTACCTCTACCGGTGTACCCTTCCACACTCATAACTAACGTTCTCCTTGTTACATGCGATCATGTACATGAAAAAATTCTAGTAGTATTTGTGTAAATTGTCTACAATTTTACTATTGTCTACTCATTAAAGTATTCAATTGACTTCACAAAAAGGTTTCAACCTTCCAGTTTTTTTTAAATTTCAGCTTTCGGGATTTCGAAATACTTTATTGTGTTGCAATAAAGATTCATTAAAAAAATACAACTAGCTGCAATTCCCTTATTTTATTGCAACAATGGTCCGCAAGTTACACGCCCATAAAACAATAGGCCCTTTCGGTGCCGGTCCGTTGAAACGAGTCCTGAATACGCCAGAACTTCGGACGTTTACTGTTCTAAATTTAACAAAAGCTAATTTTGTTGCATTTTATTGCTTTGAAATAGGATCAACAGCCATTAGGGCATTTTTTGCCACGCCTTTTATTAGGGTGTCGTCCGAAGGCCGCGCGGCAAAAGACAAAGCGTTGACCGGAATCATTCGCATAAACAACGAGACGGTCCCTTTGAAAGTTTACGAGCATCGGCGCGGCTGCCCAGCTCTCGTCCTCATCCTCGTCAAATGAAGTCACTAAAACCTTCATATTTAGCATGATTCACGGACACCAGCTAAACAATATTTAACGAAAATATGACGCACTAAAACAGTTACAAGTGTGAAAATTCAGATATGCTAATTATTCATTTAATGTAGGTGAATACACAAATTCTGCTATAAATTATTGATGTTTACCGTTTCAATAGCTTATTTAAATAGCTTCTCATGAATCTGATCTTGCAATGTTGATCACATTTGGATATTGTTGTGTACATTTTCAGTGGACCAATGGTCGGCCCTTTAGTACTCTAGAGTTAGGCTAGATAAAAAGGAATAAAATTCAGACGTTACATTTATTAGTTGTGCAAATCTATAACTATCAGGATAATTGTCTTGCAATTTAATTAATTTAAATTATGTTTGATTTAATGAATTCATACAGCACCATATTAGTTATGTGAAAATTATTATGATTACCAAAAAACTATACAAAAAAGGCCTAAATGCGTCTACTGGCCGAAAATAGCTCACATTAAATCCGCTAATGGGAACATGTTATAACCCTTTCAATGCTCGCTTATATTGTTTTATTTAGGGGTCAATGGGTAGTTTTTGCCGCGTCGCTATGAAAAGGTTTATGAATCAATTAATTAAATGTCGGCACGGTCATTGTCGCTAAGCAAATATGGAAATGAACTAGTTTCTAACAATGCCGTGATTTATGACGACTCGTAAACATTATAACCAGTGTAGCCCCGAGGTGAGAATTGCAATGGCCCTTTTTACTCTTCTGTTGTATAAACAATACGCTTCCAAAATGTAACAACGGCATTTACAATTGCAGGATAGGAATTCTCAAAACTTTATAAACGGTTATTGCCCAAATCTTTGTACTAAATTCAATTGTGAAAACTTTTTGTATTATTCTCCAGTTTCTATTCTTGTATCATTAAGGAGAAAGTATAGTTGTAAACTTTAAGTAAAAAGTATTTCAACTTTGGTGTTGTAAGTGCAACCATTTATTTTATTGTCGGGTGTGGTTTACAGCATATTTTTGGTATAAATACATATTTTAAAATGTTTTAATATATTTAAAATAGAGTTCGCTGTTGTATATCTACTAAGTACCAACTTGCAATGCTTATAATCAATTTGAACATAGACAGTGATATGTTATATGAATTCGTAGTATTTCATTAATGGGAATAAAAGTTGAAATAAACCATTGTTTTTAAAGTTTATCAATATCTTGTATCGCTGAAGTAGAGTCCGCGTGGGCGTGGGAGCAAGTGCTGTGGGAATATTCATTGCACTGACACACTATCTATGACACATTTAGGCAAGGATCGAGCGTACTCACATATTTAAATACTCATATAAAAACGTTAGTTATGAGTGTGGAGGTACACCGGTAGAGGTAGACCTAGAAAAAGATGGATGGATTGCGTGAAATGAGACACGATCAAGAAGGGAGTGATGACTGAGATGATGTATGATAGAGTTATGTGGAGGACACAAACCGTTTGCGCCGACCCTACGAGAGTAGGATAAGGAGGAAGATGAAGATGAAGATAAAAAATACAATTTAAGTTGAACACTTTTGAACATTTTAAATAAATAAACAAAAGAAAACGATTTAACCTATCGTTTTACCGTTTTTCAATATCTATTACACATTTAGGCAAGGATCGAGCGTACTCACATATTTAAATACTCATATAAAAACGTTAGTTATGAGTGTGGAGGTACACCGGTAGAGGTAGACCTAGAAAAAGATGGATGGATTGCGTGAAATGAGACATGATCAAGAAGGGAGTGATGACTGAGATGATGTATGATGGAGTTATGATGAGGACAAAAACCGTTTGCGCCGACCCTACGAGAGTAGGATAAGGAGGAAGATGAAGATGAAGATAAAAAATACAATTTAAGTTGAACACTTTTGAACATTTTAAATAAATAAACAAAAGAAAACGATATAACCTATCGTTTTACCGTTTTTCAGTATCTATTAAAACATGCAGTTTATAAGTTATGTTTTTTTAAATCATCACGTTCAGTTGAATAGAATCAGATTCGATACCGAGCCATGGACCGATAAATGTTCGTGTACTAACTACTTACAAGTTTTGTGTCCGCTTACGTTCATAACTGCGCAAGCGTTACCTTTATGATTTTAAAGTTAGTTAAGTTAATTGTTACTTCTTATAAATGGGCCGTTATTTAAGTATACGATACCTACATGTCTCATCATCCGGGTAGGCCGAGACAATGTGTCTACTTCTAAAAGCCAATTACGTAAATTTAAAAGCTCGAAGCTCATCCGCCAATATTTTTACGAAATTACTGGCACGTGATGTATACGTGCTTCGTAGATGGCCGCATGTTATCGATCAGTTCGACACGCGTGCGCGGTCCTTGCAGCGACGCGACGCGCACAGATCAAACGTCCTCCTAACCGACACGTGCCTTTTTTTACATCTACGAGAGTTTCCCTCGTAGGCTAATGTCTTTTTTCTTACGGTTGTAAAAATATTTGTTCATATAAATTCTAACACTTTTAAAGTATGGTGTTTAAATATAAATTGATGTAGTTATGTGTTTTTTTTATTAAAAATCGACATAGTTTTGTCCATTTTTGTCTATATGAGCTTTAATTTTTACATGAGATGTTTTGTCTAAGACGTTACTAAGAGTTTGCTACTCCTATAACCATTTCAGGACTGAGATTTTTGAAAAAGTCATCGTCATCATAACTGTTACAAGTTTATCCATTTTCAGATAATTTTCAGATAAGCGAATGTAAAGCGGATTCTTGTGTTAAATATGCTTACTTAATTTCATCATGAGAGGTATCTACTACTTAAGTCATTAAAATGACGTAGATGAGATGATGATTAACGATCCCACTTTTATGATTAAAATGATAAAACCTTAATAAAACATAGACTAACGACATCTGATCTACGAAATCTTTAAGGGAAATGACAGATAAAGTTCGAAGATAAGATAAATCTACTGCACTTACGATAATGGGGATAAATATCCGATGTTGATGTTAACAAAACTTGCTATAGATCACTTTAAGTGACAGCATAAGGATAGGATGTCGCAACAATACCGACACTCGGAGAGGTCGTTATCGGCCTTCGATCGTTCATCGATACCTTTCAAATGTTTTGTTCAACTTTGCAATGCCTTTTGTTAATTTACTTATAGCACTGCACAAAAGCTCGCGCTGTGCTTTTAAGTTATCGGGCGATACTGTATTTAAGCCTAAAAGAATATTCGCTAGTATTTTTATGCTTACAGAATACGCATAAAATGTTACTCAATATTACTTATTGTGAAATCGATTTATGAATATAATCTCTTGTAGTCATTCGCGATATTTTCCGCGTGAATTTTGAAAAACCCGAAATTGGTAGGTCGGACAGGAAACTACATTTTTATAGTAAAATTTTGATGCCCGTTCCCCGCGGAAAATTCAGTTTTCAAGGCTAATTAGAGAAGGCAAAATCATATGCTACGTAAGTATAGCACGTTGAATAGTTACTCCCCATTCGCACGGGCGATTTAATAACGGGCATTAAAATAGCGTTGAGATAGAACACATCATCAAGTTTCCGTATATCTGTTCACACGGTAGCACTTTTAAAGTGCAACACTTTTTTATCGCTTCGTGTTGGACGGACGAAAAATTTGTGGTTTTTCAAACGTATAAGAGAAATGCGTTCGTATGAGGGAGAGCGTTAAAAAATGGCCCACGCGAATTAGGGCTTAGGTAGGCCTAGTGAATTTTAATTTAATGTACGATTTACATAGCATGTCTTACCTGTAACATATATACATTTCTTCCTTTCAGCAAGTCAATAAAATCGTAACAACATTAACTGCACAACATAATTTAAAAACAGAGCTAGTTATTATCTAAAAAAATAATGGTATAAAAGTAAAATAACAATGCAGAGTACCTATTTCATAACGTCATAAAACTTCATTGAATGTTATCCAGATGCTAATAACTGTTGCAATAGAGACCTACCTATTTACGCTTTTTATTTTATTTTATACTGACAAAAATATCGCATTTCATTTGATCTGTATCAGTTGGCAGGGTTGACTCCCCTTGTGTTCCCCCCTCGTAAGCATATATAGTATATTTATCTCGCTACAAAAGGAACAAAGGCTCCGTTACAAATATATAAAACACTCGAAACGCCGAAAGAGCATAATGCCCATCATTATAAATTCATGTGCTTTGTCGTTTACAGTATTTATTTTGATACGTTTCGAGGGGAGAAAACCCTCTTAACGCTCGAAAGCTCCCGAAATCGCGTAAAGAAGGCGTAAGGGCAAGTGGGGCGGCGTCCGGGGCTCGCGGGATTGGTTCTCCGCCGCCCCACCATGGAGAGCTCCGCCCTAGTGGAAATCTTCACGGAGCGATCGTGCGGACGGACATTCAGTAAGCGCATGCCACCGTTGTCAGATAGACGTGTTAACCGTTTACTTTCCGGAATATTGAATCATCGTTTCGTCTGAGTCAGTGCGGATTGTGATGTTTGTCGTTGTTTGTGTGTAAGAACATCGTGTTTGTTATGCACGCTATGGGTGACCCCGCTGCGCTGGCCGGCATGTTACCCTTCGACTCGATAGGGCTGTACGAGCAGCCGAAGCCTCGCTTCATCTTCAAAATGCCACGGGTAGTTCCTGATCAAAAGGCCAAGTTCGAATCCGATGACTTGTTCAAGAGACTGAGCAGGGAGAGCGAGGTTTGTAACTTCTTCGTGTTGTTTAAGTTATTTGAAAGCTAAAAGGTAAAACGCAGTCTGTCAGTGTCAGTTAAAAAACAGGAAATTTTGTATGGAATGTTGTTAAATTAAAAAACAATTATTTCATTGTAAACGCTTAGGTGTCTACAAAGCTACATAAATTATTAATTATAATTCCTTTCAGTTATTTGTCATGACGCATTAGTTAATTACTAAATAATTTTGACTAACTAATAATTGACAATCATTTAATGTATTACGTCAAATAAAATTGTTTTGTTGGTGAATAATTTAGTGGTTGAAAAAAATGAATCAACTTACGGTTCTAAGATTATAAGGAAAACATATTATATTAAATAATAGTTTGTAAAAACATATAGTAAAAGTAACTAAAACGGTGATATGTAGTGAATTTAATAAAATTTTGCGTAGATCTAGATTCGTATAAGAAAACTCTAACCAATATCTGCAGCTTTTAGCTTATTTTAATTATATTGTACAAAAAAAATGTACAACTTGATATTGTCGAAATTATAGAAATATAAAATCAAATCTTCACAACACTCGTTATCTAGGAGTCCGATTCTCAAATTCCAGACCGTTTACGCAAGCTAGCTTAGTTAACATCTTCTTCTTCTTAAGGTGCCTCTCCGACTAGCAAAGGTTGGCGGTCAGTTCTGCAAATTTAACCTATCTCTTGCGAGGCGAAATAGTTAACTTACTGTGTTAAAAATGGATATCAAAGGTTACTAATTTGTTTTCAGGTGAGGTACACTGGTTACCGCGACCGTCCGCCAGAGGAGCGACAGATGAGGTTCACCGCCGGCTGCCGCGAGGGACACACGGAGATCGCCTTCATATCAACCGGCACCAACTTACAACTAGTGTTTGACCACTCTCCTTACAACAACCGTGGGTGCGACTTCCAGAAGGAAAACGGCAAGGTAAGAGTTACAGTTGAGTTAGCGAGCTGACGGATTTAGGTATAGTCGAACCTGAATAAACTAGCTAGAACGGGATAAGTGAGAAAACATTTTTTTTAATGATTTTGTCCCATCCCTACGTACGACTTAGTTGAGATGAGAGATAAACCTACAGAAGCGGTATTAGTGAACTACCTAAATTATATTGCACAAACAAGGTACAGTGGCGGAAATACGCAGTTTTCCACTTCCAGAAATATTTCCTTCTCTCATCTAACGAGACACCGCCTCTTTTGAAAAATAACTAATTGAGATAATAATAAAAAGCAGTTAACCGCGTACTACTGTCCGATATTTTCTCGTACAGACACATTTAAAAACTGCATGATATTGGTTATTGTTTCAATGCGAATAAAACGTTCAAGCGATTGTAGCTTTTAAGGTGGACCACCATATTCCCTGACTGTACCTAATACGATTGTAATTTGGGCCTAACTTTATTGTAAGTTTATGTATGTATGTTATGTAGATGAGGAAAAAATTATTAATTTAAATGTGCGTTAATTGATAGTTGTAATGAGTTCGAGTTTCTTTTTCGTTTTTACCTCTAAAGTTAATGATGCAAGCAAAAAATCAAATCTTATATTTTACCTTTTCATTTAAATAAAAAGATACCTGTTTTCTTGTATTTTTTCGATTTTTCTTTTATGGAATAATAAATCAGAAGAATTTCAAACTTTCAAATACAGCAAATTGCACGTGATAAAAGCATACAATATCGACTTGGAAAAAACTACAATTCTTGGAAGTGTTAGCGCGAAGTTAGTAGCCACGCCTCTTTCTTTTCTAAATATGTCCCATAAATTGTTAATGGACCCTTCTCAGAACCGATCCTTAGATTTTATTACGTCCTTCTAGTAGATGAATATCTTAATTGGTTTAATTATTTATAACACTTATAAAAATTTGTTTTGTTTATGTTTCGTGAATTGAGAGTTATAAAATGTATTTAGAATTATGTTATTAATATAATAAAAGTGACTATTTATTGAACTTAAAACGATATTTAATACTTATCGGTATAAACTATTCTACGGTGTTTTAAACCGCATTTCCAAAAAACTATTTTCTTGAAGATCGTGTACTGTTTATGCCAATGTTAACAGTGCATTTTTCAAACATGAATAATTTTAGTTAGTGATAAATAACTGCTAAATAAGTTAATTTTAACTTGTGTAACTGAAATTAATTTAGTTAACATTAAAATTGTTCCATCGCACCTACAAGGAAAATATACAAATTATAAACTATTTATGTAAACAACCTACATTCCGGCTGATTTATCGTACAAGTAAAATTAATTGTATACGTGTTTATGTCAAAAATATAAACGATAGATTTCATTATAAATATGGTTTCTAAACGATCTTATTACGCGAGGTCAAATTGATTTAGTTATAACTTTATTAAAAATCCCCAAGATTATCGCTATCTTTTAAATGATCTTTAATTCAAAATCTTTGGCGATTATCTAAAAACTCTTTTAACTTTATTTAAATGGAACAATCCAGTACAAAATAAGGTCAACATCTCAATTTAATTGTTTAATATATCGTTAAAAAGCAATGTGTTGCATATTACTGACTTCTGGTTACAAAACTCTACAACGAGCATAACGCAATAATTACACATCAAAGACATTTTCTTCTTCTGATTCATTTATGACGTACAGAGTCCAGTGATCGGAGCCACGGCATCAGGCCACGTTATATCCGGTTCACATTATCATAACTAAAATTAAGACATAAATAACTTTAAGGCCACTAATGAAAAAAAGCCGTAACGTTGAACATAACGCGCTCGTCACGCTCCGCACTCATTTTATAGCATGTTGCATTAATGAATGACATCTTTTTTATTCAGTCGATTATACTTGCGCTTTGTTACTAATGTAACATATGAAAGAAATGGGACATGTTCATGCATTAATACCGAATTAAGTTATAGTTAACTGTTGGTTAAAGGCGTTTTCCTGTTTTTATTTCAATAGCATTTGACGTAGCACGACGTCACAGGCGACAACTAGTAATATCGTCTGGTACTTCTACGTTTATGTATTATGTAATTGTATATCAGTATTACTTAAAGGACCAGCTTATACGCAGTTTTATTGAATTTTAGCCCCTTCGTTAGCGAGCGCCCACCCGCTGCGTTTTTATATGAACACTTATATTTATTTACATTCGGTTCATTTAACAGCACACTCGAGTGTTCTCGAGCCCTCGACTAACAACTGAACGCATCAAGACTTCACAACAATACTATGTTATGTATCAAAATTATTAACACTATGATTGTGAAAAGAAATATCATTATATCAGGGAAAAGTCTACTTGTAATTATTTTACTTTTGCCTGTAAATAGAGCATTAAAAAGTTTTTAATATTACTGTAAAAACCATTATAATTATTCAGATATAAGAACAACAATTAAACATATAGCATCAAAAACATTGCAATTTAATGCATCAGAAATAAGAGCGTTACAATCGGTCTACTCCTGATTTTAAGAGAATTTTTAGCAAAAAGCGCAAGACCAACAATTGTTCAAAAAATGAATATTTAAACCGTATAATCATGTATTTACAGAAAATACTAATACAATTTTCTTCCAAAAGGAATGTAGTAATTTCCCCTCGGTATCCGAGAGGGAGAAAAGCCATCGTAAAATCAATAACGGAAAAGCTCCATTCGGGATTGGAGAGCGTTCCGACGCCACGCCCGAATTTCAAAAATGGCCGCCGCTCCCGTCTCCCTTTCCACAACAGTTTTCCCCATTTTTAATCTTATTACGAAGCAATTTCCCATCTAAGCTTTCTGCCAATAATTTATACGTAGTCTATGTAATTTACAGTTACATTGCCTTTAGAAATTTCACTTAAAATATATGAAAGTATTGAATTTTTGTGATTATTACCGTTTTAGATTACTAGAACATGGTTAATTTATATTACGCCTTTACATAAACTCCAAAGTTCTGAACCTCAGAGACCAATGAGCGTTAACCTCAGAGGGTAACGCTCATGGCTAAATGAGATTTTTTTTGTATATCTAGTATCAATACTATGAACCCCAAACTATAAATATTACGTAGATGATAGCGTACAATGTAAGTGTAAGAACATAATTACCTATTTCTTAAAAAGAAAAAAATACAAGTTTTCATAAAATTGCATCCTTGTGCGAGGCAATTATACGCGAGCCGGACGCCGGAACAATGCAAGCACGCGATCCAAGTTTTACGCCTGCCTTATGTCGCTATACATTTAAGACATAAGTAACAGGAATAATTGCTATCATTTTACCTTAAGGAAAATTCGTTTTTTTGCTTAGACTTTAATTTTACGTTCAAATGGATGTTCGTTAGAAGCTACTTTCAGAACGGCTGCATAGATCTATGTAAAATTAACTATACTAAGATATAGAACATTGGGAGAACATTATTTAAATTTCGCACAGATTCGGACACAATCGCGGGCAAAAAGTCGTCATAATATAATATATTTTTAAACTTGTTTCACAGATTTTTAACTAAAAAATGTGCTAGAAAGTTAAATATTACTAAGTCAACAGATTCTGAATTCATCTATAAGCTTTAAATAAAAAAGTAATTACAATTCAAGAATAAATAAAATAGTGTCCCTAATGATTTTTTTGCATAGGTACAAATTGTGTCTTATTGAATCGACAAATCGAAATGTCAATATTATGTAAAACATAGATAGTTTTAGAATGTTAATTCGTTACGTGGTAGTTGTTAGTCCAGGACGCTTATTATGATAATTATTGTGTCAGCATGTGCTCTGCTCCGCGCAACATGTGACCGATGGATACATTCGTACACCAGAGCGTGCCACCTACAACGATGCGCTTTTTGTCTTATTTTTTTTGTTTCAAATTCAGAGAAAGGTTCATTCATTATAAATGTAACGTTGCCCTTTTTTGTCAACAGGTACACATCGTGTCTCGATTTATAATGAATGGTGTTTGCGTCCGATGGCGAGGTTCGATCGATTTGGAAAAGCTCGAAGGAATCGGATGTTTGGAGCTCGATGAAGAGAGAGCGGCTATCGAGGATGCAGCTTTGAGAGACCAGATTGAACGTTATAACCAGAGGCTGAGGGACTTCGAAGACAAGCAACGCGCCTACCGCGAGCATGGGGAGGAGTTGCGCGCGCATTCTCACGTACATGCGCAGCGTTTCCACCAGTCACGACAACCACCCCACGGAGCTAACCCCACGCACCCCCACGCTGCACACCCTGTACACATAAAGCCCCATTCCCAAGGAGCTCTTATATCATAAACAGTGCCAAATTTGAATAGTTCATGACTCACCTTGTGAGATGTTCTCGTAGTTGTAGCGACGTTGATGTCTTTAGTAAGAAAGTTGCGATATTTCATCACCTTGGTGTAAGCTATCGGTAAATAATTTTGTGTTAGCAATTGAAATTTATATAAGTCAATGATAATAACCAAATAGTCATGCCTAAGAAACAATACTTACGAACATTTTATAAACTTGATTTTAAGATTCTAATGTAGTATTAGCGCTATAAAAGCACGCAAATATAACGTAGAGGTTATCTGTCACATTTTAATTTTTTCAAAATGTTCATGTAAAAAAATTCAATATTTCACTAAGTTGTATTATATTTTGTAGAATGTGCAATAATTATTACATAATGCTTTTATAAAAAAAAAACTTTCAATAATACTATTTCGCGTTTAACAATGTCGGATATGCCAGAACTGCATTTGGATTTTGGACTGACATAAAGTACCTACATTCGTGTGATACTCGTATCTTTTTGCACAACTCTGATTGCTTATTATGCATTTGTTTAGTTGTAAGTTGCAATGTTTTTGATTTAATTCAAAGTACATGTTATTTATTTTTAAGCGGAAATTTAAGAGAAAATTACAACCCAATTATTGTGATAGATGTAAATAAATCTTTAGTTATTCCTTAACATTTGTTTTATTACGTTCTTGATTATAGATGATTATCCAATAGCTTTTATTTCAACGAGAAACCAAAAAGTTTATTCAAATAAACCCCAATTGAGATTTTAAAAGTGAATTTAAATTTTTTATATAATGGGTATAGGTATTATTTTCCAGCTAGGCCAAAAATTACACGGATTTTTATAAATTTGTTTGCACATTTAATTTACAAGTACTTGGCAACAATATCCATTGAGTGATGTGAAGTGACTACATTTCCGTGGCACATCCTCACGCTATCGCAATTAGGGGCAATTAGCCGGCGTCACATGGCGGCCGGGCCGGGCTGCACGCGCGGCGCACCTGTAACTGCGCTGCGCCCGCGCAACAACCCCTCTTTATTACACTCAATTTACCCAAGCAACCGTTCACATTCACGCTCCGTCGATTTAGCGAACGAATAATTGATTGCTTTAAACATTCTGAATGCAATTTTATTAACATTTTATATTTATGTACAAACAGGAATATATGACCGGTATTTTGTCTAAATAATGAATCAATAAATTAAGTGTGACATGGATATACAAATGATAGTCTGTTTGCATTTTATAATAATTTATTCATCAAAATTAACGGAGTTTACGAGCTAATTTCATTATTTTGTAATTATTGACAGTTACATGGTTGTGCAATTAAGAGCTAATGTTGCAGCAATCTAGTTATATAGGTATTTTTAATTATCGACACATTATATCGTTCATGTATATATTTAAAAATGTATGACTTTCATAAATATTATTTAATTACAAAATAAACTTGCAGAATAATACACATATGTACCAAATAGTCGCCTGATTCTCGAAACTGTGATCATCACTTATTAAGTCACATCACAATAAAGTATATGATCTGATCTGTATCAAGTATCAAATATCAAAGTAAATTATCATAACATCTAAAAGTATCCAAATACTACTCAAGTGTCCAAACACATCCTTATTAACCATACAACAGCGACTACCTGAATTTTCCACGGAACTGAGCATTAGATAGTCGATAAGTCCTTGTATCCGAATATCGATTTTATCTGGGAACATATTGTGACACGCGGCACCTTGACCGCTCAAATTGAGCAGGTACCTGCATTATTGGACATCGTATCCGATCGACATCCGCAAAAAACCGTAGCTTGTACAAGTACAAGGCAAAATCAGGGAACGATATCCCGATCTCGTACACAATGAAGCCGTGATTTATCAGCTTCTTTTTGTGTAAAAAACGCAGGTCAGTGTAAAGGCGAAGCACCAAAAGGGCATTCAGTATAATCCGTCCGCGGACCGTGGGAACCTTATGCTTGTATGTTTCTTATGTAACAACTACATTACACTAACATTATGCGTAAAATAAAAGTGGTTTTATCTTATTTTATAAATATTTCGACACACGTGACAATATATTCTAATGAAAATATTCTAATGGTTGGACACCAAATAATATGAATGTTTGTTATATGGTATTTAAACATAATGAGATAATCGTAGTAGTTAGTATAAAATGGACACCGATGTGTACGTCTCGCAGTTCACAGGCTGTACGGTTTCCCGACACGCGAGCCCCCAGCCGCCCGCTCCTATTTCTTATATCGCACCTGAGTGACGATGAAATGCGCACGCATGCGGCTTCCCAACTCAACAACTTTAATGTATATTATAAAAACACAAGTTTTGAATCCATTAAGAAATAGAAGCGAACCACCTACTTGTTGGTAGATATTGAAAAAGACCAATACAGGCATTGGATATAATCGTTCTTAGTTAAGTCAAATTAAAAGGCATGCCCAATAATAGAACTCGATCGTAATACATGTATCCTCCACTCGTCTGTCTGGGACTTTATTTATACTAATTGTGTGAAGTTGAAAGTCTAATTGAACTGTTTGTTTATCCAGACGGGTAATTACGTCGCTGCAGAGCATACATCAAAATGTTGGCGTTTTACTGCCGCGTCGGGACGCGCCCGCGGCACTTTGAAGACGAGAAGCGCCATCGCGACCATATGTTTCCTCGAATTAACGTCTGTTTTCAACGAAGAAAACGGCCGTCGTAAAACACATAGATCACTGCATAAAACTTTAATAACTGTTTGTTTGTAATAAAGTTCGGACGTCGGCTGCCAGACACAGGAATATTTGTTTGGAAGTGTAGAGGACGTGCTTTATTAACAAGCAAGAGCAAGAAGACTGTTTCATATTTACTCTTTAACCGTTAGTTAAAATCTGATATCATAATGTAAATCTAAATAGATATTAAAGTACGGTCTCTGTATATCCGAATCCGAACATCCCATTAACTTCATCAATTGTTATTTGTCGGCGACATTGCCTGATCCACGTCGAGTCGATTACAATTTTAATAACTAAGCTAGTGAATTAATCTCGTAATAGCAACTTTTTGCAATGATTATGATTTTTTTAATGTATCGAATAGACAAACTCGGCTAAGCTCCTTTTTATTACATTTATTACACTAACATTTTAAGATCTAATTTGAATCATAACTGCTTGTTGGCCTTAGATAAGAAACGGGTATTTGGCACACAGGGAATTTAATAAAATTAATAAAGCCAGGTACTCGTGCGCTCGAAGAGAGCGAGGAACTAAGTGAATAGTGAACGTGCCACGTGCGGGATAATCCTTCGTAATTGCCGGCCCTCCCGGATCATCCCGGGGATCATCAGGTGCTTATACGCAACGCTAACACACCCTCACATATTTTTAACGAATAATCATACTAATATTGTAAATGCGAAAGTTTAGATGGATGATGTTTGTTAGAGTTTGTAGCCTAAACGTCTGAACGGATTTCGATATGATTTGGTATTGATGTAGGGGATTGTCTGGAAGAACACATAGGCTTACTTTTGTTTTTATCTTTAATTCCATGCAGACTGAGTCGCGGCCGAAAGCTAGTATATTATACGTAGTATTTTAAATATAATATCTCAGAATTCTTGTTACAATAAAAGAAAAGTTATTTTAAGATATTTAAATTATAATTTGGCTCGGTTCATAAGTGTGGATTAAAGTTTAGTTTATTATACTTACTAGTTTTTGCTAGTATAGTAAGTATAGGAAAAAAAAGTACCGCAAAAGATATTACCCTTTTAAAAGTATAGAAAGGGAAAGTGGACTAGAAAGGGCGTCGCTTAGTTTCAGTCGCTTTTACCAATATTACAAGAGATCCCTTGTATTACGGTCAAATGAAAAAGATGAAAATGATGTGAGAAATCGATTATTTCGACTTTTCAAATTGATATTTACTATGATATTTTGGAATTAATTTTGATCAGTTGTGATTAATTTATTAAATTATGTTTTAATAACATTTAATTCCCTATTACTCGTAATCATACTTCATACTAATATTATCATACTATCATAATTCATACTTCATACTATCATACTAATCATACTAATATTATAAATGCGAAAGTTTAGATGGATGGATGTATGGATGTTTGTTAGAGTTTGTAGCCTAAACGGCTGAATGAATTTCGATATAATTTGGTATTGATATAGGGGATTGTCTGGAAGAACACATAGGCTATCCAATTTGTTTTTTTTTTTAATTCCACGCGGACGGAGTCGCGTACAAAAGCTAGTATTATAATATTTTGTAATCTGTCCTTTTTACATGCTCTTCAATATACTATTTGTGCTCTTGCTCTGTGGCGCAAGATGTCGTAAACATTGTCATTTGTCAAACATTTTTGTTCCTTCTATTTTTAACAATTTTCCCACAATCTGTTTCTACAACAAAGGATTAAATTTAAATGAACGAAGTAATAAATAGTGGCGAGATGAAGGATTCATACTCCATTTATCACCAAGAGTACTTCATAATGGCTGAATAGTGAGTAAACTTACATTATTGCATTTTCATTGAAATACTGTAATGTGTGTATACGTGTATTTTATTCATCTCAAAATTGATATCAATTTATATATTGTCACCTATCCACACTATTGTTTCCTTTTTCGTTAAAAGATACACAATAATAATAGCTTAAGCAGCCTATCTGAGCATAAAATAACCTCCAGTATGAGTCTTTCACCCAGCTGTTTAATGAGAGCTACTTAAGATGTTGGTAGAATTTAGCATGTTGCCTTAGTAGTTAGCCTTACTGTTACAGTTTATCATAGCAAGCAAGTTAAAAAAAATTGTAATTTTAATGTTTCAGTCGCAAGTTGCAAACAGAAAATTTACAAGGTATATATGTAATACCCTCATATGAAAATTCCCTATGTGAGTATATTTGTATCTTAATTTAAATATCTTTAAAGAAATAAATATGATAATAAACAAAACTTGCGAGTATTTCTGAACAATCCATCCATATTATTTAAAAAAAATAATCTCCAAGAAATGCCATAAAAAATTATATTTGCATTTAAATCCATTACCCATTTTAAATATAAGATGAATAAATGTATAAAAACTTTTCATAATTTGTTGCAGTATGGTTTGGAGTAATATTTATAAGATCTGGTGTATACAAAGGTGGAGTGTTTCGCTTCACTTTAACTTTACCTGAAAAATTTCCTAATGACGGTGTTCCTGTAAGTAAATATATGTCCCTGCTAACAACGGGCTTGATTTCAAATCATTATTTTTTTTCACAAGATTAAAGATATTTAAATTATTCCTTGTTTCAAGGTTGTCACATTCATATCAAAACTGTATCACCCTGCAGTAAATGCAACTACCGGAGTTCTCAACTTAAATGAAGTATTCCCTCAATGGGATAGACAGCAAAATCATATCTGGCAAATACTGAAATATTTACATTTGATATTTAACAACTTGAATTTTAAATCTCCAGCTAATAATGAAGCATCAGATGCGTAAGTAATTATTTTATGTAAATCCTTAACCAACTGTGGAGTAACTTTTATTTAGAGGAAACACCATACATGTTATTTGTAAAAGATTAGTAATACAGCTTGTTGAATTACTAGATAAATAGGATGCTAAAGAGAGAATTGTCCACTTGGTCACATTTTTTCTATTTTTCCCACAATCTGTTTCTACAACAAAGGATTAAATTTAAATGAACGAAGTAATAAATAGTGGCGAGATGAAGGATTCATACTCCATTTATCACCAAGAGTACTTCATAATGGCTGAATAGTGAGTAAACTTACATTATTGCATTTTCATTGAAATACTGTAATGTGTGTATACGTGTATTTTATTCATCTCAAAATTGATATCAATTTATATATTGTCACCTATCCACACTATTGTTTCCTTTTTCGTTAAAAGATACACAATAATAATAGCTTAAGCAGCCTATCTGAGCATAAAATAACCTCCAGTATGAGTCTTTCACCCAGCTGTTTAATGAGAGCTACTTAAGATGTTGGTAGAATTTAGCATGTTGCCTTAGTAGTTAGCCTTACTGTTACAGTTTATCATAGCAAGCAAGTTAAAAAAAATTGTAATTTTAATGTTTCAGTCGCAAGTTGCAAACAGAAAATTTACAAGGTATATATGTAATACCCTCATATGAAAATTCCCTATGTGAGTATGTTTGTATCTTAATTTAAATATCTTTAAAGAAATAAATATGATAATAAACAAAACTTGCGAGTATTTCTGAACAATCCGTCCATATTATTTAAAAAAAATAATCTCCAAGAAATGCCATAAAAAATTATATTTGCATTTAAATCCATTACCCATTTTAAATATAAGATGAATAAATGTATAAAAACTTTTCATAATTTGTTGCAGTATGGTTTGGAGTAATATTTATAAGATCTGGTGTATACAAAGGTGGAGTGTTTCGCTTCACTTTAACTTTACCTGAAAAATTTCCTAATGACGGTGTTCCTGTAAGTAAATATATGTCCCTGCTAACAACGGGCTTGATTTCAAATCATTATTTTTTTTCACAAGATTAAAGATATTTAAATTATTCCTTGTTTCAAGGTTGTCACATTCATATCAAAACTGTATCACCCTGCAGTAAATGCAACTACCGGAGTTCTCAACTTAAATGAAGTATTCCCTCAATGGGATAGACAGCAAAATCACATCTGGCAAATACTGAAATATTTACATTTGATATTTAACAACTTGAATTTTAAATCTCCAGCTAATAATGAAGCATCAGATGCGTAAGTAATTATTTTATGTAAATCCTTAACCAACTGTGGAATAACTTTTATTTAGAGGAAACACCAAACATGTTATTTGTAAAAGATTAGTAATACAGCTTGTTGAATTACTAGATAAATAGGATGCTAAAGAGAGAATTGTCCACTGGTCACATTTTTTCTATTTTTCCCACAATCTGTTTCTACAACAAAGGATTAAATTTAAATGAACGAAGTAATAAATAGTGGCGAGATGAAGGATTCATACTCCATTTATCACCAAGAGTACTTCATAATGGCTGAATAGTGAGTAAACTTACATTATTGCATTTTCATTGAAATACTGTAATGTGTGTATACGTGTATTTTATTCATCTCAAAATTGATATCAATTTATATATTGTCACCTATCCACACTATTGTTTCCTTTTTCGTTAAAAGATACACAATAATAATAGCTTAAGCAGCCTATCTGAGCATAAAATAACCTCCAGTATGAGTCTTTCACCCAGCTGTTTAATGAGAGCTACTTAAGATGTTGGTAGAATTTAGCATGTTGCCTTAGTAGTTAGCCTTACTGTTACAGTTTATCATAGCAAGCAAGTTAAAAAAAATTGTAATTTTAATGTTTCAGTCGCAAGTTGCAAACAGAAAATTTACAAGGTATATATGTAATACCCTCATATGAAAATTCCCTATGTGAGTATGTTTGTATCTTAATTTAAATATCTTTAAAGAAATAAATAAGATAATAAACAAAACTTGCGAGTATTTCTGAACAATCCGTCCATATTATTTAAAAAAAATAATCTCCAAGAAATGCCATAAAAAATTATATTTGCATTTAAATCCATTACCCATTTTAAATATAAGATGAATAAATGTATAAAAACTTTTCATAATTTGTTGCAGTATGGTTTGGAGTAATATTTATAAGATCTGGTGTATACAAAGGTGGAGTGTTTCGCTTCACTTTAACTTTACCTGAAAAATTTCCTAATGACGGTGTTCCTGTAAGTAAATATATGTCCCTGCTAACAACGGGCTTGATTTCAAATCATTATTTTTTTTCATAAGATTAAAGATATTTTAAATTATTCCTTGTTTCAAGGTTGTCACATTCACATCAAAACTGTATCACCCTGCAGTAAATGCAACTACCGGAGTTCTCAACTTAAATGAAGTATTCCCTCAATGGGATAGACAGCAAAATCATATCTGGCAAATACTGAAATATTTACATTTGATATTTAACAACTTGAATTTTAAATCTCCAGCTAATAATGAAGCATCAGATGCGTAAGTAATTATTTTATGTAAATCCTTAACCAACTGTGGAATAACTTTTATTTAGAGGAAACACCAAACATGTTATTTGTAAAAGATTAGTAATACAGCTTGTTGAATTACTAGATAAATAGGATGCTAAAGAGAGAATTGTCCACTTGGTCACATTTTTTCTACTTTTCCCACAATCTGTTTCTACAACAAAGGATTAAATTTAAATGAACGAAGTAATAAATAGTGGCGAGATGAAGGATTCATACTCCATTTATCACCAAGAGTACTTCATAATGGCTGAATAGTGAGTAAACTTACATTATTGCATTTTCATTGAAATACTGTAATGTGTGTATACGTGTATTTTATTCATCTCAAAATTGATATCAATTTATATATTGTCACCTATCCACACTATTGTTTCCTTTTTCGTTAAAAGATACACAATAATAATAGCTTAAGCAGCCTATCTGAGCATAAAATAACCTCCAGTATGAGTCTTTCACCCAGCTGTTTAATGAGAGCTACTTAAGATGTTGGTAGAATTTAGCATGTTGCCTTAGTAGTTAGCCTTACTGTTACAGTTTATCATAGCAAGCAAGTTAAAAAAAATTGTAATTTTAATGTTTCAGTCGCAAGTTGCAAACAGAAAATTTACAAGGTATATATGTAATACCCTCATATGAAAATTCCCTATGTGAGTATATTTGTATCTTAATTTAAATATCTTTAAAGAAATAAATATGATAATAAACAAAACTTGCGAGTATTTCTGAACAATCCATCCATATTGTTTATAAAAAATAATCTCCAAGAAATGCCATAAAAAATTATATTTGCATTTAAATCCATTACCCATTTTAAATATAAGATGAATAAATGTATAAAAACTTTTCATAATTTGTTGCAGTATGGTTTGGAGTAATATTTATAAGATCTGGTGTATACAAAGGTGGAGTGTTTCGCTTCACTTTAACTTTACCTGAAAAATTTCCTAATGACGGTGTTCCTGTAAGTAAATATATGTCCCTGCTAACAACGGGCTTGATTTCAAATCATTATTTTTTTTCATAAGATTAAAGATATTTTAAATTATTCCTTGTTTCAAGGTTGTCACATTCATATCAAAACTGTATCACCCTGCAGTAAATGCAACTACCGGAGTTCTCAACTTAAATGAAGTATTCCCTCAATGGGATAGACAGCAAAATCACATCTGGCAAATACTGAAATATTTACATTTGATATTTAACAACTTGAATTTTAAATCTCCAGCTAATAATGAAGCATCAGATGCGTAAGTAATTATTTTTATTCAAAACTAATTACTCCATTATATAGCCACACTTTAGCCATAACAATACCTGTGATAAAATATGACAAATGTATTTTTTAAAAAAATAAAAAAAAATCTAAACAAATTACAAAGCCAAACAGAGAGTATTATGCAATTTGCTTATACAAATTAAAGTTTAGTTCATTATCTAATATGTATAAATTTATACACTAATTCTGTTGAATTATTGTTTTGTTTGCACCAGAATGTATTATGTTGTGTATGGAGATAAATATTATTAGCTGTGTTAATATTGTTACATTGTACATATATTAAATGTTAACATTAATCTGGAATGGCTCTTAATTTTATCCTAAACCTATTTACATTTTCTTGCAGCCAATTCTGATCAAGCTTATAATTATTGTTTTTCCATGTAAAATGTGTTGGTGGATTTGATTCACCATTTCTAAATTCAAAATATTTACTTAGTTCTATTGCAAGCTTAGATCTCACTAACCCAATTCCACCATATTTATCATCAGTTGGGTGATACACTCTTCCTGTTTCCGGCAGCATAAATATTTTGTCAGGCAGAAACTTTGCTTTTAAAAGATCTCCTGCATATCCAAAAGTAAGAAAGTAGTCATCACAAGCATTATTAGTGATTATATGTGTGTAAACAATGGGAACGTCATCACACCTTATATAATTTCTTTCCCTGCCACATAGAGATATAAAGGGAAAGTTGTTTTCATATCTACCAGTATTATTTAATCTAATTCGCTTAAAGAAGAACTCCAAAAACTTTTTCTCTTTGAAGCATGATGTAAAATTCTTCATTTTAGAGTCATCTAAAAATAGCTGAAAATAAATGGTAACATTCGTTTATCAAGGATTTTATTTTCATCAAATGGACAAAGTTCAATCTCTTACCATTCCTTGATGATCTATATAATAAAAATATTCTCTAATTTTTGGTTCAGGTTCTTGTCCTTGAATGTAAGCGATATTTCGTCGTAGTATAAAACGTTGGGAAAATTTTGGTAATATGGAATACATTGCGTTTAGTCGCATTCTGTTATTTAAACTATAAAAATCAAATGTAAACAAAGCCTTCAAATGAAAAGATCTAAAATGTCAAATGTCAGGTCAGGGGAATTCAAATCATAACAAAGAAATGTCAGTGTCAAATAAGACAAATCGTGAAGAAGAAGAAGATTATATAAAAAATCCGCAAAAACCAACAGTAGAAATTATATAATTTTTTTGTGCGGTGTGTATTATTATTATTCGGTGTGAAAGTCAGTTTTTTTTGTAATTGCTAAAATTAATGTTAAGTGATGATTACGTAGTCAATAATATCTTTAACATGATATTTTAAGTGTTGAAAAGATGCCCTGTATCGGATGATCTAGCAAAATGGTTATATTATTATTTTTATCAATACGAAGCATAATTATTCTAGCATCTTCCTTCCTTTTACAAAAATATTAAATTGGCTGTACGTTTAACCTCCTCCAATAGTTAGTTTCTGAAAAATAGGCGCGTGACAGTTTGATGACAGAATGACAGATTAACAGCATACCAACTGGAAATCAACACAAAGATTTATTATAAAAATAAGTTTAATAATAACAATTTATACATGTAACTCCTGTTAATAACATTGATTTTCGTGGTACTCAAATAAAATTTGCAGTATTTTTCCTAACTATCATAACTTTTTACAACTTTTGGTATTTTAATTACACGTCTAGTCTAGTATTCTTTATATGGAATGTTTTAAACAAGAATGGACACCTTACGAAGATCATGGAAACTCCGTAAGTATCTAAGAAGAATTTTTGTTTTTCATGGAGTGAAAATGTGACCTTTAAAGTTTTTATACAATTTCCAGAAGAGTTCGTCGCTCACAAGGCAAATGTCAACTGTTTGGCAATGGGACACAAATCAAATCAGGTTTTAGCTACTGGTGGAGATGACAAAAAAGTGAATCTTTGGGCTATTGGAAGACAAAGCTGTTTGATGGTTAGTTCTCATTTATTCCCTAGTAGATCCCAACTTCATTGTATTCATAAATCGTTACAAAAGTAAAGGTTACAGGTATCTGAAATGCTTCTAAGGTTAATACTGGTCGCAATACAGTCCTTTAGGTCCTCATACTAATATTCTATACAAATAAAAGTATTTAAAAATACCCACAATCTTGAAATTAATTAACATGTACTATTTTAGAGTTTAAGTGGTCACACTACACCAGTGGAATGTGTTTGCTTTGGTCATTCAGAAGATTTAGTCTGTGCTGGGTCACAAACTGGAGCCTTGAAAATATGGGATCTTGAAGCAGCAAAACTTATAAGAACTTTCACCGGTCATAAGGGAGCTATCAAATGTATGGATTTTCATCCATATGGAGATTACTTGACTACAGGCTCCTGTGACAGTAATATAAAATTATGGGATACAAGGAAGAGAGGATGTATAGTAACATATTCTAGCCACCGACTTGCAGTGAATAGTCTACAATTCAGCCCTGATGGCCAGTGGATTGCATCTGCTTGTGAAGATGGTAATAACATCTAATAAAGTGCATATAGAAAATTAGATAGTAAAATATGATTGTTATTCAAGCAATATTCTTGCTAATTACTTTAGACTTGAGTTAATTAGGATTGTAAGAAACCGTTGTTCACAATTACTGTGTGATGTTTCCTGATGCGAAACTAATAGGAATTTTGACTGATTGTATGGATTTGATTGGCCCATTTGGAAAAAATCCAACTACTTATGTATTTCTTTCAGGTCTTGTGAAAGTATGGGATGTGCGTGTGGGCAAAGTTCTGCAAGAGTTTGTTGAGCACACTTCCCCTGTAACATGTGTCAAGTTCCACCCACATGAGTTCCTATTGGCCAGTTGTGGCAGTGATAAGACTGTTAACTTTTGGGATATGGAAAAATTTCAATTGGTGTCGAAATTTGAAAAAGACAATACATCAATTAGGTATATTGAATTGATTTTGACTTTTGACATAACTGCTATGTTTCTTTTACTCTATTAGATTAATGTGTCTTTCTTTTTTATGTTTTAGACATATGACATTTAGTGATGATGGTGCAACCTTATTGGGTTGTGGCAATGATGGTTTGCATGTGATTGGCTGGGAGCCTGCTCGGGTACTGGATACAGTGTCTGGTCATTGGGGACAAATACATGATATGACAGTAGCTCAAACACAACTTGTAAGCTATAATATAAAAATCATAGTAGTTTTTGAGTTATTTCAATACAAACAAAAATACAAAAATACAAATCTTTCCTCTTTATAATATTAATATAGATTGGCATAAATATAGACAAACAAGGATGTATAGACTGGTGGAAGGCATTGATATTGGTTGGTTGTAAAAATATGTAAAAGCTACATGGACATTACAAATGTCATAAAAGAAGGGTGTTAGTGAGTTACCATAATTTAGTTTATGTTGCCAGATTAAATAATTTTTCGGTCTTTATTTTTTTATATAAGAAAATTCAAATTCACTTTATAGTCTGAGTTGAATAAACAATTTTATTTCTATAAGATTACTAAATTAACAGTATAAATTGTTTCAAAATACATTTCAGATAGCAGGATCTTTCCATGCAACATATGTGGTTCTATCAGTTGTTGATTTGAACAAAGTGCATCCATTTGGGGGGCCGGCCCCCACTGTCCCCACCATGGTCAGAGATTTATCACCATTTCAAAAGGGTCATTCTGTTCGTAAAAGTTTTTCCAAAGAAAAACCGCCTAAAGAAGGTAAAACTATTTGACTTTTAATTACATTAGCGACAATTAGTGCCTTATTAATTAAAAATGTATGTGTTTCAGTAATGCACAGACCAACGCTTCTCGATGAGAAAACGGCTGAGGAATCAGCATCAGGCACAGAAGCGGACGAGGACTCAGGTGCCGTTATATCAAATATTAATGATTACACTGAAATATTCCGACCCTCCAGGGCATGTGAGTAGATTAGAACATTGTTACTAGCCAACTTATAATGCTTGCTGTATAAATATTAACATTTAACAAACTCAATTCTAATGAACACTTGCATGACTATTGCTTATACAATTCAATCTTATAAACTACCCTTACTAACTACAACAGAAATGTTTTATGAATTAATGAATGATTCAAATTTAATATTTGTATAGTTTCAGTGTTGTGAGAAGTTTAATTTTGTTTCCAGTGACACGAACACCGCCACCTGCGACCAGCTTATCATCTGATGATTATCCAGAACCAAGTAAAACATTGTTTACCATTTTATGTATTTAATTGACTTTTGTGTGATTTAATTAACAATAATTGCTATTAAATATATTGTAATAGTGCCAGAGTCATCTCGCAAATTGGAGTCTGCAATGAGCACGTCCTTGCGCGACCTGATGCTGGACGAGCCTGCGCCCACGCACGCCCTTCACGCCACTCACGCCCCGGGCGTCCCGCACGCCCCTCACGCCCCGCCCGCACGCCCTCCGCCCCAGCCCTCGCCCCCGCAGCGCCAGCGCGCAGAGTACTCCCGCATACCCACACCCAAGGATCACTACGCAGCTCTCGAAAAGAAAACTGAAGTGTTTAACAGTAAGTATACATTTTAATATTTATAACTTCTCAATTTCAGCTGCAAACACAACTCGAATGTTTAAAAAATGTAAAAATCTTAAAACATGTGGAATGGTAATATGTACTATTTGATATGCATTAAATGTTTGTATGACTATTTATTAATTATCAAGTAGCTTTGAAATAAATAGTATTTTTTCTACTTGTAGAAGTGTTTCTAGTTGTTAAAACATATTTCTTTTAATCCATTATGTTATCATCTCCTTTGCTATGTTACTGTTAAACCTTACTACAGTTATTAGATGCAAATATTATTATTAATATTCCATTAGTAGTATTTAATATTTTATTCAGACACTTTTCAGTTTCATTATACCTGTATTGTAAATATCGATTTTGATTTGACTATTTGGTTAGTAGTTGTTGAGGGAAATGGAGCAATTATTTTTATTTCTTTTAATTTCATATTTAAATTTTCTTTTACCTTTTCTAAAAATGCGAATTTTTGTTATCATTTAAAGTTATTCATATGACTTGTTTGTTTAGCAGGGCCAATGGATAACAGTAAAGATGACAACTTTTGTATGAGTAGGAAAACATCCACGGCCAATGAATTTGTTGCCCATTCCCTAACAGCGTGCTCACTAAACCGACATAACTCATACAAAGAAACCAAAACAACTACTGAGATGTGTAAGTCTAGATTTACACATTTTGATACTAGTTGTTTCTTTTTTTTATTTATTGTTGGCACTCATTTAATAAAAAGTAATTAAAAAATCAATCGACTTTCGTATGTTCCAGACTATAAAATGTTTCTTATTTATTTTATGTCATTAAAACAATAGATAAATAATGTAATTTCTAAATAGATAAATCAATACAAAAACTGGATTACGAAATATTTTAATCAATCCATTGAAAAAAAAGTTTACATTTATGGAACAATAATATGTCTAGTTTTTTTAGTTTTTATTATGATACAGCCTATAATTACCGTTTTAGGTGGCAACACTCTCCGGCAGAGCACTAGCGAGGTGTCTCTGGGCCCTCCGTCTCTAGGGCCCAGGTCCTTATCTTTCAGCAGATCTCCTAACTCTAATACACGGTATTTATTGCACCATTAAATTGTAACTTATTTATTATCAGTCTAAGTTTTCACAATTGATATAATTGTAACAATGTAATTAGACTGAGTATCAACTCCCGCCAGAATGGCGCGATATTCTAATAAAATTAAATGATATTGACACATGACATAGGAACAGGACGTATATGCCATTCATTTAGTGTTGCGCCAATCCTCCAGCGCAGTACTGATTTTCTTAACACTATTATGTAGTAATTATATATTTTGTGTTTGCAGACGAAGGGTGGACAGTGTAAGTCGCGACCCCGTGCCGGCGCCTCGCAACGAAGACCCCGAGCGGGAGCCGGAGCCCGAGTTCATACCCTACGCCACAGACAGACCCGTGGGTTTGGATCTCGATGAATTTTTACCAGTGAGCATTATAAATTTATTCAGCCCATCGTGTAATATTAAATAGTGTGTTTTTGTATGTATCTAAATAACTCAAATACTACTGGACCGATTTTATTCTTTTTTTCAATTCTTGCACCATTAAAACGTTATGTTAACACTGAGTAACATAGGCTGTTGTTACTTTTTTTTTAATGTGTCGCGAGCGAAGTCGCGCGCAACAGCTAGTCTATACTTCTATACTATTATAATAAAGCGTAAACACACACTTCTTTGTTGCCTAAGATTACAATTACGCCATATTTTTGAATAATTCTTTTTTTAATAAAAAGCCGTACACTTACGTCACGCTTTAGGCTATATATTTTCACGCCATTAAACTTAGGTGGTAAATATTTTGGATAAAAACCCTAATGTGGGAAAAAGACCATAAGTTGCTGCCAACATCAAGAAAGAAAGATTGCTAAGGTTTGTCATGTCATGTCATGTCATTTTGACATTTGCTATTGATAATTTGACAAATGTAAACAATAAAATAAAGTGATTATAATATAAATACATACGTGTGTGTGCAGCGCGGGCTGGCGGCGTGCCTGGGGCGCGGCGGGGCGCGCGGCGGCGGCGCGCAGCCCAGCGAGCAGGAGGTGCTGGGCGTCATGATGCGCGGGCACGACTCCATGATGGCCGTGCTCGTCGCCCGCCAGCGCGCGCTGCAGGTACTGGACCTACACCACTACATACCAACACACAACACCGCACAAGGATGGCCAACCACTGGCACACATACAATATTTTGGGCACGTTAGATCATAAAAACACTACATAAAAGTATGAATAAATGAAAAGCGAAGACGATGGCATTACCATGCATCATGAAATTGACGTCATAATCAGTCAAAATCATTTGATGGCGCGTCTAAAACCACATTAAATAATTCTTTTAAAAATGACACTTTGACACAAAGGTTCGCCACCCCTGACCTATAAAATATAATAAATATGCCCGGTTCACATTGGCCAGTTGCAACTGCTAGCCATAGATTGTATGGAGTCACTGGCGCCAGTTAACGTTCACACTGTGCCAGATTGTCAATCCAGTTAATGAGTGCTACTGACCAACTGTACAGGCCTAGTGTGAACCGCACAATATAGTATCCGGAGTTTTATTTGGAATCCTAGACTTTATTTTAATTACTTGCTTTCAGATATTCCACTCTGTTAGAGTAAATAAAAGTCTGAAATCTGCTTTGGAATCGGTGATAGCGCTAGAAGACACGTCAGTCATACTGGATATACTTAACGTGATGGCACATAAACCGTAAGCATCACATACACAAGTATAATAACTAAATATTGGTCCTGTTATTCAATAACTTATATATTTTTAGATCCCTATGGAATTTGGACATATGTTTGCTGATGTTGCCCAAAATTTATGACTTGCTGCAAAGTAAATATGAATCGTAAGTATTTTCATTATAACACTACGAAAGTGTGTATATATACATTTAAATTATTTTTTTTAACATGTATAAGGGATACACACTTATTTATTAAATAATCAAATGATCAAATGCATCGATTACTGTTTTTATCCTATTTGTTTCAAATGTGATAAAATAGCGGCTTTTGCTCGCGACTCCATCTACGCGGAATTAAAAAAAGTCTTAGTAAGTATCCTATGTGTTCTTCGTCTATACTTTACATCTATACCAAATTTCATTGAAATCCGTTCAGCCGTTTAGGCTACAAACTCTAACAGACTTACTAAAATCTAAATTTTCGCATTTATAATATTAGTATGATATATATAGATATGCTGAGCCGCTCTAGAAATACCTTCTAACATCGATCGAAACTTTCTCATTTATAACAATATTAATAATTGTAATACAGATACATGCAATGCGGCTGCAACGCGCTGCGGCTGATAGTGCGCAACTTCTCGTCGGTGGTGCGCGCCAACGTGGGCGCGCCGGTGCGCACGCTCGGCGTCGACATCCCGCGCGAGGAGCGCTACGCCAAGTGCGCGCAGATACACCGCCTGCTGCTCGACGTGCGCGCCTTCCTGCTCAAGCGGCAGACGCTGCAGGGCCGCCTCGGCGCCGCCTTCCGCGACCTGCACACCCTCATGCAGCAGGGCCTCGACTGACGCACTCCCCGTCGTCACAATGTCACCACACTGCACATACCACATGTCCGGTAGTCCTGTGCACTATATCGCTGTCTCTTTTACTCTCACTCTTTACTTATACTTTAGTACGTCACACGCAACGAAGGATCGAATGTGTCATAGACACTGTCGTGTAGTACTGTACTAATAGTACCAAATGTCCGATTAACAGCAGCCGTTCGGTAATGTTACTTAGTACATTGTACGTGTACTTTCCAAAACTAGTGCAGTTCACACCTGGCTACTACGGTCAGTAGCTCAAACTGGACTGGCAATCGACTGGCAACTGGATTGACTTTAGTAAATTTTTGTTTAGACTCGTTTAATTACTAAATTACTAAGCACTCGACTAAAATAATAGTGCAAACTAGGCATAAAATTCTTAATTAAAATTATTCCGAAGAAAGACCTCAACTTTCTGTAATGTTATTCAATTTAGTACCATAACAATATACAAAAAAACGATTCCAATACAGCAAGGCGTGACGTTACTAAAGACGCCATCACATGTCGTGTTTTCGCGGGCGAGAGATGATGGTTATTTACTCCATTTTATAAATTTCTAATAATATGATGAAGGCCATATATGGCAAGTGACATTTGTATTTTAACAAAACTAAACTCCTTTTAAATAGGATATACTAATTTTTTAACGATTCCTAATAAGTTAATTTATTTGTTAAATTTAATTTGGTCATAATCATTCATTTATAGAGTGACTTAAAAGGAGTAAGTTTAAATAACGGATTTATATTTGGCGCGATTATGACACACCTATTTCACCAATTTGATTGAAATTTTTCTCAGATATCCCCTACCAACACTGCCACGCACTTTTAATATAAGGATTTATCTATTAATTTTTATTTATGTGAAGTAAATAAGAAAAATTGTTATAAATGGCACAATAACATTTTTTTTATATTAATCTTTAACAATTTCTAATGTGTGTTTAATTTCAATTTAGTTTACCCTAACCATTGTATGGAGCATGTATAACCAATGCATATCTTACTCCATCCTACATTTTATATGTAAAAAATAAGCTTAATTCTTCCATTTATTTCCTAAGTATTCAATAAATATAGCATAACTAAAACCCTCAAATGGTATTAAAAATTGAAAAATGGTCTTTAAGATCTCATTAACAAGACCACATTTTGGGTCCAAAATTATTGTATTTTCTAAGTTTGAATAAATATTGTGTTGTTGGTATACTTTTGTGGCTTAGTATTGAATAGTAATATGTTGTTTTTGATACAAAAATTTCAATAAAGTACCTTTTTCTTTGTTTTTGAAACCTATGTTATTTATCAAATATCTTTAATCTTACAATGTTTCAAAAGTGCCGCTTGACAAGTCAGTTTTCACTGAGAGGATCTTTTTATCTCTATTTTTAACGACATTGAGTCAGGTGACTGGTTCTTAATTACTTATAGAAAGTAATTTTGGTGACTAAAAACCATTAATTTGACAAATTAACACAAATTGAGTGGAATTCATAAAATATTTGAGATTTCAAATCAACTGACAAATATTTATAATATGAAAATCTACATTAAATTTTGAAATTTACATTAAATTTTAACATAATAGATCTGATCACTCTCAAATGTTTGTAAGGTGTGAATATATGTTTTTTTTTGTTGTAAAATGATTACTGTATATCTGTTGTATACAGAAAATATAACAAAAATGAATGAATTACTTTGTTACAATATAAAAATTAAAGTTTACTTTGATGATTATAATTCTGTTTAAAATATGATTCAAAACCTTTATATAATTATCTTAATCTTACTATAAATCAAATAAATCATGCCTCTTGTAGGTTACTTAACACAATTTGTGCCACTAACTCAAAATAAACACTGGCATAGAGGCATAAATGCCTAACTAAAAATGCAATTTGGTTGTTTAAAATATTTATTTATGATGTTTATAAAGTATATTTTGTTATACACACTATTGTGTTAACTTTTTTTACACTATTCACATTTTTAGTCATATATTAATACATAATGCATTATATATTGTACAAAACCCACCATTATCAGTTTACAAAATTAAACAATAGCATTTAATATGTACTTAAATAAAATTAAGGTAAATAAACAGTTTGACACAAACATTTTGTTTAAATGTATTACACTATGGTTTAAATAAAATATTTATTTATAACTAGCTTTCGCCCGCGACTCCATCTGCGTAATTAAAAAAATAAAAGTGAGTAGCCTATATGTGCTTCCAGACTATGCTCTACATCTATGCCAAATTTCATCGAAATCTGTTCAGTTGTTTAGACTACAAACTCTAACAAACATCCATCCATCTAAACTTTCGCATTTATAATATTAGTATGAAGTACGGTTTATTCTATATTTTTCCAATAATAGCCATGGCACTGAGCTTTTAGTTATGGTGCCTAGAAAAAGCAATTTTTTCAAACACATTCCTTGAAATCAACTCATCACATGTTCTATTGCAATGAATTAAGGACAACCAATGATAAATGCCACATTTTTGTGTGAATAAAATATATTGGTACATGTGTTTACAAATAAATTGTTCAGTACTGCATTAAGCCAGTGTGGGGCCTGTAGCAAATACTGTGAAGAGGTCCTTGGTTTGTTTTAGGTTCTCACATTTAGGGTATTAAATAAATCAAAGTTTTAATTTAATTTTCATTAAACATTAGAACATTAACGTTAATAAAATGCCTATTTATGTTTACGTTTTAAAGTGACAAACACGACTTTTACATTTTCAAGCGGAATTGAAGCATAGCCAAAGTTCTTTGCGTTTAAGGCATGCAAGATATTTCCGGCGATAAATTAGTATTTTTTATTACTATCAGGCAGGCATTGGAACACAGAGCCCCCAAATTAGTGGACCCATAGCATTTGCTACTCTTGCTATATGGCTAATCCGGGACTGATTTTATTGTTTGACTTAATTTGAGCTTAAACATTAAAGTTATATGAACCCACATTCTTATTGCCTTATTAAACTGAATAACTTTAGTTACCTCTAGGTAAGTACTAGCACTTTCACTCTTGAGACTCTCTCATGACTTGCTTGTGCTTTAAGCTTGACTTCTCCTAACCATAGAGAACAAGTATTTAAAAGAAATCTGACAATTATACCTTGGCATATAGTTTTATCTTATATATTGCATTAAGCTTGGTGCCTACACAATTTACATTAAATTTCAGATGTTTTAGTGCTTATATGGTAAATAACTTATACTTAATGTAAATTATCTAAATCTTTGATGTTTTAATGGGTTTTTGGCTTTTTATAAAAAACATAATTGATATCTGCAGCTGTGTCACTTTTTCTTATACGCCGTGTCATGACGTTCAATAAGTCTTGATCTGAAACATCCTTTTGCATTCCGTCGTTACCTTCCTTACTTGGATTTTCCAGCTCCATTAAACGTTCAATCTCCGGGTTCATGCCTTTAAAAGATAATCTTCCTTCTAACAAATCTTCGCAGAATATAAAACTAGATTCAGATACGTAATTTCCGGTTGCACTTCTCATTTCATTTGTAATTATGTTTGAGTACAACTCTTCATGACCTTTTGTGTTTTCCAATTCTCTTTCTATCCTATCTTTAGAGCGCTTCATAAATTTCATATCCAACACAGATTTCGGTAACTGCAATTTTTTCATTGGTACTTGCGACATTGTTAACTGCTTATCTACAACTTTGTAACTTTTGAAAAGGCGAAATAACCTAATTAAGTATTGTTCAAATGCAAGCTCCTAATCCCAAAACCCCACAGAAAAAGGAAAGCGACAAACACCAAAATACCATTCGAGAAATACACATGGAATCAATAAATGTCAACAATTATGGTATATTATATGTCACTTTGATTTGACAGTTTTTGTTTCCAGTCAACAATAATATTTGCTTTTGAGTTTTGAAATGTTTGTAAAAATTTATATACGGAAAAGTATAGTTTTCATTTTATTTTTGAGCATTAGGACCTTTTAATTTTTACAACGCTGGCTGCCACTGGCTGCTTGTATATGGCAGCATTTGCCCAATGTTTACTTTCTCTTTTTCATATGCCGTGTCATTGTCATTGCGATGTCAATGTCAATATCATGCTTGTTTTCCTTGTGCTTGTAATTTGGTAACGTTAACGTTTACATAAAATGTGTATGTATTGGACACTTTAACTCTTTGTAAAGTTCAGTTTAATTTAGTGTAGAACTAAATATTAAAATCCAAACAATGCAAGTGTCTGAAATTGATAATGTAAAAATTTATAACCTCAGCGCGGGGAAATCTTTACCGGACGTAAGTTTTTACTTTGCCTTTTCATAATTAAGCCCTTCTTTTATCTCTTTTAAACCAATTTTCAACACCTGTTCAATTATTCGACTTGACTTGAGTTTATTATTTCTTACAGTGGTTATCAGAAAGAAAAAAGAGAGCAATACTTAAGAAAAATGTTGATCTCAGAAGAAGAATTGAACTTATTCAAGAGTTTGATATGCCAGGCGTCAGCACAAGCATTAGGGCATCTACAGACGGACAGTATATAATGGCAACTGGAATATATAAACCAAGAATTAAATGTTATGATGTAAATAATTTATCACTAAAATTTGAGAGATGCTTGGACTCTGAAGTTGTTACATTTGAAATACTAAGTGAAGATTATACAAAGGTAAACTTCTACCTTTGTATCATTATAGTACCATATAGTTTTAATACCATGTTTCTACACAAGCAGCTTATGGGCGAATCACAAGCAGAACTCTTACTACGCCTTTCGAGTTCAATATAACAATGCGTTCAGAGTGTTGTTGGGGCTGCCTCGCTTCTGTAACGCATCAGGGATGTTTGCCGAAGCATGCATTGATTGCTTTTATGCAACAATATGGAAAAGAGATGCTTCCATGGTGTGCAGAGTGCAAGCCAGCTCCAATATCATTCTCCACATGATAGCCGGCAGGAATGACTGCCAATACCTTAATAGCTATCTAAAGTTACACTCTGCTCACTAAATTTTGTAATTGTAAATTATATTCTGTTCTGTTACTAACATAGTACAAGAGACTTATTAACAATTTTATGAGCTGATTTTTTAGGCTTCAAATAAAGTAAATTATTATTATTATAATACTAAAGATTTCCCCTATATCACAATAATTTTTTTTTATAATTATAAGTTTAAAACTCATGTATATGATTAGTGTATTATCAATAAGCATTTTACACAAGATTGAAATTTGAATATAAACATTATATTACATGGTCTTTACGGTTTTAACCTTAATATACCATAAAATCTTGTTTTCAGATTGTGTTTCTACAATGTGACAGATATGTTGAGTTTCATGTTGGACACGGCAGGCACTATCGGCTGAGAGTACCACATTTTGGAAGAGATATAGCTTACCATAAGCCTTCATGTGATCTCTTTGTTGTGGGAGCTTCAAATGTAAGTTACAATACAACTACACTAAAGACAACATAATGCAACAGTAAGCTATGAAAAAATTGAGATGTCTTAGTAGTGAATATATTTCTGTTTAATAGTTCTATACAATATTTTAAGTTAAATTTAGTCAACATTTGGTTAAATGTCACCTTCAGACAATGTGGTTCCTAAATAACTTATATGGGATACTGTAAATGTTTTTAAAAATAATTTCTTTAACTTGTATGTCCAAGCAGTACTGATTTTTGTTAAACATTTTTAATAATCTTTATTCTAGGAAGTATACAGGTTAAATTTGGAAGTAGGACAATTTATGGCTCCCTATGTAACCAAAGCAAATGAAATAAACACATGTGCTGTGAATGAGGAGCATGGCTTACTTGTGATAGGCACAGACAGTGGTCAGGTAGAGGCATGGGACCCCAGAACAAAGTCACGTCAAGGGTTATTAGACTGTGCGTTACATTGCTCTGATGCTGGCAATACGTAAGTAATTAAGGTTTTAAAAAATCTAGACTTGTATTTATCACAAAAAAAAAATCCGGCATAAATAAAAAGCTTGAAGATTAACAAAATGTTTAGAAGAATCCCAATATACGTTTATAAATGTTCTATTACTTTTCCAGTAGTTTACCTGCGATAACAAAATTGAAATTCAATGGTGCTTTACAACTAGGTGTTGGGTCTTCTTCAGGACATGTGCTACTGTATGACATCAGATCGAGCAAGCCACTGCTCGTAAAGGATCACATGAATGAAATACCCATCAAGAATATTGAGTTCCACAAACAAATGGACTATGTTTACTCTATGGATTCATTAGTATTAAAAATATGGGACGCCAATACTGTAAGTAAAAAGAGTAAATTAAAATACATACATTTGAATGTAGATAAACATTCCATAAAGATCCCTCTACAAACTTTTCAGTTTTATACTATCAAAACATCTTAAAACTTAATATTACTTTGACTCAATTATTTTTACTCTTATAAATATGAAAGAAATATTATTCCCTAGGTGTACTAAATAAGGGTTTTATAATTTTTTTTAACCAGCTGTCTCGCTAAACCGCGCGGTATTTAAAAAATATAATAAAACAGTTCATGTTAAAGGGATAAAGTAGCTTTCAAATGGCTAAAGATTTTTTTAATTGATACAGTAGTTTTTAAGTGAATTCAATACATACAAAAATACGTATTTGTCCTCTTTATAATATTAGTATAGATACAGCCTGTTTGAATTTCGATGAACTTCGGTTCATAATATTGTAATGTATTTGTTTTAGGGTAAACAATACACAAATATAGAAGCCTCAGCAGACTTTAATGACCTCTGTATAATTCCGAATACTGGCTTATGTATGATGGCGGTGGAAGATCCAAAAATGCAGATATATTATATACCATCACTGGGTATGTATGAATAAATGTTAAAAAAATTATATTAAAAACTAGCAGCCATAATATACAAAAATAGTTCCGACTTATTAAATTACTTTTATTAAGATTGTCAATTGAGTTTTAATCTAGATAAAATCAATGTATTATGAATTAAATAGTGCTTTAAAGTATAATATATGTGTAATTAGGTTTTTTTTTGTAACAGGACCTGCTCCGAAATGGTGTTCGTTCTTAGACAATTTGACAGAAGAACTAGAAAGTTCTGCAGTACAGACTGTGTACGATGATTACAAATTCATCACCAAACAAGAGTTGGAATCATTAGGTTTAGATCATCTTTTGGGTACAAACTTACTGAGAGCATACATGCATGGGTAAGTTGAATATTTAATTAAAAAAAAAACTTCTTAATCTTATTTATTTATTACAATTTGGTTTATCAACATAATTACATGATTTACATAGTTTTCTTTCTTGGCGTAATAATCCAGATACATGAAAGAAAACTAACTTTTAATTTGTTTTAAAAAAAAAACTGATTAACCCTTTTGTTTAAGTAATGTCTATTTTTAATCAAATTAGATCTTCATATAGATTATAATGTCGTATTTATTCCTATGATTAAAATAAATACTATTTCTACATTTTGATGCAACCTGCACATATCGGCAAAGAAATTCAATAAATATGTATGCAGTCAACCAACCCGCAGTGGACCACCTTGGTTGACTGAGACTTAGTGGGGATGTATAGTGAGCTGGTGGTGATGATGTTTTCTAGATATTTCGTGGATGCGCGATTGTATAAGCGAGCTAAGACGATAGCGGATCCGTTTGCGTTCGAAGAATACAAGAAACGTAAGATACGCGAGAAGATCGAGGAGGAGCGGCCCGCGCGCCTCACCGTACACGACAGCCTGCCCGCAGTCAACAGGGAGCTCGCCTCGCGCCTACAGAACAACACCACTAAAAAGAATAAACAATCAAACAATTTGCTTAAAGACAATCGCTTTAAGGTAAGAATAGCTGAATAAAAAATTAAAATTTTGTTTATTTTAATTATATTAACAAATATCTCTACTTTTAAATCACTTCTTTCTAAAATTGATATCACCCTCACAAGTGAGTTATGAGATTTAGTTTCCTTTAACATTTTTTAGTTACATTTTTACGTACAAACTATCCTCTAGTTCGAATTCCAATATATGCTTCGTAAATTAAAAAAACAGTATAGGTACTTTCACATGTTTTATACTGATGTAAATTTTTACAGGAACTGTTTGAGAATCCCGATTTTGAAGTTGATAAGGAAGCTGATGAATACCGTTTACTTAACCCCGTACTCTCCAGACTGGATAGAAAGAATACAAAGAATGTGAAGCAAGTCATGGATGTAGAAGTAAGTATATAATTTTAGTTATTATTTACAAGCAACGCAAATCACGTTCCATTTTTTTCTCAATATTACACACAGATATTTCTATTTTATGATATGTATGGACAAGCCAATGGCATTGGCATCTTATTCTAAAACATAAAGATTTTATATACATACTAGCTTTCGCCCGCTACTTCGTCCGCGTGGAATAAAAAAACAAAAGTAGCCTATTTGTTATTCTAGACTATCCTCTTGATCTATGCAAAATTTCATCGAGATCCGTTCAGCAGTATAGACTACAAACTCCAACAAACATCTATAAATCCATCCATCCAAACTTTCGCATTTATATTATTAGTATGATTTGTTGGTATGTATTTTATATTAACGATATTTCCAGGTTGAACATGTGGAAGAAGAAAAAGACTCGGATATCGAATTGTATGAATCGAGTGAAGAAAGTTCTGACGATGAGAAAACTTGGGCTAAAGATATGAAGAAACAACACAAACTTATAAGAAACAAAAAGCATGAGGAAGAAAGAGACGAAGAAAGAAACGAAAAGGTCTATGAATTTAGTAATGCTCCTAAGCTCACTAATATTAGAAGTATCACTAGAGTTAGTAAGAGCAGTTTAGGAGACCGACTATCAAAGGAAGGTTTCACAACAATGGTAACTGGGACGGGCGGAAATAAAGAAATGAAATTCTCAATGCGAGGTAAAAAGAATGTATCCGACAATCAAAAATCAATGAAAAAACACTATGAAGAAAGAAAACAACTCGTCAGAAGAACAGGATTTTTATCTAAAAAGAAACTCCCTAGAAAGTGAAAAGAGTTTAATAAAATTTGTTAATTTTACACGATGTTTTTTTTAACTCTTGAATGTAATTCTTCACCAAGTTTCTAACTATAATTAATAAAATAATGAAGCTGAAACTCTTGATTGCATTTACTTAACTGTGGCTTTCCCTTAAAAATATCTGTACAAAATAGTGTATATGGTTTTTTAAGAAACGAAAACGTATCTAAAAGCAGTTAACAAATATCAGCGTTTCCTTGATCAAATGCAAACGGCAACATCTGTTAATTCACACCTATGTTTATCAAATCATAAGAAACTTTTCAGATCGTATCACATATAGTTTAATTTTATTCGCAATTAAAAACGTACTTAATAACTAAATATATTGAAGATTTCTTTACAGAATCATATGAATAATTACGTTGAATCTCAGTTTATACAAAAGTGCCTTGTGAAAGTTTTTTTTATCGGTATAAAATAAGGTTATCTGAGTTCAGCGTATATTATGATAATGAACCATTGGTCGTTTTGTTTTCTTACTGAGACAACTTTCCTTTTAGTCACTATTATACATTTTAATTGTATTAAGTAGATACGAGTACTTATGTTATAAATAAATTAAGAATATAAGTTTTTATATTTACGACACAAAATTCACAAAAAAAATACATTTAACGTTCAATTTGTCTTAATGATTTTCATCTAGTGTTATTTTGAGAGCATCACCTAATCATACATTTCTAAGTAAAACATGCGAAAATATACACTTCTGAATACGTTTATCTATATTTATATAACATGACTCACAAAATTAAATAACAGCAAGTTCATATCTCTATTTTTATTAATTTATGCAGCTATGTAATAAACAATTTGTCTCAAACAAAGACGGTTATTTACCTCTGACTCGTTACTGCAGCAACTTTCATTACAAGCATGCGTTTACATACAGTGCATTGTTATTTATTTAAAGGTTTGGTCGTCATACTAGAATTTCTAATTAGCATGAACAAAATAGAGGGTACTTGTAAATTTATTATTCAACAATCTCGCAAGGTGATTTGTTAATATAATTTAGTGTGTAGAAGATAATGCAAAACGACAATGGCTCCTACGGAAGCGGTAAGTAACATTGTTCACGTATAGAAACTAAATGTTCGTCGAATAGAGACTAACGACTATTATCATTCGTATAATATGGGTAATAGTAATTAATATGTAGATATTGGCAATTAAGTGGATAATGTGAGTTTGTTTTCGCGATTGTGCAGCCAGTGATCTGCTGGACAGCCATGTGCTGGACAACGAGAAGCTGCGCCGCGCGCCCGCCATGGAGACCTCGCGGCGGTCGAGTCTCGGCGCCAATAGTGTTGAGGTCAGTTGCACTAATTACTTGATATGACATGTTATGGTTATCTATCGCTTTTGACTTATAAAAATATGTTAGTTCGTATTACATGTTATCAGCAGAATACCGAAGTTCAACAATCGAATTTATGCACATACTTTATATGAAAAATATTGTTTGAAACCACACCAGATTATTATGTCATGTTCATTAATATATTTACATGCAATATAAAAAGAATTACAAGATGCGTATAAAGAAGTTATTCCGCTACGTTTTTATATTTCATTTCATCCTCTTTGCATGGATTTGGATATGAAGATAAATATTCTTGTAAAAAGATACATGATTTATGTGCGATGGAAAAAACTTCAAAACCACATCTTAGATGTTATTTAAATATATATTTTTTAACAGATTGGAGAAATAACTGAATCTCCCGACACGGAATACATGAGTACATCCGCTATATTACATTACTGCAAATCTAAGGTATAAAATTCGCAATGTTTTATATAAAATACTTAAAGACTCATAAAATTATTTTCATATGAAATATCTGTTCTAATTCCAGATATTAGTACCGTATTTGAAGCTATTAACAATAATGGGTCTGAGACCCGTTGTAGACGCTTCCAACTCCTCCAAATATGCGATATGTTTTTCGCATTACCATTCTGCACAAGTAGCAGTGTTAATGTTTTTAGGGTATATTTTACAATATATGGCTTGCTTCAGGTAAATATTGTTTTGTATCCAGATTGTAACACTGTTAAAATGCAAGGCTGGGAAATCTATTCTTCTATAATTTCTAATTGTACTCCATTAGATTAATAATCGAAGTCTAACAATGTTTTTTTTAGACGTGACAGAGGATTTTGTTACAAATTAGTGCCCCTAGCGATGACGTCTTCTTTGGAATACGATACATATAAACAAATATGTTACGGAAATGTTACTTTAACGTACATCGGGCCAAGTATTCTTCACTTCATAGGTTTTCTGTACGCTCTATATTTGTTTAGAATATCAGATAACGAACAGTTACAAAACCTCATGGAAAGGGTGAGTAATTTTTAAACACTATTAACATGCAGCTAGTAATATACTATAAAAGAAAACAACTCGAAAACTTTAAAATAATTCATTACGAAATTAATTTTCATTATTTAGTTCACCTGCCAAATGTTAGATTACTGCCACGGTTTATATAGAGTTCCTAAAAGTATCTTATCTTTGGTTCTTGCTGTCTAATTTGCCGTTCGACTCTTGGGTCTGTTAATGGTCACCTATAGGCTTTTTAGTGTAGATTTAGTACTTATAAGTAAGCTACCGAGGGACTGTTTAAGTTATAAAAAAGACAAATCAATGTGTTACTAGGCTCCTATATTAAAATAAGCGTTATTTACAGGTGTTCCTTCTATCCTCGTACGCGCCGCAAGGCAGCGCCACAGCGAACCCAAAGCGGTTGCTGCGCATGTTGTGGTTCTTTATAATACTGAGTATTATCTGGATGTGCATCTCCCTGTGTTCAGTCAACTTGATGCTGGCTAGAGGAACAATCATGTTTAGATGGATGGAAAATGGGTATTCTTGTTAAGTTAACTAAAATGGATGATGCCGCGGTGTTTATTTTTTAGTATTTACCAGATTTCTTGTTATTTCTAATAACCATTCCAATTAATTTCTAGTCTTATGCTAGGTTATGGATCTATACAATAGTTTAATTGCGGGATTCGAACCCACGACCTCTAGATTGATAATTCATAGTTTTAACCGTTAGGCTATTAGCGCTTCTTTAGCTTTACAATAGATTAATTATTTCTATAATTTTAATACGTTTTTTTTTTAAATTCTTAGTTCTAATGAGGTGAGATTGGCGTTGAAAGTGCTGCTGATAATCTGCACGTTGATCCACGACATGGTGCAGGCGACTGTGATCACGAGCTACTGCCTGCAGGCGCAGCTGCTGCAGGCGCACCTCCTGTTCCTGCGGGAGCGCCTGCTCAACAGGACCATTACGCCGTTGAATTGGATGAGGGTGAGACAATAAAAACAAATGATATTTAGGACAGAAAATATAATCCTGAATGTCATATATCTTTAAGTTATTGCACATGTCTTGGCTGCTGTCACTTAACTATTTCAGCAAAATAAGGGGGCCGCTTGCGTGTTTGCCACCTTTTTCTATAAAAAACTGTATTACATTCTGTTTCTTGCTGTATGCAAAGCAGTTAGTTTTAATACCTTTCAAGTCTAAATATGAAGTATTTGTTTGATATTGGACCAAAATTGCGTATTCGTCTAAAAACGTATTTTTTGAAACACAAAGTTTGTAAACAAATGTATGAATGTCCGGTACAAAATTAGGGCAGTATGACGGTCGCCCGGATGTAGATTTATCGCTCGTTATATTTGTATAGTTATGTCGAAGTTTCCTGTTTTATATCATGTGCGGAATTTGTTGACTTTCGCAATATCCTTTGTATAAAATTAAATGAAAGAAGGAAATGAATTTTGAAATTTCGAATTTGATAGTTGTTGAAAACCATTACTATCGTATACGATACTTAGAAGCCAAATTGTCTTTACTTTTGTAACTATCTATTTAAGTAGCTAAAAATTCAATATTGTTCTTCACTCGCAAACACTAAGAAAAGGGAAATATGCAAACTGACACATTAGTAGGAAGAAAATAAAGTTTGTAATTCACAATTAAATTAAATAATAATTTTGCCGCACTTTTGATGGAATGAATTCGATCAGATAATATTATTCTTTAAAAAACCTGATGGAGGTTTTTTAAATGGATCTACAATCAAACTTTTGTATTGCAGGAAATAGCGGAATTTCGTAAGTTGCTAAAATATCTAAACGACGAGTTAGCGCCTGCAGTGTGCCTGTTCACGATAGTGAACGTGTCGTGGGCGGCGTCCGGCCTCATGTGGCTGCTCGACCTCGACAAGGTGGACACGGAGACGGAGCCCATCGCCGGCATCAGCATCCTCAACCAGTCGCTCTGGTTGGCAGCTGTTATAGCGCCATTTATGCAAGTAAGTTAATATTGAATAGGATAGGTAGTAAACGATCACCATTCATTGACGTCAAAGATCAGTTAACGTTAGGTGATTAACGTTATCTAATCTATGACGTTCATCAGTATTTGCAACAGAAGGGAATTTTAAATTCATTGCCAACCTTTTAGAGAATGCTCGGTTTTTTATAGATCTTGAATCGTATTGATATGCAAATCGCGGCACCTCACTTCATGGAGTTTATCCGAGCTGGCCTTAATACATCAGAGGTTATTGTAAGATATTTGAATGTTTGTTTGCAGGCGGCGCGTCTGTCTAATGAGTGTCGCCGCACGCAGTCCGTGGGCCACGAGCTGTGCGTGCGGCCGTTCCTGCACCAGGACACGCCGCACGAGGAGATCAGTGCGGTGCTGCTGTACGCGGCCACGCTGCAGCTGCGCGCCAAGCTCTTCTGCCACCCCGTCGCCGGAAAATACGTCTGTCTCGCTCTCACACTCGCGCTCGTCGCGCTCTTCGCACTCGGCATGTGTCACTATTTACAATGATTCAACGATCATTTAATTCGATTTAAATTATCTTGTAATTATAATTAATGGTTAATAATAAAACTATTTTTGATTTTTTAATGTCTTTTATTCATTCACAACATTTAAATTTGGCACTACGTATATGGTAATATTTATTTGAAACATGCAATAATTATCTCGTATATTTTTTCAACAGCTTTTCAATTAATTAAATAAATAAGATTAATTACATTTGTCATATAATAAATCAACATTATTCAACAGCATTCTTAAAAATTAATACAAAAAATCATTTAAAAAGTAACAAAATTATCACAATAGTAACGAGTTTATAAATCTACAACTCAATAACATATTCAGAAATTTAAGACAAATGTATCTACCGTAAATATCTTTATATAATATCTTCCAGAATATATTCAATTCGATAATTTTGAGTAACAACTATTCTAACACATTCAAAAACATCTAATAATAATATAACTTATTTTTTTCTTTGAACTAAAAATGCTTCACAACAAAATATATTCAAATAAGCAACATCGAAAGATTATATTTCTATGAATCGATTATTTTTAAATATAGGTATGTGTTTTAATGAACGAGTCTATGATAGACTCTACTAAAATATTAGCCTAGTGACTGAAATGAATGATTTGAATTACTATATTTTGTTAAATGCATTTTTTCTTAATCTTATTTCGACTTCTACATTATTTATATAGATAGTCAAGTGACTTTGTGCATACTTTATGCGTAAAGTCAAAGTCCGATTTCACCCTGTATAAGTCTAGTAGGGCGTCGGGCGCTTCACTTGTGTTTAAACATTACAAATGTTTTAAATCTGTTAAACATTTACGTACGTTGCTACGTTAAGATGTTTAAAAAGCTGAAAATACACCGATATTAATATCTTATATAATCTACTACTTAAACATATTGAAGTACATATTTCGCTTAAATATCCAAACATGCAGACATCTAATGTTTCGAATTAGGATTCAGAGATTCTGGTTGTTTATCATAGGAGGAGGTATAAGAAGCGGACAGAAACAGTCGCAACTGTCAAAAGTGAAGGTTTTTTGCCAATAGCTGACAAAACAAAAAATGCGAAATAAGGGCATCACGACTTTACCCGTGGCCGTTCGGCAATCTTCGGCGGGAAATGATCTCGTGATCATTAACATAAGAAGCTTGGGAGAAGGAGAGGCATGGGGTTATAAAGGTTGGGGAGGGGAAGTGGGGAAAGTGGGGGAGGTTATTTAATCGCTGTTGTGGGGATGTTCGAGGTTGGCGCGCCACCAGTCGTGCAGGTGGTGCAGCGCGGGGCCGGAGCCGCCCGCCCCCGCCCCCGCCCCCGCCGCGCCGCCCCCGCCCCCGCCGCGCCGCCCCCGCCCCCGCCGCGCCGCCCCCGCCCCCGCCGGCCCCGCCGGCCCCCGGCTGTTGCTCTTCATCACCGCTGACAACAACAATTGTTATATTAACTTGGTTCTACAACGAATTGTTATTTAAATTGAACACTGGTTTATTATCTTTACTAGCTGTTGCTTGCGACTTCGCTCGCGAGAAATTAATAAAATAGAAAAAATACCGCCTATATTACACAGTGACAACATAGCTTTTTAATGGTGCAAGAATTTTTGACATCGGCACAGTACTTTTTGAGTTATTTCAATACATAAAAAAATACAAAAATACAAATCATTTCTCTTTATAATATTAGTATAGAAGTATAGATAACTTACGTGGGGATTTTTTGTTCAATGTAGGATGCGGATCGCTCAGGGTCGGTTGCAGATACTTCTTCACGGGGCTCTCCGGTCTGAAACATTTGTCATTTCTACTGATTGATCTAACATGTTCTCTTCACACATTACTTTAATTTTTTTAAACATGTTTAACAATAACTAATTAAAATGACCGACCTGGGCAAGGTAACGGAGGGCAAGCCGGGTCTCTTGAATTGGCCCTTTGTAGACGATCGCTTCGGCTGCGAGTCGAACGACGTACTTATATCTGTTTTGGGAAAATGACAGTAGAAATAATTACATCTATGTACTAAGTTACGAAATATGTGTGTTTGTGAAAAATAACTCACTGGACATAATAGGTTGCGAGGTGGACTCCGTCATCTCCGTGCGGCCCGCGTTAGTAGCCGCCTGCAGAGTATATACATCTTTTAAATCTTACTTCTTACTAATATTATAAATGCGAAAGTTTAGATGGATGGATGTTTGTTAAAGTTTGTAGCCTAAACGGCTTAACGGATCTCGATGAAATTTGGCATAGACGTGTAGGATAGTCTGGAAGAACACATAGGCTACTCACTTTTGCTATTATTTATTTCTACACGGACGAAGTCGCGGGCGAAAGCTAGTAGTACATAAAGATAAAGATAATGATAGCTTTATTTCCCTTGAGACAAAATACTTTAACATATTTAAACGTAAGTACACGGACAAAGTAGCGAGCAACAGCTAGTATTATATATGGTAGCACAACAGATATTGCGCCTCGAGTGGAAATAGTACATAATATATCTAAATTGTTGTATATAAATGTGATATATAATAAAATAGACCTGTGCCTCAGTTTCCTTGTCCTTGTCAGTTTTGTCATTGGGCATGTCGATGATCTGCTCGTTGGTCTTCCTCAGGCCGGCGATCAGGCTCGTTTGTTGTTTCTATTCACACATAAATTTACATTACTGTCACCAACTTCCTATAGTCGAACAAGGATATCTGACCTCTTTAGAGACGCTAGTATTGGTTTTTTTTTTCAGAAAGTATGTAATAGCTACATGGGCATAGAAAATAGAATAAAATGAAAAGTACAATACGAAAAATGTTGCAAAATTTTTCAAACTTTGGCGAATTGGCTAGTAAGCTGTGATAACTTATTTTGATTCAAGCCCACCGGGTCAGATATCCTTGCCAGTCTATATTTTCCAATTAAGCAAATTGTTTTGTGTAATGAAAATGAAGAAATCAAAGTATCCAATAGTGGTAGTATAAATGCTATAGTAACGTTGGTGTTGGCGCGTATCTTCTTGAGGCAGCCCTCGAGCCAGGTGCGTATGGTCTGCTTGGCCACCTCCTCCTCTATCAGGAACTCGAACTCCTCGCGCGCCAGCAGCTCCTCCATCTGCAGCGCCTTGCGGATGTCCACCGTGCGGTACGACAGCATGCTGCGAACAAACAAGTTTCTCACTAAATTTGATATTGTTAGTGTTTCAATAAAAATATTAAATGGGTAGACTTTAAAAGCAGTATTTACTAAGAAAGAGCGTACTATTATTGAACCATATATGAGATGGAAACGCAGACTACAGAATCTTGCGTTAGTATTATCGTTTTGCCCTAATTTCAAAATGTACAGTCACGGAAATCAGGGGTGTTCCACTTACAGAAAAAATGCCTTGTTCCTTGCAACTAGACAAACCCCGACTCTTCTTAAAAATTACCAATTAGGGATCAGTGAGTTATGCAAACGACGAAATAATAATATAAAGCTTGGTCTTGTACCACTGGTGAAACTTTTCTCGTACAGACAAATAAAAGCTACGATCTATTGACTAATATTCCACGTCATCATTTCAATGCGTAAAAATGTTCAAACGCCTGTAGCTAAGTTGGAACACCGCAATATTTCTCGATTATAAGGTAATAGTACAGGTACAGTAGAAGTACAGCGCGGGTGTACTGCGGGTTGTACTGCGGGTGTACTGCGGGTATACTGCGGGTGTACTGCTGGTGTACTGCGGGTGTAACTGCGGGTGTACTGCTGGTGTACTGCTGGTGTACTGCGGGTGTACTGCGGGTGTACTGCGGGTGTACTGCTGGTGTACTGCGGGTGTACTGTGGATGTACTGCGGGTGTACTGCGGATATACTGCGGGTGTACTGCTGGTGTATTGGGGGTGTACTGCGGATATACTGCAGGTGTACTGCGAATGTACTGCGGGTGTACTGCGGATGTACTGTGGATGTACTGCAGGTGTACTGCGGGTGTACTGCTGGTGTACTGCGGGTGTATGCGGGTGTACTGCTGGTGTACTGCGGATGTACTGCAGGTGTACTGCGAATGTACTGCGGGTGTACTGCGGATGTACTGCGGATGTACTGCGGGTGTACTGCAGGTGTACTGCGGATGCAGTACGTACTTGAGCACGTCGTGGAAGGTGACGTCCTCTCCGTTGTGCAGACGCTCGAGCTCGTAGCACATGTACTTGAACAGCAGCCGCTCCTTGTGCGTGTCGCACTCCAGCCGACCCTTCAGCAGGCGCAGGATGAACTTCACCTATACACATAAGATATTATAACAAGCAGTATTATTACTATATATAATTTTTCGAACGGCAATGGTTGTACCTTCCGATTCCTTCGCCGTACTTGACGTTGCCGAAGACGATGGTTCCGGCGAGAGCGTAGAAGAAGACGAGCAGAAACATGCCGAAGATGATGAAGAAGCTCTTGCAGACGCTGACGCCGACGGTCAGCATCAGCATCTTGAGCGTCGTGTGCTTGCCCGTGATCGTGAAGAACCGCAGGATCACCACCATGAACCCCACGAAGTACGACAGGTCGTTCTACATACCACATACCAACTTGTAACACTGCTTTCCTATTTTATTACATTCATCGCTGATCGTTTACCTCATTCTTTTATAATAAAAAAAATAGTGATATTGGTGATTGTTGATGCTGACCTTGAGCGTGAAGTGCATGAATATCCAGATGCAGCCGGCGAGGGTGACGAGCAGGTCGTAGCGGTTGCGGCGGCTCTGCCAGTAGCCGCGCGGCGTGAACGCCACCGTCTTCAGCACCACCTCCACCACGAACACCAGCGTCAGCAGCGCCGACGTCAGCGCCAGCCGCTCCGTGTTCGACGAGTGCCGCGACCACTGCGCACACGCAACCAACACTTAAATGCCACCAGCGAGTACGCAGAATGGAACCATTATAAGTACAGTCAGTGTCGTAGCGGTGTTCCATTTGTAGAAAAACTATATTATTTCGTGCAATAAAGGATGCTATCAATGTTAAGATCAAATAAAAACTATTAAACACGGATAATTTTATAGTTCGATTTACCAATTTTAGTACTTTAATGTGTACAAAAAATGTATACTATCATCGTTTTTGAAAACATATAGATAGAAAATCTATGAAAGTGTTAGACAAAGAAGTAGTGACCGTGACGGCGAGCAGCGCGCTGTTGATGAGCACGACGATGGCGATGACGCGCTTGAAGGAGAGGTTCTGCGTGACGTCGTAGGCGAAGGCGCGCACCTTGCGGCCGTCGGGCCGCGGCGGCAGGTGCAGCGGCTGCGCGATTTTCAGCCGCTTCTTTAAGTCACACCTGGAAAAATACAATGAATCCAATGAAAATTTAAAACAATGAAAATTTTTACATCTAAAAATACTTTTCATGGATTAAAGGTTTAAACGTGATTTTGCTCAAAATTCAATTTCCTATTAGCAATGCCGTTTACCATGAGCATAGCATTTTTTAAAAAGAAATACAACATATACATTTTGAATGACAAAACACCTATTGTATAGTAAAAAAATAATGTTTACTAGCTATCGCCTGTGTTCTTCCAGACTATACATTTTTTTCATCGAGATCCGTTTAGACGACCATCTCTAATAAACATACATCCATCTAAACTTTACATTGATATTAGTAAGAAGTAAGATGAAATGTCCCGAGTTACCATCGTCGCTGGTCGACAGTGAGCAGGGCGGTGCCTTTGTTCTCCGAGTAGTTGGCGATCACGACGCCCACGAACAGCGTCAGCCCGATCATGCAGCCCAGGAATATATACACGTGGATGTATATCGCGTGTACCTGATATAACAATAAATTCAATGAAAACGTAAAACAATGAAAATTGTTACATCTAAAAATACTTTTCATGGATTGAAGGTTTAAGCGTGATTTTGCTCAAAATTCAATTTCCTATTAGCAATGCCGTTTACCATGAGCATAGCATTTTTTAAAAAGAAATACAACATATACATTTTGAATGACAAAACACCTATTGTATAGTAAAAAAATAATGTTTACTAGCTATCGCCTGTGTTCTTCCAGACTATACATTTTTTTCATCGAGATCCGTTTAGACGACCATCTCTAACAAACATACATCCATCTAAACTTTACATTGATATTAGTAAGAAGTAAGATGAAATGTTCCGAGTTACCATCGTCGCTGGTCGACAGTGAGCAGGGCGGTGCCTTTGTTCTCCAGTAGTTGTCTGCGGGCGTGCAGTATGGCGGCGCCACCATGCAGTCGTGCATTATCTTGTTCCAGTCCTCGCCCGTCACGATGCGGAATAGCATCGCCACGCTGTGGATCGGCGAGTTGAAGTTCGCGCGCCTACACACAAACAACTCCATATGTAAACAACCAGTACATCATACTATTGCTAATATTTCTCTCCTTCTCTCTCTCTCTCTCGCTCTTTCTCTCTGACTATCGCTGTCTTTCTTGCTAATATTTTAAGTCCCTACAAGTCGTTATTTCTAGAAAATTTTATGGGTATCTTAAACGTACATTTCATTCACATAGAACATTCTTTATTACAGGTATCTGTAGGTTGTACCTTCCGATTCCTTCGCCGTACTTGACGTTGCCGAAGACGATGGTTCCGGCGAGAGCGTAGAAGAAGACGAGCAGAAACATGCCGAAGATGATGAAGAAGCTCTTGCAGACGCTGACGCCGACGGTCAGCATCAGCATCTTGAGCGTCGTGTGCTTGCCCGTGATCGTGAAGAACCGCAGGATCACCACCATGAACCCCACGAAGTACGACAGGTCGTTCTACATACCACATACCAACTTGTAACACTGCTTTCCTATTTTATTACATTCATCGCTGATCGTTTACCTCCTTCTTTTATAATAAAAAAATAGTGATATTGGTGATTGTTGATGCTGACCTTGAGCGTGAAGTGCATGAATATCCAGATGCAGCCGGCGAGGGTGACGAGCAGGTCGTAGCGGTTGCGGCGGCTCTGCCAGTAGCCGCGCGGCGTGAACGCCACCGTCTTCAGCACCACCTCCACCACGAACACCAGCGTCAGCAGCGCCGACGTCAGCGCCAGCCGCTCCGTGTTCGACGAGTGCCGCGACCACTGCGCGCACGCAACCAACACTTAAATGCCACCAGCGAGTACGCAGAATGGAACCATTATAAGTACAGTCAGTGTCGTAGCGGTGTTCCATTTGTAGAAAAACTATATTATTTCGTGCAATAAAGGATGCTACCAATGTTAAGATCAAATAAAAACTATTAAACACGGATAATTTTATAGTTCGATTTACCAATTTTAGTGCTTTAATGTGTACAAAAAATGTATACTATCATCGTTTTTGAAAACATACAGATAGAAAATCTATGAAAGTGTTAGACAAAGAAGTAGTGACCGTGACGGCGAGCAGCGCGCTGTTGATGAGCACGACGATGGCGATGACGCGCTTGAAGGAGAGGTTCTGCGTGACGTCGTAGGCGAAGGCGCGCACCTTGCGGCCGTCGGGCCGCGGCGGCAGGTGCAGCGGCTGCGCGATTTTCAGCCGCTTCTTCAAGTCACACCTGGAGAATTACAATAAATCCAATGAAAACGTAAAACAATGAAAATTTTTACATCTAAAAATACTTTTCATGGATTGAAGGTTTAAGCGTGATTTTGCTCAAAATTCAATTTCCTATTAGCAATGCCGTTTACCATGAGCATAGCATTTTTTAAAAAGAAATACAACATATACATTTTGAATGACAAAACACCTATTGTATAGTAAAAAAATAATGTTTACTAGCTATCGCCTGTGTTCTTCCAGACTATACATTTTTTTCATCGAGATCCGTTTAGACGACAATCTCTAACAAACATACATCCATCTAAACTTTACATTGATATTAGTAAGAAGTAAGATGAAATGTTCCGAGTTACCATCGTCGCTGGTCGACAGTGAGCAGGGCGGTGCCTTTGTTCTCCGAGTAGTTGGCGATCACGACGCCCACGAACAGCGTCAGCCCGATCATGCAGCCCAGGAATATGTACACGTGGATGTATATCGCGTGTACCTGATATAACAATACAATTTAGGGCCTATCCCACCACTGGCTGATAGAGGCTCAGATAGCTTAAAAATGACGTTACTGTCAGATAAGGTAACAAAATCCGATATTTCCATCACATATTATACACGTTGGATTGTTATCAGACAATTACAATTTGGTGAAACAGGCCCTTAAAAATGTAAATATAAACTGTGAATAACATATTTAAAAAGTGTGAAAAATATTGCTATTAAGGATGTCAAGTTAATTTATATGTGGATATCGACTTACGGGTCCTAATGCCTTGATGAGCACATCGCGCACGTCCAGCCAGCCCTTGAACGACAGCACTTCAAACAGGGTCAGCAGCGCGTCGCCGATGTTGTCGAAACTGAATCGTTTTGGATTTGCCCTGGGAAACCAAAATTTGTTACTTTCAATAGAAATGCTCACAATTATTTATATTATAATTTAAATTCTCGTTTTGGTTGGAAGGTTAAAGGTGAAGGTTAAAATTATTGAATTTCATTTCAATACACCCAATAAATTCATTCTAAAAGATGAAGAGATACAACTTATGGATGCAAAATGTTTTTATTTAATTGCATAAAGTCTCACCAGACTCTTGGCACGAGCATGGAGGGGAAGGTCTCGTTGGGGCCGGGCTTGATCTTCATCTTGGTGACGAAGACGCGCCGCATGAACACTCCCACGCAGTCCTCGCGCCGCGTGATCGTCGGGTCGTTGCAGCGCGCCAACCTGTTCATATGACAAGTTTGTCCATCACTCCTATGGTTTTCAAATCTGGGGTTTAGTTAAATAAGTTCTGCTTTTATGTATTTCTATACCTTCCACCGTAGAGCTGGACGCCATAACTCGCGAACACGAACATCAACAGTATGAGCAAAGTCGAGACCTGTAATATAAATTCGATTGCGATTCAAATTATGACATTTAATTTCAAGCTAAGAAATCTGTGGATTTGTTTAATGTTACATGTAAATGCTTATCGGGGTAATGAGGATGAAGAAAAAAAAACATCAATGAAAGTTTTTAGAAGAAAAATAATAACACCCAGCTGTAATACAACGTAATATATTCGATACATCATGCTTAAGTGTACTTATAAAAAGCAAAAATAATAATTGGCAGACAGTGTTAAGGTTAGTAAAAAAGCAAATTAATCTGCATAAAAAATAAAACCATAAGATAAAATGTTAGCTTGTAAAATCGTTAGGTACGATTATTTTAATATGGTTTTGATTTTCTTCTTACGGAACATTTATTTACTGACTCGCGAAGGATTCGTATTTTTTTGGTATATACATTACACATGAAAAAATATGTAATGTACTTTGATACGTTCCAACCTCATTTTTTTTTCAAGTTCCCTGTAATGATTGCTCTGTTAGAACGATTTTGCCCATTAAAAAAGCCTTATTGTATAACATTTAAGTTTCATGCAATCTTTACTTACCGCTCCGATTAAGTAAAGCCTCCTACGCGGAACGCGTCTCCGAGATATTAGTACCATTTTTCTTAGTTGATTTTTCCACGTTACTGAAATAATAAATTAAATATTTCAAACTCTTGCCATGTGTTTACAAAAACCGAGGGTGCGTCTACAAAATACAGTGCCTATTGGCCAGTGGCTACTTACATTACGTACTTACTTCAACGAATACATCCATCAAGTTATCCGGCATTGAAACTCACATTTAAAAAACGAATAAAAACTATGGATTACTGAAGTAACCCTGCGATGTTTAATCCATATGTTGTTTTAATAAGTGTGCATTTTAGCATAATACAAAATAATCCGGGCGACGAAGAGAACTAAAAACTAGTGACAATTAAAAATAACATATAACACCTACAAAGTTGGTGACTTTACTCGGCGATAAAATTATACGACTAATGTTAAAAATTATTTAATCGTTTTGTGGAGCGTAATTAAAACTTCGATCCTTTAAGAAGTTGCGGGTAGATCGTGGATAGTTGACTACTCGTTGTATGTAGAACTACATAATAAGGAATACAAAACGCCTGACCCTCATACATAAAATCTGTGTATTACAATTTACCAGAAGAATTTCCTTAAAGCCCCTGCAAAGTTCGTAGACGACTTTGCGCATATGCGGCACGAGCGTGAATATGCGTAGAGGACGCACGCAGCGCAGGATCATCAGCATCTGAGCGGGCGAGCCCGGCGGCACCCGCACTGGCATCCAGCACAGGAACGTCAGCGATACCTGCATAGAGTACAACACATTATTGATCTCATCATCTACATGTGTGATGAAACTCGTGAAGCTTTCGGGAATTAGTATTCTGTAACATAGTTTGTTCAAAGAGAAAAACAATGAAAAGACTTCTCCTACCAATTGTTTAGCGTTTGTAGTAATGTAGCGTATGTAGTATGTTTAGAAATTTGCTTAAATGTTTCAGCAATTCGTTACATTTTTGTTATAAAAATGTAACATGATTGCTTAACAATCAATCAATATTGCATTCTATTCGTAATCTGGGCGAGGAGCGATGCGCATAAATGGCTGAGGCACAGACCACGCATGCGCGAACGGCCAACTCAGCAAAATTTTCCTCGAACTCTAAAATAATATTTGTTCTATTTCTTCAAAACCTTAAGAACGTGTCTTTATTGTAACTGAATAAATTCTAGGGATGAATCCTCTAAAGTTCAACCCGAATCTATTGTCAGAAAAAGCAATCGCCCTTGTTTTCAACCTTTGAACTATGTCATTCAAAGGTTGAATGAAGGTTCGTCTTTGGATGACATTCAGAGTACATGTCTAATATTTTTTTTTAAATAAATTAACAAAATCAATATTCGTACTATCATATAATGTATTGGTAGCAGGTTTCCAAGTACTTAGCACCAGTCGCTACTTGGAAATCTGTTTTGATCGTTCGAGACGTATTCAGGGCACACAAATCCTTTGGCACATGCGCACTACTTTTTGTGGACATATATACTTATATATGTGTCTAGAATGTCTGAGACGGTAATATTTGACTAATAATAAATTCGTCATGGTATATTTTTAAGAATGAAGCGATGACTTTACGTAATTTAGTAATCGCTTAAATTAAGTTATGTTCGCAATTCTTTTTATTGTTGTAAAACAATTCTTTTTAGAGAAAGCTCTAAACTCTCCATCATATACACTAAAACGTGATAGTTTTAATTTTTTATTAAAATTTATAAGAAGTATCACATTTCTTTACTTTTTTATTAAGAAGCGCAAAATAAGTCGCAAAGTAACCCGCTTTTCTTAAACACCTGTGGAATACAAAAGTCCGCGGTTCAAACTCGAACCTAAGACATTTCAACACACGCTTCAACATCAACTTTTGTAATGTAAAATTAACGCTATTATATCAAGTATGGATTTATCCAGAGATCACATTATATGGTATTTCTCAAAAACATAATAAAGAGAATATTTGTTTCATTTTACATCTTGGGTAAAATATTAATTTAATATGGTACGTCACACACATAAGGGTAACCCCCGCACAGTTTTCCAGTAACTGCCCGTTATTGATTTTTCATGCAGGACCTCAACAAAGGTACGTAAAATAAAAACTTAACCTTGACCTTTAGGGATAGCGTCTAACATTTACGTTTAATAAACAACGCTCAGCTGATATATATTTCGCTTAATTAAGATATTAAAACAAATGCTACTTACATTTTTGTTTAATTTTGTTTTATTTGATTGAAACGGCTGCTGTCACGACAGCAAGTTTGGGACTGAGAGTTATCTTGCAAAAACATGATATATAAACAGGGCTGCGACGCATTTCATGTAGCGCGCAGGCGTCAGCTTTCGTACAGACCAATCAACAGGTAAACTCGACACTTTAATCTCTACATTAACAAAACTAAATCTTTACGATTGATAGAAACAAATTCTGCGCCCATCTAATATCTCTACCGATTATTCTCCAAATACAATGTATAACGAATAAATTCTATTAAAAACAAACTGTATTGCTACTGATGTAAGATTATTTGATTGCGAGAAAATGAAAGCGTTCATTTTCATTACACTGTGCATAGATAGTGCAAGCGATTCCGTCCTTTCCTTTGATTGATTTTACAGTGTACTATTTTAAAACTCGATGTTGAATAATGGATTTTAATAAAAAATGGCATAAATTAAATCGTTTTATTTAAATTTGATAAATGATAAAAGAAAGTAGTTATTTTAGATTAAACCAAACGAATGAAATTCAAAATTCACGGAAAGCGAAGTGTAGGCCAAAGAAGAACATCCTGTCTCAAAAACTTAAGCCAGTGGTTTGGAAAGAACACTCGTTCACTTTTTAGAGCCGCGGTGTCAAGAACGCAAATTGCCCTAATGATCGCCGAACTTCGAAAGAAGATGGCACTTTAAGAAGAAGAATGAAATAGAGTAACAAGGTAAATTTGATTGAAGTGACTGTAATCCTGCAAAATTAAAAAAGTTTTATGGATACAGATGTTCACAGCCTCCTGAAAGTTAGCGCTGCCCGAAACATGTTATTTATAAAACTAATATTATTCTGTTATATTATTTAAAAGGGTAACTTACCTTAAAACATTCATCTTGAGTATGCTTCATTGCTTTCTTACACTGCACAACTTACCTTATTAAAATCTAACAACATATTTACAACTAGTTCACTTAAGTTTTTCAAGGCTACATTCGGCCTATTAAGAATAGTTTTTATGTGAAACAAATTATTGTCATAATTTTTGAAAAGGTTTGAATTTTTTGAAAAGGAAAAAAAATCCGTTGCATACAATTTTTTTTTTACTACTTACCACATAAATAAATACATCCAATACAGCTGCCGCGTCTTTTAGATATGCTTTAGGTGTAAAAAATAATCCATCGGCTAATATTTTCAACGCTAATTCCAAACTCATAAATATTACGAAGCCGTATTCTGCGATCTAAAAAGAATGTCAACGATTCAAAATTAATGAAATTAAAAATGACAAAAGAAATGAATTTTCGAAGTTTTCATTTTTAGTCTTTTTTTTGTCATTGCGTCATAAAGATTTTACTATAAATTTATCTCGTGCAGATTTTCGCTCGTCATTTATTCAGTTTTAAAATTCAGGTTATTTGAGTGGCATAACTACCTGGAGTACAAAGTTTTCCATAACTCTGTATGTGGGTGTTTCAAACATCATCGACAAGCATGACAGAGTTGTGACCATGATCATCACCCAGTCCAGGTAAGTTACCAGGCCAAGAAAATTGCTGCAAACAGTAATACCAGTATTATGGTGGTCAAACGTAACAAAACTAGCAATTGTACACTAGAATAAACTACAATACTGATGCTGTTACAAAAATATGCTAACGTGAAATGCTACCAAAAATAATAAAAATTCATACCTTATGTTAATTTTTACCTATTCTATGAAAGGATATCTTAAAATAATCCTTTAATGACAGCTATCGACAGGAACTCATTTCTGTAGACACACTACTGGTCATAGTAAAAAGGGGAGCAGATATACAAGTAACTAACTCTTCCCGTGCGGCTTCATCCGCATGAAATTATAAAGACTTTATTTTACATTTGTGAAAATTTCAATTGCAAATGTCAAAATTCAAATGCACAAATGACTATGGCAACGTTGCTTCCTTGATGTTGGCAGCTTGTAGTTTATGGTCCCTTTCCCACATGAAGGTTTTTTCTAATTTATTTACCACCTAAGTTTAATAGTCTAAAAACTTAAGAATTGATTGCTGACATCCTACGTCACGAAGTAGTGTGTCACGATTTATTATATTAGTATAGTTGAGTGATGCAAGTTACTGGAAGCTCTTGTAGTGAACTTTGCGCTCGTTGCCGGTGACGGGGTCGCGCAGGCGGGCGTCGTAGCGCGCGTCCACGACGGCGCGGCAGAGCTTGCGGAAGCGCGACTCGCGCGGCACCAGCAGCAGCGGCGTGTCGAACAGTGGGTGGTTCTCGCGCAGGTCCTCCTCTCGCTGGTTCCTATATTTGTTGTCCTATTTAAGCTCGTATGTAACGATAATCATTATCCTCGAGGCTGTAGCTTGAGACGAATTCGAAGGGGAGCGGTAGGGCGGAACAAAAATAATGTTCCCACAATATCCAGCTACTGCCATGAATATCTCTTTTCGATTACAAAGCTACTTATAGTACACTGATTTGGAAAAGATTGCAAACTATTTTTGAACCGCGTCATAGAAAAGGTAACAAATAATCATCTAGAATAAGTTTACTTTTGTAAGTCATAATTGTAAACGTGCAATAGTGTCATGTATGTAATTAATAGTTGCAATTATAGATGTGACCTTCTCATCTCCGCCTGCTGGCGCTTGGCCTGCAGCAGGCGGATGTCGAGGTAGGGCGGGCGCGCGCGCGAGGAGGGCACGACGCGCGACGCCGCGCCGATGTCGCCGTTCTCCAGCAGGTGCTCGTACGTCTGCTTCAGCTTCAGCGACCCGCTGCGCACCGAGCGCCGGATCGACCGCGACCCGAATCTGCACACAACTTACCATCATCATCAGCTGCTCTCCCACACATATCTATCAGCCCTCATATCTGAATTCACTCCCTTCTTAACTATATCCCCTTTCACACAATACATCCATGCTATCTTCGATCTTCATCTACCTTTGTAGCCACACATTCAGTCTTAACACTTTCCTGTTTATCCCCACACCTCTCGCCGCATAATATGACCACACCACGCTAACCGTTCCTTGTACCAAAAAATTACATGATTAATCTCGTACTTACTTTTTTTGATCTACCCGCAGCTGTTTGGCGCTGGATATAGTGCCCTGCGACTTGAGGCCCGACTTGCCGCCCGTAGCCAACATCGCCGAGTCCCCCAGCACCAAACGTCGATGATTGTTTGAGTCACTGAAATATTACCTATATTAAATTCAAGAAAATGTTGACTCATCATTATATTGCTTTCACTTTTTAATGTAAACAAATTCAATCATTATAAGCAATCTGCAAATGCGTCGGTCAACAAATAGCAAACAAAAGAAGCAACTAAAATACTGCAAACATAGATATTTAAAAAAGTGTTTTATTAAGGCAAGTATCATGGCACGATTTAAAAAATTACTTAATGATTGAAGCGACGACATGTCTCCGTAGGGCGGAGCTGGGCCGCTGCGAGGGCGGAGCCACCACTAGTGTTTTGACCAGGCACCGCTTGCGGTAGGGGAACGCGATCTTGTCTACGCCGATGTACTCTATGGCGCGCCGCGAGAGGTCGCCGGAGCGCGCGCCCGCCCCCGCCCCCGCGCCCGGCACGCCCGCCTCCTCCTCGCCCTCTACTTCGCACACAAATTGACGCATAAACGATTCGCGTACCTGAAAAATTATACGACAAATAGTAACCGTAATTAATGTAACTGTTCTTATAGTAACAATATAAAAGAGCTGTCGCCCGATTAAAAAAACTTTATTAGTGGCCTATATGGTCTTTCAGACTATGTTCTACTATGCCAAATTTTATCGAGATACCTTAAGGCTTTTTGGAGATATGTGGTAACAATTAAACATCCATCCATCCAAACATTTGTTAAATTACCTATTGAACGTTTTTATATTTGTATAATGTAATTTTGAACATACCTTTGGCAAATTGAAGTCTCCAGGAACTTTGTGTAATTTCGTCATTTGAGGACTGTCTGGAAATTTCTCGAAGATCCTTAATCTGAAGGGCAAGCTTTCTTTTATCTCTGCGCTTTGCTGACGATAGCGGAGTTGTTTTAATTTCTTTATGTCTTCATCCAACTCTAGATTATCTAAAATAACTGCGACGAACAGCGACAACACGATCTAAAATAGAAATTTTCGTTTAATAAGAATCTTCATATATTTTTTAAAAATATACTAAAATACAATGCTTACCAATGTGACAAATAGATGGTATAAAATAAAATAAATAGCGACCAATGGTGTCAAGGTTTGACTGGTTCTGACCATTGTTTCGTCCATCACTTCAACCCATGCTTCTTGCGTTAAAATTTGGAACATGGACATAAAAGCCTGCAATATTAATAATACACAATCAATTTGAAAAATGTATAACATTGCTAGGCATAAAAATTGTAGGTTATAAAAAAAACTCTGAGTTCAGGTTTAATTTTTTTATTGGAACATTGAAAAAATATATAAATGAAACTTACCTCAGGAAATGTTTCAAATTTAGTGAACTCACAGAGAAAACAGAAGAGTTGCATCGAGATTGAGGAACTTATAATTAACAAGCACATGGTAAATATGATGAGGCTGCCAAGTTTCTTGCCGGGACCAAAGATTTTGTAAACAAAACCCTCCAATAGGGGCGAAGCTTTTATTAACCTAACTATACGTAGAACCTTTAAAAATCAATTAGAACATAATTTTATTAGATTAAAAAACATATTTTTATAAAAGCTCAAAATAGCAAGCACACAAAAATTTTCAAATTCATACCTGAAAATAAGTAAAACCTGACATATAGAGTTGGGGAATTATATGAATCGTAGTACCGACAGCCAAAAGTAATTCAAACTTATGAACAGAGTGTTTGAAATAACCCTTCCAACCCAAACACCATATTTTTATCAATGCTTCCAAATCCAAAAAAATAGTAAATGCGATCTGAAAAAATATGAACATTTTACAAGTAAATAGGCACATTTCTTACATTTTTACAACAGTAGAAATATTTTACTAACCTCAATGTAGTAATATTTTTGGTAAAAAAATTCTCTAGGGTTGTCATCATGTTTAAAATTCATAGTAGCAGTAATTATTCCATTCGCTAGCACTACACCCATGACAAGAAGTCGAAAGTATGCAGAGCGTAGCATTTTATGGAATATTTCTGGAGCACTCCCTGTAAATATGTAATTTTTTTGCATCAAAAAAAGTGATCAACACTTTTTTGCTATCATTTTGTGTTACTAAATATTAAAAACAAAGTTATTTAAGTAACATTTTACCTGAATGTTTATTTTCATCAATGGTTACTAATTTCCAACCGTTATCGTCACTAGTGAAAAACTGCGTGGTACTGCCTTTCGTTATAGGGTTGCGAACACCCCACATCTGTTGAAACTGCACTCTTATTTCATTAAACGTTTCCGTTATGACTGCTATGAACACATTTTTTACCAACCAAGCTAAGAAAAATATCATAGTGCTGTAACAAAAATATGAAAATTAATTTGGGAACATTTTGTACTTGCATATTTTTATATTGATAATGTTTTCTTCTATATAGCATATGTTACTCAGGGATCATGTAATACAATACTTTTTTAATCTAATCCTAACATACTAATTTTTCCTTTATAAGTGTAGACAATCAATTTACCTAAAGTAAAGTGCTGATCTCCATGCTGGTAAAGAATCGATAGCCCTGTACATTATAAAAACCCATCCTTCCTGTGAAGATGCTTGATACACAGTAAATAAACTTGTAGCTAAAAAAACATTTAAATGTAATAAATACCTCCAAGTTATTGTCAATTATTTCATTATTTATTAAACTAAAACAAGACAATTTCAACATACCAAATTCTTCAAAACCATTAAATCCCATGATATATTTGGAGAGGTTTAATTTTATACATTTCATTCCAGAAGGACATTGATAGCCAGAGTTAGGTTCCGGTGAACAGAATGTATCAGGGATTGCAAGAGAATTTATAGTTATTTCACTGAAAAAAGAAGAATAATGTTAACTTTCTTTTACTAATTCTGCTATGAGGCACATTTTAGGTAGTGTATTACTCACTTTGGATCAGTATTATTTCTAACACAGTGATGTGTTAATTCACCAAAAAACTGAACTCCCAATAAACTATACAGTGACATGAAGAACAGGAAAAATAATGTCACATTATAAATCTGCTGACTTGATCGCCTGTAAGGAGAAAATTAAATTGATTATCTTAAGTCTATTTGAAAATAATATTTTAGTATTTTATTGTTACCCATACATACTTAAATATTTGGTTAATCCTTGACTTTGGCATAGAGAATTTTAGAAACACTCTTAAAAATCTGATCATAATCAAAGGCCTAGGAGCTCTGAGTATACTGAGGTAACTATATCTTGGCACAATCCCTGTCAGCTCAAACATCTGCAGCAGCACTGACACCCAGAGGAAAAACACCATAGAAGCATCAAATTGGCACCAGTGATCCTTTAAGTATGCAACATCACCCTATAAAACAATATATATTAAAGCTGTCTACGATTGTTTCAGATTGTATAAATCGAATAATTATATACCTTCAGTATTCCTCTAATATGCATTTTTGCTATCATTTCAGCTGTAAAAAGAAGTGTAACACAACAGTCTACCACAAAAGTTGTTATCTGAAGATAAGGATATTTTTCAAAGGACTTCGGCGTGTTTAGGGAAACGGACATTAAACTTAGGAGCGCACAAAATCTTAAAATTCTTCTAACCCATAACTGTAACCAAAAAAACAATTGTAAATATTTTTTAGTAAGATAGAATAAAATATAATTTTCATGCTTACCTTATTTACCCATTCAATATCAGCGCTTTCGTTTAGTGATTCTTCTGGGCCGTAATCGGCAAGTATTGGTTCGCCCTTTAAACTTTGCTTTCGGCCCAACATTTTTATATTGTTGAAAATAATTTTTAAATCTTAATATTGCCCGGTAGAGAAAAATCAGAGGACTACATTTTGATGTAGTCTTACTAAGTAATCTCCCCGTGTATGTAAATTTAAGTGAAGTATTTAATTTTCATTATGAATTTTAAACCAGACGGCGCACTTTTACACTGCTGACGCTTATCATCTATTATTGATTTTATTTTGACACTGACGTTAGATAACAGAACATAAAACGCTCCATTTCACAAATGTTACCTACAAGTCACACAACGAAGACAAGCCAACAAATAGTCTTTAGTTCTTTTGTTTGGATTAAAATCAAAAACATATGTTTCAAATTATACTCACCTAACTTTTGTAGCTAACTTCTTAAATATTAACATTTGTAATCTCTAATATTTAAGTAGATCAGTATGCCAGTTTGCGTAAATCTAGCTATGCATAGTATCCTAGCAACGGAATGTTTACTTTTTAACTGACACTATGCTTTCAACTTACAACAATTATATTGTACATAATTATGCAGTATTCTACATGCTGAAGCATTGAAACATTAATGATAACATTTGTGTCATCAATAATAATACAAGTTTAGTATTTAGTAGTGACAGAAGAGTTTTAAGTCAAAATGTTCATTTACATGAGCAAAAAGGTACTTTATCTAAAACCCAGTACAACAATTCAAATATCAGTATGAATCAAAAGTTAATATTATTTTGATTTGTGTTTCATAGATCGCAATACCAAAACAGTCTAATGTGAATTGTATATCATGGAACCATGCAACTGGATACATTGCTGTTGGTGGGGAAGATGGAATGTTAAAAGTATTAAAACTCGAATCTGGTAGGTATATTTTCCTCATTTAACCTTTGAGTCTTCACAAGATCTTATAACAATTGCCACCATTGTGTGTTAGTATTCACCATTTACAATAACCATAAATATTAAATTTATTTATAAACAAGGAATAGCATCTTTTTTATATAAATTTATATTATGTTCTAGGGGGTGGCGGAAATCTTTCGATGAATCTGACACTGGAGGGACACACAGGTCATCTACAAGTTGTAATATGGAATGAAGTTTTCCAGAAACTTACAACCAGTGATGAACATGGTGTCATTATTGTGTGGATGCTCTATAAAGTAAGAATAGATTTTTTTCAAAGTAATCTTTGTCAAAAAGTTTTCACTGCCAAAAACATGTATAAAAACATGTTGTGATTTCTCTCATTTTGAAAAAAGCATAGATAGCATCTGTTTTTGTCTGGGTAGTGGAAAGTAAACCATACTTGTATAACATTCATCTTTCAGGGCTCTTGGTATGAGGAAATGATCAACAACAGGAATAAGTCTACAGTGTCAAGCATGGCATGGGGCTCAGATGGACAAAAGATATGCATAGCATATGCCGATGGTAATTGAATTCATTTTCTTGAATACTTAACACTTTTTATAAGTTCAGTTGTCTAATTTGTTTTGGTTTGGAGTTAAATAGTTATTTTCTTGCAATAATAAAGTTTCTTTTTTATAATATTGCATATAATGCGTATAGAGCATTTCCTTTATTGAGGTATTTGGTATTGTTTGTTATTAATTCATTATTTATTATGCTTTCAGGTGCTGTTATAGTTGGTTCTGTTGATGGTTCCCGTGTTTGGGGGAAAGACATTAAAGGGCCGGGCTTGAATGCTGTTCAGTGGTCACCAGATAACTCACTGTTACTATTTGCATTGTCAAATGGAGAATTACATTTATATGATGATCAAGGGAACTTTATAGTAAGTTACAGTCATTTTAAGTACCTTATATACTGATATTAGTTATATCTTCTTAATATTATAAATGCATAACTCCAGAACATCTCGATATCATGATACAAACAGATGTAGAATATTATTTAGAAACCTAGGTTAATTATTAAATAATTTGATAGAGACTAAGGCAATGTCCATAATAGGCTACAGAGCACAATTGAGAGGAATAATTACTTAGTTTGTTTTTAATTTGTGTTTATATTTTTAGATGCCAGTAGGGACCAACCAAAGTTCAGATTCAATGGAAATTATAACAATGGACTGGTACTCCGGCAGAGCACCTGCTAATAGACCCATTTTGATGATTTGTTACAAAAGTGGTCAGCTTTTATTAATGAAAAGTTGTGTAGAAGAAGGTATGAAAATTCTCTTCTTGTATGAAATTTCTACATCTTATTTGTTATTTATTACTAATAAATGAGAATGTTTAGATGGATGGATGGATGTCTGTTAGAGTTTGTAACCTAAATGGCTGAATGGATCTTGATGAAATTTGGCATAAATGTAGAACACATGGGGTATTCATTTTTTAAAATCCCATGCAAACGGAGCCGCGAGTGAAAGCTAGTAATATATGATTTATTTTATGGTTCATGTATGTATATTTCAGAGAGTGTTGTTGTTGAAACAAATATGACTATAATTGACTGTCAATGGAATCATAATGGCACAATATTAGCAGCAGCAGGCTGTACAAAGGAACAAGCTAATGTTATACAATTTTTTAGTGCTTATGGAGAGGTACTGATATGATAATTTCAATATATCAATAGATCTTTTTCTTCGTTTATGTTATACAAAACAATAAGGTTTATAAAACTTTGTGTACCAGGCTATAATATTCAATTATAGCCTGACCAGAAATATAAAAATCAGGCAGATAAGGTCAGAAACCTGGTGTGTGGGTTAGACTTTTATTATTTACTCTTTAAAAATTAAAATTACATTTAAATGTTAGAACTAAATCACAATTTTTTTCGTTGTAATAAAAATATTAGTAGAGTTTTGTTAATTTACTAATATTTCCTATAACCTAGCTAACTAAGCTCTAGGCTTGTGATAGGATATGGTTCTCTACAATAGTGGAATGGCGGGTTTCGAACCCTCGACCGCAAGATCGGTAGTCCGTACCCCAAACGATTAGGCTATTGGCGCTTAAATCTTTTAAATCTACTTAAAACAATTACATTTTAAAATACAATAAAATGACTAAAAAACATGGTTAGAAACAATAATAAATTTAATATAACACTCCTTTAATCCTCAAAAGCCTGATTTTTTAAATGTAATTAAAAATATATATAAGTATACCGTTTCCGTGTGAATTAATGGTAAAACTTCAGGTATTTAAGGGTTAAAACTTTAACTATATGTTGGTACTAGCATGTGAGAACGCTGCGAGTTCCGGGTGGTTCTATGAGAGCGTTGTCGTGGGAACGATGTTCCCTGCGGCTGGCCGTGGCTATTGATTCGTTTATTTACTTCGCTAATGTAAAGCCTGACCACAAATACGCGTACTACGGCAACACTCTAGCATTCGTCTCTGACACAGATACTGTTACGTTTTGGGACACCGTGACTCATCAGGTATGTATATCTAAAAAATATACCCTATAATAAATCACAATCGTATATTTTTAAACTCGAATTTGTCAATTCCAATATACAGAAACTATTATAACATTTTTCATACTTCTAAGGCATAATTTTTTATTGTGTTTTCAGATACATATCTTTTATTTTATTTTTCTGTGATTATGTTCTTTTTTTAGTCATGGATAAATCATATTCCTGACGTCATAGACATGTGTGGAGTTGAGGAATATTGTATTATAGCGACATTGAACACGCTTATTATATCGAACCAACAAGGAATTCAATGCGACGGTGAGATTATTCTCCCTCTATAATATAATCCTTGCAGAATATATATTGATTTTTAATTTAATTACAGCAAAAGCAATAACAATGCCTATAGTTGGTGTAACAATAAATAGTAAAGCAGTTGCCGTGGCCGCGTCTAAGGAATCATTTTTAATATGGAAATTTTCCATACCATCAAGATCACGTAAGGATTCTTTTTGTATACTTCGTATATTGAATTACCAGGGATAATTAATAATGTTCTTTTATTTTATTTTATTGTTTTTGTAAGTTTCATTGTGGTCTGTGGGGCGGGGGTCTGGCGATCCATTACACAGGGCGCCACCTTAGTTTGGACACCAGTTCCCTGCCCAAGGCGAAAATCAATAAAACTATTTTATTTTATTTATTTATTCTAATACTGTTGCAGATACTTCGGAGCAATTGTACCGTGCGGATGGCACTCCCATGTCTGCAGGGGAGGGTTTCCAAGATGACACCATCTGTTGTGTGACATGTTCCGACACTCATTTATTAGTTGGCAGAGATTCGGGCACGATATTGCTTTTCTCTCTTGTCAATTTTAAGAAAATAACATCTATAAATATGAATGCAAAACCTTATAAAATCGGCTTGAATTCAAACTCTAGGTAATTTATCTATCTACACCTACTTCTATACTATTATAAAGAGGAAAGATTTATATTTTTGCATGTATTGTAATAACTCAAAAACAACTGGGCCGATTTCAAAAAATCTTTTACCATTTAAAAGCTACGTTATCAGTAACATAGGTGTTTTTTATTTTATTTTATAATTTCACGGGGACGAAGTCGCAAGCAACAGCTGGTAAACAATGAAATAGCAAGCTTTATATTTTGTACTAAAGAATTTACTCTTTTTTATTTATAGTAAGTTTTTCGTTATCGATCAACCGGGGTCTCTGTTCGTTTTGGATACGGATATGTCGAACAATATAAGTATGGGTCAAGCTCTGCGCAAGGACGTGTGGAGCGGTCTGTGGGCGGCCGACAACTGCCAAATGCTGGCCGTCGCCGAGAAGGCTCGTCTGTACGTTTTGAGGGACAACGAGCCCGAGGAGCCCCTCACTATGCAAGGCTATCTCTGCAAGTTTAAGGTAACAAAATATATAACACAAAAATACAGATAAATTGACAATATCCCTCTTTTGAGAAGTAAAAAATAATTGATCGATGCTTACTAATATAGTACCCTTTTATTGACTGCTCTGTTTCTAAAAAGAAAAGATTTTATTAAAGATAGCTTTTGTCCGCATATTAAAAATAAAAAAAAGCATAATTGAGGAGCCTATGTGTTCTTCCCGACTATCCTCTACGTCTGTGCTAAATTTTATTGAGATCCATTCAGCCGTTTTGACCACAAACAAACATCCGTCCATCCATGTAAACATTTATAATATTAGTAAGATAAGATTACTATAAAAAGTATTTATCATGATATGATTTTTACATCCAGGAGTTGGAAATAACAAGTGCTCTTCTGGACAATATAAGTGACAAATGTACTCCACAGCACATAGTGCGAGTGGAGGTGAAGTCTCTGAGAGACACGCGCCAGCTGATCGACAAAGTGGGCCTGAAGGAGGCGGAGACCTTCATTAAAGATAATCCGCATCCACAACTTTGGTACCTTATTATACTTTTTAACTAGATTACTTTAAACATTCAGATATATCAGCTATCCACAGCATATGAAGAACACACTATTCCGTTGTTTGATTAATCACAAATTACCAATATCATTCAGAGTTATTTAATGGTTAAGTTTATTTAATCTTATGTATAGAATCTTCAAATATGCAGTACACACATCTATTTCTAGGGCCGGTTTTAACATTACCGAGTCCCCGGTTGAGATTTCTACTACACCTCTTAACCGTAATACAAACCTGGGCGGTCGCCCATCTCGCCCTACCGTGACGCTGGTACTTTTTTTTATATTATAAGGTGGAAAACGAGCAAGTTTCCACTCCAGCGAAGAATCCATTGCCCATAGACATCCGCAATTGCAGATGCGTTGCCTACCTTAATCAACGAAAGAGGAGACGCATATAATATACAGGATATTTCTTTGCGTCTGTCGTCAAATCCACTTTTCCTTCCCATCCTTTCCTGGAAAAAGGGTGGTGAAAGAGGACTAAAATTAGGGACTGTCTATTGCAGGTTACTTTTAGCAGAAGCCGCGCTGAAGAATTTCGAAAGTGAGTCTGCTTTAGAGACGGCGGAGGCGGCGTTCGTGCGGCGCAGCGACTACGCCGGCATTCGCTGCGTCACGCGCCTCCGAGCCTTGCATTCCAACGCGCTCAAGAAAGCGGAGATACTCGCCTACTTCAAAGACTTCGATGCTGCTGAAAAAATATACCACGACGAAGACAGGCGGTGAGAAAACTACATATAAATTGTAGAACTAACAGTGGTAGAGCCCGCTTTAACATCTTCGCACGAATGGGTCGGCTCGCCCAGTGCAATACCACGACCAAACAGAAAACAGGCGTGAAATGGGAGCAATTCCGCGTTTCATCTAATGAGTATGGTGCCGGAGACCCAACTTATAAGAAAAAGACGGGAAGGGAAGGTGGACTTGACGCTGGAGGAGCCGCATAGGAAGGGGAAATATTCTCTTTATGTGCGTTTCCTCGTCCGTCGATTAAGGGTAGGCAACGCATCCGCTATTGCAAATGTCTATGGGCAGCGGTCTCTTCGCCAATTTTGGCGGATTTAGCTGGCCGCTTGCTCGTTTGCCAACTTATGATATAAAAAAATAGTAAAATTTTATGTCAACTTCTCTGTCGATCTCTTGAGGATGATACGAAGATATGTTTTGGTTTTATGCATTACAGGGACTTAGCTATCGCACTACGTAAGCGCTTGGGTCATTGGTTTCGAGTGGTGGAGCTGTTGAAGATGTCTGTGAACACGACAGACGCGGAAGTCAAGCAAGCGTATATCAACATCGGTGACTATTATTTAGATAGACAGAATTGGTAGGTTTACAATAATTTTACATATGTTTTTAGATTAAAGATTTGATTTTTTTGGCAATAATACAAACAATTACAAAAATACTTAGTTAACAATTATCTCTTAAGTTTCACGCTATATATAGGAGGTTAAAATGAATAAACACACGCGACTTGGTCGAGTCGAATTTACTCATTGGCAGAAGATTGCATATATTTTTGATCGGAATGAAATCTAGTTATAGTTCATTAACAGGACTGGCGCTATCGAATATTACTCCATGTGTAATAATATGGAGGGGTTAAAGAAATGCTACATGGCGTTAGAAGACAACGAGTCTCTAGCTAAACTTTTCACAGGATCACCGAGACATGCCAAGGTTAATATTTGTGACTTTTTTTATTTATTTTTAATCAATAACCTCTTATTCATTTAAAAGATGTTTTTGGTTCATAGGACGCGGGAAAACAAGTACTATTGGATGATATGAACGACGCAAATCAAACTGTATCAATGCAAAATATTATTCAGCTGAAAGAAAATGGAAGAATGCTTCAAGCTGCGGCTATGGCGTTTCAGGTAACAATTTATAAATATACAAATGATTTGAAATTTGAATTGTTAGATATGTTATTTTACTTTTTTTAATTAATGAATTAACAGTTAGCCAACAATGAGGCTGCACAAAAGGCGTCGCCGTCCCGCGTCAAGAAGCTGTACATCTTGTCCGGCCACCTCTACACACAGAACTCTGTGGGTCAGTCAATGTCACTTTCATTGTCTTATCTCTATACGTACGTATGAACTCGTGCGCCCACAAATGTTTCTGTATTTGGGTTTGTTATCATAAGTGACGAGATAAAGATTTTATCTTGTACATTTTATCTATGTATTTGAGCTTCAAAGGAAACGATTCTTTATTTTAATACATATTTCATAAAACTACACGAATAATATTTTTTGGGACAAGTTAATGGACTCAAACAAATATTCCCACATGTTCATTACAAATTAAATCGCATGGATACAAACTAATTATAAACTATTAAATAGTCCTGTGTTTGTTAATTATTTAGTTGTAGAAATGTCATCATTGTTATTTATTTAGGCTTATCAACATAATTACATTATTTAACATAGTTAGATTTCTTTCTTGCATTAATAATCAAGATACACAGAGCATCATGTAACTACAATCTTACTTCTTACTAATATTATAAATGAAAAAGTTTAGATGGATGGATGGATGTTTGTTAGAGTTTGTAGCCTAGACGGCTGTACGGATCTCGATGAAAGTTGGCATAGATGTAGAGGATAGTCTAGAAGAAAACATAGGCTACTTAGTTTTTTTTTAATTCCACGCGGACGGAGTCGCGGGCGAAAGCTAGTGACTACATAAAATATCCTTATACAATTTTGTAACAAATATTATAATTTCCGTGTGCAACAAGGTGTAGGTGTTATAAGTAGTGTGTGTCAGAGGGCAGGGGCGGGCGCGAGGCGGCGCGCAGCTACCGCGCGGCGAGCGCGCAGCACTGGCTGTGTCTGTGTGCGCGGCGCGCGCGCTCGCCGCCCCTGCGCCAGGACACGGCGCTCGCCCTCGCGCACCGCCTCGCCGCGCGAGCGCACCTCCTGCAGCCCGCGCAACACCGCCAGGTGCGCTGCACTCACTCACACCTAACTTCTTTATCATATTATAAGGTTTGCAAACGAGGAAACGGCCACCTGATTCCGCCGAAATGGCGAAGCGACCGCTGCCCATAGACATCCGCAATTGTAGATGCGTTGCCTACCCGTAATCGACGGAAGAGGAGACACATAAACAGTTTATTTCCCCTACCTAAGCGTCTCCTCCGGTCAAATCCACTTTTCCTTCCCATCCCCACCTTTTAAGAAATGGGTGAAAAGGGTAAAAAATTAGGCCGCCGGCACAATCTGTAAATGCCTCTTCAAGGCAAACAGTGGCCATTCAGTCACAAAAAAAAGCCGCCGGCAACACACTCATCAGGCGAGCCGACCCTACAGTGCGAAGATGATAAAGCGGGCTCCACTACTGTTAAGTTCACCAATTTTCGTAAAAAGTTTTTTACAAGTTACGTATTTGTTTTTACTCTTTTGTCAAATCAAATGATTTTTTGTTAATTTCTTCCTCAGATGTGGTGTACGGTTGCCGCTATTGCATTGCAAGTGAGAGCTTTCGAACTGTGTTCAAAAGCCTTCATTAAATTGGAAGCGCTGGAGGTGAAGTTTGTTTTCTTCTCTTTGTGAATTTTTTACCCTTAGATGGATGTAATACATGACTTTCACATATGCACCAAAAACTTTAATTTTAATCGTGGTTATTTTCATAATTATTGTAAATGGTAATGATTTTGTTACATTTTGTAGCCTGACGTCTTCGAAGAGCTTGCAATTGAAATATTCACTCGGTGCAAACCAAAGGATAGTAGGGGTAACAAAGTTGACTGTCCAAATTGTCAAACGAGCATACCCGACTGGTGAGTTACGAAAAACTCTTTATGTGAAGAATTTTTAAAAATTAATTGTTATTACAATTTTTAGGCAACTTGTCTATTTTGTTTAATCCTATTTAGTGTTAAAAAATAATCATACTAATATTATAAATGTGAAAGTTTAGATGGATGGATGTTTATAAGAGTTTGTAGCCTAAACGGCTGAACGGATTTCGATGAAATTTAGTATAGATGTAGAGGATAGTCCGGAAGAACACATAGGCCAATCTTTTTTTTATATAACTCCACGCGAACGGAGTCGCGGGCGATAGCTAGTTTTTAATAAAGAGTGTTCGTCAGGTGTGTGCAATGCGCTTCGTGTGGGGCGCAGTTCCCCGGGTGTGTGGTGTCGGGGCGCGCGCTGCACGGGGCGGGAGCGGGGGCGGGGGCGGGCTGGACTTGCGCAGTGTGCGCCGCGGCCGCGCAGCGACACGACCTCGTCATACGACACTCCTGCCCCATGTGCCACGTACAGCTGTCCTAGTTCTAGTCCCGGGCATTGTATACCTTCACCACTAATCTCCTATAAATTAGACATATCAAACTTATTTCGCCCACTCTGAATCTATAAAGTAGAGACTCCCCGTGTTTTATATACCTTAGAAACTTCAATAACATGTCTTGCCTGGGGTTTAATTAATCTATGTTCTAAATAAAACTCTTCTTACAAGAGAGATCAACAATGCAACTTTACAATTTTCACATTTAATATTAGATATTCTTCACCCCATTTACTAAGACAAATTAATAATGTTAATGATAAGTTTTACTGTGATCAAACAAGTTGTAATGTATGCCGTCCGTAAAAATTATGTCTTAAATAAGAAATAAAGAAATGTGAAATAAAGAAAAATGATTGCTTTCTTTTCTAAATTCCTACTGAAGGTCAACACTGATTTTCTTTAGAACCAAATAAAAATCGTAATAACTCAAGATCTTAACCACCTATTACTAAATTTCTTTGGCCATGGTACATTTGTATGTTGCGGTTATCCTTGGTGGGATGTTAGATAACTTTTCTGATTGTACTAAGCCCTTTCTATCTACTTACAAAAAAAATCAAGGGAGAAAATAAAAGACATTTAATATAATATTACTAAATCTTTATTAACAATATTTCACAAACTGTATGTGCTTTAATTTCTTTCTGTTAATTATCTTTGACTAGATAATTTATCTAAGTAAAAGAGGAAACTGCTGCATAAGACAATTACACAATTCTAACTGGCAAATAATTTGATAACAATGTCCATAGAAATTTTATTTGTACTGTATAATGTAGTTCAATAATCAAATATATGAAGATACTTAATATATTTATTAACAAAGTTATAGGTATTTATCTGTAAATCGTAAAATAAGAAAAATTAAGAATCACTCCATGATCCGATTGTAACCCAACCATAACCATGTTTCTACAACACAATACACTAACATTATTGTACATAATTATTGTTTGGCATATCCATTTTAGAGAACTGTAAAGTATTGTCAATGATTTGGAATAATTCAGGGGGCTGTGGAATCCTCCCAGTTTCTAGTTTTGACCAAAGTGGAATATTGTTGAGAGATATTTCAAATGCACCAGATGAAACCAGTTGTCCTTCAATCATGTTGGCCAAAAAGAACAACATCATGCAGGCATATAATTTGTTCTCTAAACACCAACTCCACCAGCTGGGCTGAGGTTTGTTCAGCCAAGCAAAGATGTTTACCCCACTGAGGACACACATGATCAATATCATCTTGCCAAAGCCCTGCAAACATAAATACTATTGTTTATAACCTCTTTATACAATTCTTTTAATTGTGTTAGCACATAACTCTAGCCCATTTTCACTAAATTAAATTTGCACTTAAAAGTTCGAAGCAGTCAAATAACAAGAATATTGTTGACATGTTAATTAAAATTGTCAATTACTGTACTTATAATTATTATTTATTTTTTTAGCTTTAGAGTTATGTTAGCTTTTTCGGTAATTAAATAAAAAATTAAAAGTGACACATTCATTACCAAATAAGAAAGAACACTTACAATAAGTCTAGATAGGTACATGTTAAAACCAGGTGGGTCATAGTTTGCTCCAATAACAGAAATTTCAGGATATTTTTGGTGTATTATACCAGCATAGTCTTCAAACACTTTTCTGTAGCCACAAGAATAACTGAAAAATAAATCCATATAAATAACTAGAAAAAAGAAAGAACCAGAGAAATAGGAGTTACAATTATTACTATTACTATTTTTGCTTTAGCTATCCGAGGTAATACAGTTTAACAAAGGTTAATTGCACTTTGTACATCAACTAAATTACCCAATAGGATAGGAAAACCTCAAGTCATTTTTAATTATAAAGATGATAATTTGTTATAAAATATTATTACTTCTAACGAATATACAGAAATAATCTACGATGAAGAAAACTGTTAAGAAACCAAAAAACATCTCAATTTATGAATCCTGTCACAATGCATAAGTGTTGTGTAAACAACAATTTTCAAATACGTACCAATAATAAATGTTCATAATATGTCCCATGCCTTGTCCAATTTTCGTTATGCTTTCAGCATCATTTTCATTAGCTCTTACAAAATGATCAGTCGATAAAATAAGACACAAACATAAAAAGGCTATGGATAAAGACATGCAGTTTGTGATAGACATCATGACCTGCATTTATATCTGGTTGATCAACAAATATTTCTAATTACACAATAAAATAAAATAAAACTAACGTAGTAAGACGATATGAACGAATTAAGCAGCTTTTCGTTTTTCTATTAATTTATAATTCAATTAAAATTTTGCCTTCCGTCACTTGACAGCTAAAGACTATAGTTTCTAAGCAGTGTTGCCAAAGAAAATTTTTAACCGGCCGTGTACATCGTGGAAAAAGCCTGTTTGTATGGGAAAAGTTCATCGGAGGACCCTAGCACCAATAAAAAAAACTTTTCAACACTAGCTAAATGTCGCTATTTTAAAGATTTTAATATCCATAAACAGTGTTAAAATTATCCGTTATTTGTTTTATAAAACCATAAATAATTTATTCATTCTAGGTATAAATCACTGTTAATTAACTACTTTTTTAATTTTTCATTCAGTAGTTATTTCAAAATTAATTTAATAAAGAAAAACGATTCGAGAAGAAGAGATTGTAATTTGATGCCCTTAGAGCCGTAAAACTCGGCAATTGTCGTAGTATTGGCAATACTCAATTGATTCAGGGAAAAAAGAGAATATTGGAAACGGTTGTCTATGGTCAATGTCTGGGGGCTTGTGTTGTCACAGTGACAGTTGACAGTTGACAGTGTGGAAGTTGAGTTACGATGGTTTTGTAAATTGATAATTACCAAATGAAAAAAAAGATATAGTAAACTAAGCTTTAGTGACTAGGCAGAAAAAATTTAAACTCAACTTTCACATATTAAAGTCAAAGGCATCCTTAAAGTTGATTATCAATGATTATTCAATACATAGTCGAAGAACTAAGAATATAGACCTATTTATATATAATAATCAAAAATATTTGAATACAAATTGAGATACATTAGTTTAAAAATGCCTCATAGTCACTGTAATCATGGAAGTCATGATCACGATCATGGGAACCCAGAAGAAGTAGGCTTGCAGTATAATCTTTATCAAAAAATTGACAAAGATAATGTTCAATGTCTCAATGAAAGTGTAGATGGTTCTGGAAAAACTGTATTTAAACCTTGGGAAAAGCGGCTGGATACTACTGAGGTTAGTACACGGAATTCAAAAATGTTTGTTTTTAAATTAATGTATTGACAATAAGAATTTTGGTTACAGTATGTGGAAAGTGATGCTGATGAAGAATTGCTATTTAATATCCCATTCACAGGCAATGTAAAGTTAAAGGGTATTATAATAAGATCAGAAGATTCAGATTTACACCCTTCTAAGTTAAGATTGTAAGTATATTTTAGGATTGGCAATGTCATTTAGAAATATTATGTACTTTGTGTACAATGTGCAATAACATCATACAAGTGGTATGTATACTTCAGACTAAATTTTTAATTTTTAAACTATGCTGCATTTCTAAACTAAATTGTAGCTTAATAAACTAGCAAAAATTTGCTAAATCCAAATATTTAGATGAAGTGTATATTCATGTTGGATTAAATAAAAAAAAATAGTTCATTGATGAAATCTTCCTTATTATGTCATAATTTCAAATAAAATTATATATTCAAGTGATAGCCTAATTAAAGTTACATAATATACATCTACACCTTTTTATAAACTGGTAGCAGCCTACAGTTGCATGGTCAAGATGCGCAACTCTTTTGAACCTCTTGTTTTTACTTTCATAAAACCTGTTTTATATTTCTTTTCTATTTATTCAATCCAATTACAGTTTCCAACTTTTTTGTAATTATCTAATAAGGACTTACTTTTTATCTATTTTATAGATTCAAAAATAAGCCCAACATGACATTCGATGATGCTTCAATGGAACCGGATCAAGTGCTAGAGCTGCAAAAAGATAGCCAAGGAGTTCTGGAGTATACACCTAAGTAAGTTATATCTCTCATCATGTTGACATTTGCTTTATAACAAATATTTTGTCTTAGCTATTGTAGTATTTACTGCTGGCCATACACTTGTTTGCTGACTGCTATTGAAAAAAAGCTATACATACAGTCTAACTATAATTTTGGTATCTGTTTTGCACTTTCAGAATAGTCACATTTTCCTCTGTATCACATTTAACAATGCACTTCCCAACAAATTTTGGTGCGGAAACAACAAAAATTTACTACATCGGTTTAAAAGGGGAATGGACACCGGGCCACAAGCATGGAGTTACAATTTGTACATATGAGTCAAGACCTATGCTTGATGATCATAAGTTAAAACATTTAGATTCTGTTGGTAGACCAATAGAGTAAAATGACTGATGAAAATTGTAAATACATACTTTATTATTGTACACTGTATACAATAATTGTTTTATTATTAAAATAAACTACTCTCAATTTAACATAAATTGAAATATTTTTATTTATCATACAAATTGTAATCATTCTTGATGTCTATATCTATATACTCTATACAATATTACTATATTTCAAATCTATCTATCTATACTTCTATAATATAATATAGCATAAACACACACTACTTAGTTATGTAAAATGTCAGCAATCACAGTATATATTTCAGTAATTTCTCTTTTTAATAAAAAACACTACATTTACGACACACTTTAGGCTATATATTTTCACCCCATTAAACTAGGGAGTAATTTGGAATGACGGGATTCGAACCCTCGACCGCAAGATCGGTAGTCCTTTCCCCAAATCATTAGGCTATTGGCGCTTTAAAGTCTTTGTTACAGGGTTTTCAGGGTAAGCAATAAAAGAAACAAATCCTTACATATTATCATTTTATTAACCTACAATTATATTGTTATATAATATGTTATTATTATTTACAAAACTTGGGCGTTTAAAACGACTTCTCGACACAATACGAATTATTTGTATCCCTAAATGACAATGAAAAAATTTTTATTGAAGAACTATAATTAAATGTGGAAATGAATATTACACCACACACTACATTCATATTCACGAGGTAATTGCAACGTAAACACTCTGTCATTCGTAACATGTTTAAGGTTCCTTGTACTTTTCATGATTCTATCCATAGCTAGCTTTCGAAATTCTAAAATATTTCATCAATTGCCAATATTTATTAAAACATAGAAAATCTATAATTTATTATAATACAAAGATGGCAGTGACTGAGATTTTGTTCTTGATATGTAGTTTAAAAATATGGTTGTAAGCACTTTAATTAGAGTTTAGGGTGCGTGAGCTATGTAGTGACGTGCTTGTAGACTCTGACGGGCGGTCGCTGGCCGCGCCTGTAGTACCTGCGTCCGTAGGGTCTGCGGCCCGCGGCGTAGTACGGCCGCTGGCGCACCACCTCGTTGGGCACCGAGCGCACGTCGCCGCCCTGGTAGATGCCGGCCGGCGGGCCCGGGAGCCGTCTCATGCACACCGAACATCTTTAATACAAATTAAATACAATATATACACAATCTGCATTATTACATATAGTCTAGCGAATAAGAATATACGATCAGATTCGTGGGTTCGAATCCTCCATGCGAAATCGATTATTGTTGTCATATCCGGAGTCGAAGAATATTGTAAATTTATTTCAATAACCTGCTAATATATACTATATTCTAAAAATGTCTAAAGTATGTCGATTTACAAATTTTTACGAAGGAATTAAATCAACTTGAACTAAGTAAGAGGTTAATCGAAAGTATTCTATTGATATATGAAAAGTGATTACTTATGTTACATTTGGATTTGAACATACCTGCTAACTTTAGTGATTTTATCTTCCTTAAGCGTTTGTTGTTCAGGCCGCGAGAACATTTTGTTATCGTCGATGGTCGATAACCAGTAGGAGACGGCGGTTGCGAAGTAGTTGCAGCGACCGAGGCCATTACATTCAATAAATGGCCGCGTGCGGAACTCACGGAGACAGGACCCAGGGGATATTAGACTTTGTCCAGCTGCGTCTGCGCCTGCCGTGTGCTGCACAACAACAAATTCACAACTACTACTTTATATCTCGTTCCGATCGAGACGCAATTTAAATTAACAGAGGAACGTTAAATTCCATACATTCAGCTATTTCGATGATTCACTTTTTTGTTATTTTGTGCAGTCGTATGACAACAAAAAGGAAGATACGCAGCAGAGTTAAAATTTATAGTTGAATCTTACCATTAAAAAGCTGTACCCAATCCATAATTCATCCCAACCCTGTGGACATGTTGGCACATCACTACTTTGGCTATGTATGGCGATTGTTCGTGTTGATGTCTCACACACTTGACATCTGAAACAAAGGAAAATACAGTAGATAAACCTTAGTGGTCTGAAGCTTAAAAAAAATTGTTACATTTTTACTGAAAAATCGTTCCTTAGATGGCTGTCTCACAAAAAATTAATGGATGTAATCACTGAGTTTCTTAATCCGTGGCTACCTCGAATGATGTTTTTCATTTGCCATAACTTCGAATTTGACCGTGCTCGCCCAAAATTCATAGCAATCAGTATTCATTATAAATGAGACAGTAGACGTATAAAGAAATAATATTAAAAATACTTACCTCGATATGTAAGAACCGACATCTCTAGCTTGAATCGGTTTCATAGCTATCGGCATAGGCTCTGGCGTGGACAGCCAGAAACTGTAATCCTCGCGTTGCGCAAAGTCACAAACATTGTTAAGATTGCAAAACATGTAGGGCATGGTTGAGAACTTACGTAGACAACTCCCAGGTGCTCCTGTTTAAAAATAATTTATTTCATCATTAATGTTATTTATATTATTACTTGCTTTCATCCGCGATTTTGTCTTGACTTTCCAGACTATCCTCTACATCTTTGCCAAATTTCATCGGTATCCGTTCAACAGTTTAGAATACAAACTCTAACAAACATCCATCCATCTAAACTTTCATTTTAGCATTTATAATATTAGTACGATTCATCCGCGATATATATTCTAATATCTAAAGACTTTAAAATTTTCTTAATAAGCAAGCTAAAATACTTATTACAACATTAAAAAAAATCCTACAGTTTATGTGTATACTTCTTTTACAGTTAATTTTATTGATTTTTAAGTCACTTTTCGAGGACCTATTGATTTTTATTAGATTTAATATATCTTTTTATAATTTTTCAACACTAACCTAAATCTTGACCGTGAGCTTTTGCATTTGCAACTATATGTATAAGTGAGAATCCTTCCCAGAGAGGTGATGTTCCCGCTGGACATTGTGGAATCATTCTGGTTTGTGAATGTACCGTGAAATAAAAACCTCGCGACTTCGGTATCGGCGGTGGTGGCGCAGGTGTACCCGGAACCCCAGGCGCTCCACGTTTACCTTCATAACCTTCATAACCTATATATCCTTTTATTCCTTGTGGGCCTTGAGGTCCTGGAAGTCCTACTGCGCCCAAGAAACCGTTGTCTCCTCTTTCACCTTTAATGCCGAATAAGCCATTACGTCCGTTTGGACCCGGCGGACCGTCCGCACCACGACGTCCAGGAAATCCACGAGGACCAACATCGCCTATAGGACCGGGTAATATTTCTGATTGATGAATAGTTTTTCCTTTATCACCTTTCATTCCTCTAGGTCCTTTAAGACCTGTTGTGCCCTGCACGCCTTCCTCTCCTCTTTCTCCTTTAATACCCACAGAGCCTTGCATCCCTGTATAGCCGTCGAATCCATTATCACCCCTATCACCCCTAATGCCTTGATTGCCATTTAACCCAGGCCATCCTTGATCACCTGTGACACCCTTAGCACTAAACGAGGACCCTACTTCACCTACATCTCCTGGTTTTCCTGGTAATCCAGGAATTCCTTCCATTCCTCTAGGTCCACGTTTTCCGGGTTCTCCTTGTTTGCCAACAAACCCGTCCATACCTTTAAAACCTTTCGGGCCCTGGAAACTTAATCCTGGTGGTCCACTTTCACCAACAGGACCGTTTATACCATATTCACCAGGAGCACCTTTTTGACCCATTGGCCCAGGCCATCCAGGAAGCCCATCAAATCCAGCTTTACCTTTTTGTCCCCTTTCAGCGTCAATTCCATCTAATCCAGGCAATCCTGGTGGGCCTTGATCTCCTATTTGACCTTTTTCACCTGGTAGCCCATCTTCACCAGTTAATCCCTTGATACCAATTTCACCACGTTCTCCCTTAATGCCTTTAATTCCAAAATAACCATTTTCTCCTGGTGATCCTTTTGGTCCAGGTATTCCATCAATGCCAATATCTCCGATATCACCTTTTGTAGCGGGTAAACGGGTACTGATTCCCCTTTCTCCACGTTCTCCCGTGGAACCCATTTCACCCTTGAGGCCTATTGGACCTTGCCAGCCTTCATTTCCAGGAAAACCCGGTCTACCCATAATGCCCGGCTCCCCTTCCATCCCTGGGTCACCTTTTGCTCCGGTATAGCCAACAAGACCCGGCCTTCCCATTGGTCCCTTGAAACCTATTAATCCATCTCTTCCTGGGCCTCCTTGTTGGCCCCGGTATCCTTTGTCACCTTCTTCACCCGGAGGTCCACCGATACCGTTGGGGCCCAATTCGCCTTTTGTCCCATTAAGACCAGGGATGCCTTGTGGTCCAGGCTCCCCTTGCTCTCCTTTCAAACCTTCGAATCCTCCAATAGATAACCCAGGGGAACCATCATCTCCTTTTGACCCTTTGAGTCCAAAAATGCCAGGTATGCCAGATTCTCCATACACCCCTGATTCTCCGACGTCACCCTTCATTCCCAATAATGCATTTTCACCACGCGAACCTGGTAAGCCCGGTAAACCTTCGTCTCCTTGGGCTCCTTTGACTCCATTTAAACCATCTAATCCAGGTAGTCCTCTTAAACCGACGTCACCTATATATCCTTTAAGTCCCTCAGGTCCCGGAGGACCCAGTCTTCCAGGTTGCCCTGAAGATCCTTGTGCTCCAGCCTCGCCTCTGTCTCCAACTTCACCTTGGGATCCAGGGGTTCCCATAATTCCTGGGAAGCCGGGAAAGCCAACTGTTCCTATTTCGCCAGTCCATCCTCGAATGCCAACACGACCAGCTTCTCCTTTTACGCCTTTAGGTCCGACATCACCTTGTATGCCATTCACTCCTTGCAAACCAGGTTCGCCAATTTGACCCCTGGGCCCCGGGAATCCTGGCCGTCCAGGAATTCCAGAAGCACCCTGTATTTGGATACCAGGTAATCCTTTTCGACCCTGGAAATATGAAATATTAAAAATTTAGAGCATTCATTTTGACAAGGTATTGGTTATAAGTAGTTATAACTAGAGTTAGCTCTGCTTACAAGGAAGCATCTCTAAACTTTTATTGAAATGCAAGTATGTTTAATTTGTATTATAAGCGCTCCATCTCTAGTAGGCTATCCGTTCTACTGTCGATAGATAGATAATTGCGAGAAGAAATTCGTCGCTAGGTTATTGTGCCGGCACTTGAAGTATGCCTCTTTACATCATCATAATTGTTATTAACTTCGACTTACTGGTGGTCCTCGTGGTCCGTCCAGACCCACGTCGCCAGGAAATCCAGTGATGCCCTTAATTCCCATGATACCGCCGCGACCTGGCGTGCCGGGGTATCCTGGTTCACCGATATCACCTCGCTCTCCGCGGTAGCCATCTATACCTCTCTCACCAAAAATTGTAGCAAGGCCAATTTCGCCCCTTGACCCTTTATGCCCTTTATTGCCACCAAATCCTGCGACTCCACGTTGACCACGTGTTCCGGGTTCCCCACTAGGACCTATTTCTCCTTTTTCGCCAACAAATCCCTGTATTCCGACAGGGCCTTGTATAGATCTGCCTGGAAGTCCCACGTCACCGGGAATACCCCTAAAGCCGTCGTATCCCATATCGCCACGGTCACCTTTTCTGCCGCGATAACCTGAATATGTAATAATTAATCATGAGAAACGTGTTAGTGCACCTTATTAGCAAGATCAACTTAATACTGTTTTAATTCTACGCATTGGTTTTGTTAAAAAAAATCTTCGTAGTTATTTGAATAAATGTTGTAGAGGCGAGGACGCTAAATGTAGATTTACTCGAGGCTCTTTGAGACCTATTAGATTTTGCATAGAATAGTTGTAGTTGTTAAGATCATACACACCTTTTATCCCAAGAAAACCTGGAGGTCCTCGTTCCCCTTTAGCGTTAATACCGTTTTCTAAGGACTCTCCAACCTCTCCTGGCTGACCAGGTTCTCCAACTTCACCATGTTGACCTCTGAAATTAATGTTTTCTGTTATAACTCACTAAATATTTGTGGGTGAAAGAGTTTGCTTTTACATTTACATTGGAACGACTCTAAATTGCCCATTAAAATTATAACATATTTAACCTCAAACTATTTCGTATCACATTCTTCCATAAAGTCATCTGCGTGATTCCGTAAGTTCCGCGTTAGTAGTAACCACTTCAGTGCGTACTTAAATACATACATACTTGGTGAAACATATTTACGTATTGGTATTTACTGCTTTTAATATACGTATAAAATAGGTATATTTGATTTACTTAATTCCAGCTTCTCCTTTGTTTCCACGCAGTAAAGCTATTGGTATATCAGCGGGCGCACCGGGCCAGCCGGGAGCACCGTCTCTTCCTCTTGATCCGTTTCTTCCCGGCAAACCGGGGTTGCCGAATTCGCCGTTCCTCCCCTTGACACCGGTTGGGCCCACATCCCCACTGAGCCCAGGCCAACCTCCATCTCCGGTCAGCCCGGGGAAACCTATGAAGCCTATCAAAAATTCAGGTAAATAAAATATAATATGTTTATTCATTAAAAATCCAATATGTTAGAACACAGATTATTTTACCATGATTTTTTCGGGGATTTAGATATTTGGTTTTAGGGAAATGGGACTTTAGTCCCAACAAAAAATATTATACTTTTCTTTGTTGTTGTTCATTGAACATAATATGTATATCGACATGATAATTACTAGTTACTAGATTTTCATGACATTATAATTTCAAAGTTGCTATTTATATTTGAAACTAATTATACTTAATATTGGGGAAGGCCTATTTCCAACAGTGGGCAGATAAAGGCTGATGATGATGTTACTTAATATTTAAGTTAAATGTTTTCTTGCACCAATCATTCTTACCTATGTCTCCAGGAAGACCACTTTCTGCTAAGGTCAAATCCAGTGGTGGACGAATAAGCGATCCCTTTTGACCCTTTAGTCCTTGTGGTCCTGCCATACCAGATTGTCCCTTATTTCCTTTAACACCCTTGGCACCCGGTATGCCAGAAGTACCGGGCAAACCAGTTTGGCCTCGTGGTCCTGGCAATCCTTGAAGTCCTGGATATCCTCCTCGTCCAGGAAAACCGCTATCGCCCACTTGCCCTTTAGGTCCAGGTAAACCTGTATTAAATGTAAACAAAATAGTTTTGGAATAACTTTAATACATAGGAATGAAGATTAAATAAGTGATTTTTAATTTTCAAATAGTAAGTTACCATTGTAATCAGCTAGCAAAACAATAATGATGTCAGTTTTAGAATAAATTACGTATAAGTTTATCATTAGAGATCAGTACCTTATAATTTTTTATGACTTATACGTATATTTTTCTGGCACTTCACTACACCTAAACTATAGACAAATCTTTATAAATATGCAGCACATAATTACTTAATAGTGATAAAAATTCCATAATTACTTGCCTGATTTACAGAATGGACAATCGTCACCTCTCAGCCCTTTCAATCCCGGAAACCCTGGTCGTCCTGGAGTGCCATAGTCACCAACCATACCTGGTGGCCCTGGTGGTCCGGTGTCTCCTTGTGGTCCCATTCCGTGCACACCACGGCCAGGATAACCCGGTTGACCCATAAACCCAGGTTCACCCCTATCTCCTCTTGGTCCAGGGACACCGTCTGTGCCTGGCATGGCATCTTCACCATCAGGACCTTTGACTGTTGCCCCTTTAAATCCTTTTGGACCTAATGTACCAATCGATCCTTGAAAACCCGGTGGTCCTCTGGGTCCAGGTAGGCCTTTGCGTCCGTCACTCCCTGGTTCTCCCTTGGGAGAGATTCCTGGGTTACCCACCCTTCCGGGAAATCCTTTAACACCTGGATAACCAGGTGGTCCCATAACTCCAGGAAATCCTTTTAGTCCATCAATTCCTGGGGCTCCCTGTTGTCCCACATAACCTACCGGACCCTGCGGTCCCTGAGCACCTGGTAGTAAAGGTTCATTTAAACTTTCATCAAAAATACCGGGTTCACCCATAGGTCCTTGCTCTCCGGGAGTTCCAGGCCTGCCATCTTCTCCGAGCCCGCCTGGTAAACCATCTTCTCCGTCTAATCCTACGAAACCAGGAGCACCTTTGTCACCCTTAGGACCTGGTGGTCCATCTTTTCCTCTACGACCAGGTTTTCCTCTGGAACCATCTTCACCTTGGTCTCCTTTGTAACCTTGTGGACCATTTATACCATATGGACCCTAAAATCATAGAAGCGTAAAGAACATTGTGTTGAACCACAACACACGTATTATATTATCTAAATAGTAAATATTTTACTTACCATTTGACCCCTCGAACCTAATTCTCCTTTTAGTCCTTTTACACCTTGCATTCCCTTAAGTCCTTTCTCACCTCTGTCGCCCCTGGCTATAATGCTTAAATTGTGTTTAAAAGTATCTATATTGACTATGGTTGCTGGTCGTCCAGGTTCACCAATTTCCCCTTGATCTCCTTTTATTCCCGGTGGTCCTACGGTAATATCACCTGGATCTCCTCTGTAACCTGGTTCTCCTTTGATACCCATTATACCCTAACCAAAAAGTAATTTTTAATTTATCAGTACTTTGTAGGATAAAATGTATGTGATTCTTAGATCTTTATGAGATTTACCTCGTCACCTTCTTCACCGCGGAGTCCACTGTCTCCTCTCCAACCCATAGGACCAGAAGGCCCCGGTAAACCAGGTCTGCCAGAATCACCCATTATTCCTTTTGCGCCTCTTGAGTTGACTCCTCCTTCGCCAGCTAATCCTTGTGACCCCTTTTCTCCATATGGTCCGGGCAGTCCTCTATCACCGGGAGGACCTTGCCTTCCAGGTGGTCCAACTACACCGTCGACACCACTGCATCCATCGAAACCAGCCACGCCACGAATACCTTCCAATCCATGAGGGCCCTTAACGTCAACATTTAAATATTGTTTAAATCTGTATAAAATAAATATGCATAAATGACGGAGTCAACATGACTAGTTAATGTGTTAATATGTAAAACTTAACACAATAAATTACTGTTTTTACGAAATGTTTCAATCATAGCTTTAACTAGCTGTTCCCGTGCTGCTTCATCCGCATGAAATTATAAAAACTTTATTATATTGTTTAGATTCGCCAAATTCTCAAAATTATCGTTAGGTAGCTTGTAGTTTGTGGTCCCTTTCCCACATGAGGGTTTTTTCCCAATTTACTCGTATTTACCCCTAAGTTTAATAGCGTGAAAATATAAAGCCTAAAGCGTGTCGTAAGTGTAGGGCATTTTATTAACGTAAGAATTATTCAAAAATATGCTGTGATTGCTGATATCCTACGCCACAAGTAGTAAATGCGGGTTTTCTTCAGGTTTTCTTAAATTATATTCCATTCATATCCATATTCCATATCCGTCCGGATGGAATAAAAAAAAGCAAGTAGCCTGTTCCTTCTAGACTATGCGTTACATGTATGTCAAATCTCATCCTGATCCGTTCAGCCGTTTAAGCGTTAAACTTTAACAAACATCCATCCATCTACACTTTTGCATTTAAAATATTAGGAAGATTATATGTCATATACTCGTAGTTTAATAGAAATAAAATAATATTGAACAAAAAATGAGATAAAGACGCTAATTTACCTGAGGTCCTGTGAATCCTCTTACTCCATAGAGGCCGTCCGCACCCTGTAAAAATACATATGTTATACATATAACATGTATTGTTAAACAATCATTTATTATTTCTACAGCTTTTGAATTTACCCGTTCTCCTTTGTCACCGACGTCTCCTTTTTCGCCCCAGTCGCCTGTTTCGCCTAATATGCCGAGCCGGCCTTCGGGTCCATCATCACCGTAGTCACCTTGCAGACCAGTAATGCCGGGGGGGCCGGGGTCTCCGCGGTCTCCCTTGAGACCAGAACAGTCGCATCGTGTCTGATTGCACACCACCTAACGACAAAAAATAAACGACGATAAAATAGGTAGAAAAATTGACAATCAATCAGCTATGAGAATATAATTTAAACAATAAACAAGAAGTGTCCAGTCTTGATTTCTAATGGTTTTCTAGTCACTTTTGGGATATAAAGTAAATAAGCTTAATGTGTCAACGTAAATAAAATGCCATTAAAAGTATGTCTCGGAGCACAATTGGTTTAGGTTACACGTCATTCGGCTATATGTACTAACGTATGTGTAATATGTTTATGTTATTTTGTTTATTGAAGGTTAAAGCACTACAAAATATTCAATGTGCCTATATACTTATAAGAATTTTACTATGTAATTGGGAAGAGTACGTGGTATGACAGAAAAAATCAGTCCTGTATACTTTGCAATACGAAGCTGAGGCGGATCGTTAGTTAGTTTTGATTAAAAAAAATTAAAACTGCGTATATCAAGCTTGATTGAATAAATAAATAATAAAAGTGCGATTGGGAGCATAGCTGAGGCGTAATGTTCGTGCCTTATCACGGGACCTCTGACATACATACAGCGACCAGAACAAGTAGAAGACTTACACTTCCTACTTCTTAGTAGAGCATGAAGATTAGTAACTAATGTACGGCTGTAACCGTAGGCTTTCACTGCCGAAACTCTTGTCCAAAAACCTATTGTTATCTTTACTTTTCAAGACCAAGGAGAGTATGATAATATTTGTTTTGTGTGTAAAAAATAAAAATGATATTATTGCGGTAACATAAGGATAGCTGCCCACCAGCTCAACCTGGCAACGCCCGTGAATGGACATAGATATCTGCCTTTCTACATCTGTATATCTGATACATATTCTTTAACTTACAATTAGCCGATAGTTTATATTATGGCTGATTCGAATAAGAACTGGCGAAGTTCGCAATCGGTCGGTGACATCTACCATACCTTCGATAATCATTAGTAACGCAAATAACATGCACGTGTTTCCTAACAATACCTAGTACACAAGTGCTGGGCAAGGTGTTTTAGCTTGTTATGTTATGCGATGACGCGATGAAATAAGAGCTGTTTGACGTGTACTTGTCATTAATAACTATCTGTATGTAACATAATTACAAATTACTATTTATCTGGCTTACATTTATTCCTATTCACACATATCGATCCTATAAATATATATCTAAACTTGCTTGTCGTTTACTGGTACTTCATCTAAGTATATTATTTCTTTAGTCCCTTGTCTATTCGGTATAAGTTACCAATATATAAAAAAAATTATAAAACATGGACAATCAAAATAATGGAACAGATACATAGACAGAAGAATACATTGAAGTCAGTATTACTTAGTTTAAACTCAGGTATTATATTTAATATCTATCTTGTCATTGATTCACTAAACAAATTTATCTTTCCTTCCGTAGAACAATATGATATCTAATAACAACCACATTAATTGTGCATTGCTTATCATTTAAAACAGCGGATATAAAAAACAGAATACTTAAATCACTTTAATGGTTTATGCGAACATTGTGTGCAATTACTTTGCTTTTAATTGTTGGCCGAAATGTATTTTGCAGCTTGGTGTTTGAAGTATGATGTCAGCGTCAAATTACATCATACCTCGAGCTCGTTGTCTACGAGGTAGATTGGCCACAGCTGCTATAAAATTTAAAACAAATATGTCTCAGATCATTTTATGTTAGCAGACAAATTGGGTCATAAGAGCACAATACATCATCATCGTTAATCGTAGAATCAGATCAGAACACTAGCTGCGCCTTGCGAATTCAACCATTATGTGTTTAATGATTCTTCCACGTCCACTTCCAAATGAAGTGAACTTTTACAATTACAGTTTTAGTCTACTTACATAATTTTTATTGTTTATATAATATTACTCGGTTTTTGTCAATTTTTATCATATACCTTGTAACAATATTAGTTAAGCTTCAAAAAAGTTAGCGTTAGAATACTGGGAACCCACAACCGCTAGATCGGTAGCCCGTACCTTAAAACACTAGGCGATTGACGCTTCAAAATTGTCAGAATTATGTTATAGAATGTGCTTGTTTGACTAGATAATCGGTATCATGTTATTGTTAGACGAATCTTGCCTTATTTGTTTCTGTTACTTGGAATTTAGGAATATGATACATCGTCCACGTTTATTAAAAAGTGCCGTCGAAACAATATCAATTTGCAGTCATCGTTTAGACGGCTGAATTTGCAAGACCACGCAATCTAATACAATTGTACTCGTTAGCAACACTAGTTACAATAAATTCTTAAACGAATGATTTATGTGCCACCTTCAATCTTTCTATTTATATTACGAAACTTTAGATAGACAAATAGACAACCGTGATGAACCATTATAAATATGACCATGAAAATCGTAACTACTTTTAAACAAATTTAAAGGGGTTGTATAACGATCATAATAGTTAACAACTTTTATTACAATCAAAGCGTCGGTGGCTCAGTGGTTTAAGCCCTAGACTTGTAATCTACAGGTCTTGGATTCGAATCCCGCCATGTACCAATGTGATTTTTAATTTTCGAATTTCATATGTACCAAAATGTGCCAATTTACCCGACGTTCTTACGGTGAAGGAAAACATCATGATGCAACCTGCACATATCGGCAAAGAAATTCAAAGATATGTATGAAGTCAACCAACTCGCACTGGGCCAGCGTGGTTAACTAAGGCCTAGTCACCGCTAAGGGAAGCCTCCGAGCCCCTCAGTGAGGACATATGTATGTAGTGATCTGGAGATGATGATGATCTTGCTCATGCTCTGATAAACTATAGTTATATAATATTTAGTTGTTCGATTTTTTCTTTGTATGACTTGTATTCGTAAAAAATTGCGCAAGTGCGTATTGTGCGGTGGGGGGGTGTTCCGGGGTCGCGGGAGGAGCACGGTGCCGCCGCCGCGCCGCTTCCTGGCGGCAAGCGCGTGGGCGCCGCGGCCGGACGCATCGCCCGCCACCGCGCTGACCTCATCATTAACATCATCTGATACCCCGCTTTATCGTTACAACCACCGATTGTTTCTAAACAAATTAATTCAATAAAGATTATTAAAAGACCAATTAGTTTAACAATGGTAGAGCTCGCTTTAACATCTTCGCACGAATCGGCCGGCCCGGTGCAATATCAGAACCACACAGAAGACAGGCGTGAAGTGGAAGTAATTCCGAATTTCGTCTGATAAGTGTGCGTTACTGAGACGTAATTTTAGTCCCTTTCCGTTCCTACCCTTTTCTTATAAGGAGAGGATAGTAAGAGATAGTATTTTTTTTATACTTAAGACATTGCGTTATTTAATTGCGCGTACGATTTAAACGCATTTTTTATTAGGGTAAGCTTTAGATTAAGCTTTTGTAGAGCTTAATAAGTGTTTTTAATAAGTGTTTGTTAATAAGTGCTTAAAATTATAAGGAAATAATTTGCTTAAAGCTAAGTCATATTAATTGGGTTATTGGTATCGAGAAAGTGAGTTCATAAGAAGTCTTTATATTTATAAATCGAGATGACATTATGTCGTAACGTGCCTGGCACTTGACATCAAGCATAATTTATTGTGATGCATGTAGGTATTACAGTAGCGAACGATTATAGAGCGAATGACTCATCGGTTTCAATTCAAGGAACGGACTGGATAAACAATCATTGCAGTGTCCCAGGCGATAACGGGCGTTCGCACATCCCGCTACCCCGCGCCCGCTACGCCTGCACCGCGCACACACTGTACACAAACACGTGTATTGCTATACACCCCTCTGTCCCCCCGACCAACATACACACAAAAAACACACTATGTGTAAAAACTTGATTGTACGTCTATTTTATATCATAACTAGCTTTCACCCGCGACCCCGACTGCATGGAATTAAAAAAAAATAAAAGCGAGTAGCCTATGTGTTATTCCGGACTATCCTCTACATCTATACCAAATTTCTTCAAAATCCGTTAAGTCATTTAGGCTACAAACAAACATCCATCCATCCATCTAAACTTTCGCATTTATAATATTAGTATGATTTTCATTGACAACACATTAGTATATGTACGTTTTATACCAACCATGTATGTGACTGGACAGTAACAACATCTATAGGCTTAAATTATATTTGAAGACAGAAAAAACGTACCGTACGTAATCTCAAAGTTTCGTATGTTATAAATGTTAGTAGAATACTCATGTTTTTGTATTGTAAATTTTCTTCGTATATTACTTATAGTAGACAAAAGACAAAAGCTCTGCTTCAAGACATGGTGATTTAAGTTATGATTTGAAATCAACCTAGCAATCAAATCTCAGCATTATGTTCGCACCATATAAATATATAAGTAGATAAGCAGACAGTGAGCTTTTAAATAATATAACATTATTGCCAATTGAAGCGCACCAATAGCCTAATGGTTTGGGGTACGGACTACCGATCTTGCGCTCGAGGGTTCGAATCCCGCCATTTGACTATTGTCGTGAAGCATATTCTAGCTTAGTTGGAATGATTAAAGGAAATATTAATAAGTTAACAAAAATCTACTAAAAAAAAAAATTATAAAAAATAAAAACGATTTATTTTTATACATATAAAGCTTAGATAGACCAACGAAAGTACGAAATTGCTACAAGAATTAAAAAATACAATAATGTACATATTTGTAATGAAGTTTACCTTAATTCACAACAAAATCAGAGATTTTGCTTTAAGTTTTAAGAGGTCAGTTTGCACGCCGCTTCAAGTTTACTGAAAATACAGTTTTCAATTATAAAAAGTTTTAATTTCATATTTAGACTTTTTGAATCAATTTATAAACCGGATTCGAATTAGTTACCGTTTTGTTGAATTTGTTGCAAAAAAGTGGTAATCCGATTAATTAAAATTGAAGCGTCAATATTCTAATGGTTAAGTTTACGGATTTCCGATCACGTGGTCACGAGTTTGAATCCCACTATACCATGATTGTCGTTAACCATATCATAGCACATACCTAGAGCTTATTTGAAATGGTACTAGACATTTTTGTGTTTCTTAATCCCTTAGAAACTAAAAGATCGTCTCGTTATCTATTTCACAAATTGCTGCAGTAGTATAAACAAATATTCAGTAGGTAATTGTATGAATAACATTATTAGCAGTATCACAACATGATAAATCAGATTCTATTATTAAATATGACTACCTATGTCAAATGTTAAAAAATATAACGGCCAGTTCGTGTTTACGAGCAGTTCGCCGGAATCCGGTGACCCCGTCCACAGTTTAATGTGTTCCCGATACAGGCCCGCGCAATCTTGCTCCACGATGAAGTTAAACAATATTATATTAGTTATTGAAATATTAATAAATATTTCATACTACCCGTGCGTTAACGATACGTCAAATATGTTGGTTTTATAATATTGATTGGAAAAACACCGACTTCAAAGATAACAATAATTGCACAATACTTACATAAGAAGATGCAAAAATACGTAAGAATACAACGATTTTTTCCTCTTTTTTGTAAAGAATTGTAGGAATAACATTTAAAATGTACTGTGTAACTCATTGACTAAACTAATAATGAAAATAAATAAGTCAAAAAATGCATTGCAGTTCTGTTTTTAAATTTCCTACAAAGACTTCTCCGTACATTGAGTTTCCTAGATAAAATAAGAAAGAGTCGGTAACACGTAGACTCGCGGTAAAGTTTCCACGCTGTCAATGAGTGTACATTACTGTCAGCGATTCGATCTAAATATAGTCGAGCAATATAGCCGTTCGTTCAACTGGCTTTTGTTGCCGCACTGAAACTATTGACCTATTTCACTTTACTGGAAGTAAGCAATAACTTTCAGTGCAACGTTCTTAGCTATAAAACCGGTGAGTAACTAAGGCGCAAATGTAATTCATCGCGGTCTATATGCGTGCGGGCTACCTGAGGACCTATTAAACCACTTTTGGATTCAGTTTTAAGTACCATAAACAAGGAGAGCAACTATAACTGATACTGTAGTATCCTTAGCTTAGCTTAGCTTACAACTTAGCTTACAAGCTATTATTGACCATTATACAAGTGGTAGTAATATGTTTAAATACTAATATATAAGTAAACGAAGATCAATATAGCATAGTAAAATGTTCCAAATTTACTCATAAGTTGTTTAGTTTCTAATTCTTAACGGTGTGCTTAAATGTAAACTTGAATCAACTTATATTATACTCAGGAGGAAATTTCTATGAAACAATTGAAGTTGTCTTTAGGACATAATCTATATAAGCCCTCCAGATATCGTGCCTAAGCTCTAAATTTAGATGATCCTACTCAGGAACTCTAGACTTTCTGTAGTTTGAAAGTTATAAGTAGTGTGATGGAAATTATTAAAGCTTCGTCATATTTATATTTCCTTAATTTTTATATTGTCATTTAAAAATATTTTTATGAGGTCCTAGATTCCAGTAACAACTTGTATTCCGTTATACGTTAAAGACGCTAGTGTGTTTTAATCGGCATTCTTCTGCAATAAATTAATGATTTATTTGTGTTGCTTGGAACGATATCAATAATTATAACACAAAATGAGGAACGTCAGATACTTCCTCTTGGGTTCAATGTTCTGTCTACGTCGTAATGGCGATAGCGACTGTGAGTACGACACTACTGTCCCAGGATAATGTATCACATTGACATCGCGGTAACATCTAAACAATATGTTGCACTCGCAACCGTCTTGTTATTTATTATAAGGAGGATAAAGAATATCGTATAAAACAATTCAGTTATAATTCTCGGTAAATGTCATTCATTATATTTTTAGTATTTTTATCTTTATAATAAGTAGTTCAAAGTGATCCTATTAAACTATCTCCTTAGATAACATTGTTTAATAACCTGCGTTTTGTTATCATACTTCATACTAATATTATAAATGCAAAAGTTTAGATGGATGGATGTTTGTTAGAGTTTGTAGCCTAAACGGCTGAACGGATTACGATGAAATTTGGTATAGACATAGAGGATAGTCTGGAAGAACACATAGGCTATTCATTTTTTTTAATTCCACACGGACGCAGTCGCGAAAGCTAGTTTATACTAAAAATCTTAATGCATAATGTTTTTCGTACATCAATATAAAATAGATGGCATTTGATAAAATGTCTTTATCTCCTACTCTCTCTCTCTCTCTCTCTCTCTCTCTCTAAATGTAGAGACCGATGTCGAGACACAAATTATACATTTAAGTTCCATTTGCAGTTTAAAGTCTGCTCTGAAATGTTATGTTAATAATAGGTATACGAACTGTAAAGATTGTTATTAAAGTTTGATAATGTTTAAAAAGTTTGGTAAATATGTTTTCAAAAACAACAAAGCATAAGGGAAGTAAGTATACAACAAATGTTTTAAATAAAACCACTTTTTACATACCTACATATAATTTTAAGAATTGTCGGTTATGATAGCGACATGTAAAACATATCTGGTAGATACGATACAATGGAAGTTATAATAATCATTATTTCGGCAACAATTGCAAAAATTGTGTTAAATACCTAACGACATTCCGATAACAGTTTCCTGTGAACACGATAAGAGATGTCGCCGTTTATGTCATGACCTCGTTGACGAAGCTTTGTCAATGGAAGCTGATTTTGACCTATTTTCCTCCGGATAGAGTGTCCTACTCCAAATTTACATTTTTGCGAATACCTTACGGATGTAAGTAACCACAGGAAAGTGGAATTGCTGATGACGCGACGGTCGCACTAATCGTTGAAAATGTATCCGTCAAAAATTTTAAAAGTACAATGAACATTGGAATTAATAAAAACACAACAATATTCTTTCATATCAAGGATATCATTTTTAATATTGATTCAGAGCATAAGACTGCTAAGTACTTATGTATGTATTAATATTTATTGCTACATATATTGAGTAAATAGGATGAAACTAAAATCATGCTAATCATTTCATTTAAGGCTATTTAGATTTGGTACAAAATATCTAGCTTTATCTTAATATTAAATAATGTTCTACATACTCGTCATATAATCATACTTCATACTAATATTATAAATGCGAAAGTTAGGATGGATGGATGTTTGTTAGATTTTGTAGCCTAAACGGCTGAACGGATCTCGATGAAATTTGGCATAGATGTAGAGCATAATCTGGAAGAACACATAGGCTACTTGCATTTGTTTTTTGTAATTCCGTACGGACGGAGTCGCGGGCGAAAGCTAGTTAAATAATACATGTACTTTTCTATAATGTTTTAATTTGTTGATGACAGTTAGAGCAAAATCTTTTAAAAATTGATAAAATTAGAATTTTTAAATACCAAAATTCTATCAATTTAGTTTAATAAAACCACGTTTTCACACTGTACTTAATATGCCAGGATAAAGTTATTGAAATGTAAGATAGAGTTACTTAAATGTCCGCTTTGAGGCTTTATTAACTTTTTTACGACATAACTCACGGCGAACATAGCCAACAAAAATTACGATATAACTGCTTATATCATTTTTTCTACGTACTATTTCACTCAAGTATCTGAACACGAGACAGCGACAGCTTGTGGTGTTTTAAATTATAGAGTAAAGTCTACCATTCACATAGTAAAACTCACGTAGCGAATTTCGAGAAAATGTAGGCTACATTTTAGATTTAGGCCCGAATGGATGAATGTTAACTATAGCCATTTTAGAGCGATATTCATTTTATAATGTGATTTTGTATTTACTATTAAAAAACTAATAAGATTAAAAACAATCCGATTACTAGTATAAAAATTGTTTAAAACGGAAATATTTAAATAAGTATGAACAGCGTTAAATTGTAATAAATAAAATTATTTAAAGAATAAACTTTTACCCTAAATTACTTGTTCTAAAATAGTAGTCCGCAAATTTATCAAGGGTTATAACCTCTAAATTGAGTTTAGTATCCTACTGATAAGATAGTGTTCGACGAATATGCGTTTAGTTTAATAATCTTTTTGGAACAATATTTTTGATCCGCCTCCGTAATACAGATATCAAAAGCGAATACCAACATCTAAGTAATAATCGACCGATTCGCTAATCAGTTATTAATGAGTATCTTTTTTTAACATTAAGATGTTTTTTTAGGTCATGAGGCTACGAGATGATAATGGATTGTTGTTACCACTTGATATATTGTACCAAATAAAAAACTTGATAATATTACAGTGCAAAGGTTACCGTAACATCAGATTGTCAAACCGAAACGCGAGCTTCTTTTAAAGTCAATTGTAATTAAAAATTACACACTTATAATCTATACTTATATACTTATCTATTTATCTATACTTCTATACTATTATAATAAAGCGTAAACACACACTTCTTTGTTGCCTAAGATGTCAGCAATTACAGCATGTTTTTGAATATTTTTTTTAATAAAAAGCCCCTACACTTACGTCACGCTTTAGGCTATATATTTTCTCGCCAATAAACTTAGGGGGTAGATATTTTGGATAAAAACCCTAATGTGGGAAAGAGACCATAAGTTGATGCCAACATCAAGAAAGCAAGATTGCTAAGGTTTGTCATGTTATGTCATTTTGACATTTGCTATTGATAATTTGACAAATGTAAACAATAAAATAAAGTTTTTATAATTTCACGCGGATGAATCCGCACAGGAACAGCTAGTATTTCATAAGTCAAGCAATTATAAAGGTGTTTTACAGGCAGATGACGTTATAAGGGCATGCTTTTACAGATTTAAACATACAGTTGCGGAAATCCGTGGTGTTCAGGAAAAATTGCCTGGTTCATTGCAACAAACTCCGCCTCTTCTTACAAATAACTAATTAGATAGCAGTGAGTGGTGGAGATGAAGAGGTAATAATTTAAAAAAAAACACTTTTTTTTCCTACAGACACATTTATAAGCTGCGTTGTATTGATTTTCAAACGATTGTAGCTCTTAGGTGGAACATCGCCAGTTTCCCCAACTGTACATATCAACACTAACTTTAGCCAGAGACATAGTCCGCACGGAATTAAAAAAACACGTAGTAAGTAAGCAGCCTATGTGTTATTCCAGACTACGTGTATTCCAAATTTCATCGAGATCCATTAGCCATTTTCGAGATATGTAACAAACATAAATTTATACAAACATCGCATACGTAATATTAGTACTAACGAAGTATGATAAAAGGTGAAAGCTTACTGAGCATTTGAAGGAAAAGTCAAATGGCTGTTCTTAATCATTACGTTATGCATTTTGCATGCATTGCATTGCATGCAAACAGTTAGTGGAGATTTCATTTTCCAAATCGTAAGTTTGTTAAAGTATGAGTCAAAAATTCGGACTTAATCTTCTATGGTAAATGCCCAAGATTCTAACTATTTCTTACATGTAGATTGGGTAATTTGAGGTTAATAATTTAAGTACTTTAGTGATATTTCACAACTGACGATAAGTCAGCGGCGTCGTGTGACGTACCCTTGAAATTATCACACAGATTTTAATATTAAGTTTATAATTGGACGATATTAACGCAGTAGTTTTATATTTTTGATAGCCTTTGTGTCCAATTATCTTATCGCCACAATTTTAACTTAAAAGTTATCAAAAGTCACTTTTAATGAACACTGAAAACATACACCGAAATTGCCATATCAAAATCCGGATAATGTACATTACTAAATAAAACAAACATTGTAACATCAGTTAATATAACACATTATTATTAATTGTTACAAAGGACAAATTGAAATGTAGTAGGTAGGTAGGTTTTGTTTTTTGAAGTTTTTAATTCAATAAAATTTTCCGTAAAACTGTGTGTTCAAATGTTCACTTACTTTTTTAACCCATTTTAATAATGTGTAATACACAAATAATACAATGCTATACTATCATATATGTTAAAGAAAACTAAGAGCCAGTCCTATTAAATTATTGTAAATTGTCAGATAACAATCCAACGTGTAAAATATGTGATGGAAATATCGGATTTTGTTACTTTATCTGACAGTGACGTTATTTTTAAGCTATCAGAGCCTCTATCAGCCAGTGGTGGGACAGGCCCTAAATCTCATAACTCACTTGTACTACACAGGTGTACTACAACACAGGTGTTGTGAGGGTTTTATACAGTAGTAGTATAGCACGGTACAGTAGTAATAGTAGTTTTATATATGTACTAGGCCTGCCTAGCCTCCTGTGAGGGTGATAGCAATTTCAGAAAGAGGCAGGTTAAAAGTAACAGATAATATTTGTTAAGATGATTGTAATACTTTTAGAATAAATATAATCTTCAATTTTCTATATTATACATTTGTGTCAAACTGCAAGATCGTTAAGCCGTTTGGAAGTTGCGTAGTAGTAACATCCATTCGAACTTTCGCCTTTATAAAAAGTTTAACTTTATTTCAATCCATGAATTTTATCACTAATTGTTCTTGACGACATTGAGGAAAATCTGTTTTTGTAAAGAACTCCGAAGTCGCCAAATCGTATGAAACAGTAAACTTTACTATATACTAAAGTAAAGGCTGATTAGCATCTAACGTGAATAAAGAATTAGTTATCCCTTTGAAACAGAATTAACAATGAGGTTGTGGAGATGTTTTGGGAGCACTCGTTGTTGGGATGACTTAACTTCGTTAACTTAAGTGTAGTCATTTGTTCTGTTCTTGTACATGTGACTGTTGGGAATAGCTAAATATCGTTTTGGGGTCTCTACATAGATCTTGGTTGTGAAAAGCCCATTCAGCTTACATAATGCCTCATTCGATAATAATAATTGTAAATAAACCCTCCTTAAATTATTGTAAAAACCCTATTAATAATTGGTGAAAACTCAAGATTTGTTTTGTAGCTCGTTAATAACCAAAGTTATTGTATATCTTGAGTACGGATGATAGATGTCATTTTGTCGGAAGGCGAATGTTTATTCTATGAAAAGTAGTTTATTAAAGAAATCTGTAAATCATTTGAATAATTATATTTAATAAATATTCTACAGTATATCTAGGTTCAGAGAGACTTTTCCGCATTGCATAGTAATTCAACGATCACTCTAGTATAATTCATATTTTAGGCATGCTCTTGCGTCCGCTTGGGCGGATATTCGTAGGCATTTTCTATCCATCAAAAAGGAAATGTAAACTGAATATTTTAAAAGGTAGATGTTCTAGTAAACAAAAACATGGGTCTTAAACAACGTAAACAAGTTATGAAATGTAGATGTAAATAGATCTTTCAGTAAATTAGAAAATTCACCCACTTTATCATCTCTTTTTCATATTATCTTCAATCAGGGAAGTTATAGACATATCAAAAAATTCAAAGATCAGCCTTTGTTACAAAACTATGACTTTGAACTTACTTCTTACTGTATATCTACAATACTACTTTAATATTACAAATGCGAAAGTTTGGATGGATGGATGTTTGTTATCACGTAACTCCAGAATGGCGGATCGGGGTGAAATTTAGATTAGTCGAGGGCCACAGCCAGCAATTAAAAAAGATTTAAGTACGTGAATAGTAAATGTGGAGTAAAATAAAACTGAATTATAAAAAGTCGGAATTATAAAAAACGTACGCTCGTGTGAGCTTTTTTTAATTTATTAGATTCACACTTAAATGGTATAGCACAAACTTGCAACGTAAATAAAAAAATCTATGTTACTATTTAATATAAATAAGGAATGAAGCAATTGGTAATAATATAAACAAACCTGAAGGGAAGCCAATTTTTAAAGGGTTTATAAAGTAAAGAAGTTATGTTGCCAATTATCCGAAAAAACATTCCACTTAATTTTTTAAAATTAGCATAGACTCCGTACTGTGAATTTCTATACCAGAGATAGCGACAGAAAAGTAAACAAAACAGAGTTAAACTACGATTACTAGTACTATAGATATTATGTGCCTTAGCTCATAATTACCATTTAAATACAATTTTGTAGGTTAAAACGATAAAAAAGCATTGGGGACATTTCTTTATAAAATCGTCGATCGAATTATTGTTACCCAGAGGCATCAACAATAACTTAATGAGTTGGATATCCCACATATGTTGTTCCTTAATGTATAGAGCAGGGGATGAACAGTTAAAATGTATTATTTACTTTTTCCTTTCGGTATCTTCTCTTCAATCAAATCAACTTTTCTTATTAGAAAAGTGTCGGGGAGGGGGGAAGCGGATCGGAATTGACAGTAGTAACAAGTAGATGTACCGAAAGTTTAAGGTTAGATATAAGGAAATTTTGACATAAAGTTATGTTTAAAGTTTTACGTGTGACGTCAATTAATTTCAAAACTTTTCTTAGTGGCAATTAGTTTTTGATGAAGTTTAGGTTACGATAATGTGTTATGACAGAGCTTTAACGTACTGATAACATTAAAAAAGTTCAATAAGAAACTTGGTATGCCGTACAAATTACAATGGTCTAAAATTATACAAATCAATAGTTTCTTGCCTCTCGTAATGTAAAGTTTTGATGTGTTACAAATCTGAAAAATTTACAAACAAATCAAAGATCGGCCAATTGTCGCACGCGTTGATGTCTTTTATAGTAAATTGGATAGGTTCGCAATTTGACCGTTTCATATGTTGGTATAAAGTTGTACTCACGGCTGAGGCCTCCTGTGGGATCCAGTGCAGCAGCAGGACGACGGTGACAACGAGGTGAAGCACTTTGGTGCGCGCACGCGCCGGACCCGACATGGCTGCGCCGCGCTACTGGTGGCGGCGCGCGCTGCCGGCCGCCGCGAGGGTGGCGCGGGGGCAGCGCGGGTCGGTGCGGGGCGGCATGCGGCGGGCGGGGCGGGGCGCGCAGGCCGTCGCTGGCCGCTCCTCGCTCCTTAGTATCCCGGCACAAACGGCGCGCGCGCACGGGACATACGCGCAGCGCGTTCCGTGCCATGGCGCTCCACGTACTTTGGTAAGATTTTGCACTTTAATTAATTTATTTCTTTTCTTTTGGTTTTAAACATTTTTTTATTGTGAATACACAAGAATAAATAGTAATACGTGTATTTATAGTTATTTATTATATGGTATATAAATATTATATTTATGTTTTAATAATTATCTGAAAATTCACAATCGAGTGGTCTGATTTTCATACCTTTCTAACAGGTTGGTAGCTGTATTGGCGCCCTTAACGGGAGTAATAACGGTGAGTAACATTTAATTTTTTCTAATCTTGACTAAAATCATTCTGAAATTAAAAGTCAATAATAAGCAAAAACTACGCGGTATCGGGGAATGGCGAGCGACGCGGGCGCGCCCCGACTTGCCGGTTCTCTTGTTTTCTTTCTTTTGGAATTTCTTCAAAACGCGAACTAACTATATCAAGACGTTGACGGACACTAAAATTAAACGAGTCAGAGATAAGTGAAATTTTGAATGAATGAGCTTTTTAACCGATTTCCAAAAGGAGGAGATTCTTAATTCGTCGGTATGTCTTTTTTTAAGTTAAGTTTTGGTTTGGGAAAGAAGAACATTAAATATTTTTCTCTATCGAGTCCTTTTGATCTCTTGGTACAATATTATTTCTTACATGTAAATTATTTGTTAGCGCGATGTGGACACCGACAAAGTTTATCATCGGATGCAGTGCCCCCACATTGCGCAAACTGCGCGCCGACCGCTCCAATATATATATATATATATTTAATTTAATTATAAAGAAAGTTCATTCTGTCACGTCTATTTATTTTTTTTATTCTTGATACGAATTTTCATTAATTTTTTAATGTTGGTTTTCTTTTTAGAAAGATTATTTAGATTATTTAACAACTTAACAAAAGATCTTTTTTTTTACTGCTAGAATTGCAATAATTTTTCATGCTCTATAAAAAGTGGTCAGTTTTTTATGTGGTAATTCCCAAAAAACCCTGGACCTTTGGACCTGGACATTTTGAATATCAAACGGGAATATTACAACGACGATATAAAATTTTACTTCAGTATTTTGTACATTCGGACAACAGCATTTTCATCTATGTCATCTATCAGAATGTTGTTGCCGCTTTAATTTATAGTAGTTATATCATTTTATTCTATATGTACTTTTTTGGTATTTATACTTGTACTTTTCTATCCGATATTGCGAGGAAAAATATCAATGTTTTAATGGTAATAAATACATGGCAATTTTAAGATAGTGAAAATGTTTAAGAAAACATTTCGAATAATAACAAAAAATAAAACAATCTATGAAATAAAGATTTTTTTTAATGTTATGTGAAAGATATAATTTTTGTCATCACTTAGGGGAAAACTACCCTAAACTATGGCGCTCGTCAAATTTACTCAAGGGAGTCCATTTTTTAACGTAAGATTAATCATATAAAAATATATAAAACTTATATCATTGCAATCATTTGCTTTTTGTGAAGTCCAACTGTAATAATGAGATTTTAAATAATAAACGATGACTTGATTAATATTGCGGTTCAATAAATTTAGATACGACTGATAACCTCAAAATGAATGATAATTTTGTCCAATTCCAAGTATAGTTATTTCGGTTCAAGACATTAAAATTCTAGATACCTATTATCACTGTGATCCAGTGATTTCTTTTATAAAAAAGTTTCTTATAGGAAACAAAACAACATTATGAAACCTTAAAAATATATACCAAAACCAACACTTATAATTTTTGTATCACTGATTAGTATATACTCAACAACCAAAAGACAAAAAGTAAAGTGTTACTTGTACGTTACGAAACTACGGTGTCATCTTACAAGTAAATCGCAAATGTAGAGAAATGTGGCATATCATATTTTGCTAGTCATACCTCACGTTGTTGTACAATAGATTTCTGCGAATTGCGCATAAATAATATTATGTGCTTTGAGTTCTATTAGGCACAAATAGAAATCTCAAAAAATCATCGTTTGAAGCCACCTAATGAAGACAGGCTGTTACGTCCCGACAAGGGTTTGAAATGTCGTTACTTTTGTCTGTAGTTTCTACTGTCGATAAATATTATTACCTACAGTATTATATTCCGACAACAAAATGGAAAACGAGAAACAAGCAAGTATTTCGGCAGTCAAATCACACAAACCATGTCGATAACAAGTAAACTATAACAAACAATTAAATCGTTCAGTCAACTTGCAAAAAATTTTAACAAAAATGTGTATCTAAAGCTAAACCTTATAAGACATTGTGAAAACCATGGATATTTTCAAATTAAATCAAAATTCGTCGCGTAGTTTTAAAAATTTACGCATACAAAGAGGCAGACATACAGCGGGAAACTACTTTATTTTATACTATACTCGTATAGTGATTGAGAATACATATTTTCTTGCAGCAAGATGATGGTTGGATGGACGTTAATGACATAAATGCAAGCCGTTGGCCGCCGACCGACTTGTACGGTGAGCGAAACCCACCGCCGCCACCCTCACCGACGGACTGGTTCGATGCGCACAATGATCCACGCAATGACCAGCGCCCTGAACTTTCTGCGCCCACAAGATATTACGGGCTGTCAGGGCGGCCGGACGTTCCCGCGCCGCGCCCTCCGCCCAGTCCCGGCCTTAACTTCGCCGTGTACGACCCCGTAACGCGGCAGCGCACTACCGCTGTCGACAGGAATTGTACGGCTCCCGGTTGCTGTGTACCAAAGTGTTTCGCTGAAAAAGGATCGAGAGTAAGTGACATATTTGTCATATTATAAGCTTATCCTTATACATATTATCACCAAGAGGTTAACGTTATGTTGGATTAAAAAAATCTTAAGTATAGAACTATAATGTCTAGGCAAGAGTTAGTAGCAAGTTAATGTCTTAATATTTCTCTTAGGGTTTTCCGGGTGCACCAGGTCCACCAGGTATAAGAGGTCTACCTGGTCACGAAGGTGCTGAAGGCCCGCAAGGCCCAAAGGGACAAAAAGGCCAGTTGGGTCCTCAGGGTCCTCGAGGCCCAAAAGGTGATAGGGGTAAACCAGGAGCTCAAGGTTTTATTGGTCTCACCGGACCGCCAGGACCACAAGGTGAAACTGGAATTCCTGGTATACCAGGAAGAGACGGCTGTAATGGAACAGATGTAAGTCCTGAAGTTTTTATAACTAATATGAAATACATCACCAGTACAATATCTTTACTATGATTTGAAATTAGGGTGAATCGGGAGAACTAGGGCCAAAGGGTATACAAGGGCCCCGTGGTATAGCAGGATCAAAGGGAGATAAAGGAGACAAGGGAGAAGCAGCTCATATGGGTCGATATCCCAAAGGACAGAAAGGAGAACCTGGAGCTGATGGTATGCAAGGTAGCCAAGGACCCGTCGGACCACAAGGACCTTCTGGTTTACAAGGCCCAAAAGGAAATACGGGACCAATGGTAGGTCATAATTACGTCAATCAACTGTTTTTTATCATGCCTAACAATTTTACTAATATTTTAAATGGGAGGGTTTGGATGGATGTTTGTTACTATGTATCTCCAAAACGGGTTAACAGACCTCGATGAAATTTAACTGGGATGCAGAACTTAGTGTGTCAGAACACATAAGCTATTATATTATATTTACTAAGTTTTATTCAATTCCACGCAGAGGAAGTCGAGTGCATAAGCAAAAAAAAAACATGTGTGTTTTTGAATACATATTGTTCAGACACACTGTTTTACAATGTTTATTTCACAGTTTTCATTTTAGTTAATCAGTGTTTATTTAAAAAATGATTTATTAAATGTGTTACTTTACCTTTGTTAGGGTCCTCAAGGGTTTAAAGGAGATAAAGGCGGTAAAGGTTCAAGGGGTCAATCGATTCAAGGAGATAAGGGGGACAGGGGGGATAGAGGCGACAAAGGTCCAAGTTGTCCTCCTATTGTATTGCCTTGGGACGGTGATAATAAAAGCACGATAAGAGGAATTCCAGGTGATATGGGACCAAAAGGAGAGAAAGGGGAGCCTGGAAAATTTGGCGAGAAGGGAGATACTGGTCCTGTAGGTGAACCTGGTTTATCAGGACAAATGGGAATTAAAGGAGAGAAAGGTATTAGAGGAAATCCCGGAGCTATAGTAAGTTTTACTTTCTGGTGTATTACAACTTTTTTTAATAAGTCGAACCCAGTCATAAAAATTACTTCACACACATTTCAATTTAAACAACAAATACATATATAAAACAATAAATATACAGCCTTAATAATACTGTTTTTCCATGCCACTTGACTATTGGTGGGTGGATATATTTATACAGACAAGTAATGTTTTTCATTCAAAGAAAAAAAATAAGAAGTAAAAAAGTAATTTTTAATGTGAGTAATAAAGCAGGTGTTACAGATTTTCTGATCTTTTCTCCACACGAACGTAGTTGCGGGCGTTAGCTAGTTAAGACAATGGAAATATGTGACTTAAATATATACTCGTAAAATTTTCGTTAGTAAATGATCAAACCTTTCAGGGCAGAGATGGAATGTATGGTGCTCCTGGGCCAATGGGACAAAAGGGAGACCGAGGCAATGATGGACTTGCAGGTTTACCCGGACTACCAGGTGGAAAGGGAGAACCTGGAAGGGATGGGTTTCCAGGACAAAGAGGTCTTAAGGGTGTACAGGGCTTACCTGGTGGCCGCACTGGGTCCCGCGGCCCACCAGGTCCCGTCGGACCTAGAGGTTATATAGGATCACCAGGACCGAAAGGTACAGACGGCAGACCTGGAGAACGGGGAGAACCAGGTCCAATTGGATCTCCTGGTGGTCAGGGAGAACCGGGAACACCAGGGATAGAAGGACCTGCTGGTCATAAGGGAGAAAAAGGAGAACCTGGTTTAGATGGTCGTCAAGGAGAAGTTGGTGTTAGAGGTTATGATGGACCTGTTGGACCACAAGGACCAAGAGGATTTAAAGGCGAAGATGGTATATCGATCCCGGTGAGCATTGATTTTACATATATACATTTAATTTTTATTTGGTATACAAGTACAAACACACTTATTAAAGCGACTAACATGTAAACATAACTGTAAATTTTTCTTGATGCGCAAGTTGAGTTGAGCTGTAATAATTTTGAGGACGTTCAAAAGTTAATTGCTTCTCAATAGTAGGATGTTTTTGATTTCAGTTCAGATAACAACGGAAAGTTTTGAAAAAAGTTAATCGTTCTACACTTGTTTTTTAAGTTACTTTTAGTTTAAGCAACTAGCAAGTATATTTAAATTTGCCATTTACTTTTTATCAGGGTGACAAAGGTTTGAGTGGTCGCCCCGGAATACCTGGAGAAAGAGGACAAAAAGGTGAACGAGGTTATCCAGGATTACGAGGTGTACCTGGAAATTCAACATTGGGAACACCTGGAAGCCCAGGAGAAATGGGTGCCCCGGGAGAGAAGGGAGATAAAGGTACTCCTGGCATTGATGGCATACCTGGAAGTACTGGACCTAAAGGTGACATAGGAGGCCGTTGTAATGAATGTTGGCCTGGCAGTCAGGGTCCAAAAGGTGATCGTGGTGCGGACGGATTACCAGGCGAAAGAGGTGAAAGAGGACCTTCAGGTACAGTGGGCTTATCTGGCGAACGTGGTGCAGACGGGTTAAATGGATTACCCGGTTCACCAGGTGCTCCGGTACGTATTACTTTATATATTATTAACATTTAATAGAATTTTGTGACTTGTGTTACAAAAATACCACTTAAGCTTAAGATCAATATTTTATGGATTTGAGTGTTGGGCCATCAAATTTGAATGAAGTAAGATTATCTGTGATTAAGATGAATATGTTAATATGGATGTGTTACAAGAAGGGTCACATTGATATAGCTCACTTTAACATCGTCGCACGAATGGGTCGGCTCGCCCGGTGCAATACCACGACCGCACACAAGACAGACGTGAAACGGGTGTAATTACGCTTTTCGTCTAATGAGTGTGAGTGCCGGAGGCTTAATTTTAGTCCCTTTCCCTTCCCATCATTTTTTTATACGGAAAGCATGGAAATGAAAAGTGGATTTTAGGCTGGAGAAACCGCATAGGAAAGGGAAATATCCTCTTAATGTGCGGCTCCGCCTCCGTCGATTTAGGGTAGGCAATTGTATGGAAATTTGATTATAAATAATAAAGAACAGGATTGAATGTAACCATCCAACTAAGGTAGAAGTACACTGAAGAAAGTATGTATGGATTGTATGAAAGAAAATATGCGTAAGATGATAATAAATTCAGATACGTGGATAGTATTTGTAAGAAATTTCTGGATGACTACTATTTTTAAATTTTATGTTGGTGTAATAGGGCGAACGCGGTGACGAGGGGCCAATGGGTCCACCTGGAGACAAAGGTGCCGATGCTATTATACCATCAAGCTTAATAAAGGGGCCACCTGGACAAAAAGGAATACAGGGTCCGAGAGGCCCACCAGGTCCAAAGGGTGAAAGAGGAAGCGATGGCTTTAAAGGTGATCGTGGACAGATTGGTATGCCTGGGCTTAAGGGAGATCAAGGCTTCGTAGGACAGTCTGGAGCAGACGGTAATCCTGGTATTCCTGGGACCCCTGGAGTACCTGGTGTCAAAGGTGCTTCAGTTAAAGGAGAAAAAGGAACTCCTGGCGATGTGGGTCAAAAAGGTGACAAAGGATACCCAGGAATCTTTGGAAAGAAAGGAGAACCAGGCTTATGTCCGGCAAATCTATTAGATTTAACCAAAGGTGACAGAGGAGCTCAAGGACCACCAGGACCTCAAGGATTACCAGGTAACTAAACTGATTGTAATCTATACATTAAAACATTCTTAAAACACGGTAGTTAATAGGAATTACTAAAAAACCTAACATGTGACCACGTACATGTCAAGGTATTAAGTGCAATGTTTTTAAATATTATTCATAGTTTTTTTCCGAAAAACAATACCTACCTGTCCACATTCAAGTAAATTTACAAACAAATTAATTTTATCTATTAGGCTAGCGCGTACCATCTTTTGACTGCATCGTCACTTCCTTCAGGTGGGATCGTGGTCAAGCGCTTGCTTAACAAATATAAAAAAAAAAAAACATCAATTACTATCAATACATATGTATAATAAAATTGGAGTGTCTGTATGTAATATCAAAAGATAAATTGCAGATTTCGAGGATTTGCGATGCTGATAACGAAAATCGCAGTAAAAAAAATTGTCTGTCTTTTCGCAAGCCATGTTGTTCCGGGTAATCTCCGAAACGGTAGGGCCGATTTTGACGGGACTTTCACTGGAGGGTAGATGATATGGACGGACATATTTTAAGCTACTATTTTTTAAAATTCCGTGCAGTCAAAATAGCGACCGATCGTTATCTCTGGAACGGGTGAACAGATTTTGACGGGACATTGACTAGAAAGTAGCTGATACACGCGGATATATTATAGACGACCTTTTTTTATTTCACGCTAACTAAGTTTGTGATGAAAGCTAGTTAAAAGTAAAGTGCTTGGTAGAAGTGTCAATACCCAACACACTGGCATCGCGTTGTGACGCCCTTATTCATTTTGATTTAAAATTACGTCATTATTATACACTAGTACACTTCACTATTATACACTTTATTGACCATATTACCTTTGTGTTTTGTAACATAATTTTTACACGACTGACACAGAAAGTTATGTTTTTTGCGTGTACGTTTTTAAGTATGACTAGCTGTCACCCGCATCTCCGTCTGCGTGAGTTATTAGTAGCCTAAATGTTCTTCCAGACTATGTTCGACATCTATGCCAAATTCAAACAAGATACGTTTAGTTGTACTGGAAATACGAGATGGTTCTGTCGAGAGTAATAACAAACATTCATCCATCCATCCAAATTTCTGATTTTAGTTATAATATTAACATTGGTAAGAAGTAAGTTAAGACAGTAATATGTATTCGATTCCCATTGTTACCTGGAATTCTATTTAACTCAGTAAGGTTTTTTAATTCCGTAAGTAACATTTTTTTTATTTTACAGGTGACGCAGGTGAAAAGGGCGATAAAGGTTTCTCAGGTCGTCCTGGAGATAAAGGTGATATGGGCTTAGATGGTAGGCCGGGTCCTGTTGGACCTCGTGGGCTACCTGGACCAAGAGGTGAAAAAGGTGATATGGGTAGTATGGGTTTCCCCGGAACACCTGGCGAGATTGGTCTTAGGGGATTCCCCGGTATTCCTGGCCCAAAAGGAGATAAAGGTGAAATTGGTCCTTCCATGCCTGGACCTGCTGGACCTGCAGGTTTGACCGGGGAAAAGGGAGATCAGGGACTTAGAGGAAGTCCTGGATTACCAGGCAATGACGGACCGCCTGGAGCAATGGGCTTGCCAGGTGAAAAAGGAGATATAGGATTTTCTGGAAGGCAAGGAATCCAAGGACTCCCGGGACAGAAAGGTGATAATGGCCCTATTGGTCCCCCTGGTGTACCGGGACTTCCAGGTACACCTGGCAGAGAAGGTCCTAAAGGACAGCAAGGATTTCCTGGCGTTCCAGGCAAAACAGGAGTTATAGGCTTGCCTGGCAAAAAAGGAGAACCGGGCCTGCAGGGACCTGATGGCCCTAAAGGTTTCCCTGGAGCTCGTGGTCGTCCAGGTCCCAGAGGTGCAACGGGGGTAGATGGTATGCCAGGGGATAAAGGAGATAAGGGAGAAATAGGCTTTACGGGATTACCTGGAGTGCCAGGCCTTGTCGGACCTCTTGGCCCTACAGGTGCTCCTGGTCTAAAGGGAGATCAAGGTTTCGATGGACCAGTTGGAACGCCAGGACGACCAGGCGTACCTGGAGACAAGGGTGATAGAGGTTTTCCTGGAGTTCCTGGGCTCAAAGGAGAACCAGGTTTAGCAGCAGACAAAGGCAACAAAGGAGAACCAGGTTTACCTGGATTGAGAGGGTTAGACGGAGCTCCAGGAATGACAGGCGAAAAAGGTGATAAAGGAAACAATGGTTTACCTGGTTACGGTCAACAAGGGCGGCCTGGAGAGAAGGGTAATACGGGACCTCGAGGATTCAATGGTTTCCCTGGAATGCCAGGGTCTAAAGGGGATCGTGGATATCCTGGTATACGTGGCCAGAAAGGAGAAAGAGGCATTGGAGGTGAACCTGGCTTGCCAGGTACACCAGGTATTGATGGAATGCCTGGACAAGTTGGCGAGCCTGGATTACAAGGGCCACTAGGTGAAAAGGGTGATAAAGGTGATAGGGGTTACCCGGGACGCGATGGATTGGGCGGTATAAAAGGTGAACCAGGTCGTATTGGCCCAGTTGGTCTACCAGGACTTAAAGGTGACACAGGATTGAAAGGAGATCAGGGTCTACCCGGAATATCAATTGACATTAAAGGAGATAAGGGAGACACTGGACCTCAAGGAAATCCTGGCTTTTGGGGAGAGAAAGGAGATTCCGGCAGAAATGGAGAGCAGGGTTTACAAGGAGAAAAGGGAGATCGAGGATTTATGGGACAAAAGGGAGAGATGGGAAGGACAGGATTTACAGGAGAAAGAGGTAAATTGAATTTGTATATGAATATTCAATCCTATTCAACAAATCTGTCCAATAAAAGATTACTTGTCAGTGGTTTCGAATGCGGCAATGTTTCTTACTTTATTTTTAACTCACGACTTTGTCCGCGCAAAAGTAATAAAAAGCATGGTAGTTATATCTATACTAATATTATAAAGAGGAAAACTTCATATTTTTGTATTTTTGTATGTATTGAAATAACTCAAAAACTACTGCGCCGATTTTAAAAATTCTTTCACCATCAGAAAGGTAATTTATCTGTGAGTAACATAGGCTATATTTTATTATTACTAATGTTCAGGAACTATTAATAAACAGAGTGTTTCTGGACGCCGGCGTTAAAAACTCACTAAACTTTAACTTTTCTCGGCTTACGCTGCCTAAACCGTTAGAGGTATATAAAAATGATGTATCAAAGAATTGTAGATCTTAAAAAGATCTACAGAAAAGTGCGCGATAGCATATATCTATCTTTAACGGTTTTCTTACAATAACCACTTTTGTGTTTACAAAATGAATTAAAAATCCAACGCTATTTGCAGCGTTCTTTTATTGGTTTCAATATTAATCCTTATCCAAATAAATGCGTTTGTTATCAGGAGAATTTAATGTAGAATAAAATTGTCATTTACAGTATTAAAATTGGACTAATAGTTTAGAAGATATCGCGAACACAAACAATAAGGGCAACCGAAAAATCAGCTTACAAGCTACCGGACTTAGAAATTTGGAATCTTGCATCGGTAGATTTCTGTTATTACGTAGATTACTACTAAGTTAATACTTTTGGTAATAGGTTGAAAAAAAGGGGGAACGTAATAGGTTATATTTGTAATTTCACGCGGGCGAAGTCGCGAGCAACGGCTCGTTAGTGATAAGGTAGATTTTTACTTATTTTTATTTATTTGATGAAAGAATTTTTGATATCGGCCCAGTAGATTTGAGATATTTCAATACATACAAAATTACAATTCTTTCTACTTTATAATATTAGTATAGATAAAGATTATTTTGTGTACGTGTAAAAAGACAAGTATTATTTAGTTATATTGAAATACGAGCTGTTGCTCGCGACATCGCCCGCGTGAAATTACAAATATAACCTATTACGTTCGCCCTTTTTTTCAACCTATTACCAAAAGTGTTAACTTAGTAGCAATCTACGTAATAACAGAAATCTACCGATGCCAGATTTCACATTTCTAAGCCCGGTAGCTTGTAAGCTGATTTTTCGGTTACCCTTATTGTTTGTGTTCGCGATATCTTCTAAACTATTAGTCCAATTTAAATACTAAAAAGAACAATTTTATTCTACATTAAATTCTCCTGATAACAAACGCATTTATTTGGATAAGGATTAATATTGAAACCAATAAAAGAACGCTGCAAATAGCGTAAGGTTTTTAATTCATTTTGTAAACAAAAAAGTGGTTATTGTAAGAAAACCATTAAAGATAGATATATGCTATCGCGGACTTTTCTGTAGAACTTTTTGAGTTCTACAATTCTTTCATACATCGTTTTTATATACCTCTAACGGTTTAGGCAGCGTAAGCAGAGAAAAGTTAAAGTTTAGTGAATTTTTAACGCCGGCGTCCAGAAACACGCTGTTTATTAATAGTTCCTAAACATTAGTAATAATAAAATATAGCCTATGTTACTCACAGATAAATTACCTTTCTGATGGTGAAAGAATTTTTAAAATCGGCCCAGTAGTTTTTGAGTTATTTCAATACATACAAAAATACAAAAATACAAAGTTTTCCTCTTTATAATATTAGTATAGAGTATAGATATAGATATAGATGTATTACTTTCCGCCATATGACGAAGATCAAATCAGCTGATTAGTTCCAAGATGTATACCTAAAAAATATGTAGATAAAAAAAAAACAATGATGCATGAACAATGATGACCTTTCACGCAATAGCCACTCAATACTTTTTTTTAATAGATCACTTCATACTTATTACTATTTCTTTTAGTCTTCTAAGCCTACTTAAATAAATAAGAAACTTATCTGAAAACCTTTTATTGCAGGAGAAAGAGGTCCCATTGGTCCATCTGGTATTCCTGGACTTACGATCAAAGGAGAAAAGGGATTACCTGGAATACCTGGCAAACATGGACGTCCTGGTCAACTAGGTGCTCCCGGTGAGATAGGAGAAATGGGATTGCCTGGTCTTCCAGGTGAAATGGGTCCACCGGGCCTTTCTGCTCCACCAGGAGAAAGGGGAGAGAAAGGAGATCAAGGCCGCGAAGGTCTTTCTGGACCACCAGGATTTGACGGTGCAGGTGGTTTACCAGGATTACCTGGAATTGATGGTCCAAAAGGAGAGAAAGGAGACAAAGGAGCAACAGGATTTGGCCTACCAGGTCAAAAGGGTGATCAAGGAACACCTGGTATACCTGGAGTGATGGGCGAGAAAGGTGCTAAAGGGGAGCGTGGTTTTGATGGCCGCCAAGGGGAAACGGGCGCAATAGGTTTGCAAGGGGAAAAAGGTGATAGAGGATTCCCTGGTGCGCCGGGTTTGATTGGTATGGTTGGTGAAAAGGGCGACAAAGGTGAAGATGCAGAGTTTATTTTAGGAGAAAAGGGTGTAAGTGGACCTCGAGGTTCTCCTGGATTCGACGGTCTGCCGGGCAATCCTGGATCACCAGGTGCGCCAGGCTTAGACGGCAGTCCAGGAATGAAAGGTGATCGTGGATATCCTGGTCCTCAAGGTCCTCCAGGCCTTATCGGGCCCCCAGGTATTCAGGGTTTCCAAGGTGAAAGGGGTGAAATTGGACGTACCGGTGTCCCTGGTACACCCGGAACTCCAGGGGCTCCATGTGTTACAACTGATTATTTGACGGGTATTCTTTTAGTTAGGCACAGTCAGAGTGACGCAGTTCCTCAGTGTGAAGCTGGCCACGTCAAGTTATGGGACGGTTACTCTTTACTTTACGTAGACGGCAATGAAAAAGCTCACAACCAAGATTTGGGCTACGCTGGCTCCTGTGTACGAAAATTCAGTACAATGCCTTTCCTATTTTGCGACCTTAATGATGTTTGTAATTATGCTAGTCGCAACGACCGAAGCTACTGGCTGTCCACTGGCCAACCAATTCCAATGATGCCAGTTGAAGGCAATGAAATAATGCGATATATATCAAGATGTGTGGTTTGCGAAGTACCAGCAAACGTAATAGCAGTACACAGTCAAACACTGGACATCCCGAGCTGCCCGGGGGGTTGGCGAGAGCTATGGATCGGTTATAGCTTTGTTATGGTGAGTTTTTGCTGCATTTCAATAATTTTTACAATTTACACAACTACTATTAATTAATTAATTAAAAAACCAAGAAGTCTGACTGATAGCTCTGCATTTATTTTATTAGGAAAATTTCCTTATTTTTAATTCTGCGTACATTGATTTCGATGTTACTCACACTTCAAAACGTACAAATATTTACATGATTTTTTTAGCACACGGGAGCGGGTGGTCAAGGTGGCGGCCAAGCATTGGCCAGCCCTGGGTCATGTCTCGAAGACTTCCGTTCAACGCCGTTCATCGAATGCAACGGAGAAGGTGGCACTTGTCATCACTTTGCCAACAAACTTAGCTTCTGGCTCACGATTATTGAAGACAATAAACAGTTTGCTAAACCTGAACGTGACACACTTAAATCTGGACGATTACTTGAGCGCGTCTCGCGGTGCTCTGTTTGCATAAAAAATACCGTGTAATAATTAGTGTTAACGACAACAGAATATAATAAACAAAAATAAAAAACAACCGAAACTCCAAGTATGTAAAAATGAGTCAAACGCAAAGCATAGATATATAAATATACTTTACTATATTTCCTACATGAACTTTATACCGTAAGCGCACAATTCACGTAAGTTGATGTATGATAAGCGGTTCCTTGTATTTCTTCATGTTATCAACGCGAATATACACCAAAGCAAAATAAATTTAGGATTCACATACTTATACCTACATTAAGATTTAGAGTATTTAATTTTTAGACATCTATTTTATCTTCGTGATTTTCACATGATTATTTTATTGCTTGAAATTGTTTTCGCTATTATTAAAATCATTCTGTATGTCGGAGGTTCGATAAATAAACACCTACTTTAAATCTTCTTAAACTTTAGTTAAGTTTGTTCATTTCGCTAGTCATACTTAACAAATTTCACATTATAGAATTCTGAGTGAAGCTGATTTTGACTCCGCTTAATTTATAAACTGCATTTATAAAAGTATCTTTAATGTCAAATTAGATAAGGACGTATGGAGCGGAACTAGAATCCCTACATAATTGCGTATGTTATTGTTTAAGCAAAATTTGGGCAATAAAGTCGACCTACATAATTTAAATATTGTTGTAAGCACTGCCATTGTAGATAAATTTATAGTTTATAGTTACTTTAAGTAAATTCATACAAATAAACGACTTAAAAAGTTGGACAATTTTTATTTTAAAATAAAAGTGTTCCCATAATTTATCTGAGGGTGCAGTGCCGAATTGCCTGCGCCGCGCTGAGGCTAGAACGACCTTATATTTTTAGACTACTTAAACACCGTCGTCGGTAATCCGTAGGCTTCTGTTTGGTATCAGGCGGGAAATCTTCAAAAGAAGCCCTACCTCCTAGGAGAAAAAAAGGGTTGTATGACACTCGACTCACTAGAACCTCCTCGGTGGCTACCCTCGAGTGCGACTTTAGACTTCAGAGTGTCTTTTCATCTCCAGATGCTATTGATTAGTTATTAGAAAATATATCACTCGTGCGTAGAAGCTTTGCCAATGGCCACATAACGTCACGCGTTTTACTTAGAAGACAAGCGGGGAAATAAAGCGGGCTGTTCTGCCATGGACGTCACCAGTTGACGATCTGGGGCGGGGGGGAGGTCAGCGTATATTAATACGAAGTAGTTCATATGTATATGTCACATTTATCGATACTCCAGGGCTCCAGGGAATTCGATTTTCATTTTATAATGTGGGGAACAGCTACCCCCACCCTAACGAAACCAATAAATATTATCTAGCTCAAAAGTTGCAAAGCTCAAGATACAAGTATTTTGTAATGTATGTAATTATTATTATCGTATGTAATGCAGGCGACACACGTTAGGGTGTGCATGTCGAGGCGATCCTGAACCACTTCAAATTTAGATCACATAGACTTGAACGGTTGCGCTGGTGGAACTATTTACTTATAACTAACTTAGCACTATTCATCAATTAAAACCCATTTAAACTATAGATAATGAATCACATAGTAATGATAAAATAAATTGAAACTTCAGCAACCGGGCATAGGACACCCAACCGCGATAACAGCGCCACTATCAGCCGATCCTAGATTATGTCTAATGTCTATGGTGCTGTCATATTCTCTCGTAAAACTTCAAGATCATTTTTCCAAAGCGCTTTCTATATATATTATAGTACTCTTTGAAAGCGCTTGTCAAACGTGAGCGTGAGAAGGGGAAATGTGAAATACACATGTTATGTGATAATATATATTAAATAAAATAATTAAATTTTGTGTCCATACGTTAAAAACAATGAATAACAAAAATAAAATATAACATTAATTAAATACAATCAATATGTTTGAGTGGGCATATAGTGGTGCAAATAAGGCTGTGCCTAGAAATGTAGGTCCCGAATGTGCTTATTTTTTATCAACTAAAAGACAAATAATTGAAACTGTTTTAGTAGCAACAATATGCATCTACACATTAGTAAGTATTTATTGCTATTATAAGGAAAATGTAAAGTCTAGTCCTAATTTAATTACTCTTATCTACCAACAAACATATAATGTAATTAAGAGTTGAATAGATTTATGTCGAAAACTTATTGCAATTCAATACGTCACCTACAATGTTTTTAAATCATTTTGAACTGTTTTAGCTTAAGATCTATCCCAAGTTACAAATAACAGATAAAAAACATTATATAAAATATGATCGAGGAGGTAAACGTCTTTTGGTAATCCTATTATCTTTGCTATGGGGAATGGAAATTGGGTTCAAGTTTGCTTCTAAAACCATTATATATTTATTGAACCCTTGTCATGTTACTACATTGATGCAGGTGAGTTTTCTTGAATAGTATGTTTTTCCATATTTGATCTATTCCAAGCAACAACTTGTTTTAATATACTTTTACACAATATTCAATGTAAGGTGATGAAGGAAGGTTAAATACTTAGATCAACTTATTACCTTGCTCGGATAATTTTCAAGACAATTAGTAAATACTAGTTGTTGCCCGCGAAAAACTAAAAAAAATTATGAAAAACAAAGAGATCCTATGCTACTCACAGATAAATACTCTTTCTAACAGTGAAAGAATTCAGCACAGTAGTTTTTGAGTTATTTCAATACATACAAAAATACAAATCTTTCCTCTTTATAATATCTGTATAGATAACAGTTTTTACTGAAAGCAGTTTCTTATGTATTAATGACTATTGCATAGGCAATGTTTCTTCCAGATCTATTTGCTGACAGCACCACCCAGTAACACGGTAACAGCCATGTTTCGTATACATTTGAATTTACTAAATGGACCATTACTAGCATTCCTATTTCCTGAAACAGCTTCAAGAACGGTATGCATCCACTACATAGATCAGAGTATGTTCAATTCTAACTAAGGTTATAAAATCTTAGGTTATATTTTTAGATTTTTGCTGAAGCTGCCTTATATTGGATACAACATGGAATGATGTTTGTTATACCATATTATTTACTGAGAATTGGAGGTATGCTTAACTCTTTTAGTTCTTTTGATTACAATCTGGACTATAAACAAACCAGTTGCAATTTGTTTATCTTACCTTAGTAAATTACCTATTCTTTTACCAATACCTGTTAATTGTACTACAATTGATGTTTAATGTAACTCTTGCTTTATATATGGACTGTGTTGTAAATAAAATATGCTAATAATTAGCTAATTACATTTGATCAAAAATATCTGTTTAAGGTGTGTATAATATAGAGCCGTTTTGGGACTTCAATTGGTGTATCTTCAGCTATGCCTTGAATCTACTTTATCATTTTATCATTCTACAAGTGATTGCCATTGTAAGTATTGATATATATACATACCTGATATAATGCATAACTAGATCTGCATTATGTTATTTACTTTAACAAGGTGAGGCTGGGTCGCTTCTATGCTTGCCACCACAAATATGGTCAAGCATTTATACTAATATTATAAATGCGAAAGTTTAAATAGATGAATGGATGGATGGATGCTTGTTAGAGTTTGTAGCCTAAACTGCTAAACGGATTTCCATGAAATTTGGTAGAGATATAGAGTATAGTCTGGAAGAACACATAGGTAAATCACATTTTTGTTTTCATTCTATGCGGCCGGAGTCGCGAGCGAAAGCTAATGTAATAATAAAACAAATTCAGATATATTTTTATTATGTAGATGAAGTGAAAAAGTAATTTTTTGACATTTTACTTGCAGCCAGCTCAAGTGAACTTGAACCATATGCTGTGTCCGGCCATATTGGATCCATTTGACGGGCCGTGGTATCGCACTGCGGCAGTCATACATCAAGCCTTGCTATGTCCTTTGCTCTGTAAGCTTTTCTGTCTCTTTGCAGATTTTTGTCTTACTAAATTTCCTCCAACTAAAGTGAAACTCCAAATGAGTGACCTCTTGCAAGGTAAGGACATAGTTGTAGGAGATCACAAGTCAATTGAATAGTGACCAATGTAAGATATTTATGGCTTTAATTTCGCCGAAATTTACCCTTTCAGGGTAGTTTAGAAATATGTAAGTCATTATTGCCTAATTTAGGAAAGTTAACACTTTTCATGACGTCCATTTGAGGGGTTCTTATTAGTTAAGGTTGAAACAACCTTAATGTAATTTTAGTAAAGTACAAAATGTTTATTATGAATATATAATAAATATTTTCGAACAGAATTAAGATTCTTGACAGAATATTGCGAGAATTTGGATCTGGTATCATCTGTGATCTGTGTGGTTTAAATTATTTTCTACTTATTGATTCTATTTTGCTATATCTAAACAAAATGGAATTTTAAAATAACTAGGGTCATACTAAAACACGCTTAATGTGCATTTTAATCTAAATATATACAAATATAAAGGACATATGTAGATATTTTACATCAGTGAAAATAGACATAATACCCACGGTGGTTGTCTGTTAAATTAATAATAGTTTGGTTAAATCGTTAATCAATTTAAATATAAATACTTATTACTATTGGATATATGGATGGTTTGGGTGGAGGGTTGGGCAAATAGTATTACTAGTAAATAACTAAGATGGTTACTATAAAAAAAATGTATGAAAAATCTCAAAGCAATTGTAATATTTAGTTGCGGTTGCTAGGATCTCAGAGACTTTTCTTGTTTTAAAATATAAAAGCTTAGATCTCACCAATTGTATTTTTGTAGGAAAGTGTGGAATGTTTTATGTATACAGGAATTAAAAATACTAAAACGTTCTCATAAAGCACATAGTTAATTATTACCATTAGGTAGTTTTAAAAGTTCTGGATTAAAGGGGGATTCTTCAAAACCTTATAACTGAACAAGGGAATGAAAATGCGAAGACAAAAGGGCAATTATCGTGCAATGTTCATTTAACAGAAGATATCCAGACTTTGACTTTTTAGAATTTAACGGCTTTGCTTGGTTTTGGATTTGACCAATGTTAAGATGACGTAGTGTTTGGTCTGACGCTGCATGTATGTTTTTAATAAGAACGATTAAAAATGCTGATTATTTAAAGTAAATGATATGTTGTCTTTAAAATTACCTGTTGTATTGAATTATAAGACTGTTTCTATTAATTGAGAAACTTAAAATATAATATACCGATTAAATTTTGGAGATTACGGGTATGTAAAATCCAGTTAAGGATATCGATATAATCTGTTGCGGAAACTAATAAATCTTTGCTCCATCAAATGGTTTCCAGTGACCTTTTCGACTAAAGACTAAAGCGCGCGTTGAACTATCAGATTTTACGTTGTTTGTTAAATTATTTGATGGAATAATGCTTTTTTCCATATTAGATGTACATCTTGGAACTTATATACGGATAATAAATCATATTCGCAAGTGTTTATGTCTAGCTATGATGACATTATTCATAACGAGTCGCGTGTTATACAAAATACTATTAACAGTTAATAAAACTCTGCTTTCCATAAAAATCTACAAAGTCAAAGAAAAATCAAAAATTATATATTAAAAGTGCAATAGTTAAGGTATCGATAAAGAGGTCAAATTAATTGGAATAAAATGTCTTTCATTATTTGTTACTTGCACTATAGCGTGATGAGTGGATTATAATAAGCCTTTCGTAACAAGAGCTAGAACCAAATTATATAAAAATTAATAAATAGATTTAAGTGCTGCTCACCAAAGTGATATGACAAGTGTTTGTTTATATAATAAATGCCTTCTGCCTTATTCTGCCGTTTTTTTTTATTTTTATCTCCATATACCTATTATCTGCTGAATTTGTAAAACTTTTCGTACACTAACACACGTGAAGATAGTTTATAAAAATGTATGGATGTGTGTAGTGGATGGAATGTCGTATTTAATTATGGCATAAGGATTAAATATATTTGAGGTGGACTATAGTCCTGTGTAAAGTTAGTTTATAAATAATCACAAAATGTAGAATGGCAGCAATAAGAATACCGCTCACGCAAGGACTTAAACACTTTTATTACTGTAAGTTTACAAACATTACAGCCGGCGATATTAGCAAACGATACACAAGGAATACTTAAGCAATTCGTAAGTTCCTATACAACAGGGGTGGCGAACCAAAACACAAAACGGCACGACTCTTAGCAAAAAATTCAAGCACTGTGAGTGATGCCAACATTGCGAAATGTACTCAATAAAAAAAAAGATGGGACGTCTATGATTTTATGAAACGTTTCTTTACAAAAATGGCACGTTGATAAGTAAAGGTTCGCCATTCCAGCCGTATGTATACCCATATTATACGATTTCATTTCACAACACACAGCAACAATATCAATGTAAAAAAAATTATGACGTTTCCATATTTAACAAGATATAAGCGCATATTCGTAATAGGCTACACACACTTTAATGGCAATACGCTATTGTCCGCATATGTTGCGTGTAAAGCTTGCATGTGCAATGCATTCTTGGCAAACGAATGTTCAGACAAAATAAAATAATTATTGATTAGTGTCGTCTGGGATTCGAATCAGTTTACAGATTCCGATATGCAATTACAAATAAAACGAAAATTACCTTTGATTATTTAGCAGATTTTTAAATAATTTATATCTAAAAATCTGCTAGGAAATTATCACACAAAATTGCTCAATACGTACAAATTAATTAATAGAATATGACTAGAAATATACAATTATGCAACAATATCTGAATTATTTGTGTATCGTTACAATTTAACTTGCTTATTTAAACAGTTACATAAAACAAACCTCTGCAATATTAAAATCTAGTTTAAGAAAAGTAGATAACATTTTTTCTGAGGGAACAGACATTGTCAAATGTTACATGGTGTAAAAGCGTTTTGCTTGCAGAGTAGTGCATTGTTAGAGGAAGGCATATATCCCACTAGCAAGTGAAGTACAAGATAACACTAGAATAGTAGTTTTCAGATACCTTGGCGGCTCTTGATGCGGGGGACGAGGGTACTTCGTACAGCGTCAATAATTGAGCCGACAAGACATTTGAAAATAACTGTAATATGCATTATTCTGTTGTCAATGGTTCTCCATTGCAACAACAACAACAACAACAAAAAATAGTATCATTGAAAAAAATAGAGATAAGACGTTTTGTGTAGCTTTTTATAATGGCAACTCACGCAGACAGTTCGATTTCTAAGCATTAAAATAAAATTTGTTCATTTTCTTGTATAATCTAATATTTCAATAAGATTCGCCTTTTACTAAATCGTATTCAAATATTATGAAGACTTACATTAAACATTTACTACTTAAACTTTCACACAACTAAATTCAGATCAATTAACTAAATATATGTACATTACGAAATGAAGTCTGTATTTTACGTTACAATAATTTAAGTACCTATAGTGACAAAGCAAATTATATTTAGCATATTTATTAATTTCATAATCTTTGCTTGATTTGAAGAATTTTAGAATTAAATGTATTAGATAAATTAACACAATAAAAATCTTACACAGTAGGAATGTATTGAATTGTTAAAATGACTAGAATGAATACTATCCCCTGATAATCGTAATTTAAAAGGAAAACAATACAGGTACAACAACTAAACATTGATATCACACTATTGGGGTAACTTGTCCAATCCACAGATAATTATCCATCCATTGGAGGTCCCAAATACACCATAGACACCTCTGTATTTCCATAAACAGCTGATATAGTTGGATACAATTTTCTATTTGGTAGGCCTGTAAGAAAATTATTGTTCTTACTAATATTATAAATTTGAAGTTTAGAAGGATGGATGTCCGTTAGAGTTTATAGCCTAAATGGCTGAACAAATTTCGATGAAATGGCATAGATGTAGAGGATAGGAAAAGCACATAGGCTAGACTTTAGTTATTTTTTAAACCATATGAGTGAAAGCTAATTTATTTCATAAAATCGATAACACATCCATAACCTAGCATAGCATAGTTTTATAGGACAATGTTTTTGAAAACTTAATTGTACCTAATTATAAATAAATAAAACATATAAATAAGAAGATATTACAGATTGCTATTGGCAAGTTCCTCAAGAGACCATACATCTGAGCATGTACTTATAGTAGTTATTTGAATTTTATGTATCTCTACTATCAAAGCATTATTAGTAATAATACATTTTACTAACCTCGAAATGCAACTCCTAAAAATTCATAACTCCTTTCAAATGACAAAGTGCCGATTTCACAATCTAGAATAACTCTTATCCTTTCACCTACCTGTAATAGACAATGAAAAATGATTTATTTAATGTAATAATTCATTTTTAAGTTGAATTTAAAAGTACAACCTAATTATTATCTTCTTGTAAAACTTTAAGAAATCTTCTATAATAGGAACACTATCAAGTAAAATCTATTTTGGAAATCAATAGAAATTGTAGCCTTACTAGCTCAAAGTGCATTTTTATATGTTCTGTATCAACCTTTTGCCCATACTAATAACTTGTAATATGAAGTATTCATACCTGATATTTGGGGCAATTATTAAGGCATGGGTAATGGCCCTGGGTTTGTCCATTATGCAATAAATGATTATCTACTAAATTCCATCCCCAGCTTTGTTCATCTGAACCTAACAATCCCACATAACCCTGACACTGTAATGGTGCATCTCTAGTTGATATTCCAACTACAGCAACAGTTCCTAGCGGCCCTTCCCATATAACTTCCCAGGCGTGCCGACCTTGATAAAATCCAATCTTGGCTCTACAAGCATCAGTACTTTGTGCAACCGGATTTCTGAAAATTTATAATAATTAGTGAACAATAGGAAGTTCTACAAACTCAGACAATACTTTTGTAAAGTTTATGACGCTTTTTTTTAAACCTGTGTAAAGTAAATCCATTCGGCTTTATATGAATATTCCTAGAACAATCTCGAGGACTCCAAGCATGGAAGAATGCTCTAAGTTTAGCTTTATAAGTTTTAACTGATGATAGAAGATCGGATCTCATTACTTCTTCTGCCAGTTTTTTATAACAGTGATATCTCCATATTTCGTGGTTCTCATCACTAAGAATTCTACACCAACTTTTACAAACTAACGAGCAATTTCGTATATCAGATAAACTTAAATATGAGAATATTGTTTCTAAAACATAATCTGGAATTCTATATACTTTACGATGGTCATAATAATACATTTTTCGACTAGGTTGGTAATGGATATGCATTTTTATGCTGATTATGATTGATTTTGTGAATAAAGATATTTAATATTATGTTTATTTAATTTAAATTCACACTATATTCATATTGACAATAAATAATCGAACGAACAAGTTATTTCTTGTTGTTTTGTTGCTCTTAATGGCTGATGCTGATTGGTCGGTCATGTTCATGACCACAGATACAGTATATTTTCATTGTACTCCCTAAGAGTAGGTACTTGGTAGGTACACTAAAATAAAAGGACGAATCTTTTTGTCTCACAAGGGAACCCAACTTATAATATTACAAGCTGTTCCCGTGTGGCTTCATCCGCATGGAATTATAAAAAATATATTTTATTGTTTACAGTGATGCATAGATCCTTTGGCACCCGGCAATTTTGTGAAATAAAAAGTGACAATTGAATGTCCGGGTAACATTGACTTACATACTCTTTGCTTATTCAGACGAAGTAGAATTGTGTTTGTGTTTTTTAGTATTTCAATTGCAAAAAACATAGAAATGCCGACAATGGTTGGTGATTTTGTTACTGATGGCGATTATATTATTGCAAAAGCTAAGCTGGCGCAAAGCGAAAATAACATTTATGCAGCCAAAGCATGGATGCTTACTGCAAAAACCTTATTTCCAACCAACTTTAAAATACAATTTGAAGCTTATTTGATGGAAAAACAATCAGGGAATGTTCAAGAAGCAGCAGAATGTTTCAGTTCTCTCATGATGTCACGACAAAATGTCTCAAAATTGTTGCCTGAAATATTGTCCATTGCTAATGCCCTTAAATCTAATGAGCCTTGTTTCTTAAGTCAAATGTTTGATAATATTTGTCCAGACATGCAGTTAACAATTCTTAAAACCAGTGTTGAAAATAGTGACGATACTATGGAACATTGTCGCTTGCTAGTTTTACTTCTGAAAAAATTTCCACAATTAGGCGTCGATAGTTTGGTAAAGACTTTGATTAATGCTGACAAATTTTTCTATGATAATAGATACGCTCGTTTGCTAGTGGTGGAAACCTTACCCCTTCTTAGTTCCTTGGAGTCTCCGAGATTACTGCAACGTCTTATGGTTAAGGCAATAGATTTTTATAATTCTTATATGTATGATGAAACTGAGAATGACATTACAGATCCTTGGCAAAGGCTCTATGGTGTATTAGATTTACTAGGAAGGCAGCTGGGATGGGATACATATTTAGTTAATTACACTAATAGTTTGAATAAAGAAACATATTTCCAAAAATTAATGTCTCTAAGGGGTCATGAAGACTGTCGTGAGCTTTTATATTGCGGAGTCACATTTTTTTTGAGGTCACTCTATGAACAAAAATCACTTAAAGGTAATCATATTCTTGTTGAAGCATTGTCTGACCCGGATCAGCCACCATCAAAACGAAGAAAAGGTGATATTGAAGTAACCGGTATATCTGCACATCAATTTCAAGCAGCAGCAAATGCTTATGAACTTTTAAATAGTAATGAACTAATAGCTAGGGAGTTCATGAAATTGGTGTCACAATTGCAAGTCAAACCATGGACAGAAGGCTTTACTGATGAAATAGCCCTGTACCGGGGAAGATATGAAGACACTACACCACCTGCAACTGCAAATACTTTAAGTGCAAATATTACTAGAGTATCCATTAACTTTGCCCAAAAGAAATATTTACCTTGTATTGATGCTGTTTTCGCTGCATTATCCCAGCTCCCAGCAGTAGAAGGTGTATTGGAAACAGATCTTATTGTTGGAGGCAAGCATAGACATCTGCATTTCTTACCATTGACTAAAGTTTCTATTATGCACTATTTTTGTACATTACTGATAAGAATTCTTTTAAGTACAGGCAGTAATGCAGATTTGACTTATGGACATATTTTAGTCCTCATGCAACTTGGGTGGCCACAAGAAGAGGCAATTTTTATCCATATTTTGGATATAATCAAACAGAAAGGTGTTTTTCATTACCATCTCTTTTCAACATATGTAATTCACATAGATTTCCTCGAAGAGCTTAGTTTTATTTGGAATGAACAAGGAAAAAATATAGCACTAGATATACTCCCAAATTCTCAACATTTGGGACAAAGAAGGATTGGTACTCGTGGCGCTGACAAAGGAGTAAAAGAAGATTTCAAACAAGCTATGAAGGCTCAAGTTGCAAGATGTAATGAATCTATACTGAATTTGATAATACAATTCATTTCTACAGAAAAATCATGTCTTTTTCAAGTTCTTTAAATTAATAAAATAAATAAAAGTACATCTAATGTTTTTTATTACTTATAATGAATTATCAAATATACACATGTCATCAATAACTTATGAACTACCATCATATGAGCCCACTCCAAGCAAAAGGTTGCGTCGAGTGAAATGTAAGCTTTTTATTGGCGAATTCTTTGTTGCGAATGAACGTAACAAATATTTTTCTTCCTTTGACCCTGATGTAGTACTTCCAGATTCTTCATTTACTGTCTCATCTGTTATCAGGGTGAAGTCCCACAACTTTATGGTACAGTCTAAGGAACCTGAAAATTAGGAAAACTTAGTAGACAAGTGATGAAATGTAACACGACAGAAAAGAGCACATACATTTTATAAACAAAATATACACGGATATACAAACCTGAGGATAAAATAGTTCCATTGCGACTGAATGCCAAAGCGTGTATAGGTCCAGTGTGTGCGGGGGGCAGTGCTGCGGTCAGGGAACCATTGGATATGTCCCATACTAGCATGTCGCCTACTGTGCCCCCAGACACCAACCACCTCCCACACACCGAGAACGCGAGAGTGAAAACAGTCGACTGGAATTAATTACTACAATTTCATTAAACAATATACAAGTGATTGTAAATCTATACTTCTATACTAATATTATAAAGAGAAAAGATTTGTATTTTTAGATTGTTGTATGTATTGAAATAACTCAAAAACTACTGGACCGATTTAAAAAAATCATTAAAAAGCCTCGTTATCAGTTAGTAACATAGGCGCTATATTTTATTATTTTTTATTTCACGGAGACGAAGTCGCGCACTTATAACATGGATATGTAAATGTCTTTTTTATATTTTACCTTATGTCCACTCATGACACGGACTTGACTTCCCGTCAGACAATCCCACATCCGCACAGTTCTATCACTAGAACCTGTTGCTATATAATTTGAATTGGGATGAAATTGTACGCACTGCAATGTGTACACAATTATTTTAAAATTAAATGAATCAAGTATACATATCTATCAATCAGTATAGAAACAATAATTACATCGATATCCGAAAAATGACCAGTAAATAAGCGTAGCGGCTGATAACTGTCCGTCGCCCACAGTCTAGCCGAGCGGTCATGGCCACATGAAGCGAAGTAGTGGCCATGGGGTGACCACTTCACATCCCAAACTGGCCATGTATGAGCTCTGTATACCACAAGGCACGACCACACGTGCAATGACCACAGTCTTACTGAAATTGTTGCACAACAAAAAAATAGTTTTAAAACATTAAACATATGGACACTGAAATAGCGCTGATTTAAAATTAGTCTATCTGTGTGCGGTATAATAATTTAAGTAGAACAAATTGTCTTATTCATGATATATGATTGTGAATGAAATATTTATATGAAAGTTTGTTATTTCACTTTTGAAAAGAGAATGAAAGGGAAATTTGTTTCTGTATGATTGAATGAGAAAAGAAACATACTTGTACTATCTTCTGAGCAAGATACAAGCATTGTCTTGAATAGATCAAAGCCTACTTTGTAAACTGGTCCAGAGTGACCATAGAGTGTTCTACATGTGTCTCTATCTCTTTCCTCCATCATCCTTACCGCAACATCCCCTGCAATAAATTATATAATGATAGATGTATGCTTGTATAAACTGCAAGTTGAATTTAAACTATAAATAAGGACAGGTTACAAACCTGCTTCCTTATCAATATCTTGTAGCTTATCAGCGGATTTCATCCCGCGCAATCTAACAGGTGTAAGTGTCCAAACCTGCATAAACAAATTACGTTAAGACATCAACAAAAGTTTTAATGCTTAAAAAAAACTACCTGCATTTCATTTATTTATGATTTTTTCTTAATATTTCAATGTCCAATAAAAATGTTTACATACCTTTATTATTGAATTGCTGCAACCAACAGCAAGTAAAGTGGAATCGTCACAGATGTCTGCACAGATAACACTATAGCCACTGTTCAAGAGTGTATAGAAACATATAGATGGTAGACAATCCGGTCCTAACGGCACGCGTTTGGCGCGCAATGCTTTCACTTTCTCAATCTTGTCACTCTCTTTTCTGGAAATATCGAACAATTAAGGACACAAAAAAATTGTTTGTAAATAAATCTGCATTTTTAAGCCATTGGAAAGATTTCCATAATTTGGTAAATTAAATAAAAAAACAAATTTTGTTTCTATTGTGAACATACAATTCTGGGAGTGGTATCCTGTCAATCGATGGAGAGTTAGGGTCAGATTTTGGCTTTTTCATGTACATATTATCTTTCTTTGCTTTCTTCTTTTTCGGTTTGTCGGGTGTTTCTTCAGCTTCTTCTTCGTCTTCAGCTGGCACTGGGAATACTTCTATTTCTGGCTCTTTTAACAGGCCATAATAAACTTTTACCCGATTCTCTAAAATAAAAACACATACATATGAAATGAAAGTGACAAATATTCTCTATCCAGTATTAAATTTTATGTACCAATTAGTTCACATAACCAAATTGCTGTCTTATCTTTATAGGTTTGGAATCCCAATAGCTTTTTAAAATTAAAAACATATTGAGATAAATATGTGATTGGTTCTGTTATAAACCAATTGTTTTTACAATACCCTCTTATAATTTATTAACATGAATCTAGGTACTTAAAGAAATTAATAGCATACTCACCATTTCTTGTGGCTTCCCCAAGTAGACCACCTGCCGTGGCTCTCACTTGTGCTTGAGTCCTACCTGGGCCATCATGAACATCTATTTGAATGTGGTTGTTAATTATGTTTATAATAACAGTTGAACTTTTTTGTTCTTGCAAAAACCTTTTTAGCTGTGATGACACATCTCTTGACAATTGCACCTCAAATTTGTTAGTGCTGGAAAAATTTAATCATACATTCAGTGCTAAAGGAAATGGTATGAAAAAGGAAATAAAAACAGATTTGAGGAGTACTCTGAGAAGTCTAGCTAAGTTGATTTGCTTCCCTCACTTACTATTTAGTGGATAATAATATGATAATGCTATCATTATAATAATTCTAATAGTATTGAAAACATAAAACAAAATGAAGTTCAACATTTAATTAAATGTATACATGTTTGAATTACTGTTTAAATATGGAAAAAAATAGGTCTATTAATCAAAGTGTACCTATAAATCTGAGCTAACTCATTAAACTTGATTTGATCCTTGTGTTTAACAATACATAGCTTGGCTAAATCATCTTGATAAAAATCTTCCTGTTCCGGTCCAAACTTTTCCAAAAACTTGGCGGCATGTTCAATGTGATCATAAATGATGAGGAGCAAATACATGTGCACAAATACTGGATAAAGAAGAGTTGACAATTCATACTGAAAAATAAGTTTCCATTACTTTATTTATTCTAAAGGCTTTGATTAAGATGTGACACTTAATATAGTAGATTTATATATTCCAGAAGATTTTTCATAACAATCATAACTAATTTGTTTCGTACTATAAAATATTTTACAGGAGATAATAAACCTTGTAAACATCCAATGAGCTTTCAATAAATTTTTTAAGACTTTCATATGAAAACTCATAACTATATGGATCACTTTCCGTATGATGAGCAGTGAGAATGCTTGCTATTTCAACTTCGGGCAAATTTAACGTTTCATATTCAACATCTCCCAAACTTGCTTCCTTTCTTAATATTTCTTCAGTCCCCTATAATTACAAAAAAAATAATTAAAAGCAGCATATGCATAAAAGTTTAGTGCCTAACACCTTCTATAAATAAGGAATAACATGATCCACTAATAAAAAACTCATACTTTTAGATTGTATTTCCGAAGCAATTGCAGTACAGCTAAAAGTGGTGTAGATTTTTCACCCATGTTAAGTTTGTATTTCACAATTAAATTGAGAAAAAATCAGCACACAAAGTGAAGTATATGCAAAATTAAACTATGTGAAATACAATTTAAATGAAGTCAAAGCTGCAAGAATTCCATATTCCATCCGTTTCACATTAACAAAAACTAAACAGAAATGCACAGAAATGCCAATGCCAATGCCAAAGAAATGCTGTCATTAATTTGTCACGTCACGTCACTGTCAAATATCACTAAAAGTGTCAAAGAGCAGAGAGCAGGGTACAAAATTCATATTTTAAATAATTTATGCAACAATATAAAAAATATATTATCCTATTTTTCGATTCTTTCGACACTTTTTTCCCGTGAATGATGTTATACAATTTATATGATGAATTCACTGACTTCTATGAATGGACAGGCCATAAACTATGGTATTCTGTCTCTACTTGATTTTCGCCATTTTGGCGCTGATGGTTGCGGTTGTCGCGGTGAAGAGTTTTCGAACTAATTATAGTGATAGACCAAACTGTCATTAACGTCAAAAAGCACGTTTAAATCCGGAACCAAGCAAAAGCTGTCATTTCTAAACAATCTATATATGGATTCATTTTATATCCTCTTTGTATGGATAATTGAAATGTAGATGATCCGAAATTAATAAATAAAGTGACAAAATGGATCTTTCATATAATTCGTCGCCGGAGATTGAATTTTAGTCCTGTTCTCCTCCCATCCCTTATCTTATAAGAAAAGAAAGGCAGGGAAGTGGAATTGGGGGGAGAGGGAATCTCTGAGATAGGGAAATATGCTTTTACCATTGGCCATTAATGGTAAGCAATACTGCAACATTACTTATTATTGCAGATATACATGGCGAGCAGCGATGAATCCGTCGTTTTAGCTATGTTTCTGTACTATTCTAATATAAACCAGGGTAAAAAATTAAAAAGGAAATAGGGTGAACACAACATAAAATATTACCGACAGAGTAAAGTAAAAATAAATAATTCTGTATTTAATCTGTTGAATTTGACGGTGGTGCTGGTGGTTCGATTTCCTTATCTTGTTTTCAAGAAGGTAAACGGGGTATAATTCATATGAGTTTGGTTGGATTAAAATTAAACCAATGTTTAGGTATAATGATTATAATTTGCGCTTTTGGCTCTATTACAAAACATAGAAAGGACAATGTACAATCACAATCAAATTTTCATATACATAGATGTGTTAGTAACACGATAAAATGTTACTTGTACAGATCAGGTAGATTAAACAAGAAAGCTTTTATTATAAAGAAAACAAAATAAGAGTTATTCTAATTCTTTATTTGTTATATTAAATTCCATCTAAATATCTGATCTAAAAGTCGGACAGACCTATATTGCGTATTATTCAATTATCGATCAAACAAAATACATAACACTATAATAAAATATATGTTCGGTACAGATGACGGGACAAACATATAGTTTAAATCTCGCGGCCTGGGTTATTGCGGATAACCGAGCGCATTTTTATTCGTCCACACTAGTGGGTAGATTTGAATCCCTCTCCGGTTCGGACGAGCGAGGGGTTTGCGGAGAGGTGTGCGGGAGAAAGAGTCGTGTGCAAGCAGCCAAGCGGTTACTAAAAGCGAGAGTTCAAAGGTTATTGGAAGTGGTTGCTTGTACATCGTCGCGAAAGACACAACGGGCGTGTCATTTTTGTTAGCGAACAGGATCGTTTTGAATTTCGGTTTCACGTTTAGAACAATATGGTGGATACGAGTGCATCTGCAGGCCGCATCGCTGGCGCCTTTAGACTTGATAGAATTGACTCGACTTGATTAATACCGACAGAGACCAGGCAGCTGCTAGCGGTGAACGGGCATCGAGTTGGTAAGTACCACTATATTATTTCATCACTCCCCTTGTTTACAATATTACACTCTCCGGTGCATACGTAGTCTAAGGGTAGGTTGTGCTGCGGGATCCGAACCCGTTTTGTACGGCACAGATTAAGATAGGTTAGGTTATATTCATTTAAGATTGTTATAACACATTTAAATGCCGTTTCAATATTCAGACGTAAGTGTATCTATAGACTACATAGCATCAAATCCGACCCAGCTCACGATACAGTTTGCAGAAAATTAATTAAAGAAGAAAGTTTAGTTATTGTGTGCAATGAATAAGCTGCGTCAGTAAATCCACATTCTCATTTATTTTCGGGAACTTCTAACGGCATTAACAGAGCATCGATGTGCAAAAACACACCAACTTACGGCTAAAGAGTACTGCTCTATACCTATGGGAGGCTACTCCCAAACGTTAAAACGTTATTTATTTAAAAAAATGTTATTTCCATAAGTATAAAAGGTAGAAAATGTAATAAGCATTATTTTTGCGGGTCACAATCATCTAACTAAAGCACCTAATGTTATAGTTAATTTCGCTCTATAATAAAACTAGATACGTACAGCGAATTCAACATGCATTTATAATAGTTGCTCCCCGGTGCATAAGTAAAATAAATTGCTTTAAAAGTAGTCGCAGTCAGCTGGGACTTATGAAAACGTTGGGTTTTTACACAAAATATACAAGTACGTATGTTATTTTCTAAAGTTTACTGTTTTTTAACTATGATTAAATAGTTGGATTATTACATTTTGCGTAATGCAGAAACTGAACGCTGTTGTTAAATAAAAATGTCCATAGTTTAAGATAAAATACACTATTTCTCTCCTTCATTTAATTTCCGATGTAAGACTAAATAATGAATATGCATATTTGTAGTTATTTTAAAAACAATGTTTTGTACTTATAATAAAGATTTCAGTAATATGTAACATTAAACATTTTTATTAAAAATCTAGTTAACTAAAATATAATAAATATTATTAAGAATACAGAACAAGTAGAGATAAAACTTTTTTTTATTACATTTGTGTGATTTTTCAAGATATAGTAAGAAATAACAAATTTTTAGACTATTAAAATAATTTCTATTTATAATAATTGTGTATTTAGATAAAAATATCAAATTTAAGTTAATAAAAATGTCTATATTTAAACAGATATGTATGTCAGGATATAACATCCCGATATTCCATTGAAAACAAACAATAAATCCTAGATAACACTTATTAAAGTCGTTATAATAAAGGTTTATTTGTCGTAATATCGAATCTTCGAATTTAAAACAATGCAATCGATTTATAAAATTATCTTATTTTTTAATGATCGAATAATTGATACTTTCTGATTTCTTGGTTCGAATTTTCTAAATTATCCTGTAACAACAGCAGTCGATTCAATGTTTTGATGACTTGACTTGTAAGGGTTTTAACTTTTTACTTATCCTTGAAGCATGTTCAGCCTTAAGATCCTTCTATTATCAGATACATACAAAGGTATATTTAACTTTGACGCACTTATGTATGCACTAGGTCTTGTTGGGTGTAAAATTCAGTTTACATTAACGGATGATAAGTACAATTTTAAAGTTGGTTCTAAAGTATAAGCTAAACTACGATTTTTTTCTATTTTTGGTCGTCGGTAAGTAAAGCTATAAAAATTTAATTTTGATTTTCAAAACTACTTATAATGCCCTAATTTATAACAATAGTACTCTAACAAAAAGCTGATAAATATTTTTTACTTAAATCGATGTTATTTCTTTCTTTAACTTTTATATGAAGATATCTCGAACTGGATTGTATTCTATCAAACTAACAATATAATTGACGAGACGAAATAAAAAAAATGTAATCTCGAATACAAAGAGAAACCCTTTTTATAATGTCGGAGTTTGATAAAGAAAATATGGAATCTTGGTCGAAGTTCTTATTAGAAATACTTACTGTGCCATACTTATTATATTGAAAAAAGTATTTTTTGCATACAAAAATGTACAACAATTTAAGATATGTTCTTTTTTGGGTGAGTTTGTATAATTAGAATATTTGTACAAACATGTCGCGCCTCTGTTTTACAGAGATCATAATATTTTTTCCACGTGTGTTTTAGTAGTGGGTAGTCCAGTTAGAATGAAAATACCCATATACAAGTATAAAGGATACAACGGTAACAACCCACATTCGGAAATATTTTATAAAAAACTAACCATCTCTCGCACTCCCTCCCAAAAAGAGGTAACTATTTCGGCGGCACTTCACGGTAACAGTAACCTGGGGCATACAAGACCTCACAATAGGTCAGTCACTTTTAACTACATACTTCTATGTTTCGTCTCTTGAAAGAGTCGTGCGAAGCTCAAGCACGTTCCCTCTTTTTATTTACTTACGTATCTCTTCACTTCCTTGCGTATTAATTACAAACCCACTCACAGTCTACATTTGTACGCGGGATATACGAAAAGCACTTGCTTGTTTATTGCCATATATTATTAAAAAAAAAAACGGACTCTATCCAACTTTGTATCTTAAAATTATGTTTTTATCGAGCTACACCCTTTGCTCTCTATGCCTTCGAAAATTTAAACAAACCAACATACATTTTTATAAATATTGATAGAAGTTAGAATATAGTTTATTTATAGAAATTCTAAGCCGAAATTAAAAAGAGGTAAACTCTGATCAAAGAATATCACAAAGCGAAGCCGTCATTACCGTATACCGGAAAGCATTTAATTTACCGAAAACCGAATGTGAAAACTAGGACGATGTAGTTTGCCAAAACAGTTAACGACCAAGCCACTGTTAAAATATCATTATTGTGCTTTTGCACTGTTTTAGAAAACGTACAAAAGAAATTCCAACAACAGTTAACACATTTGTTTGTGTCTAAATTTCCATTTCACTACATTTTGAAGTATACTATAATATAATGTTATATTATAGAGGATAGATATAATATTAAATATAATATTATATAAAGAGTAAGGATTTATATTTTTGTATAAATAAACTAAAAAATGCTATTAGAAACCTATATTATCACTGAGTAACATAGACTATATTTATTACTAGATTTCATTCCGTTTTAACGATGTCGCGAGCAGAAACTAGTTAATTATAATTTTTATACGGTCTTCCTTTTATAAAAAAATAAAATACTCATAAATGTATATCACAAGAAATATGTAACTTTGCAATAACTGAATAATAGATTTTTGATGGTAATGAAATAAAATACGCTCAGTAATTTTAGATATTGCTTATATAATTGGTATAGAAGTTAAAATATTATAATCATTACGTTATAACAATCGCTACGATTAACAGGGATTTCGGGGTATCAAGGAGGATTCGTGGCTTCTATTTTGTCCAATTAAAATTACAAACGGATAATATTAAATTTTCTAGTGTACATTTTGTAACGTTCTATGTTATGGAGGCACAGTAAGTATTTTAGTGTACATATACTGTCAATTAAATGCATTTTGAATATTATTATTAACTTTATGCAATGATTTATAAGAAAGAATTTTTGATTTTTAATTCTTGAAATGTTTATCAAAATTTCCTATCGCATAAAATTTTTAATACTATATAGTTTAATATTTAAACGTTTTAATCTTAATTAATATTTTATCATAGTTAATCTTAATACTAGATCACGTCGAACAAATTGTTTACGAAAAGGGGGAACTACTCGATAATAAAAATGTATAGTAAAATATTAAAGCTTGGGATACACTTGTGCAGTCGGTGTGATCGCTTCGACTACTTTTTAAAAGGTTTTATAAATCTTGACTAGAGCAGTTGTGGGGGTCTGGTGTGCGGGGCGAGGGGTCCTCATAGGGAGCGAGGTGGTCGGCGGCGAGGTCGCGCGCCACACGCTCCGCCGCCGCCAGCACTCGCAGCAGGTTCAGTCCAGCAAGCTTCCTCAGCTCCTCTATACTCCAGCCATCCTCCATCAGCTCCGCGAACAGCATGGGGTACGTGGACACGTCCTCCAAACCTTGCGGTGTACTGTGTGAATATGCATATTAAATAAGTATTAATAAATGCAATGTCTGTTGAATGCAAAATACAACCTCTTTGGCTGACAAGCAGTATGTATACAGCCAAAGAGGTTGCATACTGGCCACCAAGACATTTATCGTGAGATAAAGAAAAGAGAGAAAAGAAGGTGAAGAATTGTGTTATGTTAAAAACTGAATTTAAGTAAAAATAAAGATGTGAGTTTCAGGAAAAAGTTTTTTGTATTTTTGGCTGCCGCGCTGTCGGTAACAAGTTAAACATGGTCCTTCGAGCCGGATTAGTGATAAACCGAGAGCCGGCAGCCGGCAGCCAACAAGTTCATAAGGTGCAAAAACTAACGCCATAGGAGTCGGGCGTTAGGAGCACATATAAGTAGAAGACTGCCGCAACATGTGAGTGGGATCAGCGTGGCAAGCTACAACGGCCAGCGCAGCAGGGTCGAGCAGGGCGTGAGCGCGATGGCGCCACAAAGAGCAGCGCTTCGTGCGCGCTCTGATGACGTCATCCGCGTGTACGCGCCATTTTGTAAAAATTTAAAAAGTGAATTGGTTTATTTTAAAAGAATATGGGTTTATTTTGAGTGATATTTTATTTTCTGAATTTTTGTTTGTTGACAATAGGTATGATTTTGGTATGTTGGTAAGATTTGATATTTGTGTTTTAGGTTAGTGTTTTAATTTGATGTTGAGAATATTTTATGATGTAATATTATTTGATTTGTGTTTAGGATTAATGTCTATGTTCGTGTGTTATATTTTGTTTTGTTGCAAATGTATAAGGTTAGGATTTTTACTTTTTATTGTTCTGTTTTATGGCAGTGTTAGCAATGTTAAGGGATTAAGCGGGCCATAAGTACATACATAATGGATAAGATGTAAAGCAATTAGTAAAGATATCAGGTGTAAGTTTAAGAAATACAAGATAATAAGATGTAGTTTATTCAAGTCAAATGATTTCATCCTAGGTACTGTTTTCCAGTGTGACCATGTATTCAATGTTATAACGAGCTCCCTCCAAACCGAACCAAGCAAACGGAAAAGTAGAGCTATAGTTTAGGATACATCGGTCTTAACAACGTACAGCACTGAGAGGGATCCCTTACCGTTCAATACATCATTGCGAGCACTCTCCGAAATATTGGGCCTATGTGGCATTGTGTATGATGTAAGTTCGGAGGGTCATTTAAGTGGATGTTTGAACATTTTGTAAAAAGGGAGGACCTAGGTATAATCAGTATCCTAGAGATTGTAATGACAAGATGTAAGAATGAGAAAGTCGCAAAGTTATTGGCGAGCGGATGAGAGAGGCAGGTAACAAGTAGATTTAGATTTTTAGCAAAAGCAAGTCGCACCACATGTAACAACATATAGCCAAACGTCAGGGAACTGTAGTTATGAGGGAGGAAACTCTCTTCTGTGGTTTATTGTGTGAACTTGCTGGAAACCGTAATGGTTAGGACTAAATCTTACTGATATTAAGATGTGTATGATACTTGTATTTGTGTTTTGTGAAATTAAATAATTTTAGCAATTTAGGTCAAATGTTGTGAGTGGCTATTAGCAAATAAGCAAAGATTTAAGTACTGATGTTTTGTATTTGAGTTGTCTTTTGATATTTAAAGTTTATTGATAGTTACCTATAAAAGAGATGTTTTTTCAAGTTAGATTATACAGTCCACTGTTCAAGAAGTTATGAGGCTATGTTGTTTTTGTATTTGTCACCATCGTTTTAAGTTCTCCCCCACATCGCATGGTGGGCGGGACAGTTTTGTGAAGAACATTAACAATGTTCTTGGTGGGCGGTATGTTGAATGCAAAATACAACCTCTTTGGCTGACAAGCAGTATGTATACAGCCAAAGAGGTTGCATACTGGCCACCAAGACATTTATCGTGAGATAAAGAAAATAGATAGAAAAGAGAAGGTGAAGAATTGTGTTATGTTGTAAAACTAAATTTAAGTAAAAATAAAGATGTGAGTTTCAGCTGTGAGTTTCAGGAAAAAGTGTTTTGTATTTTTGGCTGCCGCGCTGTCGGTAACAAGTTAAACAATGTCTAGCAGCATACTATTATTGGTTTGCTGATGGAGAACCATCTGGACGGAACTTCAATCTTACTATGTTACTAATATTATAAATGCGAAAGTTTAGATAGATGGATGGATAGTTGTTTGATAGAGTTTATAGCCTAAACTGCTAAACTCATCTCTATGAAATTTGGCAGAATAGTCTGGAAGAACAAATAGGGTACTTGTTTTTGTTTTTTAATTTCACGCGGACGGAGTCGCGGGCGAAAGCTAGTTTGTACATAAAGATAAATTATATCAACAGTAATAATGCATTAAAGCCTGGGGACGTAACCGCTCTTCAAGTTGTATTTGTAATCCGTCGTCATACGATTTATTGTTACTCTCTTGTAGGTATTAAACGAAACGCTTTCATTTTAATTAAAGCGACTACGTAAAATTGTATTCGATCCGGCGAGTCGAGCGTAAAATAGCCTTCGAGCGTTTTACAAAAACACGCGTGTAGTCGTTTTAACGTTTTCATTTTCAATGGATTTATTTCGAGCCAAAAGGGAAAGCATACTTACTAGTTAATTCCATCGTAACCGGCGCCGAGGCCTACGCTGTCTACGCCGGCTATGCTACGAATGTGATTTATATGCGCTGAAAGATAAAAAACATTGTAACAAATGTGAAGATGCATTTGAGCACTTTTACAAATTGTCGAAAACGTATATTGCGAAAACATTGTCATTTTTCTTTGAGACAAAGAGCACACCACTACCAGTAACTGTTGATTAGTGCCTAAAATGGCATGGATATTAAACAGCTATGGTTAAGAAAGGATTTATCTTACCTATGGCATCCTGCACGGTGGCAGACTCGCTGCAGGTAAGAAAAGAGGTGTAGAAGTTGACCATAATGAGGCCTTTGTTGTTGGCGAGCATGCGTAGCACGCTGTCGGGCACGTTGCGTGTCACGTTGCAGAGCGCTCGAGCCGACGAGTGCGAGAAGAGAACGGGCGCGCGAGACACGGCCAGCGCGTCACGCATCGTGCGCTCAGACACGTGGGAGAGGTCCACCAGCATACCGAGGCGGTTCATCTCTTTCACGATCACCTACATCACATATAAGTCATGTAGTAAAACACGCAGTAGTGTCGCGAGAGGGTGGTTACGTGTGGTTATTGTTAGTAACAGTTAAATTAAATGAAAAGATGTTGGTCTATTTTAAGAATTAGTTACAACAAATATATTCATAAACAATACTCAAACCGAAATCCAAATTATAAAAGTAATATTCTTTTTATAACATCCTCAGAACGTCTTCAAAAGATCTCATCTGAAAAATTAAATTTTATGTTACGCTCGGGATTGGCGGTAGAATTAAATGGTCGGGATTTAGTAGGACGAAATTAAATGTAGGAGAAAGCAAGCTTTGTAATGGGCGCTAAATGTTATAAATTTTAAGTTGAGTAGAGTGGGCGCGCGGTGTTAACGCAGTACTTTGCACTGGCCAGACTCAATTTACCGACATTGCTGCAGAGCATTCACGCTTGATGAGGTTTCAATCAGCTTAGCTACATTCACCTTTAAATTCTATTTATTTAAGATTAATTTTATGTTACGCTCGGGATTGGCGGTAGAATTAAATGGTCGGGATTTAGTAGGACGAAATTAAATGTAGGAGAAAGCAAGCTTTGTAATGGGCGCTAAATGTTATAAATTTTAAGTTGAGTAGAGTGGGCGCGCGGTGTTAACGCAGTACTTTGCACTGGCCAGACTCAATTTACCGACATTGCTGCAAAGCATTCACGCTTGTAGGTATTAAACGAAACGCTTTCATTTTAATTAAAGCGACTACGTAAAATTGTATTCGATCCGGCGAGTCGAGCGTAAAATAGCCTTCGAGCGTTTTACAAAAACACGCGTGTAGTCGTTTTAACGTTTTCATTTTCAATGGATTTATTTCGAGCCAAAAGGGAAAGCATACTTACTAGTTAATTCCATCGTAACCGGCGCCGAGGCCTACGCTGTCTACGCCGGCTATGCTACGAATGTGATTTATATGCGCTGAAAGATAAAAAACATTGTTACAAATGTGAAGATGCATTTGAGCACTTTTACAAATTGTCGAAAACGTATATTGCGAAAACATTGTCATTTTTCTTTGAGACAAAGAGCACACCACTACCAGTAACTGTTGATTAGTGCCTAAAATGGCTTGGATATTAAACAGCTATGGTTAAGAGAGGATTTATCTTACCTATGGCATCCTGCACGGTGGCAGACTCGCTGCAGGTAAGAAAAGAGGTGTAGAAGTTGACCATAATGAGGCCTTTGTTGTTGGCGAGCATGCGTAGCACGCTGTCGGGCACGTTGCGTGTCACGTTGCAGAGCGCTCGAGCCGACGAGTGCGAGAAGAGAACGGGCGCGCGAGACACGGCCAGCGCGTCACGCATCGTGCGCTCAGACACGTGGGAGAGGTCCACCAGCATACCGAGGCGGTTCATCTCTTTCACGATCACCTACATCACATATAAGTCATGTAGTAAAACACGCAGTAGTGTCGCGAGAGGGTGGTTACGTGTGGTTATTGTTAGTAACAGTTAAATTAAATGAAAAGATGTTGGTCTATTTTAAGAATTAGTTACAACAAATATATTCATAAACAATACTCAAACCGAAATCCAAATTATAAAAGTAATATTCTTTTTATAACATCCTCAGAACGTCTTCAAAAGATCTCATCTGAAAAATTAAATTTTATGTTACGCTCGGGATTGGCGGTAGAATTAAATGGTCGGGATTTAGTAGGACGAAATTAAATGTAGGAGAAAGCAAGCTTTGTAATGGGCGCTAAATGTTATAAATTTTAAGTTGAGTAGAGTGGGCGCGCGGTGTTAACGCAGTACTTTGCACTGGCCAGACTCAATTTACCGACATTGCTGCAAAGCATTCACGCTTGATGAGGTTTCAATCAGCTTAGCTATATTCACCTTTAAATTCTATTTATTTAAGATTAATTTAAATTGTATTTTGTATTAAATTAAAGCAAATACTCTATCAAATTATTTGCTACATAATTTGTATTTTAACAGCATTAACACTGGGCTTGTAATTTATTGAATGCAGTGGTTGGCACCACAAATAAGTAAAAGGAATTTTGAAGCAATTGGTTTTCTTGGTATCAAGAGCAAATGTTTTACTCTCTTTTTTAATGTCTGGTGTATAACTTATAAAAAGTTTGTTAAATCTCTATTATTAGAACATTAGTTTCATCTAAGCAGTACGTGATATCGGCGGAAAGTTTAAGACTTTATCTTCTTGCACAACGTGTATAAACTTTATTCTTTTCTCTTTGATGCAGAAGTTTAGTAATGGAGTTACTTCAGATAATATTTCTTCTGGAAATACTAGCATAGAGAATGTTTAATTATGTTCTAGTATAAAAAATACAGTAGACTAGAATAAAATAAAATCTCCATGTCAGCAGAGAAGACAAATTACGTATGTATGTATGACTGTAATTTCAACAAACTGTTGGTTTGTGTCAGTTGTTCGTGCAGTAACAATTGGTTAAACGCTTGTTCGTGAGACATTAAGGATTAAATTACACGCTTTCATTTGACGTGAAAGTAAATTTTATTTTAAATCTCTGTTGAAGTTTATAGAGGGTACCACGTAATGATGGTTAGAAATGGTCCGGCTTAATGTATTAGCATTACTGTTACAATATTTACTTATAAGTTAATCAAAATTAAATATTAGTATAAGCGATCTGATGTGTAAGATTCAAAGTTCAACTGTATAATTACATATTCCGATTACTTATTGAAATGATATTAAAATATTGTTTTAAATCGAAGTCGGTATTTGCTGGCATCAAAGAGGAGGCGGTACGTGCCGCATTAATCATTCCAAGTTTACCGGCGAGCCGAGGCGTTTGTCTGAGCGCAATGTAAAGTAAAACTCATTAAATCATGAATACAGCGATTAATGTCTTTAATTACTCTAATAACTTTTAAATTTATTATATCCGCTATTAAGCGTATTGAATAAGATCTTATTGTTCGCTTTGAAAGCTCCAATTATTTTCAAACGTATGTAATTGTTGAAAAGTGATTTTTGCTTTAATATTACGATGTGAGTGGTTGGAACAATGGTGAATGTACTGTAAAGTATCGCTGCACGTGAAACAAAGAGCTGTAAGAGCGCGAGTTGGTACAAAGCGAGATATTGCGATGCCACAGGATGTTTATGATTATGTGCACTCACTCCGCAAGACGTCTCAATATTTACGATTTTCTTTTTACTACATACTTCGATATTTCTTGCAATGCAACACTATTGATTTATATAACATAGGAGCATTATATCGCAACGTACAGTCGTTACTTAGGATCTAAACTTCATTCATCTAATATAGCGTTGTCGTTTTATGGACAGGTTTCGGATAAATTGGTGCTGCAAACGTTCCGAGTTCGAAGCAATCACTTTATTTGTAGTTTTGTTGTTATTAGAAAAATAACTAGATGAAACTTTCTTGTACATTCTTTTATTAAAACATAATCAACAAATATGAGACTTTTGATGAAAAAAATAAGTAAACCAAACACTGCTTATTAGTGTCTTTAATATTTTCATTTTTTTAATGAGTGTTGAAAAAATTAACATTTTTAAATAAATTACTATTAAATTGTCCAATTAATATCAAACGATTAATTAACGAGAACGATACCAAATACTCTAAGGTAACTTCAAAAGATAACAAAGTAAATCGTGTTTAGGCAACTGTAATTCGATTGCAGGTGAAGCAAATTTCACGGTACATTACTCACTTTGCCAAAGGGAGTAAGTCCACCTCTTTGTGAGGGATCAGTGCGGTCGGCGGAGGCGCACTCGGCCCACGGAGTGTCGCAGGTAGACGTCAGCGTGAGGTAGCGCACGCCCACTTGGTACAGGGTTCGCAGCACGCCGAGGGAACCCCCGATTGCATGCCCACCTTCCACACCCACAAGCGAACAGAGGCGATGGTTCGCGTGCGCTGCTATTATATCTGAAAAAAATCTAAGTTTAAAATTCATTCAGAACTTAAATGGATAGCGTAGGTAAAACAATTTAAAATAGGCATTGTTTATAAATATGAAAAAATAATTGAAATTAGATTAATGCTAATAAAAAACGTATCAAAGATTTCAGTGTGTAAATAAAACATGTTCCTAGAAGATTCATTTGAGTTTTCATTGATTTAAAACTTCCGAAGAATTAAATATCATAACTACTAACATCACTTATTGTATGTAAAAAATGAATACATAGTAAACAAAACGAAACGGTGATTCTGAAAAAAGCGAAAAAGCCGCTTATTTACTAAAATTAAGCATAGAAACGAATTAACTGTTCTTCATCAGAATTAAAGAGGGTTTCTGTGATTTGTGATTTGAATAATTTAAGCGTATCCGGGGAATAGGTGAGTGACCTATTATGTAAAATAATTAGTCAACAGTGGGCAGCAGCGGGTCGGGCCGGCGATGCCCCGGGCTTTCTCCGCCGTTTACCGCCGTCCCACAACTTTGCCACTGGCCGTCAACTAATTAAATTCATAAATAACAAAGGGTTAATACATTACGGACGGCTTCCGCAAATCCCATCTGTTTTTTACTACCCATGAAATATTCAAGAAGTTCGTCTTAACACTTATATAGGACAAAGCGACGCTAAAAAAAGTAAAGCCCTGTTCATGACTTGCATTACAATTACCGAGTCCCTGGCTTTTTGTTAAGAAGTTTTATGAACTTAAAACAAATACTTAATAGTATGTAAATTGTGAGGAGCTTTTGCGTTGCAGTCGACGATCGATTCTCATCAGGATTTATACAACAATCATTATTTAAATTCTTAATCTGGGAGTATTAACAAATATTGTTTTGTGATTATGTTTGCCTAATTCTTTGTGATTGAAGTTGCTTTACAAACATGAATAAATTGGAAAAGAGTTTTTGTTAAGAAGTTTTATGAACTTAAAACAAATACTTAATAGTATGTAAATTGTGAGGAGCTTTTGCGTTGCAGTCGACGATCGATTACTATTTAAATTCTTAATCTGGGAGTATTAACAAATATTGTTTTGTGATTATGTTTGCCTAATTCTTTGTGATTGAAGTTGCTTTACAAACATGAATAAATTGGAAAAGAGTTTTTGTTAAGTCAAAGTATTGTATATTTCTTCTCGTTTTGTCCGACCACTTTTCATGAAGAAAATTGTGTAATGCACCATTAGCTGTGTTACAAACATGATTACTCTGGAGATTGCTTTTGCTTCTTAATCAACCTGCAATTAATAAGCAACAAGTTTAAAGATGAGCTCTAGCAGGAAACTTTATGAAACACCTTTCGCTTCAAATTTCCTACCACTTTGAACGTATCGTTACAAAAATTGTTCTCTGTTTTAATTTTTTCAAACTTGTTTTGTATATTTATGTATTAAAAGATTATAAAAGTCAAAGCTTATTGGTTGTTGAGGTTGTTTTGAAGACTTTATAAATAAAGTCTTAAACAAGTTCTTACACAATTTTTTTTAATACTTCTGAAGGTAATGATGTTTTTCATGTTGTTCCGACGCTTACCATCAGCAGACGTGCAGAGCGTGAGTTGAGGATGGTACTTGTCGGTGAGTCTCTGTATGAGGTCTATCTGCTCGAAGGTCAGTTGCACGGCGTCCCGGTGCTGCGCGTCGCACGGCACGTACGCTGCCCAGAACTGATAACACACAGACACATAACAGTTGGAGAGCCCGCTTTAACATCTTCGCACGATTGTGCCGGCTCGCCCGGTGGAATACCACGACCATAAAGAAGACAGATGTGAAGTGGAAGCAATTCCGCGTTACGTCTGATGAGTGTAGTGCCGGAGGCCTAAGTTTAGTCCCTTTCCCTTTCCATCCTTTTCTTAAGGGAAGGAAAACTGGATTTGACGATGGAGGAGACGCATAGGAAGGGGAAATATGTGCGTCTCCTCCTCCGTCGATTAAGGGTACGCAACGCATCTGCAATTTCGGATGTCTATGGGCAGCGGTCGTTTCGCCATTTCGGCGGATTAAGGTTGCCACTTGATCGTTTGCCACCTTTTAATATTGAAAAAAATCACATTGCATTTACTACTGTTATAGAAAATTGATAGACTCTTCCAGGCGGGATTGCTCAACCAGCTAGTGGAAATGGGAACTACGACTGTCTTAATGGAAATTGTGTTTATTGCTGTAGTTTCCCCAAAATTATAATCAACAGTGGCACTACCTAAATAACTTGGTCGTTTAAACAAACGCATATGACAGCATTGCTCTGACATACACGATTAAATAGTACGCACGGGCTGCATCAGTCCGTAGTTGGAATATGAAATTCGCTTTCATCGGATGCAACGACACGTATGTAATAGAAAACGTGAGCTCTCCCGGTTAACGACTGACTGTTTTTTAATTTTCCATTTAAAATTGTACTACAATGTTTGCGCTTGAAGGTTGACATTAACATGTATTCAGCATGTTTGGCTTTCGTTGTATTATTTTGTTGTTTAGAATATTTTCGTTGTCCCAAGAATATGCTTATTTCTTTTTATACTAGACTTTGATATTTGGCAAAAACGTATTGACAAGATTATTAAGATCGTATAAAATATAAAATTCTAATAGTGTTTATATTTTCAAGACTGTTATGAATAAGTTAGTAAGTTCTTATAAACACTAGGAATGCTATTTTCATGTCGCTATAATTAGGCTGTTGGTCTTTGGCTATATTTGAACCACTTTATGAAATGAATACTAAAGATCGCATCATTTAAGTGTACTTTAAATTAATGTAAGCGTTAAAATAAGGTTATAAATGTTGAACTAATGACTAAATGCTGTCGACGAATAACATTTTTGCTCTTCTGAGTCAAGAATTATTAGTAACAATAATTTCTTCATATTTTGTACTCTGTATGTAAGATTAATTGATTAATTATGATCTGAGGTTTTTATAAAACAAACATTTTTACACACATAATAAATGTAATTGTTAAAAAATTTGAATTCTCGTATTGTGTTGAAATAATCGTACAAAATATGTTTCAAATTTACTTTAAAACATCATAATCAGGTTACCGGGGAAACATGAAACCAGAATTTATTAGGTCATTGTGTTTCATTATTAATGCTTTCAATGCAGTACTTTGTTTACAAATTTGTGTTAAATCAAACGTAAAATTTTGTTACCTATATTTTTTTTATTTATCTCAGCTTTGTTTTCATTATAAAAGTAATGACAATATACACACAGACATTGTATCCTTTGATCTTTGGCTTTCAATGTAAAAGGATTCTAACATCTTCTCTCGTTTCGGGTTCTATTTTTTAAATAATTGTTTGTAGCCATAACAAATCGTGATAAAAGTGAAATAATTTGATTTATAAAATTATAAATTGATAAAATGAACCATAGATAATGTTTAAAAGTAAGTATTTAAACAAATGTAAAATCGAGTATTGTGAATAGAAACTTTTTAAAAGTCTGTATATTATGTAGTATTCCAACCGCGAAAGGCAAATAATAGCTCAATCAATTTTGTATTTCAACCTGTCGACACCAAACTAAAATGTTTTCACGTTTCGAATTTTTCTATTCACCCAAGGAAGTGTTCAATTTAAACATTTTACAATACTCTAAATTGTATGTAATATTCTGATACTAACATATTTACTGCAATGAAAATAAAATAGCATTTCCAACGCGTTTTGCAGAATTATCATTGCCATATGTACAACTAAATTTAATAAGATGGAAATTCTGAAAATGTGTTTCTAATAATATCCGCCGGTAACAGGATCTTATTCTATTACAAAATTCACTTAAGTACCAGTAATTTAGTAATAATAAATAAGGTTAAAAATATACTTACTTGTGCCGAAATTCTTCCTTGCTTGAGTCTCGGCAGATCCGTATGACTCCACGAGCTCGTGGCCCACGGCGCTATAGTTCTCAGATCCTCGTCAAACCTATACAAAATTTAAAATGTTATAAACGTTTTTATGTTTCTACTATAAATTAATATGAATGTAATAACGTCTAACATGGTTTCTTCAGTCCCTAAGATAACTGTTAACCCTTAATTCAACCTGGGTTTTGGAACAAGAAAATATTATATGTTACCAACACACTAAAATCTAAATCTCACGTGTATTTTTCTCTAAACCAGTTCAGTAGATTTTTTTTAATTAGTTGTTCATCACACTGGACACTATCAAGTTAAGGGTTAACTCAGTATGTCATTTAGTTGGTAATCTTACTAATATTATAAATGCGAAAGTTTAGATGGATGGATGTTTGTTAAAGTTTGTAGTCTAAAACGGCTGAATAGATTTTGATGAAATTTGGTACAGATGTAGATGGTAGTCTGGAAGAACACATAGGCTACTCACTTTGTTTTTTTTAAATTCTACTCGGACGGAGTCGCGGGCGAAAGCTAGTTAGATATAAACGCATTTAAATCATTAAGTATTAAAACTATCTTCCCCTTTTCTCGCCTACGCGGCCTCTGCAAGAGACAAAAGACTTCTGACTTCTATGTTCTTAAAGTCTTAAAAAGACAATTCCTATTTGTAATCTTAGCTTACAGTAGGAAAGTGAAAATGCATGAGAAAAATAAATCACCAGATATTTCGATTAAAATGAATGATTATGTCCACTTGGAAAATCACTCGATGTGAACGGTTGCGATTGCCAAGATATTATAGCTTTCAAGCGGCAGTTAATCAATTTATTGTTTCATAAAAATACCTTTGACGTCATTATTTCTAAATATATTATGAAAATCACTTAACTGAGCTTTTATATCTACTATTTATTTTCCTCTAACTGTTATTGGCAATATCTAAAACAGCGTAAAACAGCGTGACATTAGAAGTGATCAAAGCAATGAAAAGGTTACGCCCGCTTAGGTTCTAAAAGAAAATCTATTTGTACTATATCTACTTTCGTAAACAACCAACAGTGTTTAAATGTAAAGCTTTTTCATACGGAATCTTTAATAATTATTGAACCTACGGTGCTTAGGGTACTCGTAATAATTTATATCTCAATTTCAAACATCGCATAGTTTCATTCACTAAAAATAAATCAATTGGTAAGATAAACTTATTAAACTAGCGCGCATCTATCCTTCGCCTGCGTCTTCACTTAGTTCTTAGGTGGAATCGTGGTCAAGCGCTGGTTTATTTATGTTAGAAAAAAACACTTTATTAATATACCATGGCATATAGATAAAAATCAATTGGCATTAAAACTAATTCTACGAAACAAAGAATAATACAAGAACTACATTCAAAATGGTGAAAAGTAGCATTACATTTCCATTTTGTTTCAGTTGCTCGATGTTGTCGGGCTAAGCCGCGCATAAACCCGCCCGAGGATCCGCGGCTGGCAACTAGCGGCATTATAAAGGGCTCCTTGCGCCCCGAGAGCGCTGCATATGTGTCACGCGTCGCAACTCATTTGTAATTTTTTGATGCAGCGTACTCTCTCGTCCTATACCAGTTAACTCTACGCTTCTAGCACAATGACTTGCATTGTTGTAACATTTTTAATTCACTGTAAATAGTTCTCTTAATTAAATAGTGTGTGGGTTTGTTTTTACGGCAATCTTTAAAATCGTGCAACTTTTTTGTTTCCATTCGCTAATATACGTCCTTAGGTTTCGTTTTCTTTAGGAACGTGGTGTGTTTTTACGGTACCTTAGTTCCGAAGGCGATCAGAAAGGTTAATGTAAAAAAAAATATTAACGTTAAAAATTTGCTTGAACATGCATCTGTTTTCATATTTTCTACTGAAATAAATTCAAGATAATGAATTGGATGTTTGTTCTAAGTTTTAATACTTAGAATATATCAAGTGGTTTGTTATTCTTTATATCGATTAAGTTAGAAAACCTGTGCTATACATAAAGTTTAAATTCAGTTTTTACCGGTAGGGATTTTTATGGTTCATTAATTATATTCGTCATGAGTTTTATCATTAAAAAAGTAGGGACAGCTGTCGCTGTCGTCAGCGCGCACGTAGGGCTGCCACTTAAAATAATTGTTTACGGAGCAAAGATCTCTGAGAGAACTCCTGTACTGTTATTGCGTTTTAACAAAAGTTAAAACATATCCGAATAAACTATGTTATATTAATATTTTTCAATACAAAATATGTGTTCAGTACTAATAGTGTAAAATAAACATACATGATTATAGTTCCAAAATAAGAAAATTCTCTTATGAGACGTATAGGAAGGGGAAATATCCTCTTTATGTACATCTCTTTCTCTGTCGATTTAGAGTATTCATCTGTATTTGCAGATGTCTACTTCCAGGGGTCGCTTTGATTTTTCAGCGAATTCAGATGATCGCTCGTTTGCCACATTATCATATAAAAAACTTACTGTTTCTTCAGAATTGTTAAATCGTCACTAAATGTTACTGCTTTTGTAGGGTATTTCATTTAAATAAAACACACATACATACGTTAGTGTACAACCTTGTGATATGTATATTCTAGTGAGCTAAAATAAGCGAAGCCAAATTTTAAATCTCTAGCGCATACGTCTTTAAATATGTTTAAAAAATCTGAGAGAGAATCTCGACTGTATTTAAAAATGCATTTCTTAAATGATTTTTGCGGAGCGCAAGTGGACTACTATATAAAACCTGTACTTACGTTGTGTTGATTAAATGAATATTTTACGTTAATTTGCTAAAGAAAAGTATGAAAATTTAACAATGCAAATCGTTGTACACATGTTTATTCTACTTCTACACGTTCGTAAAAACGTGTTTTTTGTGCTTTGGGACGATGTACGAGTATATTATGTCTGTTAATATACTTAGTAAAATACTTAGTAATAAAGTAAAGTAGTAAAATACTTAGTAAACAGCAAACAAATTAAGTTTATAAATATATTTTTTTTGTCGATATAAAGAGTAATTATTTTTAAACATCTCCGCTTACAAGCAATGCAGATGAAACATCATGCGTTTGTAAAATTAATTGGATGCTGTTACGTTTTTTAACGTTAAATAAAAAAAAAGAAAAACTCGATGAACAGTTTTTCATTCCATCGAAATCGATTTACGGCTAATTGGTTTGAAATTCAAACTCGTCACTAGATATTTTAAAATGTCCAGAACGGTTATGTAAAAAACTAGCTGAAACCTACGATGCAAAGTCAAATGTTGATAATATGAAAATAATCATAGCGCAAGCGAAAAAATAATTTAAAACGAAAAATTGTTTTTAGATTTTTAGGGTTCAAAACTAGAATCCTCAGTCATACAAAGTTTTCAGTGGCTTAGAAACGTATAGGGGACAAATATGCAAACAGTTTTATTTATTTTACGTTATATAGTAAACATCCAGCGGGTTTAGATAGTTTTACTAAAAAAAATGCTGCCTATAGAAAATAAGTAGAGCATTAGAAATTGTAAATCTCATTTTTTTAAGTAGTTTGTGATTTTTTTCGTTAACGCTTGAATTAACGTTTGAATTATTTTAGGGATTAAGAAAAAATTTGAAAATGCTCATTACTCGACGGCAGATCGATACTAATTTGTAAGAATATTGCCTTCTCAAATATATTTGTCGTGATTTATGTGTCTGGTTGATATGTCCGCACATTTGACGATGAAACTTTATGTGTTCGGCGGCGATAAGGTGCTTAATGATGCCCCTTGATATCTAATGATATTTTTATGCCAATGTAAAGTTAATTAAGAAATCTAGCTTTTTATAGTATGGGGGAAAAATGAGCAAGTAAAATTTTCAATTAGTTACTGTATGAACTCTCGGAACGAATGCCAAATGTTTGTTTTTAATGAATTTTTAAGTAATCTTTTTGGTACGTTTAAGGTTTTAGGCTCGGTTGCAAAAAGAAATTTCTAAGTAAGTCATCGTAACATTAAATGTCTACATTATTCACAGTTACTATATAACTATAAGAAATATAAAACAGACTAATTGCATAGTCGATTGTGAATGACAAAAGCCGCAAACGAAGCTCAATAGAAAAGCGTTAATAGAAAATTACACTGCGATTTCCATGTCCGTTAAGGTAGAATTGTCACTATTTGAATTACCTTATTTTTGCATGGTTGTAATTTTTTGATATAGCTTTTCATTAATTTTAAATACGAGTATTAGTGTTCGTCCTTAACCATAAGGATAGTAATATTGTTGAGCATGTTTTTACTAGGTTTGTGAACAAAAGCAGATCGTGTTCATTATCGATATTAGTTATAAGAATAAAAAAGCATCATTTTATTGTTATAACTAATATCGATAATGAAATAAAATTTAATACATACCTGAAATCTTTGATTCGATTATGAAGAAACTTTCGTATGTTCCAAGGTAAGTCATTGTGTCCGTCTATCAGTGGAGTGTCGTGTAGCATCCGCTCAGCGAGACGCAGTCTCTCGTGCAGGGGCGCGCCAGGTGGGGCCCGCAGCGCAAGCGGGCCTGCCACACATGCCGTACCCGCTACTAGCACCAAGATCGCCACGCAGCACCATCGACGATGCCATACTGAGAACCCTGATTATATAAAACATGGTATGTAGATTATTGTAAGGTTTTTTTAAGGTAAACACGTCTTACGCTTCTAGGAATGGATTCGGAGTGGTACGTTCCACATAGTATTAGATCTAATAGGATTCAATTACTTTAATTATTTCAACTACTAATTAATAAAAAATCAAATTTGATAAAAAGTTTAACAAGAGGAGGATATAATCATATTTTTTTCAACATTAACAAAATTATGCTTTGAAAATAATAGCACATAGCACATTCACTGTTTTGACGTTATACGAAGTTGTATTAAACATACATATTTGACGATCAACTTTAAAATTTTAATTTTTGTTTGTTGTATTATTTAAATAAAAGTTTACTCGCATAGTTTCTACATATTAATTTATTTTGTTCTTGTATTTTAAATTGATGTTTGAGTACGAAAGGTTACGGTAAAGCAGAGTAAAAGTTGTTTATTGTTAGAAAATTTGTGAAAAATTTTCATATTTAACAACAAACTGTTAATTATATTTACAAATTAATACCCTCAAATGAAATGAGTAATTTATATATCTTAACGTAAGACGGAATTGCTGAAGCTAACGTCAATTTTTGGCTGAAAACTTTGGTCGTTGGTTGAAGCACCACTATATTTTCGGACAGATCTCAAAATCAAAAGGTTTTGTATCGTACAGCATTATAAAAATCGAATCAATAATTTTTAATTGGTTCAACATTTAATTTAAACCAAAACGTTCGTCGCCTAACGTTGATCTAACACAACAAGATTATGTTAATACTTATTAGTCCCGCAATTTACTAATTTCGCAATGTGGTTTGTTGATTGACTGAATGTTCACAAACCACAACATAGGCGGTAATTAACGCCTATATAGGAAAGTTACGAATCAACGGAGGTCATTAGTTCTATTAATATATGTAAGACAATCGTTCACAAAATATTTATCTGTTCGCTTAGGCCGATACAAGTTAAGCTATGTTCTTCCAGTGCCTTTGTTATTTGATGTATATTATATTAAGAAGGGTATATTATGCTAATTGACGGGAATTACGATATGAATAAGTGTTGACTAACGTGAAGAGTTGGCAGTAGTTGTTGAGCTGTGGCTAGTGGTCGAGGTGGTCCCGGTCGGCAGCCACTGGCCCGCCTTGCAGGCGACGCACGCCGCGCCCCGCCCGTTCTGACCACGCTCCGTCACATCCGGAGCGGGCGCCGTACGTTTTTTCCCCTGCAATGTTTCAACTCATTAACATTTCCCCCCAGCACTTCAAGGGTTAACTACCTTAAATTAACTACCGTGTAAAATAATTACCAGTTAAGTGAGCACTATGAATAATCTATGAAATTAACCTCAAAATGTTAAACACTCACTTGGCTCGGTATTCAACATGCTTGAATAAAGATATAAGAGCACTCGACGAGAGTGAGTGCTTTAAAAATGTAAAAGTAAATTCAAATCCCGATTTTGTTAAAGACGCAATCTGTGACTCGGCCGAGATAAAAGAGTCATCTATAATGTATGTATTCGATTTCCGAGGATTCTCTTTTCAATATTTAAATACTTGAACCCTTTTCAGTTATATGTTCGTGGTATCAATCTTCCTTGTCGATCAAAGACCGCAATGATTAACTCGCTCGCTTACTATTTGAGACCGAGTTCTTAAGAGAATATTAAATTAAATAAAATGATGTTGAGGTTATACTGTGTTTTATAATATAAAATAATTTATATCTTCATCACGATGTTTTTACGATTACTTCGAATCTGCCGCGTACATTATTCACTTGTGTGACAGCGAATAACCCTATAAAGTTTTCGTTATACACTGTACAGACAATACAATGGAGTTTTATACGCTTTTAGGTGCTTATATACGTTATGAATAATCCGTAGACAAGAAAAGGGACACCGAGTACTTGGCTAATATTTTGGCAGGATTATAATCCGGCGTATTGTGAAATGAAAGTCAAAGGAATAACAATTAGTCGCAAAATAAAAGAAACTTGCTCAAGCTTTTGCGGATTTACAGAAAGAGATTATTTATATTTATTGTATAATTTCGTGAGCAAGTATTGGGTTCTTTAAAATATCACTTAAAATAATAAATCTTAAAACTACGTTTTAGCACTTTTAAAAACATAAATTAAGCAACTGGCAAGAGTAAGAAGGAAGGTTATCTGATTCTAAATTCATTTATAATAAAATTACGATCATTAACTCTCTCATTACCCGTTAACTTAAATCGTTACTTCACGAACATCATAAAAAGTATTAGAAAATAAATTACTTTTAAATATAAATTTTTACTTTTCTTTTTTGTACTAGCACATGGTGAAGTTAACTTATCTTTTTTTTAATTTCACAGTTAGAGCAATCATTCTTTTATATATATTGCATTATAAATATCAGGCTAATGAATACCAGGACACTAAAATTTACTTAAATGCGTAATGTAGTGCGTATTCAACTTACTTGTGTATCATAAAATATAGAAGGAATCCTATTGTCCCGCCGGGAGTCGCAAGTGCATTGCGCCTGCACAGGCCGCGGTACATTCCTGCAGCCCCTGTCGATGCTCACAAAAGACTGGCCATCGTCGTTTATAATTATATCATTACTGGCACTTCTCGAGTCGAACACATTATCGTCCCTCGACCAAGAATCCGCTGTGACTCTGTCTCTAAACCGTTCACTTGCAAAGTCGTTGTAAGACATCTGTCTTCTTATACTTCTGCATCTACTACGATTATCTAGAGTAGAGAATTTCTTCACCTCTCTAACAGGAGATTGTCTGGATACCATATCGTTGTTTAAGTCAAACTTTTTAAGTTTCAAAACTTTATGTCCACCAGAACTAGTTTCAGCGCTGTCGCTGTAATCTCTCAATCTATCAAAACATTGATCCACATTCGAGGAAAAGTTCGCGTAGGTTGTAAAGTTTTTTAGATCATCCTTCGATTGCATATTCGACGATGAAAACGTTCCGCTTTGGCTGTTACTTTTCCGCTGCGACTTCTCCACGAGAGACAACATGGATAGTTTCTTGAGAGAGCTCGACGAGGCCGACGTTATCTCGGCCAGTTGGACCGCGTTTTGATGTTTCTTTGTTATTGCCTCGCCGCCTATTTTTTTCAGATTGGATAACTTTCTTTTTAGTTTTTGCATTAATGTATTCGTTTGGTCGTAAGCTATAAGTTGCTTCGAGATGTAATTTGAGACCCCGATGGTCCGTGCTTTGCTGTGCTTTCTGTCCAAACTTCGGTGTGATCCACTTGCGAGGTGGCTACGCCCGGTATCTCTTTTAATTCTTTCTAAGTCGTAGATATTTAGTGTGTGTCCTCTCTGCTTTACTACATCACGACGATAATTCAGATAGTTGTTTTGTTGCACGTTACAGTTACAAACCAAATCAAATTCGTGTTCAGACATTTGCTTATTGAAACATTGACGCTGAGCCGCTAGTGCGAGACACGCCTCACATTCTACGCCGAGGAGGAGTTCAAGACTTGTGTTTCTGATGAAACCGTCGCTGAAGGTGCGCGAACGGAACTGTGTACCATGATGGCCTAAACGTGAATCCCAGTTGGGCGTGACGCCGGTGTCCTCGGAGCTGCTGGGCCCCTCGATGGCGTTGGTTTCGTCATCCATCATGGTGGCGGCGTCGCGGTTCACCTGTATCACCCGCGGCTGACGAAACACGCGGCTGTCGCTGCGCACTGAACATCGCGACGGTGACGGTGACGACCGCTTGAAGTTATCCACTTGGATCATTTTGATGCTTTCTAGTATATTTTAATCCTGCAAAAATAAATATTGAGTTACTCCAAATAAAAAAGACGATTTAATACTTTCACAAAAAATTACAAGTATTCGCTTCTTCAAACATCATTAAAAGCTATTTGTCATCAGTCAAAAGTATTTTGATGTACATGTAATAATATAAACCAAAAAAATGTAAATAGATCGTGTCGAGTTGCCTATTTAATATTTCCATTAATAAGATATTACCTTTGAAGACAAGTATTATTCAATTGGTTATTCCTATATTTAAATATTCTATTATACTATTATTTGTTTCAATGTAAGTAATTAATTTTTTTTATGTCTTGTAAAATACTAAAGCAATAACACCATTGTTTATACGCACAGGTAGGTATTGTGAAGGTAACTGATCTATGAGGGTACACGTTGAACCCTTTGTCGTTACAATACAATAAGCCCAAGTTGACAGCTGTCAGTTCTAGCTAATTAGAATTGTGAATCAACTAATTGGAAATCGGAGAAATTGATTCAATAACTTATGACTTTGTAATTAACTTAACTTTAATATTATATTGTTTACTGTTTTGCTGACTTGTTTGTCCATCTTACTTCGACACTTGGTCTGGGTAAATTGTTATTTAAGTAATCCCTTAGTGTAAATGTCTCTAAGTAGGAATCAATTAATGTAGAAGTTTAGCATTTTGATTTATTTAAATGGTAATTGAAATTGTATGTAAAGTTATTGATAAACTGTTTTTTCAGTATAATTGCTGATTGCTACATAGATTCCTATAGTTAAAATTATTGAAATAATTAAGTTATTTACTTATCTTGTACATTCTAATATACCCTCTTGTTAATTAAAAACAGCGAGCGTGACTTTATTCCCGAAATTAAGGGAGCTTTGTAATTTGTATTTACCACACCATATTTGTTCCCCCTCTTTGTTACGTTCATAGAAACTCAATTAATTTTTGTAAAACTTAATCCGTTAGATGAAAAGTTTTTTAATTTAATTTCTGTTCGTTATAAAACCTAGTCGATTTATTAGTGTAACGATATTATTAATATTCAAAAAGACCTATCAATAACACAACTTCCATCAAAACAATATATTTTAAAGTAGTTTGTATTTAAGTATGGTATTAAATAGACAACATGTCGGAAAGAAAAATGAATGTTTTAAGTTAATATTTCTGTTTAAGAGGAAACCCGATGAAATTAATGAACTTCTGTTTATACTCCATAGGTATAGGGTAAGTATTGGGTTTCGCGTGCTGAACAAAGACGAACTAAGTTGATTGCACTTTATAACAAAACAACTCTTGTATTCATGTTGATGTGAGATAGAATATCAACAAAATACTAATGTATTTTGTACAAACTTTTAATTATCTGCTTTCTTGTGTAGTTGGAGGTAAAATTAATATTTTTCTCACTGTATATTTCTGCAAATTACAGAAAAAAATCGATGTATTTTTTTGTTTATAGTGATCATTAGGCAATGGACAATGGACATTAAAGAACCGCATTGTCAGAAATATGACCTTAAAGAATTAAATTTATTATACACTAGCTGTTGCTTGCGACTTCGTTCACGTGAAAATTAAAAATAATAAAAAATATAGCCTATGTTACTCACTGATAACGTAGCTTTTTAATGGTGAAAGAATTTTTAAAATCTGTCCAGTGGTTTATGAGTTATTTCAATACATACAAAAATACAAATCTTTTCTCTTTATAATATTAGTATAGATCACTTCGGTTAACTTTGAGATATATTTTTACAAAGATGTCGAGCAATTGCTAATTGATGGTGCGTACTGTCCGAGACGTTACGCAGTGTATTATAACTTGTTACATGTCAATTATGCAATCAATACGTAGTGTGTTGGGAAAAGCAGCGAGCAACAAGATGTTCGATGCGAATGTTTCACCGCGTAACGTCAGTACGCTCCTTTTAGGATTGTGGATATGTAATATACATAATCCGACAAAAAGCGACTAATGATCAGAGTATGGGAGTATTCATTTCCATCCTGCTTGTTCTAACAAGCTTCCGGATTTTATATACAAAGAATGAAGAGTTAAGATCGATTACAAATAACATTTTTACTTGAAGTAAATTTAAACGAGTTGAATTGCGTAGGTTTATTTGGCACAATATTATACAGTCCAGCTTGATTCTTTTTATGTTTACTTGACTCGCTTTGAATACAAATCGCGGAGAAAATGCGCGAAAAAATTGTTATTCAACAGAAGTCAAGTTGAAACCGTTCGTTTTCTTTATTTTTCTTCAATTACATCGTTATTCATTCGAAGCTCGGCGCATCACTGTTGCCGCATTTTCCGGCTTACTAAAAATTAGCTGGAGGGGCTAAAGGCTCGGATGAAAGATTTCACGACAGAGTTAACTGACAAGAATAAGGCATTTTTCTTTGTTTTATGTTTGCTTGGTAGCGTGCAGTGTATCTTTTGTGACTTGTGCTCGTTTTCATATTCATTATCAGCAGATTATACGAGCGGCGAGTGGGGAGTGAGCGGCGAACAGGGTTGTGTCGTCTCGGCAACAAATAACGGCGCTACTATTTCAAGATTTGCGAATAAAATTCCTCTTGATTTATACCTCATGAGAAGGTAAGCAATGCTGAAAGCTGCATTGAGTAAAGCCTGTTTTATGCATTCTTTATTTTCTTAACTTAATATAAGACAAAAGAATTCTGTTCTCTACCTGGATTACATATTTTGTTATCTATTTATAAAGAAGCTTAGTTTAAGCTTATCTTAATTTTCTTTTTTTTCTTCATTAAGAATATTTAATGTAGTGTAGATGATGTAGTCGAGTGTACGTATTGTTACTTTTTGAAACGTGACATTAACAAGTTTACGCTTTGAAAATTTTCTTGACGCTAAAAATCACTCTCAAAACCTATTTCTCGTTGTATACCGCAATACGTCAGGCCCGTCCAGTGTGAGATTTAAAATTCTTTGGAGAAATATGAAAAATAGCGCGATTTATTCTTGTGTACCTTGATTGATGTATCGTATAATTCTTATACAAATAATAACTTTCTGAAGCGCTAGAATTAGATAGTTTTATAAAACGTAGTTATGGGGATTGAATTTCAAACGGTATCACAGATTGATAGATAAATCGACAGATACCGACACGACGTTGGCGTCTTCATTTTTATCTATCAACAAATATCATTTTAGAAATTCGGTAAGAGCTAAGAAAGATCGAAAATTGTTATTTTCTTTTTTCCAACCGTTATTTTCTCATCGTATTGCGCGAATCTCGACAGAAGGTTATTTTTTTTGTTTTTTGAAATATGTATGTACAACGATTGTAGTATTTTAGAAAGTTTATTATTTGATTACATTTATATAAAAAAATCTCTGAAGACGTTTTTGCATGAATCTGTTTTGCTAAGAATTCTTACAAATGTTTATTTGATAACCAGTTTTTTCCACGCCCTTTCAGTTTTGAACAGTTAGTAAAGTTAAGAAAAAGTCAAGTAAAACTTTTATATGGGCCGATATTTTATTAAAACGATCTTCATTTTGTAAACGGTCGTCGCAATGGGCTTCTGTATGTGAGTAATATAACTTTTCCAGTAACAAAGAATTGTTTGTTTTTCTTTCATGTGGTGTTCTTGAAACCGGAAACTGTTTGTTGAGCCGACTTAACCCCGTATTTAATCGTATTCTTTTTAATATTAATGCAGAGTGAATATTTAATGGATATAATTAAAATTATATTTATTTCGCGTATTAATTTAAAGCCCTTCTTACGTGTGATGTTTTGTCATCACAAACTCTCCTTAGTTAAATATACAGTAAAAAGTTAATTTGCCTTATTACTTCATTTGACTACTACTTTACTGAAAATATGTTTTAACATTTATTTTTTAAATCTATCAAGAATAAAAAAAAACATTAGAATTGGTATTTTAACCGACTTGAATATTGAATGCAAGTAATAGCAATATTTATTTTTATAATTAAATAATACAATTTTGAGTTTTAAAATTCCTAACATTTCCCAGGTTAAACCGTGGAAGTTTTACGCGAAAAGCGTTATAGGTATTTCTTTTGTAATTTAAATTTTAGTAACGTTTTATGGTAGTCATTTATCATCGGTCTTTATAAAAACATGAATTTTAGGACGGATTCGCTAATAAAGACGGAAATGGAACGATTGACGTCCCTTCAAAAATAAACGATGGTCGTAACGCCTACGGCCTGATGAATGGCTTAGGTCAAGCCAGTTCCGGCCCTGGATTGATTATGAAAAAAATTCAACCGGCGTAAAACGAACTTCGTTACGATGGCATAGGAATTGCTGGTTTTAATTTAGTAAACACAAGAAAACCGAAGGAAAAATTTATGCCAAATTTATTAAAAATATGATAATCATCGTAGATTACACCTGTTAAAAGCTATGTACAAAAATATTGTCGGATACAGGTACAGAAATATCTCAAAGGTTTTGACTAGGTTGCGCGCATATAAATGGTTAGTCTGTTATAATACAATACAATGGTGTTATCATATTGGATTTAATAGATGTTGAATTAATAAGATAACAAAATCAATTTATAGCTGTAAATAACAGTACGATATAATAATTGTACTTACAGAAATGTAGTTAGTCTGGAATAAGGTGTCACCGGAAAAATAGACATGAGTGCTCGCCGATTAATAATTATTTAATAATTAAATGACCTACGAAAGTTTAAACAATTTAATGTAACTAGTAAGCCTGTTAGAAAAACTAAAATGATTTCACCTGAATATGATAAATATCTTCAGTTCAGTTTACAAGCTGAAGATATATTGGTGGCGTTCAAAAACTCATTGTACCGTGCAATCTGGGATATGATCTCGGGTATAAACGTTCCACTAAGCCTTCTAAGTACGAGTAGGTGTTGATAGCCGCGCTTATTTCTTGCCCGTAATAAAATAACATAATAAATTACGCTCACTTTCTTAATATAATTGGGAATGCTGATTACGTCAAAAGAACCTATTAAGAGAGCTTTTTTCGACGAGATAAGATGCTTATGAAACCTACTAATTTCATTTATCTTAGAATCCGCCGCTGAAATGCTCGGATATACATACCTTGTTATGGGATTTGTTTTCTTTTATTGAGCCTTGCTATATACTTTACGTAAATTGTAAATTTCGTCAGTTTATAAAGTCACCAACTAATCTTACTAATATTATAAATGCGCAAGTTTGTATGAATGTTTGTTAGAGTTTGTACCCTAAACTGCTGAACGGATCTCGATGAATTTTGGCATAGATGTAGAGAACAGTATAGAAGAACACATATGCTGTTTACTTTTGTTTTTTTTTTAGTTCTACGAGGACAGATTCGCGTGCGAAAACTAGTAAGACATATTTGACATTAAATCTTCACGACGCGTGAAAGTAACGGTGACATTCAGTATTTAATTTAAGATCAAAGCATTTAAAAATATTATAAGATTGGTAGTAAGGTACTCAGTAATTTTATTCGGATTATAATCTACATAAAGTTATTATTAAATGAACATATTGTCAGTTGAGCAAATAACTGCATGACTGTAAAGGTAGTAGGCGCTTACCGTTGCCGATTATTTTTTCTGGACGGCTGAACATTTTTCTCGACCGCTTACAAATGACCGCTTTCGTACTAAGAAATCTCTTTCCTACGTTTTATTTTCTCTCCTGTAGATACTTCCATTATTTTGTTAATGGAACGATGTTCAGGGTTGCCTAAACAATGAAAGGCTATCTGTGCGATGACGGTATTCATTACAACGATAGTTTCACGGCGCCCAGCGACCACCACTTTAACTTTTATGTAACATGCAACACTCAAATGTTATATTATTGTCATGATGCATACGTTTTTATCTTTTAACTATTGCCCGCGACCTCAACAGCGCGGAATTTAAAAAAAAAACTTAGTAATTCACGTATTCTTCCAGACTATTATACATCTATGCCCTTCGATATCCGTTGAGTCATTCTGGAAATACCTACTTACGGACATCTATCCTTCCAAACTTTCGCATTTATTGTATTAGTAAGAAGTATATTTGAAAAATGTAGAAGTTAAGTAAATAGGCGTTTAAAGTTTTATTTGATCTTGTAAATCATCATTACCTTCATACACTGATAAACGTAGACCTTGAGATCTTAAGCTCTCTGCATCTATCAATATCGTATCATGAATTAATGGCAAAGCAATTTTTGTTTAGAGTACATTAATAATTCAAGTTTTTTTATGTTGATCTCGTAATTAATTAGCCATAAAACGGGAAAGTCTCGGGAGCGGAATGATTAAGTGGTCCCCGTCTAAAATTGTAAGCTATAGATCATATCCCGAGTGGCGTACTTATGATTTATGCATCGTAAAGTCCTGTTAAAGTTGGAGATAAACTATTGGAGATGGTTACGCTGCCTGTCACGTGGAAGCTCATAAACTGTATGTTTAAGTGAACATTGAGGTTATTAACTTATTGTATTGATTATTTTAACTTATATCGTCGTTCTAAAAAAGTCGTCGTCGTAAAAGTTTGCAAGCGTATTGAAGAGGGAAAGACGTTTACTAAGTTATTTCTATTATGTTTTTGTTAGCCATTAAAAATGTAATGTATTACTAGAAGTGAGTTGTAATGTAAACAAAGAATAGTTTAGTAGTTTTGTAGTTAATAAGGAACAAAATGATAACAGATATAATTAAGAATATACGGCACATTGTTTAGCATGCCTGCATTCAGTATTGGCGTAGTGAAGCAATTCCAGCATAGTTTGTGATGTCGTATTTCTATGCAAATTTATCTATATTGGTCAATGATTAATCATGCACTTAAATTTAATTATCATTAATTCTAACAACGGTAATGTTAATAAAACATTTTGTTGCCTATAGCTATTATACCTTAGCGTAATCTATGAAGGTAGGGTCGTAAGGGATACGCGCAAAGTATTCCAGTAAGCTATGTGTAAAAGGCCTTTTGTAAGACACCTGGTGAGAAGCGAGGCACGTCTGCGATATTACATTTTCCTTGCGAACCTCATACAATTACTTTCCCGTCCCTTACTCTCTTAAAATTTGCTTTTATATTAATTTAAATTAATTTATGACTAACGACGTGTTAAATAAGATTTTCTTAATTTAATAATGTCATTTATACTTTAAATAAACTATCAAATACAGATAGCTCTATGATTCAAGATTTATTTTACTCTAATATCAAAATATAATCCGAGATACATAGAAAGTAAATGGAAAGGGTTCATTACTTTAAATTACTTGATTTATTAATACTATCATTAGCTACTTGTTAATTAACCATAATCGCATTTGATATTTAATGATTTTAATGAAAATCGAATCACGTGGACTCCTTTCTACATTAAATTAATTGAATAGATAAAATGACAAAAAACGTTGCAAAATATTCTCATTCAAATACAATATAAAATCCAAATCGAAAAGGGAGCTGATGAACTTGTGCAACTGTTAATTGAAAAGGGAAGATTCCCCATTCAATAAGATATATTCAAACGGCGCGGCGTTGGTTCAAACGAAGATCTTTGATTTAAATAAAAAACCCCCCGAAAGATAAATCTTCTGCTAATGTAGTCGTTGGAGGGTTTGATGTACTTTTAATTATCTTGGAGAGGAGACGCGAGGGAGATAGAGATAGAAATGTAAATGCTACTTCTAAATCTAATTGCGAACAGAATAATTTATTGTTGTTCTTTCATTAAGCGGAATCAATAAAAAAAGTCTCAAAGTTCAAGCCTCCCCACGTCCAATGTGAAAAACCCTCACGTAATTACATTTAGTTAAGGAGTGAAAGTGTTAAGGTGTGTAAGGGTCTTTATATTCCACGTGCTCGCCTGTAAGACTAATGTAATAACGTCTTAGGTCGTTAGTCGTTATTAAGAAATATCAGGTGTTATTTCTACAAAGCGTTTTAATTTCGCCGCCGGCGGCAGGTGTTGAATTTTTTCGGTATCAACGTGGAATAAAATATGTAAGTGTTTGCGACGAACAACCTTGAAGTTAAGTGTCCTTTTACTTAAGATTTGTTAAAGTTGAATTATGTTACGATTACAATGAAATATTCCATCTAAATTATTAGAAAACATCAATAGTACAAAATAGATGTCATTCCAAAAAATATGCACATAAATATTACATTGTGAAACAATTATTTCAAAATTCAAGTAATTTAAACAATTATTCAAACATTAACACATGTCCAATTATGAACGAGGTTATCGACACCCCACGGGATTTACTGTACCTGTCTCCTGAGATATGTGTGTTAAACAAAGATTAATTAAATATGACATGACATTTGTGGAGTCATTGTTCGTAAACGTGTTGAAACTGTACATTAGTTACTGTTACTGCGTATTGCGCGAAACAAAAGTTTGAATGCAAAACGTCTATGTATCAGTAAATAGTGGCAGGTTCCGGACAATGCTCCGCTCAATTATCGAGTTTCATGGCCCCGCGAATCGTAAACGAATTCTCTTTGAAGCTTGAATAAACCAAAATATAGTTTTATGCTAAAAAACATAATAAAGACATGAATGAAAAATTTAAAAATTAATAGTAATTTAAATTAAAAGTAATTCATTAAGTAAAATTTGCAATTAAATATGTGTATGTATAAAGAGTATTCTAAAGTTTGTTTGATTATTTGAACAATACAGAAGTAACTTAATGCCTACTTTGTATGTTATTCTGATCAAATAAGTGCGTATGGTTGACAAAAAGTAAACATATACTTACTCAACAACAACCGCAGTTATTATAAAATTCTTACACGAAAACAACAAATAAAACTTCTAATAATTCCACAGGTGCTTTAGATAATAAAACAACTTGGCATTAGAGTCATTGTTCAAGCACGAAAAGGAATGTATTAATGGCATGTTTTTAAATAGCGTCATTAAAAGCGAACCCGCCGTTGCGAACAAGAGGTTACATTCGCGTGCTCTCAAAGCTACGGTCGCTACGCGGCCAAAGCAGTTACGAGACTGCTACGCGACCGGCGCAGCTACGAACAGCAGCCCGGCGGGCGGGCGAACGCGGGGAGCGCGTGGGTCGCACTGCCTTCGCTCGTCTCCAGCTGCGAATAATCCATACCCGAGAGGCAGGAGGCTGTATTTAGGGACCGGAGGGCGCTCGAGCGGCCGGTGCCGACTGCCGCCAGCCGCCGCGCGCTCCGCCGTACACCGTGTTGACACAATTTCGAATATCGTCACATAGGTAATTTTGGGAGCGCAACCGCGAACTCCATACAATAAAACTGCAACTGTAAACACCGGCTTTCCCGCTATTTTTTATTATAGTCGGTCAAGCCTTTCAAAGAAGTACAGTTAAATGAACCTGAATGTTTGTATGCCATGCGTATACTTTTATTTTGTAAGTCTTTAGAAGTAAATGGAACAGGTATTTGAAGTACTGGCTTTAAAAATGGGCTCAAGTTTTATAAAAAGAAATTATAAAAAGAAGTAAGAATTTGTATGTAACATTCGTTCGTAATTTAAATCTTCACGATATTTTTTAAGTTTCAATTAATTGTAAGATAACTTTAAAAGTTACAGAACATTTTAGATTTAATTCCTGGATAAATTTTTAGTTTCAAAATATGCACTTAATTTGCCTCTCAACACTACTAAAAATCACTAGTTTTGGTGTAAGCTGTGAAAGGTATTATCTTTATCATTTTTGTACAGAGTAACAATTGAATTGAAAGCGGGAGTTTCTGAGAAATGAATATTTTTTTGAAAAAAAAAAAAATTGTGACATTCAATTAAAATTTCGTCTTCAATAATTAATACTGAGTAATTAGGAGATCGTAAATCTTAGTTAAAACACAAACAACCGTTGAGTTGAACTAACACTAATAAGTGTTGAAACATTTATCCATCTTAGTCGGCCAGGAATCCATCTCTGTTCCTTGCCTCATTTGTTTGTATGACGACGGGAAAAGTAGTTACTTTGATTATTAAAAGCTCGTACCTTCTGTATAAGACGTCGAGGCATTTAATAAAATTATTGGTCTGTACTTTTTGTGTCGCTATAACAATAAATAACTTCAACGTGACCGGTTTATTAGTGGCTGCATTATGTTGAAGTATACAAAGAGACCGAGCTTTTGGATTTTCGACGCGTTTTTGCGGATAAAGCTTCAGAAACCGACCTTTAAAAAT